>OX578274.1:81088903-82288903 GCA_951217065.1 Baccha elongata
AAACGAAGTACAACTAATTATCCCAACATTACTAAATCCTTTATCCTAAACTGGCAACCAGGCAGCATGGAGGTGGGCGTCAGTCTTCCTAGTAGGAACGGCCTTTATATTATCGGAAGGAAAACTGCAAAACCAAAACCCATTTCAAAATATGGAGATACAAAATACGAATATAAGTAATCTACCGCTGCCCGAGGTCGTCGGGGCATCACCTGGAGCCAGCACTGGGGATGACAGCATGCAAACTGTTGGTGGCCAGTTGTTAGATGGGACACTGGCCGGGGAACCCGAAAGAGCAACTATCAGAAATAACCCAACCATATCTACAACCCATGCACGAAGTGTTTTGAGACCGATATCCGTCTCAACCACCCGTGCAGGATTACAAAGACAACGAATTCAATGGACAACCGAAATGAATCAAGAAGTTATTCGTTGTTATTTTGTTGCAACAAAACTGGAAACCGAACTACATGTGTATAGACCATGTATGAGGCAGCTGTTTTTGCATTCGTTTCCAGAATTTGATCGGCTCTCAGAGCAAAATATTGCGGACCGTAGAAGGGCAATAGTTTACAAAAAGTTGTTAAGCAATACGGAAGTGAATGAGATCAAGGAGCAAGTTGCATTGGACTTAAGAAGAACTAATGGTCTATTTTCGATAAGGGATGACAGAGACAGACAAGAAGAGCTACCAACAACAAGCCAAACTGTTTCTATTTATAATGAAATGCACTCACCATCCACTGCTAATATTAATAACAACGAGATCCCTGAAATTGGAAATGAAACAACTAGAACTACTAGTCAAATACAGGAAGTGACCCTGACATCCTTCAAAAACTTGCCTATAACTTCAGATTAGCTCAAGAGGAGTTCGAAAACATAAATCCTCAACGCAGACAAGGTTTACCAAGGCTAAGAAGTACTAAAAAAGTATTCCAACTACTATCTTTAATAAATGAACAAATCTTACCATCACATCTTGATTCCGGTATAGATATAAACAAAGTCAATAATCTCATCTACATTTCTGCTGTTTCAGTAATAAGAACAATCGGCCTGAGATTATTACCACAAGAAAACCCAAGAAGAACGACACCACGCCCACAAATAAAACCCCCACCGTGGGAAGTGCGACTAGTAAATAAAATAGATCGTCTAAGGAAAGAAATGGGGCAACTTACAGAATACGCCCGAGGATTGCCATCTTCCAGACTAACTAACCTCGTAAGTAAAATTATAAAACCGCTCTCCTGTGGAGAATTAACAACGAATAAGTTGGCGGAAGTGAAGGACAAGAAAAGGCAGCAGCTAGCAGCGTTTTCAAAAAGATTGGCTAGATACAGAAAATGTCGTAACAGAAAACAAGAAAATCGTTCATATAACGAGGATCAGAAAAAGTTTTTCCGTAAACTTAAAGATGGGAGCCAGGTCCCACAACAACAATCCATCCCAATTGAACATGCTTCAAGATATTGGCGAATATATGGTCTGAGCCGAGAAACTTCAATAACTCTGCAAGTTGGGTTACCAATGAACAAACAGCAGTGGGTAATATTGTACAAATGACTCAAGATGAGGTTACAATTGAAGAGATAAGTGAAGCAATAAGCCAAACGCAGAACTGGAAGGCTCCTGGACCGGATAAAATTCACAACTTTTGGATAAAGAATATAGCTGTTTTACATGCTCATATAGCTAGATGTTTTTCAGGTATCTTTCTTCGACCGACAACTATACCAAATTTCCTCACTATCGGAAATACATTTTGCTACCAAAAGGGGAGATGTAAACGACCCTGCCCAGTACCGCCCCATAACGTGTTTGTGTACAACATATAAGCTTTTAACTAAAGTAATAGCTAATAGAGTGTACATTCATTGCAGTGGAAACAGCATTATTACACCTGAGCAAAAAAGGATGTAGCCGAAACACAAAAGGTTGCAAAGACCAATTAATAATAGACTCGGTTATAGTACAACAAGCACTAAAAATGAAAAGAAGCCTGAGTATGTGCTTTATTGATTATAAGAAAGCTTTCGATTCACTACCCCATGAATATCTAATAAAAATTTTGCAGATGTATGGAGTGAGCGAGAACATCATTGTCACACTGAAACATTTAATGTCACTATGGACCGTGAAATTACATCTAGGCGAGCAAAGTAGTGATCCTATTAGGATTAACAATGGTATACTGCAGGGGGATGCTTTTAGTCCATTATGGTTTTGCTTGGCCCTGAATCCATTAAGTAGACTTATCAGCAGGACAAACATCGGATACGAGTTGAAAGGAACCAACCAAAATAAAATCATAAGTCATTTGCTGTTTGTTGACGATCTTAAAATCTATGCGCCAAATAGAGATAAAATACACCGAATAATAACAATAGTCAAAGCATTTAGCGATGATATAAGTATGGAGTTTGGCATTGAAAAATGCAAACTTGCTCATTTATCTCGAGGGAAAGTTGTAGAAACATCCGATGGGTATTATTTAAATGAACACCAGATAATTGAAGAATTTGGCTGACGGAGAAAGCTACAAGTACTTAGGTATGTTGCAGCTAAAAGGATTATGTGTTAAAAGAATCAAAGAAAATCTGAAACAGGAGTTCAACAACCGAGTGAAACGGATTCTTAAAACTGAACTTAACGCTGGCAATAAAATAAGAGCAATCAACATTTGGCAGTCCCAGTCCTAACATATTCCTTTGGGGTGCTTAAATGGTCGGACACGGACCTGGATCAGGTGAACATGTCAGTAAGAACACAGTTCTCTAGAGCCCAATCACATCATCCGAAAAGTGCTGTTGAGCGCATGGTACTTCCACGAAACCAAGGAGGGAGAGGCTTAATCGATGTTATTGCATTACACCATCGGCAAAAGCTAAACCTCAGAAACTATTTTTTATCGACGTCAGAAGAATTGGTAAGGGTCGTTATACAGGCAGACAACAACTATACACCTTTGAACCTAAGCGCCAACAACTTGATATTACCGGATAATGTAAAGACAACCGCTGAACTTGTAGAAGAATGGAAATCGAAATCCCTACATGGAATCCACCCAAAAGACTTGGCTGAGAGTCATATAGACCCTTTGGCGTCAAATATTTGGCTGAAAAGGGGCCTACTGTACGCGGAAACTGAAGGATTCGTAGTTGCCATCCAGGATAAAGTGATACCTACAAAAAATTACAGAAAATATATCCTGAGAGAAAATTTAGTTAGTGATGACTGTAGGAGATGCGGTTGTGTGAGGGAAACCATAGAGCACATAATAGCTGGCTGTTCCACTCTTTCTAGCCATGACTATACAAATAGACACAATAGTGTCGCCAAAATCATTCATCAAGAGTTAGCGCTACGTTTCAAACTCATTTCAAAATACACACCATATTATAAGTATGAACCCCCTCCAGTTCTGGAAAACTTAGCAGCAGTGCTATACTGGGATCGCACGATCATAACGGATCGCACTATTTTTGCAAATAGACCTGATATAGTGTTGTTTAACAAATATGAAAACTGTATTGAAATCTATGACATAGCTATCCCGTTGAATCACAACGTCCAATCAACCATTAGTACAAAGCTAAACAAATATACAGAACTGTCTAATGAGCTACAAAAGATGTATAGAGCTAACAGCGTAAGAATCAATCCAATCGTCATCTCAGCTACAGGGTTGATTCCAAAAAGTCTGGTGCAAATACTTAAAAAACTCAATATGGAATACCATTTGGAACCGATGCAAAAGGCTGTGTTACTGGCAACGTGCAATATAGTAAGAAGATTTTTGCAATAACACCTACACAACTTATATTACAATACTACAATAATATAATATTTCATCAGAGCCTAATCCCTTGGCATAGCCCGGGATAGGTATTTTCCAATCTCATAGAGGTTGAGAAATTTAGAAACTCGAAAATAATAATAATAATAATAATAATAATAATAATAATAATAATAATAATAATAATAATAATAATAATAATAATAATAATAATAATAATAATAATAATAATAATAATAATAATAATAATAATAATAATAATAATAATAATAATAATAATAATAATAATAATAATAATAATAATAATAATAATAATAATAATAATAATAATAATAATAATAATAATAATAATAATAATAATAATAATAATAATAATAATAATAATAATAATAATAATAATAATAATAATAATAATAATAATAATAATAATAATAATAATAATAATAATAATAATAATAATAATAATAATAATAATAATAATAATAATAATAATAATAATAATAATAATAATAATAATAATAATAATAATAATAATAATAATAATAATAATAATAATAATAATAATAATAATAATAATAATAATAATAATAATAATAATAATAATAATAATAATAATAATAATAATAATAATAATAATAATAATAATAATAATAATAATAATAATAATAATAATAATAATAATAATAATAATAATAATAATAATAATAAAAATAATAATAATAATAATAATAATAATAATAATAATAATAATAATAATAATAATAATAATAATAATAATAATAATAATAATAATAATAATAATAATAATAATAATAATAATAATAATAATAATAATAATAATAATAATAATAATAATAATAATAATAATAATAATAATAATAATAATAATAATAATAATAATAATAATAATAATAATAATAATAATAATAATAATAATAATAATAATAACAATAATAATAATAATAATAATAATAATAATAAAAATAATAATAATAATAATAATAATAATAATAATAATAATAATAATAATAATAATAATAATAATAATAATAATAATAATAATAATAATAATAATAATAATAATAATAATAATAATAATAATAATAATAATAATAATAATAATAATAATAATAATAATAATAATAATAATAATAATAATAATAATAATAATAATAATAATAATAATAATAATAATAATAATAATAATAATAATTATAATAATAATAATAATAAGACCTCGTTGGCATAATAATGTTTGTACTCCGACTCTGGTGTTCTGTGTTATCCAAGACAGGTCCTAAGACACTGCCTCTCTAACACCCGATTCTTTTCCATTTGAGATGGGGCAACGTTAAACCACACAGGGCAATCCATAGGCAATCATCGGCCGGATGAGGGCCATGTAGCAAATCACCTTCACCCTGTTTTCAAGGCTGCTGCTATAAAACAACCGTCTTGTCAGAGCAAACGCTCCCCTAGCTCTGGCCAGAGCAGCATCTTTATGTCGATTGAAATATAAATACTGATCTAGCCAGATACCAAGGTACTTTACTACACCTTTACTCGCCAGTGGATATCCACTTGGTCCAACGATCACTAGATTTCTCCAGATCTTTCCTGTATCCCTAGAAGCCTTAGACAAAGGGGTTCTAAACAGGATAGTTTCTGATTTCTGAAAATTAATTTTTAACTTCCAGTCATCACAATATCAATGAATCTGGTCGAAGTCACGCTGCAAGAGGTTTTGGATGACTTCAGCTTTTGGACCCATCCTGTACGCTACAAGATCATGGGCATACGCAATCGCATGAGTGAGACTACCTATCAGATCGCTGGTGTAAATACTAAAAAGAATGGGCAGTTCACAGCTCCTTGCTGTAGACCGTTGTTTTTTTTTTTTTTTTTTTTTTTAATTCAATTTTTATTTTCAATTTAACTTATAACTACTTAAATGCTAGACAAAAACCTTAAAAACTAGCTTACAGAATAACTTAACTAACTTACTGGCCCCATGCGGGCGCTCTAAATTAACCTATAACATATTGAAACGATGCCTTTCGGCGTAAAATCATTTATATTTAACTAACTTAACTTTAACACTTAAACTAACGAGAAAATTATTATAAAAAAGTAATTTTCATTATCATTTTTTTCACTTTATTATAAAACTTAAATCTACCCTTTACCTAATTATAACTAATTAATACTAAACTTTACTAAACTACTAAACTACTATAAGCTACGTTATACATAAATTATATAAAATTAGCTTAAATTATACCTAATTTAACTACTTTAACAAACGTAACTGTTCAACCTACTCTATATTTACCTTAAAACTATGTAAGTCGGCCAAAGCAACAATGTGGTCAACTTTCAATATCAAGGTGGTCACCCAACCACCAGCATTTTTTCATTTGCTTAACTATGTCCTTTATGTCCCGAAGGGGCACAGCTCTACTGAACCGCAGACGTTCTGCTCCGTTTCCAGAGCCGACGTCCCGATCGTAAAGGAGTCGCCGATCCACAGTCCTACGGCCGACGTGGTAGATTAACGGAGTGGATGTCCACTTGGTCCAACGATCACAAGATTTCTCCAGTTGTTTCTTGTATCCCTAGAAGTCCTAGACAACGGGGTTCTAAACAGGATAGTTTCTGACTTCTGGAAGTTAATTTTTAACTTCCAGTCATCACAATATCGCTGAATCTTGTCGAAGTCACGCTGCAAGAGAATTCTGATGACTTCAACTTTTGGACCCGTCCTGTACGCTACAGGGTCATCGGCATACGCAATTGCATGAGTGAGACTACCTATCAGATCGCTGGGGTATATACTATAAAGAATCGGTGAGTTCACAGCTTCTTGCTGTAGACCTTTTTTAATATCAAATGTTGTGGTAGAAGTTACATTGCCACTTTTGACAACAAACTTTTTACCATTGAGCATGACATGAAGCATATATAACAGTGGTTTACTTATGCCAAATCTAGTTAATTTCAGATAAAGACCCTCTAACCATACGGTGTCGAAAGCCTTCTCTAAATCAACAAGAACGGCACCCGTGCATTGATTTTTCGCTTTTTCCATTGAATATCAGAAACTAACTTAGACGCGGCATGAATAGTGTCATGTTCCGCCTTAAAGCCAAACTTTATTGTCTGGGATAATATTTTTGTCCTCAGCCCACTTGAACAGAGCTCTATTGAGAATCTTCTCGAATACCTTACTAATACTTGGAAGAAGACTTATAGACCGAAGATTTGCCGGATTGGAGCTGTCCTTTCCCTTTTTGGGGAGAGTATGGACCACAGCTGTTTTCCAACTCACTGAATAATATGCATTATTCAATGCGTTGTTGAACAGTGTGGTATAAATGTCTATTGCTTCCTCAGGGAGATGTCGTAACACAACGTTGGGTATACCATCGACCCCCGCAGATTTCTTTTTCTTTAATGTTTGCCAAGTTTTCGTCATTGAACCTGGTGAAACCAGTATTCTCAGATCGCCATTGCGTTATGTTATTTTCAAGATAGAAATTGTGCAGCAAGGCTTTGTTCTCCAGGTCATGAATCGGACGAATGCTAGCATTCACCTTATACACTTGCTGGAAAGCAGCCCCTACAGCTTCTACCTTTTCCTGTGGATCTTCTATCATAAAAAAGTTATCATCGAAAACGGCACCCTCCGGATCTATTTCCGCAATCGTAAGTACGTCTTCGTTATCTGTCGTCCTCTGGAGTTTAAGACATGGAAGTTCGTTTTGATCATTTCTTCTTAATATCTTATTTATTTGGGGAAACATACTAGGGTCGCTAGAATTAACGGCCCGAATTCTGTTATCCCAATATAAATTAATAGACAATCTATAACTTTGTTTAATCAGAACATTAATGTTTTTGATCTACGACTTCAATGTCCTAATCTCCAGATCACGTGTGTCCGTGAAACGTCTGTAAAGAAGTTTCAACCTAGTCAGCAGTCCACTTTTTTGTCGGTGTAGTGCGTCGATTGTCGCGTTCTTGTATAAACCAGTAGGGTCTTGCTCCTCATATTTTGGGATTGTTTTGTCCATTGTTCGTTTTATAGTCGTATCCATTTGAGTCAGGTACCCGTCGATCTCGACGTTCGTCAGGTTCCTGTCATTTGGTGGAGAAATGTCATCGGAACGTATTTCTCTTCCCAAGGAGTTGGAGAAGCGTGGCCAACGCGTCTTACTGAAATTGTAAGAGTGCGCAGGCACATACTCATCCAATTCCACAAGTTCGCTTGGAAGCTGTATTACGGTGGCGAGTCCGCAATGATCACTGTCATATTCAATTGTTCGTAAGCAGTTTCTTGTCAGTTGATTTGTTGCGTCAGTTATAACTAGTCGTGAGTCAAGCAGTAAAAGATCCAGAAAACTACCACTTCTCAGAAATGACGGTCTATCTGTAGCCAGAAGGTCGATTCTACACTCAACACTGTATCGTCCCATCCAATTAAAAAGATGGTTCCCTCTAGGATTTTGAACTTGATTTCCCCAATCTACATGTTTGGCATTCAAGTCCCCTGCCATGAGATTCTCGAAACGTTGTCCAAGAAGTCAGGTTCACACCAGAATTAGATCTTCTGGTGACTTCAATTGTAAGTCGTGGCTTTGAAAAACAAGGTAAACAAATTATGGAAATCATTCTTAATCCCGACGCACAGCGTTACCATGGTACAGACCAAACAATTTTCCTTCAATTCCATAACAACCTTGACGGGTAAGACAAAATTCCGGATGTCGTTAGAAGTCTACGGAATTTCTCTGGTGGTCACAAGAGAAGAATTTTCCTCCTGGAAGAAAAGTGTCGAGCGAGTTTTAAAAAATTACGAAAACACACGAGGAACTCCGAAATATTATGGCATTATTAATGTCCTACGCAATAAGATTGTAGGGGAAGCAGATGCATTTAATAAGCAGATGCATTTAATATGGGAGGTTATAGTACGTTGCCTAGCAATGCACTATGCGGACAAACGGTACGTTACCATCTTTGTCAAGTGTCAATTGTTCAACTTGGTTCAAGTAAACCATATCGTGCAACAATTCTATCAAGCAGTCAATTCCCAATTGACATTAATAATTAATAAAATATATTGTCTAGAAATTGGTGCAGAGGCAATGAGAGTTCTAACTCAAAGCGCTTTAAACATTTAAAACTCAAAGTTACAGGGATAAAGCCCTAGAGACGTTTATTAGGGGTCTAAGAGACAATCTACCGAATAATGATGAGCATGCTGCAAGGAGATTTCATGAAATCAAATGCAACTCCAAGTCGAGGATAAATTTGGCTATCATCTTTGCTAATCGCGTTGTAAACTAGGTATATGGATACACCTCTGAAGACAATAAATGCAAGTGCCTAGTTGTCTGCTTGACCTTGAATTTTGATATGTTTTATTTTTGTATTGGCCTTAAATATTGAAGAGGTTTTGACACGAAACTCGAAATGATTGTGTTTTCGAGTGATCATCTCATCGTTGAGTTCTGTGAGGGTAAAGGAAATAAGTGATATACCCTTTTTACAACAGCGCTCCCAATATGTACCTATATAGGTACATATATTGGTAAGTTTATATTTTTGTTTCTTTTTTTTGCTTTACTTAATGAGAGTCCATAGGGTAAATTATTTTGCACAAAGTGAAATGGTCTTATGTATATTTTCCGTGTTAGGTTAGATACTATGAAATATTGTCATCTTCGGTTGTAAGTTATGACTACACAAAAGTGAAAGCAATGAGTACGCAACAACATTTCAATCTACATTAATTTTTGTTCTCAAAACCCATCTACAACCTATGACTTTGTGGTTTTTTGAACGCTGTAATAGTTCCCATGATATATCAGAAAGAGCATTAAACTCTTCATTGCAGCTAGAATTCATTGGCTAGAATTCCGCCCTTCCATTGCTTCTTTTACTTTTGGGTTGATCGTTCAGGCCCAACTATAATATTCGGAAGCAAAATCTAGGTCAAGTTTCCTTATGTGCCGTCAACTTCTTGAGTCGACCATAATGGTCGAATGCAAACGCAAGCAAAATTCCCATGTATTTGGCTGGCTGTAAAATTTACGTACGGAGGCAAAAGTGAACAAAAATTGAACGAACCTGAGCAATCCGACATTATGAGCGCACTATATAATTTCCTTGTATTCGGATTTTTTCGTACGATCCCGTACGCACTTTTCCGACTATTATAGTGGGCTAGTTCTGCTTCTTGCTTGAATTTCGATTCGAACATCTAAACTATTTCCCTCGTTTGCCAGTTGTTTCAATGTTCGGTATTCCAGGCCCTATATTAAGTGGAATTACTTGCGATTCAATGTTGTTATTATTATTTGTTTCAGCTACTCTATCACCGTTACAGCTTCAGTTGATTGCTTTTATTGACGTCATTTTGTTCAATTTTCACATCAGCCGCTTTGTCATCTACAAATTCGAATTACATAAACTCTTTAGGATGTTCTACAGCTTTGATACGTTTTGACCCTTTAATGAATTTGAGGCCTCTGCTTACAATTATTCTTCTAGCAACTGGATCCCATTAACGCTATGCTTTAGGTGTTGTTGAATATCTGGAGTCAGATTCTGTATGAAAAACGATTAAACGTTTTCGTCTGTGTGAACGATTTTCTGACCAGTTGCTATGGAAATCATTCGCACAAACGAAAACGTTTGATCGTTTTTTTAATACAGAATCTGACCAATGGTAAATATGCATTCTGTTGACATCGACTGAAACTTTCCTTTGCCTATCGGTTTCTTATATACGCAGTTGCAATAGCTTCACCCCAGAAGTTTGGTGTAAGTTTCGATTTTAGTATCATGGACCTATTCATTTCTACTAGGGTCATCCTCTCTGCTGTACCATTTTGCGCAACTGTGTGCTCTCTCCGCATTCCCGCTGGTATAATGAATTTTGTAAAGTCTTGTTCAGTGTATTCCAGACCGTTGTCTGTTGGTAAAGTTTTTGTTTGTTTTGTGTTCTATCTGGATTTTGATCAGGTTTTCATAACTGATAAAAGCGTCCTTGACCTCGCCTTTTTTTAGGAAACTTACATCAACCTGTCATCTATAAATGTTGCAAAAAACGAAGCCGCACCAATTGATTTTTTTGGAATAGGCCCACTGACGTCGGATAAGACTAACTCAATTAACTTTGTTGGTCTTGTCTCGGATTCTTTAGGAAACGCTTTGATACTCTGCTAACTCTGAATTTTGCAAGTTGATAGCTGGATAGCAGCTAAGTGTGTAATTCCTTTCACCCTTCCTTCTGACACATGATATTGCTCCACAGTCAATCTTTACTTCTATTTCCTGATTTTTTTGCAAATCACTCTTACACTGGAAAAATCGATTCACATCGAACACATATACATCTTGTTGTTATTGACTTGCTCGAGTTACTTTTTTTGCTTGCACTGTATTCTTCAAGGAGTTTTATTTTTAAAACTTCAGTTTTTGGCAAATCATATCTTACTTCTATGGCACCTAGTTTTCGTAGCTCTCTGGTATACTGTACAGCAGCAAAATTGGTAAAGGATCTCATTAAGCAATTCCATTAGGTTTGTGGCCTTTTTGAGTTGTAGACTTTGTCCAGCTTAATCCGAACATCATTTGCAGTACAGCAATGCTTTATATGAGAAAATTCAGATAGCGAAATTGATAAAATTAAATCTGCCCTTGCTTTTTGGTTGAAGAATTTGTTTCTACACCATTTTCCATCGTTGGCTCTGGTTTTTGATTGAAGCAATTTACAAATGCCCAATGATAAGTTTTTTATCAAAACTGCACACATTTGTAGTTTTAAAATATCAAAGTTTTAATTTTCGGTGTGAAAATTGTGACCCGACTGTCTGATTTTCAGATATAGGTAAGTTGTATATATATACTTGTAAGAAATACGACGGAATTAGCTGTTTCTTTTTGGATATCGATTGTTATTTTACTTACTATTCAATATTTTTAATTTCACTTAACGTTAAGGTGTGGGCCCATAAGCTGTTTTTCTTTTCAAAAGAAAAGTATAACTTGATTCCAAATTAAATAGAACACTCTTTGATTTGTATTAAATATACAGGCACAACAGGATTAATGTTTTTAACATTAGCATGATGCTAGTTTGACTAAAATTTTCAAATTCAATAAATTACGTTAGTAAAATTCTGAATTCACTTTAGTCAATTTTTAGTCAACTTAGTACAAAAGTTGACTAAACATTTTCGTCTTTATATTTACCAAAATGTACCGATAATTGTAAACGTCTCCTACTGAGTGAATGTTGCCCTCAAAATTTCATTTAAGCACGACTGCACGAGAAAATTATTTTGAATCAACTCTATAGCATGCTTATATCTTTTTCTAAATAAAGTCCCAAAATTACCATTTTATGCATACGAAAAATCACTTTGGATAAACTAAATGCCCAAATGAAGATTTACTCAATTCTAATAAGAATTAGAAAATCCTTCATCATACGTTTTGAACTTTTTACTCAAATGAGTAGAGAAAATTAAAATCTTATTTTTAATCATATGACCTATTTGTTCCATTTAAAATAAACTCACTTACGAATTTTATTCCTCTGCTTGTATTACTTAACCACATAATATTATCTTCAGAAAATCAAAACAAATTGCCTCCCATTTGTGGCTGTAGTCGTTTGTCTTGGAGTTTTATTTTTAAATTAAGTTTCTAAGGAAAATCAATTTTATCACACTGAATTACACACAAAAGTATGTATTAATTATTTAAACGCTAATTTATTTTCACTGCATTAAACCAAACAAAAGTAGAGAAACTACCTCAGATCCAAGCACTTGAGAGATATTGATTTCTGGACTTTGTTTTATTTGAATTTATTTACTAAACCGCTGAACTTTTTTTGATTCATTGATTAACTTATTATTGTATGAAATAGCACCTTAGATGGTGTTGTTCAACACTTTAACCATGCCGATAAGCCCTACGCAAATTTTTTTGATTCAAACCAACCGAACGAAACTAAAGAAACCAGCCAACCAGACAACCTTTATATAAACGATAGATTTGTACTATTTTCTTAGCGTCAACTTCAACCTAAAATCATTTAAACAAATACTATAAATTGACCGTAAATAGTAGTGTTCTCCGGGAATGCAAATAAATTTTTTTCCACAAGATCACAATAGATATGAGATGAGGTATGTTGTAGAATCTGAATATCCGAATGCTATAGGTACAGAAAATAATTTGTTCAAAAAGTAGTTTTTTTTTATAGAAAAATATTTGGGAAAAGCTCTTTTGTTCATTGATCGGATTGATGGTGTGTATTTTCCTTGTAAGCAGTAAAAGATATATTAAGGCAATTTGGAGCTTCATGGGGTTGTATCTTGTATGAAAAGCTTTGTGCATTTATTCGATTTTCTTATTAAGTGCAATGGGCATTAAGATTTAAGCTAATATAAGCTTAAATCTTAATGCCCATTGTGCAAACGATCGTAAAATCTGACAATATTGGGAAAAATACGTCCCAAATGTCTTACCAAGGTTACTCAATTTCGTTTCACAAAAGTGTCAGAAATGTCTCATAAAAAGTTTTATTTCCATTTAGTCTATACAGTATAAGGGAGGGGAAAAAAATAAAATAATATTTTATAAAGAGTTTAATTTTATTATGTTGAATGAAAAAATAAAAAAAAAAAAAAATTTGCAGGGGAGAGTACGATAACTTGGTCGCCGAAAATTGATAACGAATTTTTGTAGAAGGGTCAAATTCGAGCATTTTTTATTATAGGAGTGTGGTGTACCTCACCCCGTTTAGGAGGTAGGGGCGATTTTCGATAAAAACGACAAATATTATATTAAAACAAATATTAAAAAGCAACGACAATACTTAAAATGCAAAACAATAACGCCCAGTTTCACAGTGAGAGTTTAAACTGTAGTTTAATTAAACCTAAACAAAAGTTTAAAGTTTACTTCGCTCGGTTTCACATCGAAAATTTAAACTTCAGTTAGCTAAAAACAGTTAGCGAAGCTCTGAGTTATGAAATTTGTTTTGAATTGTCAAATTATTATTGTGAAAATAAAATATATCGTGAATTAATGTGATGCTATTGTATATTTTTTTAATAAATACATACATACATTAATCCAAATTTAAAAATTAAATAAAAGACACGACTGGGTTGCAAAAACTTACTCTTGTGGCAGGTAGATAGATAGATAGATAGATTCTTTATTTTTTTTTCAATTAAATTTGGAAAAAAATTTTTCACTTAAGAATACGGACGTGGCTATTCTGCCGTCTGCCGGATATGAGATAAAATTAAAAAAAATAATATAAAAAATATAAAGAGAATGTTTTTAATTAGTAAAAATAAAATAAAAAATTAATATAAAGTATTGATTTAGATAATTAGAACTAAAAAAGAAACTTTAAATGGGAAAAACAAACTGAAGTTATTTGTTTAGTGTTAAAGAGGTTAAGAGGAAAAAGAAAACATCAAAGCAATAAACTGGTAAGACAAACTAAGGAAAGCTATTACGATAGGCTAAAGCATGTTTGCAGTATTTATACAAAATAAACCAACCCCCAGTGCCATTAAGAATCTCGTAAAAACTCATGACAGACAGAAAACTTTCACGAAAGTACAAACGTCGTATTTCTTGTAAATAGGGCATACTGCAATGAAGGGTTAACTATCTTCACGTTCTCTTCTGTTGCAAATATTACAGCTTTCCTCTAGGTCATTTCTATGAGGTATAAAATTCAGGTTAAGAATTTCCACCCTTGCTCGGAAAATTATGCTTATGGCTTCAGATGGGTATTTGACGTTGAAATAGCTTTCTTCGGTAGGTATTTGGTGATTGAGGTTTCTGTACAATAATCTAGAGGCGAACGATGATGCTTTAGTTAAATGCTGGTCAAATATTCTGTCGTCTATTTTAGGGATTATTGTTGCGTGTGACATTGTCTCAGTGTGACATTGTTTCCAGAACTAAAAATTCTTGTGCTGTCGACGCAGCAGACGTGCTTTTATTGTGCTCTTCATTAAAGTAATTATTAACTTAATCACTATGACTGAAAATTGTAACAAGTGTGATAAAGAAATAAATAATAACTTTATTGTTTGTGGCGGTATATGTGGACAAAAATTCCATGATAAATGTGCCATTTTATCGGATAGTGCCTTGAACTTTTTAAAGTCAAGCATAAATTTCTCTTGGAAATGTAATGCATGTTCAAGTGTGCCTATACTGGGCTTAATGTGTAAGATTGCTGAACTAAGTGAAACTGTTCAAAATCTATGTAATGAAATTAAATTGCTTAAAAACAATAATAACATCAGTGCATGCAAACAAATTTCACCAATGCCAATGTCAACAAAACAAATAAATCATAAAAACAATAAAAAAAATAAAGTGCAAAACAATACCACTGCCCCTGAAAAATCATCTGTTAGTTCTGTTAATGTGTCTCAACTTCTTTGTGAACCAAACAAAGAAGTTGAGACACATTAACAGAACTAACAGATGATATTTCAGGGGCAGTGTTATTGTTTTGCACTTGTAATGATCAGGTTAACCTGCAATGGAATAATGCAGTCAAGAAGAAGCGGACATTGAACAACCGAAAAACAATCATTGGCAAAGATCCAGCTTGCTCTGATGTTGAAGTCATATCGGCAATAAAATTTCTCCATCTCTCTCGCTTTTCTACATCTACGAAAGTAGAATCAATAGTGGCCTATGCGTCAAAAAAGCTAAGTATTCCAACGAACCTTCTGTCTTGCTTCCCCCTTTACAAAAAAAGATGCTGACTTGTCTACATTCAAGTACGTTAATTTTCGTCTTGGCGTCTCTGCATGTCTCATCAACGATGCCCTAAATGCTGATAACTGGCCTTTCAACGTGCATGTGAGAAATTTTCGTTTTATCCCAAAAAACGAGAGCGAGGGAAATGCACAAAATAATGTAAACAATAAATCGAACTCTCATTCCTCTTCGTTGTTTTCTTCTGTGTCCAATGTAGTAACTGTTTATTACCAAAATGCTGGAGGTATGAGAACCAAAACAAATGATGTTTATCTCGCCATCTCTCTTCATGAATATGATATTCTCATACTCACGGAAACGTGGCTGAATGACAATTTCTCTGTTGCTCAATTTTTTGATGGATATTATACTGTTCATCGTATTGATAGTAGCTGTTTGACTGGCAAGAAACGTGGCGGGGGAGTAATCATTGCTGTACGATCAAGTTTGAAAATGAAACCAGTCTCCCTTCGAATGATGATTTCATGATTGAACAGCTGTGTGTTTCTGTTGTTCTTGGTGAAGGTACGGCAAATTGCCAAGAACACTTTTTCATCGCAAACTACATACCTCCAAGAAGTCAACTATGTGTATATGAAGGTCATCTTGTAAACATTGAATACATCTCTAATCAGCTGAGTGAAGATCAAAATTTATTTGTATTAGGTGATTTTAATTTAGGAGACATAGATTGGTCTTATTCTAATGATGATAAATGTTTAATTCCATTTAATATGAAATCTGTTTGTGAACACACTTTTGTTGATTCCATGTTTGCGTTAGGGTTATTTCAAAAAAATTACTGTCATAATTCTTTTAATAGATTACTTGATCTTGTGTTTGTAAACAATAATGTAAATTGCACTGTTGGTAGAGTAATATGCCCAATAATGCAAAATTCTATAAATCATGATGCTCTTTGTTTATATTTATAATAAAGTTCTTTTGTGTCAACGTATTTAATCCACTGCATCAACAATGAAATTAAATATAATTATTCCAAAGCAAATTACAGTGTCCTAAATCAATATCTTTCCTCATTTGATTGGTCAAGTATTTTTTCAGGATTGCAACTTGCTGAAGTAAATCAAAGATTTTTAAATATATTACAGAATGGTTTTGGTCTGTATGTTCCCAAATGTAGGAATAGACAAATTTTTGAGCTGCCATGGCAAAATCATCGTTTGACTAATTTAAAGACAGCTAAAAACAAGCCTTTCAAACAATTTAAAAAGTTAAACCTTTAAGTAGACAAAAAACGTTTCTCTGTTGCGCCGGGAATATGAATTTTTAAACAAATTTCTATATAGACAGTATATAATGAACATTGAGTCAAAAATAACTAAAGATCCAAGAGGTTTTTGGACATTTTTGATAAGTAAAACAAAAGAATATGTCACTCTCCAAAACATGGAATTCGAAGGTGAAGTTTCTAGTAGCATCGATTCAACATGTGAGCTTTTTGCAAAGTTTTTCCAATCGGTATATGTCGATCACTCTAATGTTTGTTGGCCTCAAGTAGATCCAATTTATGGAGGTAACTCTTATTTGGGAACACTACATTTTTCCACTGATGATGTTTTGCAGGGCATACAATCATTAGACTCATGTCAAAGTGCTGGTCCTGACAAGATTCCTTTTGAGGTATTAAAGAACTGCAAATCGTCCTTAGCCTTTCCATTGAAATTTCTTTATAATTTATATCTGTCATCTGGTACGTTCTTGGATGAATGGAAAACATCATTTATAGCCCCCATATACAAAGCCGGCTCAAAACTGAAAGTAAAAAATTATTAGAAAAAGGTTGAAGCTCCAAATGCGTTTGAAAAAACAAACAAACATAACATCTCGACCTGTGTCATCAGTGGTCATAAGCGGTGGAATGCGTTGTGTATACTACTTCGAAGACTGAGTAAATCTGAAGGCGTGGGTTCGAATCTCACGATGTGCATGTGAAAAAGTTTTTCATAATAAAATTGGATTAAAGCTCAATACCACTAAAAGGAGACTGATGAAAGGAATTGGCGATCCTTGAAATAGCTATATCTCCAGCCAAAGATAGAAAAAAACGAATAATAATATTCGTAAACGAGTAAATAAAATTCGTTTAAAATTGGTGGTAGCGCCTTTAAGTTGTTGTTGTTCTTCAAACACATTCAATGAAAATTAACAGAATAGTCAGTAATAAAAACTGACATTCTATAGTACGAATAGTACAATATAACAACAATAATAACTCAAATAGTATGGTCGTACCAATCTTCCAACCTCTCCCCCTTTGATATGAGCTACAAATTGTAGTCTATCAAATAAGGTTAGGAGAAAATGGAGGCGGAACAAAACAACATACTTAGAGGCGCTTAGAAAAATGTTGAAGCTCCAAATGCGTTTGAAAAAACAAACAAACATAACATCTCGACCTGTGTCATCAGTGGTCATAAGCGGTGGAATGCGTTGTGCATACGACTTCGAAGACTGAGTAAATCTGAAGGCGTGGGTTCGAATCTCACGATGTGCATGTGAAAAAGTTTTTCATAATAAAATTGGATTAAAGCTCAATACCACTAAAAGGAGACTGATGAAAGGAATTGGCAATCCTTGAAATAGCTATATCTTCAGCCAAAGATAGAAAAAAACGAATAATAATATTCGTAAACGAGTAAATAAAATTCGTTTAAAATTGGTGGTACCGCCTTTAAGTTGTTGTTGTTGTTGTTCAAACACATTCAATGAAAATTAACAGAATAGTCAGTAATAAAAACTGACATTCTATAGTACGAATAGTGGGCGGCAATGGTACAATGGATTAAGTGCTTGCTTGTCAGTCGTTCAGCAACCGTGGAAGAGTGCACTTCGTTGGCGACTTTCACTGTGTTCATTTTAACTAGAGACGCGAGTGTTTAAAGTAGATAGTTTAACCTACCATTTTCAAGTGGCAAGTTAGCCTAGGTGGAAGAGTGGCAGACGAAGGATCTGAACGGCGTGGGTTCGAGCCCACGAATTGTCAAATTATTATTGTGAAAATAAAATAAATCGTGAATTAATGTGATGCTATTGTATATTTTTTTAATAAATACATACATACATTAATCCAAATTTAAAAATTAAATAAAAGACACGTCTGGGTTGCAAAAACTTACTCTTGTGGCAGGTAGATAGATAGATAGATAGATTCTTTATTTTTTTTTCAATTAAATTTGGAAAAAAATTTTTCACTTAAGAATACGGACGTGGCTATTCTGCCGTCTGCCGGATATGAGATAAAATTAAAAAAATTAATATAAAAAATATAAAGAGAAAGTTTTTAATTAGTAAAAATAAAATAAAAAATTAATATAAAGTATTGATTTAGATAATTAGAACTAAAAAAGAAACTTTAAATGGGAAAAACAAACTGAAGTTATTTGTTTAGTGTTAAAGAGGTTAAGAGGAAAAAGAAAACATCAAAGCAATAAACTGGTAAGACAAACTAAGGAAAGCTATTACGATAGGCTAAAGCATGTTTGCAGTATTTATACAAAATAAACCAACCCCCAGTGCCATTAAGAATCTCGTAAAAACTCATGACAGACAGAAAACTTTCACGAAAGTACAAACGTCGTATTTCTTGTAAATAGGGCATACTGCAATGAAGGGTTAACTATCTTCACGTTCTCTTCTGTTGCAAATATTACAGCTTTCCTCTAGGTCATTTCTATGAGGTATAAAATTCAGGTTAAGAATTTCCACCCTTGCTCGGAAAATTATGCTTGTGGCTTCAGATGGGTATTTGACGTTGAAATAGCTTTCTTCGGTAGGTATTTGGTGATTGAGGTTTCTGTACAATAATCTAGAGGCGAACGATGATGCTTTAGTTAAATGCTGGTCAAATATTCTGTCGTCTATTTTAGGGATTATTGTTGCGTGTGACATTGTCTCAGTGTGACATTGTTTCCAGAACTAAAAATTCTTGTGCTGTCGACGCAGCAGACGTGCTTTTATTGTGCTCTTCATTAAAGTAATTATTAACTTAATCACTATGACTGAAAATTGTAACAAGTGTGATAAAGAAATAAATAATAACTTTATTGTTTGTGGCGGTATATGTGGACAAAAATTCCATGATAAATGTGCCATTTTATCGGATAGTGCCTTGAACTTTTTAAAGTCAAGCATGAATTTCTCTTGGAAATGTAATGCATGTTCAAGTGTGCCTATACTGGGCTTAATGTGTAAGATTGCTGAACTAAGTAAAACTGTTCAAAATCTATGTAATGAAATTAAATTGCTTAAAAACAATAATAACATCAGTGCATGCGAACAAATTTCACCAATGCCAATGTCAACAAAACAAATAAATCATAAAAACAATAAAAAAATAAAGTGCAAAACAATACCACTGCCCCTGAAAAATCATCTGTTAGTTCTGTTAATGTGTCTCAACTTCTTTGTGAACCAAACAAAGAAGTTGAGACACATTAACAGAACTAACAGATGATATTTCAGGGGCAGTGTTATTGTTTTGCACTTGTAATGATCAGGTTAACCTGCAATGGAATAATGCAGTCAAGAAGAAGCGGACATTGAACAACCGAAAAACAATCATTGGCAAAGATCCAGCGTGCTCTGATGTTGAAGTCATATCGGCAATAAAATTTCTCCATCTCTCTCGCTTTTCTACATCTACGAAAGTAGAATCAATAGTGGCCTATGCGTCAAAAAAGCTAAGTATTCCAACGAACCTTCTGTCTTGCTTCCCCCTTTACAAAAAAAGATGCTGACTTGTCTACATTCAAGTACGTTAATTTTCGTCTTGGCGTCTCTGCATGTCTCATCAACGATGCCCTAAATGCTGATAACTGGCCTTTCAACGTGCATGTGAGAAATTTTCGTTGTATCCCAAGAAACGAGAGCGAGGGAAATGCACAAAATAATGTAAACAATAAATCGAACTCTCATTCCTCTTCGTTGTTTTCTTCTGTGTCCAATGTAGTAACTGTTTATTACCAAAATGCTGGAGGTATGAGAACCAAAACAAATGATGTTTATCTCGCCATCTCTCTTCATGAATATGATATTCTCATACTCACGGAAACGAGGCTGAATGACAATTTCTCTGTTGCTGAATTTTTTGATGGATATTATACTGTTCATCGTATTGATAGTAGCTGTTTGACTGGCAAGAAACGTGGCGGGGGAGTAATCATTGCTGTACGATCAAGTTTGAAAATGAAACCAGTCTCCCTTCGAATGATGATTTCATGATTGAACAGCTGTGTGTTTCTGTTGTTCTTGGTGAAGGTACGGCAAATTGCCAAGAACACTTTTTCATCGCAAACTACATACCTCCAAGAAGTCAACTGTGTGTATATGAAGGTCATCTTGTAAACATTGAATACATCTCTAATCAGCTGAGTGAAGATCAAAATTTATTTGTATTAGGTGATTTTAATTTAGGAGACATAGATTGGTCTTATTCTAATGATGATAAATGTTTAATTCCATTTAATATGAAATCTGTTTGTGAACACACTTTTGTTGATTCCATGTTTGCGTTAGGGTTATTTCAAAAAAATTACTGTCATAATTCTTTAAATAGATTACTTGATCTTGTGTTTGTAAACAATAATGTAAATTGCATTGTTGGTAGAGTGATATGCCCAATAATGCAAAATTCTATAAATCATGATGCTCTTTGTTTATATTTACAATAAAGTTCTTTTGTGTCAACGTATTTAATCCACTGCATCAACAATGAAATTAAATATAATTATTCCAAAGCAAATTACAGTGTCCTAAATCAATATCTTTCCTCATTTGATTGGTCAAGTATTTTTTCAGGATTGCAACTTGCTGAAGTAAATCAAAGATTTTTAAATATATTACAGAATGGTTTTGGTCTGTATGTTCCCAAATGTAGGAATAGACAAATTTTTGAGCTGCCATGGCAAAATCATCGTTTGACTAATTTAAAGACAGCTAAAAACAAGCCTTTCAAACAATTTAAAAAGTTAAACCTTTAAGTAGACAAAAAACGTTTCTCTGTTGCGCCGTGAATATGAATTTTTAAACAAATTTCTATATAGACAGTATATAATGAACATTGAGTCAAAAATAACTAAAGATCCAAGAGGTTTTTGGACATTTTTGATAAGTAAAACAAAAGAATATGTCACTCTCCAAAACATGGAATTCGAAGGTGAAGTTTCTAGTAGCATCGATTCAACATGTGAGCTTTTTGCAAAGTTTTTCCAATCGGTATATGTCGATCACTCTAATGTTTGTTGGCCTCAAGTAGATCCAATTTATGGAGGTAACTCTTATTTGGGAACACTACATTTTTCCACTGATGATGTTTTGCAGGGCATACAATCATTAGACTCATGTCAAAATGCTGGTCCTGACAAGATTCCTTTTGAGGTATTAAAGAACTGCAAATCGTCCTTAGCCTTTCCATTGAAATTTCTTTATAATTTATATCTGTCGTCTGGTACGTTCTTGGATGAATGGAAAACATCATTTATAGCCCCCATATACAAAGCCGGCTCAAAACTGAAAGTAAAAAATTATTAGAAAAAGGTTGAAGCTCCAAATGCGTTTGAAAAAACAAACAAACATAACATCTCGACCTGTGTCATCAGTGGTCATAAGCGGTGGAATGCGTTGTGTATACTACTTCGAAGACTGAGTAAATCTGAAGGCGTGGGTTCGAATCTCACGATGTGCATGTGAAAAAGTTTTTCATAATAAAATTGGATTAAAGCTCAATACCACTAAAAGGAGACTGATGAAAGGAATTGGCGATCCTTGAAATAGCTATATCTCCAGCCAAAGATAGAAAAAAACGAATAATAATATTCGTAAACGAGTAAATAAAATTCGTTTAAAATTGGTGGTAGCGCCTTTAAGTTGTTGTTGTTCTTCAAACACATTCAATGAAAATTAACAGAATAGTCAGTAATAAAAACTGACATTCTATAGTACGAATAGTACAATATAACAACAATAATAACTCAAATAGTATGGTCGTACCAATCTTCCAACCTCTCCCCCTTTGATATGTGCTACAAATTGTAGTCTATCAAATAAGGTTAGGAGAAAATGGAGGCGGAACAAAACAACATACTTAGAGGCGCTTAGAAAAATGTTGAAGCTCCAAATGCGTTTGAAAAAACAAACAAACATAACATCTCGACCTGTGTCATCAGTGGTCATAAGCGGTGGAATGCGTTGTGCATACGACTTCGAAGACTGAGTAAATCTGAAGGCGTGGGTTCAAATCTCACGATGTGCATGTGAAAAAGTTTTTCATAATAAAATTGGATTAAAGCTCAATACCACTAAAAGGAGACTTATGAAAGGAATTGGCAATCCTTGAAATAGCTATATCTTCAGCCAAAGATAGAAAAAAACGAATAATAATATTCGTAAACGAGTAAATAAAATTCGTTTAAAATTGGTGGTACCGCCTTTAAGTTGTTGTTGTTGTTGTTCAAACACATTCAATGAAAATTAACAGAATAGTCAGTAATAAAAACTGACATTCTATAGTACGAATAGTGGGCGGCAATGTTACAATGGATTAAGTGCTTGCTTGTCAGTCGTTCAGCAACCGTGGAAGAGTGCACTTCGTTGGCGACTTTCACTGTGTTCATTTTAACTAGAGACGCGAGTGTTTAAAGTAGATAGTTTAACCTACCATTTTCAAGTGGCAAGTTAGCCTAGGTGGTAGAGTGGCACACGTTGCAGGTGTTGCTGACCATTCATGGTCAGTTAACCGACGTGCAAAAACAGATCAGGGAGCAGGCGGCTAGGGTGGATTACCTCTACTCTATTCTGCCGGCAACGCGAAATGGTTAAAGGTGCGCTGCCTGAGCGACCCTTTAAGATCCTAGCTGTGAATGTAAATTCGCTGATTAGGACCGAACGTAGAGCAAACCTCTTTCATTTGCTGCAAGACCAAAGTCCTGATGTGTTTATGGCTAGCGAAACTAAGCTAAATCAGAAACACAAGCTGACTAATAAAAATTACAATATCGTAAGAAGGGATCGGCCCAACTCCTCTCAAGGGGGTGGGGTCGCAATCTTCATACGAAAGGGCATTAAACATAAAGTTATATATAATAGTGAAGTGCGACGATTTGGGCTGCTAGAAGCTTGCATCGTTTGCATTCCTCTCCAGCAAGGGAAAAGAATGTACGCAATCGCGGTGTACGCACCTGACGCACCTCAGCCAGCTAATTTTATCGCAGAACTCGAAAAACTTTTCGAATGCTTAAGATTAAACTTGGATGAGAATTATTATCTCATGGCAGGGGACTTGAACGTCAAACATGTAGATTGGGGAAATCAAGTACAAAATCCTAGAGGGAACCATCTTTTTAATTGGATGGGTCGATACAGTGTTGAGTGTAGGATCGACCTTCTGGCTACAGATAGACCGTCTTCTCCGAGAAGTGGAAGTTTTCTGGATCTTTTACTGCTTGACTCACGACTAGTTATAACTGACGCAACAAATCAACAGACAAGAAACTGTTTACGAACGATTGAATACGACAGTGATCACTGCGGACTTGCCACCGTAATACAGCTTCCGAGCGAACTTGTGGAATTGGATGAGTATGTGCCTGTGCACTCTTACAATTTCAGTAAGACGCGCTGGCCACGCTTCTCCAACGCCTTGGCAAGAGAAATACGTTCCGATGTTATTTCTCCACCAAATGACAGAAACCTGACGAACGTCGAGATCGACGGGTTCCTGACTCAAATGGATACGACTATAAAACGAACAATAGACAGAACAATCCCAAAATATAAGGAACAAGACCCTACTGGTTTATACAAGAACGCGACAATCGACGCACTACACCGACAAAAAAGTGGACTGCTGACTAGATTGAAACTTCTGTACAGACGTTTCACGGACACACGTGATCTGGAGATTAGGACATTGAAGTCGTCGATCAAAAACATTAACATTCTGATTAGACAAAACTATAGATTATCTATTAATTTATATTGGGATAACATAATTCGGGCTGTTAATTCTAGCGACCCTAGTATGTTTCCCCAAATAAATAAGATATTTAGAAGAAATGATCAAAACGATCTTCCATGTCTTAAACTCCAGAGGACAACAGATAACGAAGACGTACTAACGATTGCGGGAATTGATCCGGAAGGTGCCGTTTTCGATGACAATTTTTATATGATAGAAGATCCTCAGGAAAAGGTAGAAGCTGTAGGGGCTGCTTTCCAGCAAGTGTATAAGGTGAATGCTAGCATTCGTCCGAATCATGACCTGGAGAACAGAGCCTTGCTGCACAATTTCTATCTTGGAAATAACATAACGCAATGGCGATCTGAGAATACTGGTTTCACCGGGTTCAATGACGAAAATTTGGCAAACGCCACCATCGCCGAGCGAAATGGACCCAGTTCATTGTTAATTTCGAAGGTAGAACTTCAGTTAATTTTTCAAACATTAAAGAAAAAGAAATCTGCGGGGGTCAATGGTATACCCAACATTGTGTTACGACATCTCCCTGAGGAAGCCATAGACATTTATACCACACTATTTAACAACGCATTGAATAATGCATATTATCCAGTGAGTTGGAAGACAGCTGTGGTCCATCCTCTCCCCAAAAAGGGAAAGGACAGCTCCAATCCGGCAAATCTTCGGTCGATAAGTCTTTTTCCAAGTATCAGTAAGGTATTCGAAAAGATTCTCAATAGAGCTCTGTTCAAGTGGGCTGAGGACAAGAATATTATTCCAGACAATCAGTTTGGCTTTAAGGCGGGACATGACACTATTCATGCCGCGTCTAAGTTAGTTTCTGATGTTCAATGGAACAAAGCGAAAAATCAATGCACAAGTGCCGTTCTTGTTGATTTAGAGAAGGCTTTCGACACCGTATGGTTAGAGGGTCTTTATCTGAAATTAACCAGATTTGGCATAAGTAAACCACTGTTGTATATGCTTCATGACATGCTCAATGGTAGAAAGTTTGTTGTCAAAAGTGGCAATGTAACTTCGACCACAACTTTTGATATTAAAAACGGTCTACAGCAAGGAGCTGTGAACTCGCCGATTCTTTTTAGTATTTACACCAGCGATCTGATAGGTAGTCTCACTCATGCGATTGCGTATGCCGATGACCTTGTAGCGTACAGGACGGGTCCAAAAGTTGAAGTCATCAGAATTCTCTTGCAGCGTGACTTCGACAAGATTCAGCGATATTGTGATGACTGGAAGTTAAAAATTAACTGTCAGAAATCAGAAACTATCCTGTTTAGAACCCCTTTGTCTAAGGCTTCTAGGGATACAAGAAAGAACTGGAGAAATCTAGTGATCGTTGGACCAAGTGGACATCCACTGGCGAGTAAAGATGTAGTAAAGTACCTTGGTATCTGGCTAGATCAGTATCTATATTTCAATCGACATATAGATGCTGCTCTGGCCAGAGCTAGGGGAGCGTTTGCTCTGACAAGACGGTTGTTTTATAGCAGCCGCCTTGAAAACAGAGTGAAGGTGATTTGCTACATGGCCCTCATCCGGCCGATGATTGCCTATGGGTGCCCTGTGTGGTTTAACGTTGCCCCATCTCAAATGGAAAAGATTCGGGTGTTTGAGAGGCAGTGTCTTAGGACCTGTCTTAGATTACACAGAACACCAGAGTCGGAGTACAAACATTATTATGCCAACGAGGTCTTATACAACGGGGCCAATATAAACAGGATAGATAACTTTTTAATTAAGCTGATTCGGGGTCACATTGCAAGGGCGATGACCTCAGCCAATGGACTTATTTTCGGGGCTTATTACCCCAATGAAGAATATAGTGAGAGCGTTTGTCTTAACGGTTTCATCCCGCCCGAGACATTCCTCTATTTGGACAGTCGGGGGCTGATACAGGATAGATTGGCGGTTCCGTTAATCTACCACGTCGGCCGTAGAACTGTGGATCGGCGAATCCTGTATGGTCGAGACGTCGGCTCTGGGAATGGAGCAGAGCGTCTGCGGTTCAGTAGAGCTGTGCCCCTTCGGGACAAAAGGGACTGTTATAAGCAAGTTCAAAAATACTGGTGGTTGGGTGACCACCTTGATATTGATGGTTAGTCAAAATTGTTGCCTTGGCCGACCTACGTATTTTTAAGTATTAATAGGTATAATTTATGTAGGACAGTGGTGGCACCAAAAAAAAATAGAAAACACATAAACTGCATTTGTTGGTGTGTATGTGCATTTGGCGGTTAAATATATGTATATAAATATATATATATTTGAAAGCGTGTGCGCATATGCATTGGCTGCCGCACCAAAAAAAAAAAAAAAAAAAAAAATGCTGCTGGTGGCTGTTCTAGTTTTAAGTTATTTTAAGTATTTTTAAGTAGTTTTAAGTTAATTACGTATATTTACGTATATTTTAGTTTAGGTTAATTTAGTTTTATTATTTAGGTTAAGGGTAGTTTTAAGTTTTTATATAAAATAAAATGTCTCGAAAAACGAGTTTTTAAAAATTATCTCGTTTAGTTTTAAGTAATTTTGAAGTTTAATTTAAGTTAGTTTTTACGCCGAAAGGCATTTTTAATATATAGTTATAGTATAATTTAGAGCGCCCGTATGGGGCCAGTAAGTTAGTTAAGTTATTCTGTAAGCTAGTTTTTAAGGTTTTTGTCTAGCATTTAAGTTAGTTATAAGTTAAATTGAAAATAAAAATGAATTTATAAAAAAAAAAAAAAAAAAAAAAAAAAAGAGTGGCAGACGAAGGATCTGAACGGCGTGGGTTCGAGCCCCACTGTGGTCCGGGCTTTTTTTTAAATAATTTCTGGGAGAAGGTGACCAGAAATAGAGAGGAACTAGAAAGAGAGATGGGAAAAGCAACGGGGACATCGAAAGATGGTCCCCCAACAACAAGGAAGGCAGTTGGAGCATCAGGTGATGTGTCATCCGACAGCCAAATAGCGGGGCCATCAGGCCAAGCTCAAAGAGCAACTGCAGCCGAAAGAGCAACAACAACAGCAGCAGCAGCAGCACGACCAGTAAAGCCCAAAGTGGCAACAACAACAGCAACGAAAACTACAACAACATCGTCATCGGCACGTGCCGAGGTCGGAACAAGCAGCATGGCAACTGCAAAAACATCAAGCCCTATTAAAGGGAAAAGTCCAGGAGCGGCATGTGTCGAAGAACCTGACCCACTGAAGAGAAGGCGCTATATCAGATATATGCCAAATCTGGTTGTTAAGAAGCGCACCTCAGATATAGAGGCAGCGCAGAAAATAGGAGGGCGCGGACAGGGAGCTGGACAGCTCCTCCAACGACGAAGATGACAACAACAATGACAACAAGGGAGAAGGCGACGAGGCTGAGGCTGATGTCGTAAACGTCAAAGAGGCTGAAGAAGAAGTAGCGAAGAACCCAGAGCCAGCCAATGAGATCGCCGACGTAACAGGCGAAGAAAACGAAGCTGTCGTAGATGCCGAAGAAGACATAATATCCTACATGTCAGTAGAAGGAGAAGGGCACTACGTCAGTGGCGAGATAGTGGATCTGTCGGAGGAAGAAGAGGACGAACAGATTGAAACACTGACGCAGCAGATTTCCTCGCTCATAGAGATGGTTGAATCTCTGAGAAAGAAGCAGGAAGCGAGAAGGGAGAAGGAGTGCCAAGTGACTCTTGAGCAGCGCACCCGCCAACAAGCGCTCCAAGAGCAACTTGAAGCTACGCAACAACAGAAGCCTCCTCAGGAAAAACGACCACTCCCAGACCAGCAGCAGCCACATAAGCAGCAATAAAAGAAGCAGCCACAACAACAGCTTCACAAACAGCAACAGCCTCAGCAGCCGCAGGCAAAACAACAACAACAACCACAACCACAACAACAACGACAACAGACACAGAAGCAGCAACAGCAGCAGCAACCAACGCAACAGCAACAACCGCAGAAGTCAGAACAGCAGCAGACCCAACAGCAGCCGATGCAGCAGCAGCAGAGACAACAGCAGCAGTCACAACAACAACAGCAACAACAGCAACAACAGCAACAGCCACAAGCAAAGAAAGGTAAGGTGCCACCTATAAATACTTACAAAATGGAGATAAAAGAAACTATTGAAATATGTAGGTCGGTCGTAGGCAACAATTTTATAATTAAGCGGCTAAACGCAGACAGGCATTCTATTCAGTGCTCTTCTTTAGAGCACTACAGAAAAGTTAAAGACCTTCTGTCTCAAACTAAAACTGAGTATTATAGTTTCACCCCGAAGAAAGACAAGCTTCAAACAGTCCTCCTGAAGGGTATCGAATCCTCTACGGATCCGCAGGCGCTCTTAGCTGAGTTCCGTCAAGTGGCGAGCGACGATCTCGATTTTATCGGGGTAAGACCGTTTACCACAGTCAAAGCCAGACGGGAGAAACGGAAGTTACCATTCTTCCTAGTTCAACTCTCGCCCCAAAGCAAATTGGGTGGTCTAAGGAATATAACAGTCCTGGATTACCAAGTTGTACGATGGGAGAAATTAAATAAGCAGAAAGACATGCTGCAATGCATGAACTGCCAAGGGTTTGGACACATTGCAGTTAACTGTGGTATGGACCCAGTCTGCGTTAAATGTGGAGATACCCACAAAACAGGGGAGTGTAAACTCGGGCAAGATAGGGTCACAGATATGACCCAGTTAAAATGTGCGCTCTGCCGAGGGTCCGGGCACCCCGCAAACTATCGGGGATGTCCGAAGTTTCAGGAGATAAAGCAAAACAAAGCCCAAAAGAAAACAGTTGAGGTGAGACGCCCTGAAGTACGCCAGACAACAACTTCCGTCAATCCCGCAATTTCCTATGCCCAAATGGCGTCTGGAAAGGGAAAAACGGTACAGCCTCAACCACAGGTAGCCAAACAGGTCCAAGTGCCTACGGCTCCTGTGCCAGAGGCAGATCTGATGCAGGTGTTGCTGACCATTCATGGTCAGTTAACCGACGTGCAAAAACAGATCAGGAAGCAGGCGGCTAGGGTGGATTACCTCTACTCTATTCTGCCAGCAACGCGAAATGGTTAAAGGCGCGCTGCCTGAGCGACCCTTTAAGATCCTAGCTGTGAATGTAAATTCGCTGATTAGGACCGAACGTAGAGCAAACCTTTTTCGTTTGCTGCAAGACCAAAGTCCTGATGTGTTTATGGCTAGCGAAACTAAGCTAAACCAGAAACACAAACTGACTAATAAAAATTACAATATCGTGCGAAGGGATCGGCCCAACTCCTCACAAGGGGGTGGGGTCGCAATCTTCATACGAAAAGGTATTAATCATAAGGTTATATATAATAATGAAGTGCGAAGATTCGGGTTGCTAGAAGCCTGCATCGTTTGCATACCTCTCCAGCAGGGGAAAAGAATGTACGCAATCGCGGTGTACGCACCTGACGCACCTCATCCAGCTAATTTTATCGCAGAGCTCGAAAAACTTTTCGAATGCTTAAGACTGAACTTGGATGAGAATTATTATCTCATGGCAGGGGACTTAAACGCCAAACATGTAGATTGGGGAAACCAAATACAAAATCCTAGAGGGAACCATCTTCTTAATTGGATGGGTCGATACAGTGTTGAGTGTAGGATCGACCTTCTGGCTACAGATAGACCGTCATTCCCGAGAAGTGGTAGTTTTCTGGATCTTTTACTGCTTGACACACGACTTGTTATAAATGACGCAACAAATCAACAGACAAGAAACTGTTTACGAACAATTGAATACGACAGTGATCACTGCGGACTTGCCACCGTAATACAGCTTCCGAGCGACCTTGTGGAGTTGGATGAGTATGTGCCTGTGCACTTTTACAATTTCAGTAAGACGCGCTGGCCACGCTTCTCCAACGCCTTGGCAAGAGAAATACGTTCCGATGACATTTCTCCACCAAATGATAGAAACCTGACAACCTGACGAACGTCGAGATCGACGGGTTCCTGACTCAAATGGATACGACTATAAAACGAACAATAGACAGAACAATCCCAAAATATAAGGAACAAGACCCTACTAGTTTATACAAGAACGCGACAATCGACGCACTACACCGACAAAAAAGTGGACTTCTGACTAGATTGAAACTTCTGTACAGACGTTTCACGGACACACGTGATCTGGAAATTAGGACATTGAAGTCGTCGATCAAAAACATTAACGTTCTGATTAGACAAAACTATAGATTATCTATTAATTTATATTGGGATAACAGAATTCGGGCTGTTAATTCTAGCGACCCTAGTATGTTTCCCCAAATAAATAAGATATTTAGAAGAAATGATCAAAACGATCTTCCATGTCTTAAACTCCAGAGGACAACAGATAACGAAGACCTACTAACGATTGCGGGAATTGATCCGGAAGATGCCGTTTTCGATGAGAATTATTATATTATAGAAGATCCTCAGGAAAAGGTAGAGGCTGTAGGGGCTGCTTTCCAGCAAGTCTATAAGGTGAATGCTAGCATTCGTCCGAATCATGACCTGGAGAACAGAGCCTTACTGCACAACTTCTACCTTGGAAATAACATAACGCAATGGCGATCTGAGAATACCGGTTTCACCGGGTTCAATGACGAAAACTTGGCAAACGCCACCATCGCCGAGCAAAATGGACCCAGTTCATTGTTAATTTGGAAGGTAGAACTTCAGTTAATTTTTCAAACATTAAAGAAAAAGAAATCTGCGGGGGTCGATGGTATACCCAACATTGTGTTACGACATCTCCCTGAAGAAGCAATAGACATTTATACCACACTGTTCAACAACGCATTGAATAATGCATATTATCCAGTGAGTTGGAAGACAGCTGTGGTCCATCCTCTCCCCAAAAAGGGAAAGGACAGCTCCAATCCGGCAAATCTTCGGTCGATAAGTCTTCTTCCAAGTATCAGTAAGGTATTCGAAAAGATTCTCAATAGAGCTCTGTTCAAGTGGGCTGAGGACAAGAATATTATTCCAGACAATCAGTTTGGCTTTAAGGCGGGACATGACACTATTCACGCCGCGTCTAAGTTAGTTTCTGATGTTCAATGGAACAAAGCGAGAAATCAATGCACGGGTGCCGTTCTTGTTGATTTAGAGAAGGCTTTCGACACCGTATGGTTAGAGGGTCTTTATCTGAAATTAACCACATTTGGCATAAGTAAACCACTGTTGTATATGCTTCATGACATGCTCAATGGTAGAAAGTTTGTTGTCAAAAGTGGCAATGTAACTTCCACCACAATTTTTGATATTAAAAACGGTCTACAGCAAGGAGCTGTGAACTCGCCGATTCTTTTTAGTATTTACACCAGCGATCTGATAGGTAGTCTCACTCATGCGATTGCGTATGCCGATGACCTTGTAGCGTACAGGACGGGTCTAAAAGTTGAAGTCATCAGAATTCTCTTGCAGCGTGACTTCGACAAGATTCAGCGATATTGTGATGACTGGAAGTTAAAAATTAACTTTCAGAAATCAGAAACTATCCTGTTTAGAACCCCTTTGTCTAGGGCTTCTAGGGATACAAGAAAGAACTGGAGAAATCTAGTGATCGTTGGACCAAGTGGACATCAACTGGCGAGTAAAGATGTAGTAAAGTACCTTGGTATCTGGCTAGATCAGTATCTATATTTCAATCGACATATAGATGCTGCTCTGGCCAGAGCCAGGGGAGCGTTTGCTCTGACAAGACGGTTGTTCTATAGCAGCCGCCTTGAAAACAGGGTAAAGGTGATTTGTTACATGGCCCTCATCCGGCCGATGATTGCCTACGGATGCCCTGTGTGGTTTAACGTTGCCCCATCTCAAATGGAAAAGATTCGGGTGTTTGAGAGACAGTGTCTTAGGACTTGTCTTGGATTACACAGAACACCAGAGTCGGAGTACAAACATTACTATGCCAACGAGGTCTTATACAACGGGGCCAATATAAACAGGATAGATAACTTTTTAATTAAGCTGATTCGGGGTCACGTTGCAAGGGCGATGACCTCAGCCAATGGACTTATTTTCGGGGCTTACTACCCCAATGATGAATATAGTGAGAGCGTTCGTCTTAACGGCTTCATCCCGCCCGAGACATTCCTCTATTTAGACAGTCGGGGGCTGATACAGGATAGATTGGCGGTTCCGTTAATTTACCACGTCGGCCGTAGAACTGTGGATCGGCGAATCCTGTATGGTCGAGACGTCGGCTCTGGGAACGGAGCAGAGCGTCTGCGGTTCAGTAGAGCTGTGCCCCTTCGGGACAAAAAGGACTTGGATAAGCAAGTTAAAAAATACTGGTGGTTGGGTGACCACCTTGATATTGATGGTTAGTCGAAGTTGTTGCCTTGGCCGACCTACGTATTTCTAAGGTAAAACTAGGTAGATTAAGTAGGACAGTGACGGTGGCACCAAAAAAAAAAAAAAAGTTAAAAAATCCAAAAAATCGTTTGTTTGTGTATATGTGCATTTGGTGCTGTTACACATGAATATATGTGAATATATGCATATTAATAAGCGTGTTCGCATATGCATAGGCTGCTGCGAAAAAAAAAAAAAAAAAAAAATGCTGCTGGTGGCTGTTCTAGTTTTAAGTTATTTTAAGTATTTTAAGTAGTTTTAAGTTACTTACGTTTATTTACGTATATTTTAGTTTTATTTAGGTTAATTTAGTTTTATTTAGGTAAAGGGTAGTTTTAAGTATTTTATATAAAATAAATGACATAGAAAAACGAGTTTTTTAAGAATTTTCTCGTTTAGTTTTAAGAAATATTGAATTTTAATTAAGTTAGTTTTTACGCTGAAAGGCACTTTTTAAATATAGTTATAGTATAATTTAGAGCGCCCGTATGGGGCCAGTAAGTTAGTTAAGTTAATATGTAAGCTAGTTGTTTAAGATTTTTTGTCTAGCATTAAGATAGATATAAGAAAATGAAAAAATAAAAAATGAATTAAAATGTAAAAAAAAAAAAAATTTAAGTGCTTGCTTGTTAACCCAGAGGGTGCAGGTTCAATCCTCACTCTGTAACAAAGCATTTTTTTCTTTTCAGCATACCTCCCAGCTTATGCTGGACGTCGCCCATGAGGTTATGCAATGAAAAATAAAAATCAACTAGCTCTCTATCCATTGTACCAAAACAATTCTTTCCTATCTTTCTATTCCTTCTAACTAGTGTCGTGCAACATCTGTTGCATTTTAAAAAGGCAATGTGCCTTACAGACATATAGTTAAAAAAAAAAAAAAACAAAAAAAAAAAAAAAAAAAAAAAAAATAGTACAATATAACAACAATAATAACTCAAATAGTATGGTCGTACCAATCTTCCAACCTCTCCCCCTTTGATATGTGCTACAAATTGTAGTCTATCAAATAAGGTTAGGAGAAAATGGAGGCGGAACAAAACAACATACTTAGAGGCGCTTAGAAAAATGTTGAAGCTCCAAATGCGTTTGAAAAAACAAACAAACATAACATCTCGACCTGTGTCATCAGTGGTCATAAGCGGTGGAATGCGTTGTGCATACGACTTCGAAGACTGAGTAAATCTGGAGTCGATCTTCAGCTGTGAAAGTGTACAGACGCGTTGACGACTTTCTCAGTATACAAAAAATAATTTTCAAGTGTGTTCAACTGAATTAAATTTTCATTAATAGTTTAAGTGCACTCACTGCACAATTTAGTGGCAATTTGCCAAGTAAAATTAAAAGGCAAGTTAGCCTAGTGGGTAGCGTGAACGACGACGAAGTGGAGGGTCGTGGGTTCGAGCCCCACCCTGGTCAGGGCTTTTTTTTAAATAAGTTCTGGGAGAAGGTGAACAAAAACAGAGAGGAACAACAAATACAGATGGTAAAGCCAACGGGGACATCGAAAGATGATCCCCCAACAACAAGAGAAGCTGCCGGAGCATCAGGTGATGCAACGGCAAATGCTAATATAGCGGGCCCTTCAAATGCTCAAATATCAACAGCTATAACTATAGCAACAACAACAAATAAGTCATCGGCACGTGCCGAGGCCAATAAAAGCAGCTTAGCAACTGCAACAACATCAAGCCTTCCAAAAGGCAAGTCATCAACACCGGCACGTGCCGCAGCAACAACAAAAGAACAAAAAAAGAGGAGGCGTATCATTAGATACAAGCCCCATCTTGTAAACCGCCCTGACAGGAGCACAAGAGCGAAGTTGGCTAAGGCATCGGCTCAAGCTAAAATGCACAGACAGGTTGAAAGCTCCTCCTACGAGGATGACAACGAACATGAAGATGAGGGCGATGACGAGGCAGAGGCGGACGACGAAATAGCAGGAGAAGCTGACTATGAGGTCGCCAAAGGGGCCGTCAACAAGACCGACAAGAAGACAAATGAGCAAAACGTCGCTGAGGCAGATGCCGAAGACATTGCTTACATGTCCGTAGAAGGTGAGGGGCGCTACGTGAGTGCCGAGTTGGTAGATCTTTCACCTCCAGACTCAGAAACTGAGGAAGAAAAAATAGAGTCGCTGACAGAGCAAATCTCTGCACTTATGGCAATGGTAAGAGCACTCAAAGAAAAACAAGAAGCGCGTAGGGAAAAAGAGCGCCTAGTTGCTCTTGAAAGCAAAAGACAAAAAACGCTCCAAGAGCAACAAAAAGCTGAACAAATGCAGCAGCCTCTCAAACAACAACAACCACTTCCTGAAACTCAGCCAAAAAAGAAGCAGCAGGCGCAGAAACTGCAGCCCCAGCAACAGCATCAGCAACTGCAAGCACAGCAACAAAAACAAAAGCAACAACAACAACAGCAACAGCAAAAGCAGCAGCGACAACAACAGCAACAACAACAACAACAACAGAAACAACAACAACATCAGCAACAACAGCAACAAAAGCAAATACAAAAACAAATACAACAACCACTACAGCAACAAAAGACACAGAAGCAGCAACAGCAGCAGAAACTACAACAGCAACAACAACCGCAGCAGTCACAACAGCAGCAGTCACAACAGCAGCAGCAACATCAGCAACAGCCACAAGCAAAAAAAGGTAAGGTGCCACCAATCAATACTTATAAAATAGAACTAAAAGATACAATAGAACTATGTAAGTCGGCCATAGGCAATAATTTTATTATTAAAAGATTGAACGCAGACCGACACGCTATCCATTGCTCTTCGGTCGAGCATTATAAAAAAATAAAAGATCTTTTGTCACAAACGAAGACAGAATTTTACAGTTTCACCCCGAAGGAAGACAAGCTGCAAACAGTCCTCCTGAAGGGTATAGAATCCTCTACGGATCCGCAGGCGCTCTTAGCTGAGCTCCGTCAAGTGGCGAGCGATGATCTCGATTTTATCGGGGTCAGACCGTTTTCCACAGTTAAGGCCAGACGGGAGAAACGGAATTTACCATTCTTCCTCGTTCAGCTCTCGCCCCAAAGCAAGTTGAGTGGTTTAAGGAGTATAACCGTCCTAAACTACCAAATTGTAAGATGGGAAAAATTAAATAGGCAGAGAGACATGCTTCAATGCATGAACTGCCAAGGGTACGGTCACGTGGCAGCTAACTGTGGTATGGATCCAGTTTGCGTCAAGTGTGGAGATTCCCACAAGATAGGTGAATGTAAACTCGGAAAAGAAAGGGTCGAAGACAGGACCCAGTTAAAGTGTGCACTTTGCCGAGGCTCCGGGCACCCCGCAAACTATCGGGGATGTCCGAAGTTTCAGGAAATGAGAAAAAACAAAGACCAAAAGAAGACAGTAGAGGTGAGACGCCCTGAAGTACGCCAGACAGCAACTTCCGTCAATCCCGCAATTTCTTACGCCCAAATGGCGTCTGGAAAGGGAAAAACGGTACAGCCTCAACCACAGGTAGCCAAACAGGTCCAAGTGCCTACGGCTCCTGTGCCAGAGGCAGATCTGATGCAGGTGTTGCTGACCATTCATGGTCAGTTAACCGACGTGCAAAAACAGATCAGGGAGCAGGCGGCTAGGGTGGATTACCTCTACTCTATTCTGCCGGCAACGCGAAATGGTTAAAGGCGCGCTGCCTGAGCGACCCTTTAAGATCCTAGCTGTGAATGTAAATTCGCTGATTAGGACCGAACGTAGAGCAAACCTCTTTCATTTGCTGCAAGACCAAAGTCCTGATGTGTTTATGGCTAGCGAAACTAAGCTAAACCAGAAACACAAACTGACTAATAAAAATTACAATATCGTAAGAAGGGATCGGCCCAACTCCTCACAAGGGGGTGGGGTCGCAATCTTCATACGAAAGGGTATTAATCATAAAGTTATATATAATAGTGAAGTGCGAAGATTCGGGTTGCTAGAAGCCTGCATCGTTTGCATTCCTCTCCAGCAGGGGAAAAGAATGTACGCAATCGCGGTGTACGCACCTGACGCACCTCAGCCAGCTAATTTTATCGCAGAACTCGAAAAACTTTTCGAATGCTTAAGATTAAACTTGGATGAGAATTATTATCTCATGGCAGGGGACTTGAACGCCAAACATGTAGATTGGGGAAATCAAGTACAAAATCCTAGAGGGAACCATCTTTTTAATTGGATGGGTCGATACAGTGTTGAGTGTAGGATCGACCTGCTGGCTACAGATAGACCGTCTTTTCCGAGAAGTGGTAGTTATCTGGATCTTTTACTGCTTGACTCACGACTAGTTATAACTGATGCAACAAATCAACATACAAAAAACTGTTTACGAACGATTGAATACGACAGTGACCACTGCGGACTTGCCGCCGTAATACAGCTCCCGAGCGAACTTTTGGAGTTGGATGAGTATGTGCCTGCGCACTCTTACAATTTCAGTAAGACGCGTTGGCCACGCTTCTCCAACTCTTTGGCAAGAGAAATACGTTCCGATGACATTTCTCCACCAAATGACAGGAACCTGACGAACGTCGAGATCGACGGGTACCTGACTCAAATGGATACGACTATAAAACGAACAATGGATAGAACAATCCCAAAATATAAGGAACAAGACCCTACTGGTTTATACAAGAACGCGACAATCGACGCACTACATCGACAAAAAAGTGGACTGCTGACTAGGTTGAAACTTCTTTACAGACGTTTCACGGACACACGTGATCTGGAGATTAGGACATTGAAGTCGTCGATCAAAAACATTAATGTTCTGATTAAACAAAACTATAGATTGTCTATTAATTTATATTGGGATAACAGAATTCGGGGTGTTAATTCCAGCGACCCTAGTATGTTTCCCCAAATAAATAAGATATTTAGAAGAAATGATCAAAACGAACTTCCATGTCTTAAACTTCAGAGGACAATAGATAACGAAGACGTACTTACGGTTGCGGGAATAGATCCGGATTGTGCCGTTTTCGATGATAACTTTTTTATGATAGAAGATCCTCAAGAAAAGGTGGAGGCTGTGGGGGCTGCTTTCCAGCAAGTGTATAAGGTGAATGCTAGCGTTCGTCCGAATCATGACCTGGAGAACAGAGCCTTATTACACAACTTCTACCTTGGAAATAACATAACGCAATGGCGAGCTGAGAATACCGGTTTCACCGGGTTCAATGACGAAAATTTGGCAAACGCCACCATCGCCGAGCGAAATGGACCCAGTTCATTGTTAATTTCGAAGGTAGAACTTCAATTAATTTTTCAAACATTAAAGAAAAAGAAATCTGCGGGGGTCGATGGTATACCCAACATTGTGTTACGACATCTCCCTGAGGAAGCAATAGACATTTATACCACACTGTTCAACAACGCATTGAATAATGCATATTATCCAGTGAGTTGGAAAACAGCTGTGGTACATCCTCTCCCCAAAAAGGGAAAGGACAGCTCCAATCCGGGAAATCTTCGGTCGATAAGTCTTCTTCCAAGTATCAGTAAGGTATTCGAAAAGATTCTAAATAGAGCTCTGTTCAAGTGGGCTGAGGACAAAAATATTATTCCAGATAATCAGTTTGGCTTTAAGGCGGGGCATGACACTATTCATGCCGCGTCTAAGTTAGTTTCTGATGTTCAATGGAACAAAGCGAAAAATCAATGCACGGGTGCCGTTCTGGTTGATTTAGAGAAGGCTTTCGACACCGTATGGTTAGAGGGTCTTTATCTGAAGCTAACTAGATTTGGCATAAGTAAACCACTGTTATATATGCTTCATGACATGCTCAATGGTAGAAAGTTTGTTGTCAAAAGTGGCAATTTAACTTCTACCACAACATTTGATATCAAAAACGGTCTACAGCAAGGAGCTGTGAACTCACCGATTCTGTTTAGTATTTACACCAGCGATCTGATAGGTAGTCTCACTCATGCAATTGCGTATGCCGATGACCTTGTAGCGTACAGGACGGGTCCAAAAGTTGAAGTCATCAGAATTCTCTTGCAGCGTGACTTCGACAAGATTCAGCGATATTGTGATGACTGGAAGTTAAAAATTAACTTTCAGAAATCAGAAACTATCCTGTTTAGAACCCCGTTGTCTAGGGCTTCTAGGGATACAAGAAAGAACTGGAGAAATCTAGTGATCGTTGGACCAAGTGGACATCCACTGGCAAGTAAAGATGTGGTAAAGTACCTTGGCATCTGGCTAGATCAGTATCTATATTTCAATCGACATGTAGATGCTGCTCTGACCAGAGCTAGGGGAGCCTTTGGGTTGACAAGACGGTTGTTCTATAGCAGCCGCCTCGACAGCAGAGTAAAGGTGATTTGCTACATGGCCCTTATCCGGCCAATGATTGCCTATGGGTGCCCTGTGTGGTTCAACGTTGCCCCATCTCAAATGGAAAAGATTCGGGTGTTTGAGAGGCAGTGTCTTAGACGCTGCCTTGGATTACACAGAACACCAGAGTCGGAGTACACACATTACTATGCCAACTAGGTTCTATACAACAGGGCCAATATAAACAGGATAGATAACTTTTTAATCAAGCTGATTCGGGGTCACATTGCAAGAGCGATGACCTCGACCAATGGACTTATTTTTGGGGCTTACTACCCCAATGATGAGTATAGTGAAAGTGTGCGTCTTAACGGTTTCATCCCGCCCGAGACATTCCTCTTTTTAGACAGTCGTGGGCTGATACAGGATAGATTGGCGGTTCCGTTAATCTACCACGTCGGCCGTAGGACTGTGGATCGGCGACTCCTTTACGATCGGGACGTCGGCTTTGTAAACGGAGCAGAACGTCTGCGGTTCAGTAGAGCTGTGCCCCTTCGGGACATAAAGGACATAGGTAAGCAAATGAAAAAATTCTGGTGGTTGGGTGATCACCTTGATATTGAAAGTTGACCACATTGTTGCTTTGGCCGACTTACATAGTTTTAAGGTAAATATAGAGTAGGTTAAACAGTTACGGTGGCAAAAAAAAAAAAAAAAAAAAAAAAAAAAAAAAAAAAAAAAAAAAGTTGCTGGTGGCTGTTCTAGTTTTTAAGTTAGTTTAAGTAGCTTAATTAGGTATAATTTAAGCTAGTTTTATATAATTTATATATAACGTAGCTTATAGTACTTTTATTTAGTATAGTTTAGTATTAATTAGTTATAATTAGGTAGAGGGTAGCTTTAAGTTTTATAAAAAAGTGAAAAAAAAAAATGATAATGAAAATGAGTTTTTTATAATAATTTTCTCGTTAGTTTAAGTGTTAAAGTTAAGTTAGTTAAATATAAATGATTTTAAGCCGAAAGGCATCGTTTCAATACGTTATAGGTTAATTTAGAGCGCCCGCATGGGGCCAGTAAGTTAATTAAGGTAATATGGAAGCTAGTTGTTTAAGATTTTTTGTCTAGCATTAAGATAGATATAAGAAAATGAAAAATAAAAAAATGAATTAAAAAAAAAAAAAAAAAAAAAAAAAAAAAACTGAGTAAATCTGAAGGCGTGGGTTCGAATCTCCCGATGTGCGTGTGAAAAAGTTTTTCATAATAAAATTTGATTAAAGCCCAATACCACTAAAAGGAGACTGATGAAAGGAATTGGCAATCCTTGAAATAGCTTCTCCAGCCAAAGATAGAAAAAAACGAATAATAATATTCGTAAACGAGTAAATAAAATTCGTTTAAAATTGGTGGTAGCGCCTTTAAGTTGTTGTTGTTGTTCAAACAATAATAATAATGGTATAATATAACAACAATAATAACTCAAATAGTATGGTCGTACCAATCTTCCAACCTCTCCCCCTTTGATATGTGCTACAAATTGTAGTCTATTAAATAAGGTTAGGAGAAAATGGAGGCGGAACAAAACAACATACTTAGAGGCGCTTAGAAAAATGTTGAAGCTCCAAATGCGTTTGAAAAAAAAACAAACATAACATCTCGACCTGTGTCATCAGTGGTCATAAGCGGTGGAATGCGTTGTGCATACGACTTCGAAGACTGAGTAAATCTGAAGGCGTGGGTTCGAATCTCACGATGTGCATGTGAAAAAGTTTTTCATAATAAAATTTGATTAAAGCTCAATACCACCAGGAGACTGATGAAAGGAATGAAATCCCAAGATAGAAAAAAACGAATAATAATATTCGTAAACGAGTAAATAAAATTCGTTTAAAATTGGTGGTAGCGCCTTTAAGTTGTTGTTGTTGTTCAAACACATTCAATGAAAATTAACAGAATGGTCAGTAATAAAAACTGACATTCTATAGTACAAATTGTACACTATAACAACAATAATAGCTCAAATTGTATGGTCGTACCAATCTTCCAACCTCTCCCCCTTTGATATGTGCTACAAATTGTAGTCTATCAAATAAGGTTAGGAGAAAATGGAGGCGGAACAAAACAACATACTTATAGACGCTTAGAAAAATGTTGAAGCTCCGAATGCGTTTGAAAAAAACAAACAAACATAATATCTCGACCTGTTTCATCAGTGGTCATAAGCGGTGGAATGCGTTGTGCATACGACTTCGAAGACTGAGTAAAGGGCCAACCATAATAGTCGTAAGCAAACGAAAGCTAATGTCATAGTTCTACGTCAAGATTCCTTAAGTGCCGCCATTACCTTCAGTCGACTATAATGGTCGAACGCACACGCAAGCCAATTTCACATTTATTTGGCTGGCTGTCAGATTTGCGCACGTAAACTGCGCTCTGGAGCGCTCTTTACGTACGGAGGCAAAAGTGAACGAAAACTTGACGAAACTGAGCAATCCGACATTATGTGCGCACTATAAAAATTCCTTGTTCTCGCTAATTTCGTACGGCACCGGTCGTACTAATTCTTCTATTATTTTTCTGCCTTAAATCTGAAGGCGTGGGTTCGAATCTCACGATGTGCATGTGAAAAAGTTTTTCATAATAAAATTGGATTAAAGCTCAATACCACTAAAAGGAGACTGATGAAAGGAATTGGCAATCCTTGAAATAGCTATATCTCCAGCCAAAGATAGAAAAAAACGAATAATAATATTCGTAAACGAGTAAATAAAATTCGTTTAAAATTGGTGGTAGCGCCTTTAAGTTGTTGTTGTTGTTCAAACACATTCAATGAAAATTAACAGAATGGTCAGTAATAAAAACTGACATTCTATAGTACAAATAGTACAATATAACAACAATAATAACTCAAAAAGTATGGTCGTACCAATCTTCCAACCTCACCCCCTTTGATATGTGCTACAAATTGTAGTCTATCAAATAAGGTTAGGAGAAAATGGAGGCGGAACAAAACAACATACTTAGAGGCGCTTAGAAAAATTTTGAAGCTCCAAATGCGTTTGAAAAAACAAACAAACATAACATCTCGACCTGTGTCATCAGTGGTCATAAGCGGTGGAATGCGTTGTGCATACGACTTCGAAGTTTGAGTAAATCTGAAGGCGTGGGTTCGAATCTCACGATGTGCATGTGAAAAAGTTTTTCATAATAAAATTGGATTAATGCTCAATACCACTAAAAGGAGACTGATGAAAGGAATTGGCAATCCTTGAAATAGCTATATCTCCAGCCAAAGATAGAAAAAAACGAATAATAATATTCGTAAACGAGTAAATGAAATTCGTTTAAAATTGGTGGTAGCGCCTTTAAGTTGTTGTTGTTGTTCAAACACATTCAATGAAAATTAACAGAATGGTCAGTAATAAAAACTCACATTCTATAGTACAAATAGTACACTATAACAACATTAATAGTTCAAATAGTATGGTCGTACCAATCTTCCAAACTCTCCCCCTTTGATATGTGCTACAAATTGTAGTCTATCAAATAAGGTTAGGAGAAAATAGAGGCGGAACAAAACAACAAAGTCAAAGTCGATTTTTTGTGTTTTGTTTTTCAGAATGGTAAGTGATTTTTGTGTTGTCTATTCAAATGTTCGTGGGCTTAGGAAGAATTTCTTTTCTGTGTACGCCCATACTGTGCAATACAGGCCAGCTGTTTTGGCATTAAGTGAAACCCAGGTTGGACAGAATACTGATTTATCAGAATTTTGTTTGGTTGGATATAACTTAGTGCCATTACTTTTTTCCCACCATGGTCTTGTCGTTTATGTTAGAAATGATATTGCTTGCCAGAGCCTTCCCCAATATGGGCATTGTTCTAATACGAACTTTAATTTCCTGTGGCTCAAATTCACTGTCCGCAAGCATATCATTCATTACTGTTTTATTTACAGGAGTCCGAATCTTGACAGCATGTCTACTTGTGATGAGTTAGATGTTCTGTCAGATTCAATTTCCCGAATTGTTTCCCATTGTCCTCACACTGAAGTCGTGATTACGGGCGACTTCAATGTACACAATTCAAGTTGGCTCCGCTATTCTGGCCAGACAACACTCGAAGGAAGGTATACCGAGATCTTTGCTGAGTATAACCATCTTACTCAGCTTGTCGATGAGCCTACCCGTATACCGGATGTTGATGGGCATTCCGCCCATACTCTTGACTTGTTCCTTACTTCCCACCCTGATAAATATACTATTAAAGTAACTTCTCCATTTGGCACCTCGGACCATTGTGTCATTTCAGCTAATTTCTCGATCTCCAATCATCCAGTTAAAGAAAAAATTCCCACTAGGACCGTTTGGCAATACGAGAAAGCCAACTGGGACGGTCTGAATAATTTCTTTCGCAACTTTAACTGGTCATTATGCTTCCTCGATAATGACATTGATGCCAGTGCTGAAATGATTACAGAAGTGATTTTTCTTGGAATGAGAACTTTTGTACCTTACAGAACAAAATGTATCAAACCAAAAGAAAAGTCTTGGTTTACCGAAGAGTGTAAAGAAGCTATCAGGTTGAAAGAAGTAAGCTTCCGATCCTATAAAGCCAACCCATCTGAGGAAAATCGGAAGAAACATAAACAAGTTAGGAACTCGTGCAACTCCGTTATACACAAAACGAAATTTTTACATGACCAGAAATTACGGCAAAAAATTCTGCAATGTCCCAAAGGCAGTAAAAACTTCTGGTCATTTGTAAAAAACGTCAAGAACTCAACGTCATCATCAGTTCCAACGCTCATCGTCGACAATAATCCAATTGTCAGCTCTTCAGAGAAGGCAAATATGCTCGCAGCTCATTTTGCTGCAAGTTCTACGTTGCCTGCAAGCAACAATGTCCCTCCTGTACTTGAGAACGTTAATTTTTCTATGGGACAGGTATTTTTCCGCACTCGTACAGTAGCAAGAGTTCTTCAAGATTTTGATATACACAAATCCGCTGGCCCGGATGGTATACCCCCTATACTTCTGAAGAGGTGTTCTTCATCGCTGGCAAAACCATTGCGTAAGCTTTTCCATAGCTCCTATCGTTCAGGTATCTTTCCTAGTAAATGGAAAACAGCATTTGTCCAGCCCGTCCCTAAAAAAGGTGATTCCTCCTCCCCCTCCTCCTACCGACCAATTGCACTTACGTCCCTTCTTTCCAAGGTCATGGAAACGCTGATAAATCGTCAGCTCAAGAAATATCTCGAAGATCGGAAGCTTTTGAATGACCGGCAATACGGCTTTCGTAGCAATCGTTCCACTGGTGACCTGATGGCATATCTCACCGAACAGTGGAACAAATCTGTGCATCGCTTTGGCGAAAGCAAGATTATTGCGCTTGATATTTCAAAGGCATTTGATAGAGTTTGGCATGAAGCTCTTTTATCGAAAATGCGTGCATTCGGTATCGATGATACTCTTATTCGTTGGATTAGAAGCTATCTTCTGGACCGTTCAATACAAGTTGTATTAGACGGTTTCAAGTCTGATCTCCACAAAATAAATGCTGGTGTGCCCCAGGGCTCCGTTCTGTCTCCGACTCTCTTTCTCATTTTTATAAATGATCTCTTGTCTGTGACTTCTAATCCAATAAATTGTTTTGCTGACGACTCAACCCTCAGCTTTTCATATACGTTTGATAATTCACGGCCTTCGCCTTCGGACGTGTTATTACAACGAAACCGTATGATAAGCTCATTAAACTCCGATTTAAACAGCATTGTGAATTGGGGTATCAGAAATCGTGTGGAGTTTAATGCGTCGAAAACTCAATGCTGTCTTTTGTCGTTAAAGTTAAACATACCCCCTATGCCATTATCCATGAATGGTACTTGCATCGAGGAGGCCGAAAAGCTTTCAGTACTCGGTATGTGTATCAGTGACAACCTTCGTTGGAATGATCATATACTTGAGATTGCTAAGAATGCTGCAAGATGCTTAGGCTTTCTCAATAGATGCAAGAAGTTTTTCACCCCTTCTGATCTGGCTACAATTTACAAGGCGTTTATACGCCCTAAACTCGAGTATAATTCCCATCTCTGGGCAGGTGCTTCTCAAACTTTTCTTCACCTGCTCGACAGAGTTCAGAAAAAGGCGTTAAAATTGATAGGAGAGAGAAACATTGAGGAAACATTTCCATCACTCGAACATCGTCGAAATGTTTCTTGTCTTTCTTTATTTTACAGGTTCTTTTATAAAAAATGTTCACTTGAGGTAGCCAGCTGCGTTCCACCCCTTAAACATTTCTCCCGTAACACTCGTCTTGCTAGGAACGCTCATCAGTTTACACTTGAGCCCAATTTCGGTCGTACCGTGAAATATAGAGATTCTTTCTTTAGCCGTACAACACGAATGTGGAATGAATTGCCTGGCACAATTTTTCCTTGCCATTTTGATCTGCAGACATTCAAGATCAATGTTCATCGACACCTCCTTTCCCTTCCTCCCTAAATTCCTATCGCTCGCGCTGTGACTTATCATTAAAAGGGCTATAACAAACCCCTTGAGCGCGTGTGCATTATAAAAAAAAAAAAAAAAAAAAAAACATACTTAGAGGCGCTTAGAAAAATGTTGAAGCTCCAAATGCGTTTAAAAAAACAAACAAACATAACTTCTCGACCTGTGTCATCAGTGGTCATAAGCGGTGGAATGCGTTGTGCATACGACTTCGAAGACTGAGTAAATCTGAAGGCGTGGGTTCGAATCTCACGATGTGCATGTGAAAAAGTTTTTCATAATAAAATTGGATTAAAGCTCAAAACCACTAAAAGGAGACTGATGAAAGGAATTGGCAATCCCTGAAATAGCTATATCTCCAGCCAAAGATAGAAAAAAACGAATAATAATATTCGTAAACGAGTAAATAAAATTCGTTTAAAATTGGTGGTAGCGCCTTTAAGTTGTTGTTGTTGTTCAAACAATAATAATAATGGTATAATATAACAACAATAATAACTCAAATAGTATGGTCGTACCAATCTTCCAACCTCTCCCCCTTTGATATGTGCTACAAATTGTAGTCTATCAAATAAGGTTAGGAGAAAATGGAGGCGGAACAAAACAACATACTTAGAGGCGCTTAGAAAAATGTTGAAGCTCCAAATGCGTTTGAAAAAAAAACAAACATAACATCTCGACCTGTGTCATCAGTGGTCATAAGCGGTGGAATGCGTTGTGCATACGACTTCGAAGACTGAGTAAATCTGAAGGCGTGGGTTCGAATCTCACGATGTGCATGTGAAAAAGTTTTTCATAATAAAATTGGATTAAAGCTCAATACCACTAAAAGGAGACTGATTAAAGGAATTGGCAATCCTTGAAATAGCTTCTCCAGCCAAAGATAGAAAAAAAACGAATAATAATATTCGTAAACGAGTAAATAAAATTCGTTTAAAATTGGTGGTAGCGCCTTTAAGTTGTTGTTGTTGTTCAAACACATTCAATGAAAATTAACAGAATGGTCAGTAATAAAAACTGACATTCTATAGTACAAATAGTACACTATAACAACAATAATAGCTCAAATAGTATGGTCGTACCAATCTTCCAACCTCTCCCCTTATGATATGTGCTACAAATTGTAGTCTATCAAATAAAGTTAGGAGAAAATGGAGGCGGAACAAAACAACATACTTAGAGGGGCTTAGAAAAATGTTGAAGCTCCAAATGCGTTTGAAAAAACAAACAAACATAACATCTCGACCTGTGTCATCAGTGGTCATAAGCGTTGGAATGCGTTGTGCATACGACTTCGAAGACTGAGTAAAGGGCCAACCATAATAGTCGTAAGCAAACAAAAGCTTATGTCATAGTTCTACGTCAAGTTTCCTTAAGTGCCGCCATTACCTTCAGTCGACTATAATGGTCGAACGCACACGCAAGCCAATTTCACATTTATTTGGCTGGCTGTCAGATTTGCGCACGTAAACTGCGCTCTGGAGCGCTCTTTACGTACGTAGGCAAAAGTGAACGAAAACTTGACGAAACTGAGCAATCCGACATTATGTGCGCACTATACAAATTCCTTGTTCTCGCTAATTTCGTACGGCACCGTACGTACTAATTCTTCTATTATGGTTCTGCCTTAAATCTTAAGGCGTGGGTTCGAATCTCACGATGTGCATGTGAAAAAGTTTTTCATAATAAAATTGGATTAAAGCTCAATACCACTAAAAGGAGACTGATGAAAGGAATTGGCAATCCTCGAAATAGTTATATCTCCAGCCAAAGATAGAAAAAAACGAATAATAATATTCGTAAACGAGTAAATAAAATTCGTTTAAAATTGGTGGTAGCGCCTTTAAGTTTTTGTTGTTGTTCAAACACATTCAATGAAAATTAACAGAATGGTCAGTAATAAAAACTGACATTCTATAGTACAAATAGTACAATATAACAACAATAATAACTCAAATAGTATGGTCGTACCAATCTTCCAACCTCTCCCCCTTTGATATGTGCTACAAATTTGTTACAATTTTTTCCCGCGCGCCAAGGAATATTAATTATTAATATTATTTATTAAATTATTTAAACTTTTAATCTAACCGCGAACAACAAATAAAATATCCAAGGTACACACGACCGCGACGACGAAGACTAAACTAAAACAATTACCAAAAAAAAATAGGTAATTGATGCGATGATAAAAAAAAACTGGTTTTTCTTGTTTATGATAAACAACACGGCGAAGACAAAATTGTAACCTACAGCAAAGATGATGCTGCTTCCTCAGCCTAGCTCAGCTGGTCGTAGATTCGCGAATTTTTTAATCGATAAAATGATTGATAATAAAAAAAAAAACAAATCAATGATAAGAAAATTTAAAAAAAAGGAGGTATATGTACCTATTTGTACTTACTTGGTATACGTATGCAAATGCAGGTACGTATACAAGAAAGTCAAAAGGGTAAAGGGCGCCAGAAATTTTTTTTGAAAAAGGAAATTCCAAACCTTCGAAGCGGAAACGACGGTGAAAAGCCAAAGAAAAAAAATAAAAACAAAATGAATAATTATTTTAACTTCCCGAGTAGGGTATTTAATTATTCTTTATTTAGCCCAGGAAACCTTTCAAGCAGGATTAAAACCTGAGATCTTTTAAAACAAAACAAAATTAACAATTTAAATAGGTATGGTATTAAAATTAAACTAAGATGGACCACTATCGCTTGGTCCCGAAATATAGAAAATACAATTACAACCAGGTCGCGTGTCCTGCAATCTCAGGATAAATTCGATGCAGAAGTCAACCGAATAGGTAATATGTTTATTTTTAAACTCAATATAAAACGTAGCAAAGCAACAAAAAAAACCACTGTGTACTTATCTGTACCAACTGCAAAATTTTCCTTCCTTTTTCTCCTGTCTGCCTAGAATTTTCACTACAACACTTTAAATTAAAATATCTAATCTCACTACTCTACTTTAATTTTAACTCTACAAATCAAATTTTTCAGTTATCAACAATTTTTCTTTATTACAAATTTTTGAACCTCTCGTTCGTTTTCTAGTCACTTAAGAAGTGTCCTACCAAACTTTTACCATGTTTGGAAAGCATCTTCTTTTTTTTTGTCCCCTATGGTTTCGGCCAATCAGTACCCGCTAATCTCGATGACGAGATAATACAGCAATCACATAGCATTATTTGCGAATATGTGCTGTCGTCATCGAAATTCAGCGGTCCTGCTTACTCCCATATAAAACCCAAGCTTACTGCACATTCATCATCGAATTCGCCGGCCACTGATCTTCTTACAGTGAAGAGCTATTCGATGAATGCATTCAGCCCATATTCCCACATTTTTATAAAAAGAAAAACAATTGAAAGCTGAAAAATCTAATGTCGGCTTACAATCATTTTTCCCCTCTAACTAATACAATGCAAAAAAAAAACAAAACAACAAAAAATTCAAGGCAGACAATATAAAACAATTCGAAGGAAAATATGGCAGTTTATATCTCCTATTTGTGATCTTAACTACTTCGGTGGACTTCTGTTCAGATTTGGGGAATTGGGGCTAGCAGATAGCGTTCCATCTTGTACAAATTATATTTAAATTTATGACGGGCTCTCGGCCATTTTTAAACAACATCAACTTTCGGGAACAAAATGTCATCCGTGTTTATCTTCATCAGTATGCCCTTCTGGCTAGGCAAGGTTTATGGTTTCGGAGAGTAACTTCAGCTTTTATGTCTATGTTATAGTAGTACGTCCAACTACTATTTTGGTTCTTGGCTCACCAAATCAATACTTTAATCGCATGACATCCGAAGATCTGTTTCTTCAAAATACTAAGAGATAGTACCGATGTCTGATGGACCATGGTTGCCCTGCTCTCTCTCAGTAGATTGAAGAAACACCTGAGAAGATATTAGTAGGAAGTAATGCAGGAATAAGGAATGGGACTGAGATGTAAAGAACAGTTTTTGTAACGGTAAATTTTACCGTGACAAATCCCACCCTTTCCTCCTTGGAAATGTCTTACTTTTTTTATAAAAAAAAATATAAGTCATTTCCTACGGCTCGATCTGGTAAAACAGCACAAACAAAGTAGTGGATCCCATCAGGCCAAATATGGCAGTCTTTCAAGCAAAACAAAAAAAAATCAAAATTAAAATTTTAAAATTACCAACAAAAATAAACAAAATTTAATCATATAACTCAACTTTACTCTAAAAGGGACTTTTTAGACTCAATCATTTTCGGACAATGAAGTGAACGGTTTTAGATCTTTAGTGTGCCAAGTGCCACGATCTTTACCATTTTCATCTTCAAGGACATATGTCCAGGGGGACAATCTTTTTCTTACTTTAAAAGGGCCCACAAACTTTGGTGCCAACTTTGCCGCATAATAATTTGCAGCGTCTGAAAGGACAAAATTTCTCCGCCACACAACGTCATTTGGAAGATATTGAACATCTCTCCTCCTGAGGTTGTAGGCTTCCGACGATTTTTTGGATGCTGCCTGAATTTTGGCAGCGATTTCTATTCTTAGTTTTCTAAATCTATCTCCTACATCGCTGCCTGAATCTAAACGACTAGTTCTATCTACAATCTCATCACTAAGCTGTACTACATCTTGCCCACTAGTGGACATCTCTCTACCAAAATTAGCATAATAAGGACTAACTCCTAAAACTTCATGCTGCGAAGTGCGGATGGCACAAGCTACTTTTGCAAGCTGAGAATCCCAAACTCTGTGATTCTCAGATACATAGGCCCTTAATGTTGTCTTAATAATTTGATTGATTCTCTCCGCAGGATTAGCCTGAGGATGATAGTGTGGAGTAAATCTAATCTTCGACGAATATCCATCACAGAGGGCCTTTAGTTCCCTACTCCTAAATTGGGGTCCGTTGTCGCAAATGACAACTTTTGGAACACCAAACAACAGAAAAACGTTGTCTTCTAACTCTTTACACACTACCTTTGCAGTGGCAGATCTCAATGCAAATAATAATGGACATTTGGTTAAATAATCTACTACTGTGAGGATATATATGAAACCCCTACTGGACTTGGGTAATGGACCCACTAAATCCACACTAATCATCTCCCACGGAGAAGAAACACCTATTCTCTCAGTCATAAGACCGGCTGGCTTGTCGTTAACTGGCTTCACTTGTTGACACGTACTGCATTTTCTTACATATTTAGCTACATCTGATCTCATTTTTGGCCAATAATATTTGGCAGCTACTCTAGCAAATGTTTTTCTAACCCCCATGTGTCCAGCCAATGGACTGTCATGACACTCTCTAAGAATAGCTAATCTATCTTTTCTACCTACAACTAACTTCCATTCTTCGTTACTTTCATGAACTACTATATGTTTGGATTTGACAAATTTAAAAAGTTTTTCACTATCTACTCTCCACGACGGATAAGCTAACGGGTTTAATTCAACTGCCAAAATCATTTTAGCCACCCAAGGGTCTATATCCTCATCCGAAATACCAGCCACTACTGGGACTCCCCGAGATAACATGTCGGGTACGACATGTTCTTTTCCCCTACGGTGAATTAAAATGTAGTCGAATTGCTGTAGCCGTACTGCCCAGCGCGCTAGTCTACCTTGTGGGTCTTTGAGGTTACTCAACCAAATCAATGAGAAGTGATCAGTTACGACCGTGAAGTGAACACCTTCAATGTACGGTCGCAACTTCTCAATTGCCCACAAAACTGCTAAACATTCTTTTTCAGTAGTTGAATAGTTCCTTTCAGATCTATTCAAAGACCTACTCAAGTAACAAATTACTTTTTCCCCCTCTGGAAATGTTTGAGATAACACGGCACCGATGCCGTAATCGGACGCGTCAGTTTGGACCACAAATGGAATACTGAAATCCGGACATGTCAAAATTGGAGCCGTTATTAAGCATTCTTTAGCTTTTCTAAAACTGTCTTCACATTCTTGTGACCAGACGAACTTTTTGCTCTTTTTAAGCAAATCTGTTAATGGACTAACTAACATAGCGAAATTTGGTACGAAGCGTCTGTACCACGAAACTGTCCCTACAAAACTTCTCACTTCTTTTACATTTTTAGGTGCAGGAATTCTAACCATACTATCTACCTTTTCTGGATCCACATGTAACCCATTCCGATCTACTACATAACCTAAAAATTTAAGGGATGGTCTGCAAAAGTTGCACTTCTCCCGACCTACTTTTAAACCTGCCTCACGCAATCTTTTTAAAACCTCGTTCAGAATTTCGAGATGTTTTTCGAAGGTATCTGTAACGATAATAATATCGTCCAGATAAACAAAAACGAACGGCTCCAACTCAGGCCCTAAAACGCTGTCAATGAATCTTTGCCAAGTTGCAGGAGCATTGTGTAAGCCGAATGGCATACGTTTAAATTGAAAAAGACCCCTACCCGGTACTGTGAAAGCAGTAAATTTACGAGATTCCTCCGACATTGGAATCTGCCAATACGCGGATTTTATGTCAAGTGACGTCAAAAATTTCGCGTTCCTAAGCTTATCTAAAATAGCTGAAATTCTCGGAAGTGGATACGCGTCTCTCTCTGTTACCTGATTTAACTTTCTATAATCGACGCAGAACCTAAAGGTGTCATCTTTCTTTTTAATTAAAACTATGGGAGATGCCCAAGGGCTTTTTGATTTTTCAATCACATCATCATCGAACATTTCCTGAAGGGATTTGTCGATGTGGACCTGCACTGCCGGAGAAACCGGATAATACCTCTGTTTGATAGGTTCTGACGACGTTCTAATCTTATGTTCTACCATTGTTGTCACCCCCAGCCCTTCTGGCATACCCCTGAACAAATCATCAATTAAAATGTTTAGTTTCGCCGTTTGAATATCGTCCAACTCAGACTTTTCTGTGATAGATGTAGTTTCTATCGAAGCCACCATATCCTGGCTTGAAAAATTCCACATGCGAGAACGAAGATCCGGGACGATTCCCGATAGGGCCCAAAAATCTGCACCGAGTATCATCGCATGTGGGAGGGAAGGTATAACTAAACATTCAATCAAAATTGATTTGCTCTCAACAACAATAGGTAGATTTAAAACCCCTAAAACCCCTACACCTGCACCATCTGCTAAACTAACCTGCCTAACATTTGATTTATCTAACTGTAGCCCTAAATCTTTCAAAATTCTCCACGCGTCTCTACAAACTATTGTTCGCGATGCCCCAGAATCTAATAATCCTAAAAACCTAATCCCATAAATATTTACCCCTAAATATGGACGTCTATCGTCCCTAAACGTGTCTAACGTGAAACCTAATCTAACTACATTTACCAGCTGGTCGTCAGCAGGCGACCTAGCTAATGACGAAGGCGGCGCTCTTGCCCTGCTGGCCCAAGAGTCCGCTGCCCGTTTCCCAAACAGCGTCTACAATTACGCTGTGAAGTACCCAAAGTACCACAGCCAAAACAACGCCTAGGAGCGGAACAGGTATTTGACAAATGACCTTCCCTGTTGCAGTTAAAACAACGAATGGTCCTATTGGGTGGAGTATTTCTAGTGGGAGGTGGTTCAAAATTAACTGCAACTGTTGCTTCTTCAACTGAAGCAACATATGCAACATCAGGCTCTAAAGCCTGCCTGTTGCGACATGTAGGAGGGGGAACAAAAGATTCGACGTTAGTTCTTATCGTCTCCAACTTTCTACCCAACGCAACAAGTTCATTGACTGATTTTATATCAGCCAACCCCAACTGCGTTTGATAGAAGGGAGCGATGTTCTTCATGAGAATAGTTAATTTTCTATTCTCAGTCAACGGCTCCGAAAATCTTTTGAAAAGAGTCTGCATGAGCGCAATGTACATTCCAATTGACTCATCCTTCCCCTGGGTGCGTCGTCTGATCTCATCCATCAAGAGATCATCATAATTGGATGGCAAAAACTCCAATTTCAATTCTCTAACTAACTCTCTCCAAGTACTTATGCTGTCCCTAATCGCCCTAAACCAAAGAAGAGCCTTCCCAGTAAAAAGATCGACAGCTGATTTGTAAAGTCGCGCCTCAGAAACACCTCTGGACTCTCGAAGCTCTTCTACTCTCTCTAAAAACATATTTACTGATGAGCCCGACCGCTCACCAGAAAACTTAACATCCCATTTCTCAATTCGCTCCGAATTACGCTCATCCAAATGTTGAAAAATTGGGTTCTCTCGTCGTTCGACTGGCGCAGGTGGCAACGCATCTATAACTGCTGTTGACTTGCTGGTTCCTGCACTTGCTTGGGGTTCTGTCTCTTCTCCTTCAATCAAACTTGCCATCAGCATCAATAATTCACCTCTCAAATCCGAAACTCCATTCACCTCATCAGAAGACTCTGCCTTTGCCCTACAAATTCTACCTAAAGACCATTCGATTTTCGTTTGAATTTTTAAGAATTCTGCCGACTTGGAATTTCCCGGCGGGGTTTTTAAAAGATTCCTAATCTCTACTATTTTGGCCTGAACGGCCTTTAAATCATCCTCAAAAGAAAAGGGGTAGTGAGGGGACTCGGCAGAAATGGAACCTGCACGCTCAAGAATTCTTGAGGATCTTAATGTTGTTCTCATGGTATCCACCGTACCCTCCTTAAGACCACGGGCCTGCATTTCATAGAGGAGTTCTTCTCTTGACAAACGATTAATATCCATTTCTTTCTTTTAAAGCAATACGATGACTTTAAAAAAAATGTAAAAAAAAACTTCTCAAGAGAAAGAAAAAAAATTACTGCAAAAATAAAGCAAAAAAAAATATCAATATTTATATTTGGCCACAACCAATTTTTATTTTTTTTTTTTGTTTGTTTTAGAACAACAAAAAAAATCGAAGGCGATTAAAAAAAAAATCGAAGAAAAAAAAAATCAGTATGGTAACACTAACAATCAATAAAATTTCCAATCAAAAATTTTCCCAACAACTTCTTCCGAAAGAGAAAATATTTTTATTTGTTTGCACAATAACTACCAAGAACCACAAGATAGAAAATATATATATATATATCTAGGTAAATACCTATAATTTAAGATACCTGCAAAAAAGAATATACGATAAACAATTGTTATAACAAAACAACAACAACAAAATGTACAATATAATTAAAATTATTGTCGAACAATTTTCATTAACCAAATATGTACCTATATCAAAAAAGTTTATATCAATATGAAATTTCAATTAAAAGTCTAATCCAAATGCGAATCCTTAAGAAAAACAAATATTTATTGTCATTCAGTAGAGAAAAAAAAAAAAACTAAATTAAAAAAAATTACACAAAACAAAATGAATTTAGTTACCTACTTAGAAAATTTTAATGTTAAAATAAATTAATCGCACACAAAAAAAAATATATATCCAAAAATGAACGAAATTCAATTTGCCGGCGGCAAAACACGGGTTTTAAAATGATGTAGGTACCTACAACTCAGCAAAATATAATTTTGGTTCTCTTTCGAAAGAAAGAAAGAGACAACAATATTTTGCGAAATTTACTGAAAGTAAATAACCTCTCAAAGGAAAAAACTAATAAATTAAGTATAAACAAAAATTAAACAACAAAAAAAACTCACTTTAAACTTCAGGTATATTATTTGTAGGTAGGAATGCAAATATTTCACCTTTATTATAGCACAACACTTTATTTTATTTAAATATATATGTAGGTGTATCGACACCACCAACAGTAATTTATATAGTTATTTAATATGGCCACTGCCAATTAATTATCTAGGAAAGAGAGAAAAAAAAATAAACAAATTAAAATAATACACAACTAGATATATAATTTGACTAACAAAATATTAAAACTAAATTTAATCACAGAGGATAGATATTTTGTTGGCTTTCCACCGATAACAACACAATAAATCTTTTCCGAAGGCCCCACGTTGGGCGCCAATTGTTACAATTTTTTCCCGCGCGCCAAGGAATATTAATTATTAATATTATTTATTAAATTATTTAAACTTTTAATCTAACCGCGAACAACAAATAAAATATCCAAGGTACACACGACCGCGACGACGAAGACTAAACTAAAACAATTACCAAAAAAAAATAGGTAATTGATGCGATGATAAAAAAAAACTGGTTTTTCTTGTTTATGATAAACAACACGGCGAAGACAAAATTGTAACCTACAGCAAAGATGATGCTGCTTCCTCAGCCTAGCTCAGCTGGTCGTAGATTCGCGAATTTTTTAATCGATAAAATGATTGATAATAAAAAAAAAAACAAATCAATGATAAGAAAATTTAAAAAAAAGGAGGTATATGTACCTATTTGTACTTACTTGGTATACGTATGCAAATGCAGGTACGTATACAAGAAAGTCAAAAGGGTAAAGGGCGCCAGAAATTTTTTTTGAAAAAGGAAATTCCAAACCTTCGAAGCGGAAACGACGGTGAAAAGCCAAAGAAAAAAAATAAAAACAAAATGAATAATTATTTTAACTTCCCGAGTAGGGTATTTAATTATTCTTTATTTAGCCCAGGAAACCTTTCAAGCAGGATTAAAACCTGAGATCTTTTAAAACAAAACAAAATTAACAATTTAAATAGGTATGGTATTAAAATTAAACTAAGATGGACCACTATCGCTTGGTCCCGAAATATAGAAAATACAATTACAACCAGGTCGCGTGTCCTGCAATCTCAGGATAAATTCGATGCAGAAGTCAACCGAATAGGTAATATGTTTATTTTTAAACTCAATATAAAACGTAGCAAAGCAACAAAAAAAACCACTGTGTACTTATCTGTACCAACTGCAAAATTTTCCTTCCTTTTTCTCCTGTCTGCCTAGAATTTTCACTACAACACTTTAAATTAAAATATCTAATCTCACTACTCTACTTTAATTTTAACTCTACAAATCAAATTTTTCAGTTATCAACAATTTTTCTTTATTACAAATTTTTGAACCTCTCGTTCGTTTTCTAGTCACTTAAGAAGTGTCCTACCAAACTTTTACCATGTTTGGAAAGCATCTTCTTTTTTTTTGTCCCCTATGGTTTCGGCCAATCAGTACCCGCTAATCTCGATGACGAGATAATACAGCAATCACATAGCATTATTTGCGAATATGTGCTGTCGTCATCGAAATTCAGCGGTCCTGCTTACTCCCATATAAAACCCAAGCTTACTGCACATTCATCATCGAATTCGCCGGCCACTGATCTTCTTACAGTGAAGAGCTATTCGATGAATGCATTCAGCCCATATTCCCACATTTTTATAAAAAGAAAAACAATTGAAAGCTGAAAAATCTAATGTCGGCTTACAATCATTTTTCCCCTCTAACTAATACAATGCAAAAAAAAAACAAAACAACAAAAAATTCAAGGCAGACAATATAAAACAATTCGAAGGAAAATATGGCAGTTTATATCTCCTATTTGTGATCTTAACTACTTCGGTGGACTTCTGTTCAGATTTGGGGAATTGGGGCTAGCAGATAGCGTTCCATCTTGTACAAATTATATTTAAATTTATGACGGGCTCTCGGCCATTTTTAAACAACATCAACTTTCGGGAACAAAATGTCATCCGTGTTTATCTTCATCAGTATGCCCTTCTGGCTAGGCAAGGTTTATGGTTTCGGAGAGTAACTTCAGCTTTTATGTCTATGTTATAGTAGTACGTCCAACTACTATTTTGGTTCTTGGCTCACCAAATCAATACTTTAATCGCATGACATCCGAAGATCTGTTTCTTCAAAATACTAAGAGATAGTACCGATGTCTGATGGACCATGGTTGCCCTGCTCTCTCTCAGTAGATTGAAGAAACACCTGAGAAGATAAAAATTAGTAGGAAGTAATGCAGGAATAAGGAATGGGACTGAGATGTAAAGAACAGTTTTTGTAACGGTAAATTTTACCGTGACAAATCGTAGTCTATCAAATAAGGTTAGGAGAAAATGGAGGCAGAACAAAACAACATACTTAGGGGCGCTTAGAAAAATGTTGAAGCTCCAAATGCGTTTGAAAAAACAAACAAACATAACATCTCGACCTGTGTCATCAGTGGTCATAAGCGGTGGAATGCGTTGTGCATACGACTTCGAAGACTGAGTTAATCTGAAGACGAATCTCACGATGTGCATGTGAAAAAGTTTTTCATAAAAAAATTGGTTTAAAGCTCAATACCACTAAAAGGAGACTGATGAAAGGAATTGGCAATCCTTGAAATAGCTATATCTCCAACCAAAGATAGAAAAAAACGAATAATAATATTCGTAAACGAGTAAATAAAATTCGTTTAAAATTGGTGGTAGCGAGTTAACAACCCAAGATACCCCGTATCTAAAAATAATATAAAATAACATCATGCACAAGCAACCAACAATAACCACGCCTTAGCAAACTTTAACCATTAAGATATTCCAAGAAACCATAATGTGTATACGTGACCACAGGCACGACCTATGTATTAGGTATATAATATGTTTAATATATTGCACATTAGCAAAACAGTATAAATACGATTCAGAATTATGAATCGAGGTTCTTATAATTATCAACGCTAAAGTGTTAAGTTCTATCCTGCTCAATAAAGCAAATAACTCGACTTCGTATCAGTTATACTCTAACTCTGGTGATTCATTTATACTACTTGAAGATTTCCAGATAAAGAAGACGAGAATAGCATACCAAGCTATTCTCAAGTTGATATTTTTTGATCCATTACTAGCAATAGTAATTGACTGGGGGCTCATCCGGGATCCTTTGAAAAAACAAGGATCTTTGCCAACAAACAAACCTCATTGATTTGAGTCAAGTTAAATCTAGCAAAGCAGATACGCTTGCGAAGAAAGTCTTTACTTAAAGTGTAGTAAAGCAGTGAAAAATAGTGATAAGTGCAAAAATTAATTATTTAAAAAATTAATGAGTAAACGAGCTTGTGGAGAAAAATACTTCGAGCTGAAAGAAATAACAAATAAAAATTATAATAAAATGGCGACAACTATGGAACTTGCAGCTCTGCATGCTGAAATCCAAGCCTTAATACAAACTACAAATAATCTAAATGAACAAAACCTACAGTTACAAAGAAGTAACGAACAGTTCATACAAACGCAATCCGAAAAGGATAATTACTGGAAAAATGTAACAGATTAATTAAATTCAGAATTAGAAAGCCTACGCTTGTCACAACAAGGTGCTTTCAAAGCTGTCACCACCACACAAATATTAAAACCTGTAAAACCTGAATATAAAGATCCAAAAGAAGTGAGTTTGGGACCTTTTAAAAACACACCAGTATTTAGTGGAAATACTTCGGAATACAGAGCATGGAGGAAATACGTCACAGATATTATGGAACCACTTGAAAACATCCAGAACTCAAGCACGTATTATGAAGCCCTCATGTTGATTAAAACAAAAATACAAGGTGAAGCAGCAAATGTACTAATGAATCAAAATACAATAAATAATTTTAAAGCTATAATAAATCGCCTGGACTATACTTATGCAGATAGCAGACCTCTTTACGTTCTAATGAACGAACTTAAAAATATAAAACAAGGAAGGTTAACATTATCAGAATTTTATGATAAAATAAACTACGCTCTAAATTTGGTGATATCCAAAATAGCAATGATATCATCAGCCGAAGGAAAACGTGTCCAAGAACAAATGGCCAACGAAGAAGCAATTCGTACCTTCACAACGAATATAAATTCATCATTCATAAAAATAACTTTATATTCCAATCCTCCAAGTACTTTGGAAAGAGCATATGCAATAGCGCTCACAATACAACATGATAACATGGCAGAAATAAATACTGGCCAGTCATCACCTAGGCCACACCCCGTTCAACATCATCAAGTAAATCTCGAACGAAGACAACCACAACCACATAACAATTTCCAATATATACCAGAGAAAAACCGGTATAAACCAAATATACAAGCACAAGTGCAGAACTATGTGAACCCACAACATCCAAACGCAATGGAAACCGATACATCAGCTTTCAGACAGAAGAATCCGTTTGAGCAACAGAACAACTATAACAACAACTTCCAAAGATATAATCCACCAAGACAACAACAATATGATCCACCAGGCAATGCAGTGAAACGAGAAAGAGAAGACTCCGATCGCAACAGAAAATTTCAACGAGTGAATCAACTAGAAACAGACAGAATGGAAGATGAGTTGGTAAGCAATAATTCTAAGCAATACGATCAAGATTATAGGTCTGAGTGTACTTTTTTAGACGTATAAAGGGTTTACCATGTCTTGTAAGAAAATGTCGTACTACAGGTAAATCCGTAGATATTTTAGTGGATTCGGGTGCCACAAATAATTATATTAGTAATAAATGTGAAATTGGTATTAGAGTAGAAATTGAACCTTTAAGAACAAAAACTCTTCACGGTATGTCAATTATTAGATACAAAAAGAAATTGAATATATTTGGCTACGAGATAGATTTCTATGAAATTTTACCTAAAAAAAATTTTACTATGAAAAATTACCTCAAACAATCCATTTTACAAACGATTCAGATTTTTATAAATATGAAATAGAGCAATTAATGAATAAGAATAATAATATTAGTGAAACACTTCCTTTCACAACCACAATTGAAGCGACTATTCGCACAAATAATGAAGAACCGATTTGGACTAAACAATATCCATATCCGTTCGCTGACAATGAATTTGTCAATAAAAAAGTAGAAAACTTACTTAAGGATGGGATTATACAACCAAGTAAATCTCCATATAATTCACCTATTTGGACTGTTCCCAAGAAAGGTATCGATGAACAAGGAAGGCCTAAACGGCGAATGGTAATTGATTTTCAGAAACTGAATTTACATACAATTACAGATAGATACCCAATTCCTGACGTGAACATGACTATCCAAAACTTAGGTAGAGCAAAAATATTCTCTACTATAGATCTTGAATCCGGTTTTCACCAGATTAAAATAAAAGAGTCTAATAGAGAAAAAACAGCATTCGCTGTTAATGGGGCTAAATATGAATTTTTACGAATGCCTTTCGGTCTCAAAAGTGCTCCAAGTATATTTCAAAGATGTGTTGACGATATACTAAGGGAATATATTGGCAAATTTGCGTACATCTACATAGACGATGTGTTAATATACTCTTCCACACCTGAAGAACATATGGAACATATTCGCACTATAGTAAACGCTTTGCATAATGCAAATATGAAAATATCACAAGAGAAATCTCATTTCTTCAAAGATTCAGTGGAATATCTGGGATATGTGATTAAAAGTAATCGAGTGACGGTGGATCCCGCCAAGATCGCAACTATGAGCGAGTATCCAGTACCAACCACACTTAAAGAATTACGATCATTCCTCGGGCTAGCTAGCTACTACAGAAAATTCATACAGAATTTCGCCCGAATAGCCAAACCCCTGACGGCTCATTTAAAAGGAGACAATGGTATGGTAAAAAAGAATCAAAGCCAGAAAGTAAAATTTAATATAGAAAATGATAAATTAGCCTTAGAAGCAATACAAATATTAAAAAGTAAATTAATGGAACAGGTAGAACTCTTCCAACCAGATTTCAATAAGCCTTTCGAGCTTACAACTGACGCAAGTAATTTTGCAATAGGAGCCGCACTTTCACAAGAAAGACACCCAATAACTTTTATTTCAGGTACTCTTAATGAGACAGAACAAGCATATTCGACTAAGGAAAAAGAACTTTTAGCCATAATATGGGCATTACAAAAATTAAGGAATCACCTTTACGGTATAGCTGATTTAACTATATATACTGACCATCAGTCATTAATCTTTGCGATATCTGAAAAGAATCCAAATGCAAAACTTAAGAGATGGAAAAATCTCATTGAAGAATACGGTGCCAAATTAATGTATTGGGTGAATTTTTAAGAGGTTTAGAACTTTTTTTTTTTTAAAACACAAAAAATTCGAAAAAAATAATGAAATATTTATTTGAATCGATAGTTTGAACCTTGCAATTAAATGTTTAAAGATTATTTCAAGCAAATGTTGACCGCGGCTGCGTCTCAGGTAGCCCATCCGCTGAGTCCAATTTTGGCATACTCTTTCACACATATCGGCCGGTATCTCACGAATGAATGCATGGATGTTGGATTCCAGTGCGTCAATCGAAGCAGGCTTGTCCCTATAGACATTAGCCTTGGCATACCCCCACAAAAAATAGTCTAATGGTGTCAAATCGCACGATCTAGGCGGCCAATTGACCGGCCCGAAACGTGAAATTAACTGTTCACCAAACTCGCCTCGCAATTGCGCCATTGTTTCGCGTGCTGTGTGGCATGTGGCACCGTCTTGTTGAAACCACATATCATGCAAGTCAAGAACTTCCATTTCGGGCAAAAAAAAGTTTGTTATCAACGCTCGGTAGCGTTCACCATTGACAGTAACGCTGCGATTCGCATCATCTTTGAAGAAATATGGCCCAATAATGCCGCCGGCCCATAAACTGCACCAAACAGTGGCTTTTTCGGGATGCATTGGTAGCTGTTGCAATGCTTCTGGCTGATCTTCACTCCAAATGCGGCAATTTTGCTTATTTACGTACCCATTCAACCAAAAATGAGCCTCATCGCTGAACACAATTTTTCGATAAATGAACATTTCGAACCGAGCACGAATTTTGATAGTAAAATACAATAATTTGCAAGCGTTGTTCATTTGCAAGACGATCCATGGTTAAATTGCAAACCAAACTGAAGCTGTTTGACAGTGACACAAGGTACTAAACACACGTCAGCTGTCAAAACCAGTGTTGCCAAACCAAACCAGCTAAAAAATCACTCTATATAAACCAGGCCACCAAAATGTTGTAGCCGACGCTTTGTCACGTACCCAACAATTAAACATGAACACAGAAATCGAAGACTCTGTACATTCATTTGATAACTCACCATTTAAAACACTTAAATGCGTGCCAAACCCTTTAAATTCATTTCATAACCAAATAATCATGAAACCCATTTTAAATAACGACCAAAGTACAGTCACGGAAAATATCCATAAAAACCATGTACGCCACACGATCTCTTATAAAGATATCAAGTTCGCCATTTCAGAACTGAAAAAGATTTTAAATCCAACATGTACAAATGCGATAAAAATCGACGAACAAAGCCTTTTCTATATAAAGGACGAAATATTTAAACACTTTGAAAATTATAAAATTTTAATCGCAAGGAACTTGCTACAAGATATAACCGACGTAGATGAAAAAATCCGAATTTCTACCGTACATAACCGTGCCCATCGAAACGCGATAAACAATGCAGAAGAAATACTTAAAATCTATTTTTGGCCTAACCTCAGACAAACTTGCAAAGAGATCACTAATACATGCAGAATATGCCATACAACAAAGTATGAGCGACATCCGGTTAAACAAGAATTAAAACCAACACCAATACCCACATTTGCTGGACAGATGGTACATATGGATATATTCTATATATCAAAGGAATTATTTTTAACCTCACTAGACAAGTATTCGAAATACGCACACATAATAAGACTCGAGAATAAACAAAATTTATATCTCAGACTCGAAGAAATACTTAACGTATACCCACACTGTGAACCACAGATAACGAAAATATATTCTTAACCCCCTCTTTTCAAGCAATCTTGAATAAATCGAATATCAAAAATTTTAAGACCCCAGTTCAACATTCTACAACGAACGGTCAAGTCGAAAGATTCCATAGTACTTTTATCGAGCTCAGTAACGCATTAGCCTTACAAAATAATACTAAACCGATCATTGAAATATTTAACGCGGTTAAACAATATAATTTAACTATCCATTCAGTGACTAAAGAAAAACCTATAGATATATATTTTGATAGAGGTAAACATCCAAATATAAGTAAAACATTGGAAAACAAACAGTTAAAAAATATAGAATATCACAATAAAAAACGTGTTAATATAGAATATAAAAGGAACGATCAAGTGTTCGTAAAAAGTAATAGACGTACTAAAGATACGCCAAATATAAAAAATACATTGTTAATAAAGACAGTGGGGACACTTTCCAAACAACACAGGGGAAGATCATTCATAAAGATGACATCAAGAAAAAATATTTACCTTATAATAATATTCATCCTTCAGGTAACAAAGCTAAACTTTGTGAAATCCTCAAACATAGTAAATTTAAAAAATAAAAAATATATTGCCACTCAAGCAGACTACGCATATTTATATAATGAAACAAACTTTTTATACCATGTTATAGACTTAGATAAAATGCTAAAACCTTTTCATAACATAGTAAGTACAGCAAATCAACCATCATTTGAAGATGAGAGAACAGTCGATCTTCAGTTGTGAAAGCATACGGACGCATTGACGACTTTCCCAGCATACATAATAAATTTCGGTAGTTCAAGTTGAGTTAAATTCATTGTAAATATTAAGTGCTATAATTGCACAATCAGCATCGGCAATTAACTTACCAATTTTAAGCGGCGAGGTAGCCCAGTTGGTAGAGTGGCAGAGAGCGGATCCCAAGCGCGTGGGTTCGATTCCCACCAGGGCCAAGGCTTTTTTTTAAATAATTTTTGGGACGAAATAATTAAAAATCGTCACCAACAACAAAAGCAGATGGTTAAAAAAACGGGGACATCGAAAGATGGTCCCCCAACAAAAAGCAAAGCAACAGCCGGGACTTTGGATGATGCAACAGCCGATATAGCGGGTTCATCGAAAGATGTAGCCACCACAGCCCCAAAGAAAAGGAGAAAGACAAGGAAGAATGACGATGCAAAGCGCTATTCCCAAGCAACTACAGCTGAGCTGCCAGCTGAAGGGAGGGAAATGACGCGCATAGCTAAGGCAACTGCAGCAGAAACAATCCAACAACAATTGGAAAATACAGTGTCCGACACCGCCGATGAGATGGAATATATATCGGATGGTGGTGAAGGGCACTTCACAGGAGACAGTAAGCTGCTTGAACTGACGTCAGCAGCTCAATCATCAGATTCCGAAAAAGAAGAGAGAGCTGAGGAGGACGAAATACATTCCCTTACAGAGCAAATAACGCGCCTTACGGAAATGGTTCAAGCTCTTAAACAAAAACAAGAGGCGCGTAGAGAAAAAGAGAACCCTGATGCTGTTGAGCGCAAAAAGATAAAGGTCCTAGAGGAGGCTGAAAAAGCAGCACAACAGCGGGCGAAAAAAAATGCCATTCAAATAAAATCGCAGCAGACACTGCAACAGCAAATGATAGGGCAACAACTAGAGCCACAGCCATCACAACCACAAAAGCAACAACAACAAACACAACAGCAACAACAAACATGCAAACAACAAGCAGAACAACAACAACCACAGCAAAAACAATCACAGCAGCAGCAGCAACAACAACAAACACAACAGATGTCCCAGCAACAACGGAGGACGAACCAACAGCAGCAGAACCAACAGCGGCCGAATCATCAGCAGCAGTCACAAACCAACAAAAATAAAAAAGAAAAAGTGCCACCAATCAACACCTACAAAATGGAGCTACAGGATACAATAAATCTGTGTAAGTCAGCCATAGGCAATAATCTTACAATTAAAAGATTAAGCGCAGATAGGCATGCTATAAACTGCTTCACAGTTGAACAGCATAAGAAAATAAGAAGTCTTCTTAAAGATTCAACCACAGAATTTTTTAGCTTTACGCCAAAAGAAGACAAACTCCAAACGGTCCTCTTGAAGGGCATAGATTCCTCAACGGAACCACAGGCACTCTTGGCTGAGCTCCGCAAAATGGCGAACGACGATCTCGACTTTATCGGAGTCAAGCCATTTACCACAGTAAAGGCCAGACGGGAGATGCGAAAACTACCGTTCTTCCTGGTCCAGCTCTCACCCAAAAGCAAACTGGATAGACTAAGGAGTATTTCCGTCCTAGACTACCAGGTTGTAACTTGGGATAAATTAAAAAGGCGCGGTGACATGCTTCAATGCATGCGCTGCCAAAGGTTCGGCCACGCCGCAGCGAACTGCGAAATGCTGTCACGATGCGTAAAGTGTGGAGAGAACCACAAGTCAGGGGAATGCAAACTAGGGCAGGAACGGGTTATCGACAGAACCCAGCTTAAATGTGTACTTTGTCAGAGCGGAGGACACCCTGCTAACTATCGGGGATGTCCAAAGTTTCAGGACATGAAAAAAAAACAAAATAGTCTCAAAGCAAATAGTAGAGGAGAAACGACCACCAGCCCGTCCTCTCCCAACGCCCGTCAACCCCCAGATTTCTTACGCCCAAATGGCGTCTGGAAGGGAAAGAACGGTACAGCCTCAACCAATGGTAGCCAAACAGGTCCCCGTGCCTAAGGCGCCGGCGAAAGAGGCGGATCTAATGACTGTGTTGCTGGCCATTCAGGGTCAGTTAACAGGTCTTCAAAAAGAGATCCGGGAGCAGGCAACTAGAGTGGATCATCTCTACTCTATTCTGCCGAGCTTAACGCTTAACGGTTAAAGGCGCGCTGCCAGATAGACCCTTTAAAGTCCTCGCTGTGAATGTAAATTCACTGATTAGGACCGAACGAAGAGCAAATCTCTTTCACCTCTTGCAAGATCAAAGTCCTGATGTGCTTTTGGCTAGCGAAACTAAGCTAAATCAGAAGCACAAACTGACTCATAATAACTACAATATCGTAAGAAGGGACCGGCCAAACTCCTCACAAGGGGGTGGGGTCGCAATCTTTGTACGAAAGAGCATTAGTCATAAAGTAATTTATAAGAATGAAGTGCGCATTTTCGGGTTGCTAGAAGCCTGCATCATATGCATTCCTCTCCACCAGGGGAAACGAATGTATGTAATCGCGGTGTACGCACCAGAAGCACCTCAGCCAGCTAATTTTACAGCAGAACTCGAAAAACTTTTTGAATGCCTTAGATTGAATTTGGAGGAGAACTTTTATCTCATGGCCGGTGATTGGAACGCCAAACATGAAGATTGGGGAAATCAAATACAAAATCCGAGAGGGAACCATCTATTTAATTGGATGGGTCGGTACAATATTGAGTATAGAATCGATCTTTTTGCTACAGATAGGCCGTCATTTCCAAGAAGCGGTGCATTTCTGGACCTACTGCTAATTGACTCAAGACTGACAATTACTGATACAGTGACTCAAGATACAAAAAACTGTTTACAAACGATTGACTACGACAGTGACCACAACGGACTTTTTGCTGTGATTCAACTTCCAAACGAACTCGTGGAGTTAGAGGAGTATGTGCCTGAGCATACTTACAACTACAGTAAAATGCGATGGTCACGCTTTTCAAACACCTTGACAAGAGAATTACGTTTAAAAAACATATCTCCACCTAATGACAGAAATTTAACAAACGAAGAGATCGACGGATACCTACTTCAAATGGACGAGGCCATAAAACAAACAATGAGTACGACTATTCCACGTTACAAAGAACAAGACGCAACTGCCAAGTACCGAAACGCGACAATTGACGCACTACACAGACAAAAAAGTGGACTGCTTACAAGACTAAAACTTTTGTACAGACGGTTCACTGATAGACATAATTCGGAGATTGGGACTCTGAAGTCTTCGATTAAAAACATAAATCAATTAATAAAGCAGAATTATAGGTTGACTATTAATTCCTATTGGAATAATAGAATTCTGGCTATTAACTCTAGTGACCCAAGTATGTTTCCTAAAATTAATAAAATTTTCAGACGGAAAGATCAAAATGACCTTCCGTGTCTCAAGCTTCAGAAAACGATTGAAAACGAAAACTTACTTTTGAACGCAGGCATAGATCCAGGGGATGCCGTTTTTAATGATGATTTCTTCATTATCGAGGATCCTAAGGAAAAAGTGGAGGCTGTGGGGGCTGCTTTTCAGCAAGTGTATAAGGTGAATACCAGTATTCGCCCAAATCATGAACTGGAAAGCAGAGCCCTGCTTCACCACTCCGACCTTCGAAATGATATAACGCAATGGCGATCCGAGAACCGATCTTTTTTGGGGTTCAATGAAGAACACTTGGCAAACGCCATCATCGCCGAGCGAAACGGGTCTGATTCCCTGTTAATTTCGAAGCTAGAACTTCAGATCATTTTCGATTCATTGAAGAAAAAGAAGTCGGCAGGAGTAGATGGTATATCCAATATTGTACTACGACATCTACCTCAGGATGCAGTCGACATTTACACCACATTGTTTAACAACGCACTGAATAATGCATATTATCCAGTGCGTTGGAAGACAGCAGTGGTACATCCTCTCTCTAAAAAGGGGAAGGATAACTCCAATCCGGAAAATCTACGGTCGATAAGTCTCCTTCCGAGTATCAGTAAGGTATTCGAAAAAGTTCTCAACAGGGCTTTGTTCAAATGGGCTGAGGACAAAAATATTATTCCTGATAAACAGTTTGGCTTTAAGGCAGGACACGATACTATTCATGCCGCGTCTAAGCTTGTTTCTGAAATTCAATGGAACAATGCGAAAAAACAGTGCACGGGTGCCTGTCTGGTTGATTTGGAGAAAGCTTTCGACACCGTATGGTTAGAAGGTCTGTATCTAAAGCTGACCAGACTTGGTGTTAGTAAATCATTATTGTATATACTTTATGATATGCTCAACGGTAGAAAGTTTGTTGTCAAGAGTGGCAGCGTAACGTCTACCAAAATATTTGAAATAAAAAATGGTCTGCAGCAGGGAGCGGTTAACTCGCCGATTCTTTTCAACATTTACACTAGCGATCTTATAAGTAGTCTAACTCATGCAATTGCGTATGCCGATGATCTAATAGCGTACAGAACAGGTCCAAAAGTTGAAGTTATCAAAATTCTTTTGCAGCGTGACTTCGACAAGATTCAGCAATATTGCGATGACTGGAAGTTGAAAATCAACTTTCAGAAATGCGAAACTATTCTGATTAGAACCCCTTTGTCTAGAGCTTCTGCGGATACGAGAAAGAACTGGCGAAAACTTGTGATCGTTGGACCCCTTGGACAGCCACTGGCAAGTAAAAGTGTAGTAAAGTACCTTGGCATCTGGCTGGATCAATATCTGTATTTCGACAGACATATAGATGCTGCTCTGACCAGGGCTAGGGGAGCCTTTGCCCTGACAAGACGCCTGTATTACAGCAGCCATCTTGATAGCAGGGTGAAGGTGATTTGTTACATGGCTTTAATCAGGCCGATGATTGCCTATGGATGTCCTGTGTGGTTCAACGTTGCACCATCTCAAATGGAAAAGATTCGGGTATTTGAGAGGCAGTGTCTTAGACACTGCCTTGGATTGCACAGAACACCAGAGTCGGAGTACATAAAATATTATTCCAACGAGGTTCTATACAACAGGGCTAACATAAACAGAATAGATAATTTTTTAATCAAGCTGATTCGGGGTCATATTGCAAGAGCGATGACTTCAACTAATGGCTTGATTTTCGGGGCTTACTACCCCAAAGAAGAATACTACGAAAGTGTGTGTCTAAGCGGATTTATCCCACCCGACGCTTTCCTCTTTTTAGACAGTCGAGGGCTGATACAGGATAGTTCGGCGGTACCGCTGATCTACCACGTCGGCCGAAAAACTGTGGATAGGCGACTCCTTTATGGTCGTGACGTCGTCGCAGAAAGCGGAGCAGAGCGCCTTCGGTTCAGTAGGGCTGTGTCCGAAAGGGACCAGATAGATAGATTGGACCAAAATCGCCAGTTCTGGTGGTTGAATCATATATAAAATAACTAATAAAATTTAAAAAATAAATAATCATAAAAGTTCACTAATTGAGTTTATTGCCTTGGTTTGACTTGCGCAGGTTTAGGCGTGTCCTTGGCTTTAAAAGTAGGCTAGGTTATTACAAAACAATCATGGTGGCACTAAAACGAAAAAAAACCGTTGCTGTGGCTGTTCTAGTCTTAAGTTATTTTAAGTAGTTTTAAGTGTAGTTTTAAGTTTTATACAAAATTAAAAAATGATACATATAATAAGTTTTTTTCCTAATTTTCTTATTTTTAATTAATAAATGAATTTCTATAATATTTAAGCTAGGTACGCCGAAAGGCAATAATTTTAAGTTGGTTATGGTATAATTTAGAGCGCTCGCATAGGGCCAGTAAGTTAGTTAAGTTAATATGTAAGCTAGTTGTTAAGGTTTTTGTCTAGCAAGTAAGTAGTTATAAGAAAATTGAAATATAAAAACTTAATAAAAAAAAAAAAAAAAAAAAAAAAACTAATCAGAGAAATTAGCACTCTTGAAGAACAAATTATAACACATACGAGATCTAAACGATCAATAAACTTTTTAGGTTCCGTCATTAAATTTATGTACGGAAATCCCGATCATGACGATTTAGTAGAAATCCATGAATCTTTAAATAACCTTTCGGAAAATAATAATAAACAACTTCAAATAAATACTCATTTTGAAACCTTATTAAAAACTTTAGATCCACAAACGATTAAAGAAACATTCATGCTTAGGGAAATAAAGAAGGAATTATCAAATACAATGGAAACTATCAACCTAGCAAAAAATAATAATTTTAATTCAAAAGCAATCAAACTAACTGAAATCAAAGAAATTATTAATAAAGAAAAAATCGAAGTATCAGTAATAGACATACTTGAATATTCACAAATATTTCTCGTGAAAATAATAAGCAAAATAATAGTAGTATACAAATACCCAATCATAAATAAAAAATGCAAACACTTTATTTTAACCCCAATTGAATTCAGACATGGATAACTCTTATTAGATAAATCAATTTCAAAATGTAATAATAAATTTACCAGAACAGAAAAATGTAATAAATTTGTAGATTCTATAATTTGTAAAGAACTACCTAAAGACAATTGCACTATACCTATTCTAAATAACAAATTAGCACAATGTAACATTGTTAAAGAAGAAAATGCACCATTATTTAGAATTGACGAAAGTAATATTTAATTAAGTGGAAATTATAATATTGATAATCAAACAAATATTACCGATGTAAACCTTATTCAATTTAATACATCCGTTACAATTAATAATCAAACATATGTAAATTATAAATCGGAAATCAAAAGATATTTAGACTTAGAACATAAGGATGAATTTGAAATTTTAGAAATCTTACAAACAGATTTAAAATATAAATTTGATAATATTAAAGCATTAAGAAAATTTTCGATTCCAATAGAGGAACATCCTATATTATCCACAATATATACTTGTATTATTATATCGAAATTATATTACTTGGAATAATATTAAACAAAATTTGTAAAACATATTCAGCTTATAAAAATGTACAAGCTAAGAAAGAATATAATAAGTTATACAAACAAGCATTAATGGCTAAAGGCATATTAAACGAGGACGTTTAATTTTAAGAGGGAGGAGAGTTAACAACCCAAGATACTCCGTATCTAAAAATAATAATATAATATAACATCATGCACAAGCAACCAACAATAACCACGCCTTAGCAAACATGCGATCACGCTACGATCATGCCATGAACTCATGCACAGAATATGATGCAGACTTTAACCATTAAGATATTCCAAGAAACCATAATGTGTATACGTGACCACAGGCACGACCTATGTATTAGGTATATAATATGTTAAAGATATTGCACATAAGCAAAACAGTATAAATACGATTCAGAATTATGAATCGAGGTTCTTATAATTATCAACGCTAAAGTGTTAAGTTCTAAAGTTCTATCCTACTCAATAAAGCAAATAACTCGACTTCGTATCAGTTATACTCTAACTCTGGTGTTTCATTTATTCTACTTGAAGATTTTCAGATAAAGAAGACGAGAATAGCATACCAAGCTATTCTCAAGTTGATATTTTTTGATCCATTACTAGCAATAGTAATTAACTAGCGCCTTTAAGTTGTTGTTGTTGTTCAAACACATTCAATGAAAATTAACAGAATGGTCAGTAATAAAAACTGACATTCTATAGTACAAATAGTACAATATAACAACAATAATAACTCAAATAGTATGGTCGTACCAATCTTCCAACCTCTCCCCCTTTGATATGTGCTACAAATTGTAGTCTATCAAATAAGGTTAGGAGGAAATGGAGGCGGAACAAAACAACATACTTAGAGGCGCTTAGTAAAATGTTGACGCTCCAAATGCGTTTGAAAAAAACAAGCAAACATAACATCTCGACCTGTGTCATTAGTGGTCATAAGCGGTGGAATGCGTTGTGCATACGACTTCGAAGACTGAGTAAATCTGAAGGCGTGGGTTCGAATCTCACGATGTGCATGTGAAAAAGTTTTTCATAATAAAATTGGATTAAAGCTCAATACCACTAACGGGAGACTGATGAAAGGAATTGGCAATCCTTGAAATAGCTATATCTCCAGCCAAAGATAGAAAAAAACGAATAATAATATTCGTAAACGAGTAAATAAAATTCGTTTAAAATTGGTGGTAGCGCCTTTAAGTTGTTGTTGTTGTTCAAACACATTCAATGAAAATTAACAGAATGGTCAGTAATAAAAACTGACATTCTATAGTACAAATAGTACAATAAAACAACAATAGTAAAAAATTATCGTGGAATATCAAAACTTTCTGCCATTCCAAAACTTTTTGAGTCAATTGTGACAACCAAACTCAATTTCTCATTGAAAGAACAAATCTCTCTACACCAGCATGGCTTTGTATCTGGTAGATCTGCAGTGACTAACTTAATGCTTTTCAGTATATACCTTTTCGATTCCGTTGAATTAGGTTATCAGGTTGATGTTGTGTTTACAGATTTTGTGAAGGCCTTCGACACTGTGTGTCACAATATTCTCATCGAGAAATTAAGATCATTTGGCATTTATTCGTGCTTCCTTAAATGGATCTTTAGTTACCTAACAAATAGGAAGCAAGCTGTTAAAATTGGTTCTTCTCAATCGAGGCCTATTGACGTTTTATCGGGTGTTCCTCAAGGCAGTCACTTAGGACCTTTGCTATTTAATATTTTTATCAACGATATTCCAACCATGCTTCAGCATGCTCATTGTCTTATGTATGTTGATGATTTGAAAATATTTTTGCGTGTTGAAAGCATTTTAGATTGGAATAGGCTTCAATCTGATTTGAACACAATCGTCAATTGGTGCAAGCTTAATCGGCTTTCCTTGAATATTACTAAATGTCATTCCTTATCTGTTTATCGTATTCTCGCTCCAGTTATTTATCAATATAAGATTTCACAAATTTCACTTTCTAATATAACTGAAGTTAAAGATCTTGGTGTGATTTTTCACACCAAACTTTCATTTTCACTTCACATTGACTACGTTGTGTCTAAGGCTTATTCTATGCTTGGGTTCCTCAAACGATCGTGCGCCGTATTTTCTAGTCCTTATGCCCTTAAATCTGTTTATATGTGCCTTGTTCGTCCTTTTCTTGAATATTGTGCCATTATTTGGTGCCCTAACTATATCACTTCCATAAATCGGTTGGAAAGAGTGCAAAAGTCATTTACAAGATTTGTCATTGCTCAATTGAAACGGAACCTTGATGAAAGACCCTCTTATTCTACTAGATGTGCATTAATAGGGTTAGATACCCTTGAGAAAAGACGTAATGTTCATTGTATATTGTTTGTTCATGATGTGTTTTCTAATCGTATAAAGTGTCCTGATATTCTTAAGAATTTTTTAATTTAGGCACCTGAAAGAATACTCAGATCAAGAAATGTATTATTTAATCCTTGGCATATTTATAACTATGGGCTTAATGAGCCTACTACTAAATGTATTATTTGTGTGATGACAGAGAGAAAGTAAGATCCTTAATTTAAAATATTCATGTATCATAATATAACTTTGCTTCTTGTTAATTAAATAATTCTTATAGTTACTTAAATTTTACTGTACCACTTTGTATACTTTTAATTATTATATTACTATATATTATATCTGAAATCTGTTAGAGTTAAGCTCGGTAGATGAAATAATAAACACTTACAATATCTTGCCACTCGTGCAAGTTACTTATACTAAGTGAAAAAGTAAGGTCGTTCGATAGAGCGAGCTGATTCCATTCTCTAAAGGGAGAAGCATTGCAAAAGTCTAGCTAAGACTATTTTATGGAGATTGGTGTCACTTCTTTTCATCACTTTTATCACGTAATCGGACTGTGCTTTAAGGTTCCGAATGTAAATAGGTGGTAATCCAGATTCAACATGCAAGGCATAAGTCGGTGTTGAGTTTGGCAGTCGAAAAATTCGTTTAAAAAGAGCCTTTGGACAGCATCAAATTCATCAAAGTAGGCGACTCCTAAGCCTGAATTCCATAGCACAAACATGTATTGACAGTTGCATTGAAAACTTGGTATTTGGATGAATGGTCAATATTTGGATTCGCAAAGAATCTTAGCTTCACTGCATTTTTGCTTAGCATGCTTGGTAAAATTCAGATTAGATGTTAACAGCACTCCTAAATATTTGAATTCACTCACTGTTTCAATCCGTTCGTTACCGATGCGCCAGGCTTCCTCAGGCAGTCTTCTTCTTTGTCTATACTCTCAAAAATCATGACCTTTGTTTTCTGGACATTTATCTGAAGATCCCATAATTGACAATATGTCCGTAGTTTATTTATTTGGAGTTGAAGTGTAAAAGGATTTTCAGCCAATAGGACCAGGTCATCAGCGTATAGAAGAACCTTGATGAGAGTTCCCGCAAAGCTTACACCACCAGGAAGGATATCACAAATATCATCTATGTATAAAGCGAATAACAAAGGACTCAAGATGAATCCCTGCGGAACACCGGCCGATGTTTCGAACCACTCGGATAGCTTGAAGCCATCCCACACTGTTGCAGTTATTGACGCAAGAAATTTGAAGTAGAGCATCAGAAACTTCCTAGATATTCCGAATGACGCTAGTTTATATATTAAAGCCTGTCTGTTCACTGTGTCAAATGCAGCTTTAAAATCAATAAAGCACACGTAGAGTTTCTTCTTGCTTTCGATGTATTTTCTTGCCACGCTAATCAAAGCGAATATATTGTGGTCCACTGTTGCAAAACCAGGACGGAAACCAGCTTTAAAAATGTTGAGACGGCAAGTTTCTTCAATCCAGTTGGAAAGCCTTCTATAGAGGATCGCAGCTAATATTTTTCTTAGAGAATTGAGAACAGAGATTCCCCTATAGCTCGCAGCCTGCGTCGGGTCGCCTTTTTTAAAAATTTAAAAAATAATAGCTTTTGTTAGGCCAGAGGGCACGCAGCTATTATTGAAGAGTAAATTACAAAAGTTAAACATGTAATATTTAAGTTGCTCGTTACAATTCTTAAAAAATTCAGCAGGGATGCCATCGCTTCCTGGGGCCTTGTTGTTTTTCATTCCCATTAGAGTTGTTTCCAATTCACTCAATGAAATATCAGCATCCATTTCAGAAACACAAACGTCGTTCAATGCAAAACTGAAGGTATGAAGATTCTCTTCGGCCGACAATAGAGTTTTAAAATGAGCAGCTATAGTCTGAGCTTCAAGAGAAAACTTCATACCCTGCTGCCGACCTCCAAGCTCCCGTATATTGGACCAGGTAGGTAGGTAGGTAGGAATGGCGGCTATTCAACTAGAATAAAACCCAATTAGCGCTTGGTGCGCCGTTTTGATACCATAAACTCATGAGACCTATCATTATGTGGAGGTTGGGATATTTTATTGAGGTTTGGAATTGTGTTGGGAGGTGATCCCTTTATTACCATTTACCATAGAGAAAAAAGAGATCCTTGGGTACCTCAGCCAAGGGAACTGGCCCATACCCCTCACCAGGCTTTATGCCAGGCTGTTAGCTCCGATATATCTGTCTTCGCCAAAAACCTAAACAGGCAGAGCGCTGGGTGGCTTAGGGTAGAACCAGTTTCCTCGTGAGATCGATTGGGTTTAGGGAAAGACATGATGTCCGCCGTAGGCACAACCCGATGCCCGCAGTAGGCTTAGCCCGCCTACACGGCTAGAGAAAAGGTTCCTGCAAAAATCATGTGCTTCTCTTGATCCATCTTATCTACACATAGAAGAGGTGAGGTATTGATATGGTTTGTTACGTTTATAGCCATTTGGTTGCATTCAAAAAGCCAATGAGGTTACTTATGCTCACAACAGTAAGTTCGTTAAGGTTGTCAATAAAGTACTGACCAAAGAATTGGCTTCTTGGATTTGCCAAGGCAGGGCAGCAGCAGAGATAGTGGGTCACTGTTTCCTTTTCCCTTTCATTTCCACAGCTACGGCAATGAGTGTTGTGCGGAATGCCCATTTTTGCTGCATGCTCTCCTATCGGCCAGTGGCCCGTGCTAACCGCAATGCTCTTGGCTATGTCTGACCGAGTTCTATATAAGAGTTCATTTGTGCGGGACTTGTCATAGCTGGGCCACATCTTTCTTGGGGTGGCACAGTTAGTTAGACCATTCCATCTACGATTGGATACAGATAGATAATGAGAAAAGAAAATGCCCTTCACAGCCCCCAGCGGAATACTAACTGCTGCGGCAATTGAGCTGTGAAGGGCCGATCCTTGCCTGGCAAGCTCATCAGCCCTTTCATTTCCCTGAAAACCACTGTGACCTGGGACCCAGATCAAAGTGACCTTCAGGCTATCATTAAAGTCTGCGATCTCATCTAGACATTGTTGAACGAGTTTAGAGGATATTGAGGCAGCATCAATGGCTTTGATGGCAGCCTGACTATCTATAAATATAGCAGTATTACGGTTTTGATTTGGATCTTGCTTTAATATCTTGCATGCTTCTTTGATTGCAAACAATTCCGCTTGGAAAACGCTAGCGTGGTCTGGCAGTCGAAGTGACTTAGATACATTTAGTGTTTCAGAGAAGACCCCTGCTCCCACGCCGCACTCCATCTTTGAACCATCCGTAAGAATGATTGTGTCGTAATTTTTCGGTATATCTCCATCCTCCCACTCCTTTCGGGTAGGGAATGCGACGTTGAAACCTTTACAGAGATTCAGAGAGGGAGAGCTGTAATCGGTATTAGTCGAAACGAAGCCCGGGGGTAGCAATTTGGTAATATTGCAGTGACCGAAGGGTCTGTCGGTCCAACAACCAATTTCATTAAGTCTGAGAGTAGTGCAAGATACTAAATATTTTATATGTAGGTCGAGAGGAAGAAGATCTAAAATAACGCTCAGGGCATCGGAAGGGCAGGATCGCAGCGCTCCTGTGGTCCCTACGCTAGCTGTTCTTTGTATCTTTTTGAGCTTATCGGTATTGTAGGCTTTGCTTAAAGCAGGCCACCAGACAATCGATCCATATGTTACTATTGGTCGTACTACTGCGGTGTACGTCCATAGAATCATCTTCGACTGTAGGCCCCAATTTTTACCGAATGTTTTACTGCAGGCATAAAAAGCTATGCTGGCTTTTTTAACCCTTTCTTCAATATTCAATTTTCAGTTTAGTTTAGGGTCAAGAATCACACCCAGATATTTAGCACGGGTTGGGAGTGTGAGAGTGTGACCGTTGAGGCTAGGGAGAGTGAAGGTAGGTATCTTATATTTGTTTGTAAATAGCAACAGTTCTGTCTTGCTTTGATTAATCCCCAAACCGCAGCTTATGGCCCAGCTGTTTACTTTACGCAGGGACCTATCAGTGATTTCACTAATCACAGATAGGAACTTACCAGATGCCAGCAAAACTAAATCGTCGGCATCAACCTTCACCCCCCCCCCCCTTCCTAAAGTTCCGCTAGGATTTTGTTCATTACAAGAAGCCATAGTAGAGGAGAAATAACTCCTCCCTGTGGTGTTCTTCTGTTTACGTGTTTGATCGACTGTGTATTACCTAAATTAGCTTGAATTACTCTGTCACTAAGCATGGATACTATCCATTCTCTTAGAGAAGCATCAACTCCAAAGTCGATGAGGGATTGTAGAATAGATTCAGTTAGGACGTTATTAAAGGCTCCTTCTACGTCTAAGAAAGTTGCCAAAGTATATTCCTTATAATGTAATGTATTTTCAACTGTACGCACAACCTCGTGAAGAGCTGTCTCAGTAGACTTGCCTTTTAGGTATGCATGTTGTGATTTTGATAGAGGGGAAATAGTTAGAATTTCCCTAATGTGATTATTTAGGATGCGTTCTAAGGTCTTTAACACAAAAGAGGTCAGACTAATCGGGCGAAAATCTTTTGCCGATTCATGGCCCCGCCTTCCCACCTTTGGGATAAAAACAACTCTAACCTGTTTCCAAGACTCTGGAACATGATTAAGCAAGAGACACCCTTTAAAGATATACTCCAGCCATGGAACTACTACGTCTTGTAGCTTTTGTAGCATTATAGGGAGTATGCCGTCCAGGCCAGGAGATTTATACGGAGAAAAACTTTTTATAGCCCAAACTATATTTTCTTTAGTTATGACGGACGTAATTTCCTCTAAATGTACTGACTGTACTTCAGGGGATCGATGTGATGTTGGATAACTGTCTGTGCAACCTGGAAAGTGTGTTGCCATCATTAGCTCCAGAGACTCAACAGGTGACTCAGTCCACGTACCATCCTCCTTTTTAAGAAAGAAGGGGTTTGAGTGTTCTTTGGACAAAATCTTCCCCAATCTTGCTGAGTCTCTGATATTTTCTATTGAATGACAATACTCTCTCCATGCTTGTTGCTTGGCTGATGCTAGAGTACGCTTGTATAATTTAAAACAGTCTTTATACGGTTTGAAATACTTATGCTTATCACATATATTGAAGACATCTCTCGTCAATCTTCTAAGATTTGAAAGATCTTCATTCCACCATGGAGGTAGGGTTTTTTTGCTAATTTTTATTGGGCACGAGATCTTGAAGGCGACACCCATAGCCGCTTCGAAAGTTTTAACCTTTCTCTCAATCTCGATCACAGAATTTGGATTAACGTTTGGAATTGTGTTTAATTTGGATTTAATAATTTGACTGAATTTTTGCCAGTCAATTCTTGGGTTTCTATAGTGTGGTGGCTTTATAATATTAAAGTTAAGACTGAAGAGGATCCATTTGTGGTCTGAAAAGGACCTTAACGGGGATACCCTCCAGTTTTCCACCATAGAGTTAACGTTAATAGAGGCGAATGTAGTGTCAAGTAAATCCTCCCATCCCTCAAAATTTTCAGAACTAGGAAAAGTAAAGGTGGGGGTATTACCTCTGTTACAGATTGTTAAATTGTTTTCAATAATATAATCAAAAAGAGACTCACCTTTAGGTCATACAGGTTGTCTTGGAGGCCTTTGATGTTGAGGCCGTTCACCCACGGCTCTTGAATGAAGCCGATATCGATGTTTTCCTCCCTAAGGAAAACTCGTAAGTTGTCTGAGGCACACTTCGAGTGCTTCAGGTTGACCTGTATGACCATTAACATGGCTGGTTTAGGGTCTGTTTTCTTCGGGGGCCAGTGGATGGCTGGCGACGTCGGCCTTGTCTCTGACTCAACATCCATGCCCAGGTTGGGAAGAACTTTTACTTTGGCACTCCTGATGCCGAAACGGAGGGTAAAATTGGCAGTTTCTAGGGCAGATAAGCTGTCCTCAGTTATTGCCATCAGGAATGTGGCGGTGTTATAAACTGGTTCCTCAGCTTTAATGACTGTCCAGTCATGCATCGCAACTTGCGGGTTTAGACGATGTAGACCCCTTATAAGCTCTTCGCTACTGGGTTTAATGCTCATAACCGGTAGCCGAATGCGAGCTTTGGGTTGAGTAGGGATGTCCCTGGCTGGGATAAGTTTGAGCTTCAAACCTTCCCAATTGTAGCATATTTTGTCTATGCATGAGTATTATATTGGTTTGGTTTATGAAAAGGCGGACGATTTGGTCCACGCCCAAAAGGCTTACTTTTTTTCGGGGCCTGGGCAGACACTTCGTCTTGTGACCTATTTCTTTTTGTGGGATTATTACGTTGAAAACTGTTGTAATCATCAACAATTTTCTGAAAAATGGTACTGTCGTGGATATCTTTGCCCCTCAAGGTTCCGGCTTTCTCATTCTTATCAATCTTGCTAAGGATAAAAATAGCCCTCTTGAATCTTTTGTGACTACCATCTGTGGAATAGGTGTTTGTATTCGGTTTAGGTAGAACAGATGCACTATGACTGGTGCTACCTGAACTACCTGAAGGTTTTGGTGGGACAGGTGTACTATGGTTGGTACTACCTGAGCTACCAGACGGTGCAGGCAGTTCTGTAGCACTGGAGCTACCAGTACTTAAGAAGCTTCCTCCAACCGTCTCCTGGCTAGATGTCAACAGTTCATCCTCAGATAAGCTGCTGGTTGGTTCGTTTATCAGTTCGTTGTCCGTGTTCATTTTTTAAGATTTCAAATTTGGTTCCCACGAGTAGGTCGGAGGTCCGCCCCGGTAGAGCCGATTACCGGGGTAAGGCAAAAAATATTTCGGGCCTTGTGCCTGGGCACCCGAAAGAGCTCGTTAATGACTGGCTTATCCCCCAGCCTTCCATTTCTTCAGCACGGATTGTGTACAAAGTACGCTCATTCCACCTTGAAAATCAGGAACCCCGTATCTATTGTCAGTTTGCATTTCTGATAGTTTAACTATTGAGAAGTTAAGTAACGTTACAGCGATGCAACCTGACCTTAGCTAATCACATGTTATTGCCAAAAACGCACAAAACAATTGTAGTGATCATTGCCCGCCCGGCAACCACTTGGAGGGTTTGATACGAGGGTTTGTGCCAGGCTAAAATTCCTTAAAATTTTTTCTGTGTTGTAATTGCATTGCAAAATTTTTCAGGTAAAGCATTTTTTTCACAACACAAATTCGTTTGAAATCCTTGTTGGCACCTAGGTACAAATTTTTGAATATGGTGGAATAAGTCGATCTGAAAAGTTTTAGATACTTAAAACAAAGACTTCGCAGTTTATGACAATCTTTATCGAACCATTTGTTTTTCGGCGTAAATGAGTTGTAATCATTATAACTATGCGGTGCCGATGCGTTTATTATACGTATTATATTGTCTTCCATTTCATCTGCCGAGCCTGAAGTGAAAGTTGATTACAGTGATAATTTAGGAGTGCTTTATAACGAGGAGCGTTGTTCTCAATCCATTTAAATTTATGGAAAATATTTAAGTTCCTCTGCTCCAATTCCTCAACAAAGTGTGCTTTTACTAATATATTTATCTCCCTGTGCTACGCTATTAAGCATAAGCAATCCAAAGTCTTGGAGAAATTCAATTAGTAGTCTGCCATTTCTGTTGAGCGTTTCATCTTTAGATATTCTGTTCAATTCGAATTTCGGTTGAGCATGTAAGATATGAACAGAATTGTTTTGATAGTTACCAATTCGTGCCTTCGCAACGGCAGTCACCTTGTAGTGTTGCGAAGGCTTAAGTGTCAAAGACTCATCTGAACTGCTTTTTCAGGGCAACCTAAATCTGCAGGGATTTTGAGGAGTTACGAACCAAGTACTGCCCCCCCTAATCAAGGGTGTTACGTGAACCGTGCCTATTGAATGGTTTGCAGCCAGGGGGTATACCGGCTGTATTATAACGGAACCTCTTTGAAACCGGGTCACCTCTAAGAGTAATTTTGACCTCACCAAGCGGAGCTCTAGTACGGCGAACAACCCTTTCTCTAGCTACTCGTGGGATTTATATGTACAAAAACAAAAACAAAAACAACAAAAACTACAAAAAATTCTTCATTCCGCGGGATGTAACCGCGAATGAGTATGCAGATCGCATGGAGAGAGATCTCCATGGAGAAGATCTGAGACCGGGATGCAGTAAGCAATTTCTTAAGGCACAAAAGAACCGGGCAGTAAACCGGGAATCATCGTCCAAAAACCAGGGGAGAATACCTCCCGGGAAAAAGGAAGGACACTCAAGTCGCATCATCCAGTAGTCAGGGGAAAATACCTCCCGGGCCTGGAAAAGATGTTGCCAAAAACAATAAGGACGTCGGTGAAGAGAAAACACCTTCTTCAAAAGATGACGCTCCCAAAGCATCTCATCATCATCATCGGTTCGACAACTGGGGCCCGGTCCTGGCCTCCTTCAACAAGTCTCTCCACCTATCCCGGTCTCGAGTCGACGCCATTCAGTTGCGCACCAAGGCTCCGGGCGTCCTAGTCTACGCCATCTCTCCAGCGCAAGCATGGTCTACCACGCTGTCTTCTGCCATAGAATGTACCACAAAGAACTTTCCGAGCAGGTTCCTCTTCGCTCATGTGAGCTAGGTGCCCTGCCCACTGAAGTCTACCGAGCCTAATTTTTGTCACGATATCTGCTTCAAGGTAGATTGCGTACAATTCATGATTGTACCGTCTCCGGAATCGTCCTTCTCACATATGGGGCCAACAATTCTCCTTAAGACTTTACTCTCGAACGCTGCTAAGAGGTCAGAGTGCCTTTTGCTAAGCACCCAAGTCTCGGATCCATATGTGAGTACTGGCAGGACCATGGTCCTGGACAGCAGTAGTTTTGAAGTTATGGTGAGATTTCTGGATTTGAAGAGCTTTGACAGACTGTAGTAGGCTCTGTTGGATTTGAGAAGCCGCCCGCGTATTTCTTCTTCTATATTGTTATCGGCTGCTACTATTGACCCAAGGTATTTAAAGGATTGCACCACTTCAAATTCGTGCTCCGCTACCTTGATTGTTTGACCAACTGTTCCTCTCGCATTCGACGCCACCATGTACTTTGTTTTACCTTCACTAATGGCTTTGTAAAGTTCCACCCTGGCTATGCTATCATAGGCGGCCTTAAAGTCTATAAACAGGTGGTATGTTGGGATGTTAAATTCTAGACATTTTTCCATCGCCTGACTAAGGGTAAAGATCTGATCAGTTGTTGATTTGCCTGGAATGAAACCACACTGATATTGTCCGATGATGGTTTTAGCGTATGGGGTTATCCAGGATAACCGCCTAGGAGAGTATCTTATAGGCGGTACTCAACAACGTGATACCTCTATAGTTGCTGCACGTTGTGACATCTCCTTTCTTATGTATGGGGCATATTATACCTTTTCGCCAGTCTTCTGGCATTTCTTCATGCTCCCACACGTGCACTACAATATCATGAATTGCCTGACGTAGAGCTGGCCCACCGTGTTGAAATAATTCGGCTGGTATACCATCAGCTCCCGGGGCTTTGTTTTTCTTTAGCCGGTCTATAGCCTTCTCAACCTCTTCTATGCTTGGTGACGGCAACATAGGGTATTCGTCTTGAAGCAGTGGAGCCTCCACTTCTGCAGTGAGTTGACCATTTAGCAATTCATTAAAGTACACTTCCCATCGCTCCAGTATGCTTTGTGGATCGGTGATCAGATTTCCCTCTCCGTCCTTGCAGTATGTGCAGCGTGGTGTGTACTGCGTCATGTTTCGGACGGATTGGTAGAACTTCCGCGCCTGGTGCGGACCTCACTCTCGGCTTTTTTCTATTTCACAGATTAAGTTCTTCTCCCAGACTGATTTTTTCTGTCTGTGAAGCCGTTTTTCTATTCTTCTGAGCTCTTTTTATTCTTCTTCGCGTGCCCGCGTTCTATGAGATTGTTGCATTGCTCGGTAAGCAACATTCTTACGTTCAGTCGCTAGCTTGCATTCATCATCAAACCAGTCGTTCCGATTTCTACGACTGCTGCCTACGATAGAGTTGGCAGTACTAATGACAGTATTCTTAAGGCCGTGTGCGAACAGGGTTAAAATTTTATCCTCTGGCTAATTTTTGACGTTTGAGTTGAGGTGAATAAATGTTTAGCTTTTTGGTGTGCGAACTGGATTAAATGGGATTTTTAACACTAATATATTTTTTTAAATTTCCCTAAAGGAATTGAAAAATTTCCCCTTCTATTTCTTGGTACGGGGAAATGTAAAAAATTGTTTTGGAAAAAACGAAAAAAGAACGCAGCATATAGGAAAGTTCTTAGCTGATTCTGGAATGGTAGCAACCATCCAATTCTGTTTAGTAGCTTAGAAGGTATGGCCCCATTTAGCATTTTCAACGGATACCTACATTTTGTAAATCCTATGAATTTTTTTTGATTTTGAACCAAATAAAAAACTTACTATGCAGAAAGTAGCTCGGTTCAAATATGTGTCCGGAATTATATCAATCATCCAGATCAGTTCAGTGGTTTAGAAAATATGGTCCCATATAATATTTTCAACCGCTATCGCTGCTGTTCTGTTCTGATATAAAACAAAAAACTTAAAACGCAGCATTTTTTATTATATGTATACCGCAGAAATAATAAAGGATAAAACATTGTTTTTGAAAGAGTTATTATAAACCTATTGGTTCAACGTTTTGCCAAAAGCTTTCAAACTCATAATATAAGAGTTTTCGCAAAAGCGACCCCAGCCCCATCTATTCGGTTATTTGAAATAGCCTTAGTCATTTCTTAGAACATCAGCTATCCACCAGTTAAAGACATCCGTTTCCCGTCGTCGCGTTCGTCAGTTGAAAAATAAAATTTTCCATAGCGCCACCTAGGGGATAATTTGCATCATAAATTACTTCCTATATTATCAGCCATCTGGCACTGAAGGTCCCGTCAAAATCGGTCCTGTAGATTCTGATCGGTTTATATTTACGAAAATGCAAAAAAAATCGACATTATCTATCGGTCAGTGAAAGCCTCGTCAAAATCGGTCTAGCCGTTCTCGAGATTAGCCAGGACAAACAGACAGACAAACATTTTAAAAATGTGTGTTTTGATAGAAGGGATGTGTATGCTCTCATATGCGTGTAGTAAAAAACTGTTATTTTGACATTACAAACAGACACTCCATTTTTATTTATGTGTATAGATTTATTTTATTTTGTTAAAGAAAAAAAATTGAACTACTTTGTAAAATAATTAAAATTATGGGAAGTTTTAACGCGGTACAGAACACTGGTTTGGCAGCTGAACTTAACAAAAAAATTTGTTTCACAATGAATATTAATGTACAAAAGAGTATATCGGTTAATTTTAGTAATTCTTCGTACCTGACGAGGTTAAATTAAACATAATTTACAAAAACACAAACGGAAAATTTGACATTAATGATTAATGTAAAACAAACAAAAATAAATGCAAATAAAAACAAACACACTACTCCGAATGTCTCTCTTACTCCTTTATCCACTGGCTAAAATTTTAGCCTGCTCCAGAGCAGGCTAAATTTTTGAAGTTTATATTCACCACACTAGTGTCATAATTTAGCCAATGGATAAAATTTTAACGCTGTTCGCACACGGCCTAAGGCGTGTCCACTTCTCATCTTCGCCCAGCATACTGGCTCCAGGACTTACTCTCCCTAAATCAAGTGATTCTAGGGCGAGTCCTAACGCATTACCAAAGGTGTTACTGGCATTTTCATTGCGCAGGGCAGCCGTGTTGATTCTAAATACGTCTTTGCAAGGCAATCCGCCCTCGGAAGACCATACCAACAAGATAGTGATCCGAGTCGATATTGGTGCCTCGGAACGTTCGGACCGTCATCAAGTTCGAGTAGTGGCGACGGTCTATCAACACGTGGTCTATTTGGTTACGAATGACTCCATCAGGTGATACCCATGTGGCTTTGTAGATATCTTTTCGCGGGAACCTGGTACTCGCAACGACCATGTTTTTCGATGCTGCCAATTCTAAGACTCGAAGTCCATTGTCATTAGTGTTCTCATGCAAACTATGGGTGCCTGCGTAATGCCTGAATACCGGCTCCCGACCTATTTTTGCGTTCAAATCCCCAAGGATGATTTTTACGTCATACCTGGGACAGGCATTGAAGGTCCTCTCGACTTGTTCGTAGTAAGTCTTTTTTTCTTCGTCTGAGGACTCCTCCGTAGGTCCGTGAACGTTAATGAGGCTAATGCTCGTAAATTTGCCTCGCACGCGAAGGGTGCATAGCCTTTCGCTTATAGCGTTAAAGCCGATGATGGTAGACTTCATTTTTTCGCTGACTAGGAAGCCTACCCCGAGCACATGGTGTTTTGTATGACAGCTGTAGTGTACGCCATATTCTTTCTTCTGTAAAACACCATTCCCTGTCCATCTGATTTCTTGTAGTGCTGTTATGTCAGCTCTATATTTTGACAGGGCATCGGCTAGCTGCTGAGCAGCTCGAGCTCTATAGAGCGATCGTACGTTCCATAAGAAAATTCGTAAATCGTTTTGCCGTTTTCGTTGCGTTGGTTGTCGTCGTGAGATCAGTCCGTTTCCGAGGCTTGTTGTCGGGTTCGTAATTCGAAGTTTTACGGAACATGGAATTAACCTGTTGCCAACCTGAGGAACCAGCCTGATCATATTAGCCACACCTTTTTTAAAAGGCTTGTTACTAGCGGCCGCCGCGAAGAGGCTATGCTCACACTTCCACCAGTCCCGAATAGTTACGGCACGTGCATGTTTTCGTATGCTACATGTTATTCCCCCTATTCGTTTGATGGCTGACCGCCAAAGCATCTCAAAGGGTTAATAATCCCGAGAGACCACCTAAAAGCCGGAACCGTAGACCGAATCCACTTCCTAGCCTAGGCAAACAAGGCGCGCTTTATGACCCCTGGAGAAAAGGGCTAAGTGGAGCAGGCACGAAATGGTACTTCCGATTCCTTGATGGAGGCATGACTCCACAGGAAGCAAGAAAGAAGTTGGATGAAAGAATCGTCACCTTACGAAATGAGCCCCAAATAATACCTAGACAGGGCAAGAGGAGCAGAAGCCAAATCACTCCTCCTGAAAGGCACGGGTCTAAAAAAAACCAAAACTACAGCTGTGCCTACAGAAGCGGGCCCAAGCACCGCACCAGCGATGTACGATTCCAAAAAACAGCATTCTTACGCCAGTGCTACCAAAACAGTAAGAGTTGCAGTATTGCCCAAGGAATACCTTCAGAAAAATCTAAGCAGCAAAGTGGAAGGCAAAGGTCAGTTGCTAGTGGTTGGTATTGATGACCAGTCAGCAGAAGCCATTCGCAAAGCAGGTAACGAACTGCATTACAAGTTTGGCAAAGTAACTGTCGCAGGCTTAAGGAAGGTGACTGGAGCTGGGTCAAGTAACCAGACCAAGCCTACAGGAAATGCGAAAGCAATAGTCCCGAAAATCGCCATACCAACACCTGGTCATGCAGAGGTATGTAAGGAAAAAGAACAGGTTTCCGAAACAGTTCCGCCTACCCCATTTTTGCTATCGGTAGAGCCCAATTTTCTAGAACTACCGAAATCTTCAAAAACTGGTTAGAAAACACCAGAACTAAATACAGAGCCAGTAGCAAGCGATGTATATGAAGAAATAGAGGGCATGGACCTCTCTCCCAGCTTAGGTGACTTAGCTGACGAAACTCTTCCTACTGAGGAAGAAGAGTAACATCTTCTTGAAGATGAGTGGCCCCCAAACAATAAAAACCAGATGTCTACAAACGGGATCAGCACCAGGGCAACCCAAATAAATCTACATCACGCTAAAGCGGCTTCAGCCGTAATAGCAAGGAAATTCGTGAAGGATGACCTAGGGCTAGCGCTCATCCAAGAACATTGGATAAACGGGGGAAAAGTAAGAGGTCTTTCATGTAAGAACTCTCAGGTATTATGAGACACGAGATTAGACTCGCCCAGAGCATTTATAATTATCAGAAACAATATTAACTTTATTTGTCTTTCAGATTTTATGACGCGGGATCTGGTGCCAATACAGGCTCAAATCAACATCCAGGGCCATCCCCGCACGATGGTTATAGCATCCGCTTACTTCGATGGTGATGATGTAAACATACCACCTCCGAAAGTACACAAATTGGCGGATTATTGTAACACCAAAGGACTACCGATGTTAGTTGGATGCGATGCGAACGCCCACCACACTACATGGGGTAGTAACGATGTGAATAAAAGGGGTGAGTACCTTTTAGATTTTATTATCGAGAAAAACCTAGATATATATAATGTAGGGAATGTTCCCACTTTTGTAACTAGGGTAAGAACAGAAGTCTTAGACATTACGTTTGGCACGCCAAGCATAACTAGTTTAATTAAGGATTGGAGAGTCTCCAATGAACCCTCAATGTCTGACCATAGAATTATTGTGTTTTCCATAAATGGCCTTTTAACAGAGATTGACTCTGGAAGGAATCCAAAGAAAACAAACTGGGCCCTATACAAATACAATCTTCAATCAAACTTAGAAAGAATAAGTCCAGTTAGAACAACAAATAGTCACCTTGAGCTAGACAATATATCAAATGAGTTAAGTGGTGCAATCCATGAGGCCTATGAACTCAGTTGCCCACTTAAAGCTCTAGCAACAGATACAACAATCAAATCTGAAGCACTTCGTTACCCAGATGGTAGTTACACAGAAGATAACGAGCAGAGATTAAATTTGCTCCTAAATACACACTTTCCAGGCAGTTTACCAATGGAAAGTAATAGCGTTGAGAGAATTTCTCTGAAACCTAACAGAGTCGACTGGACGATAGCTAAAACTATTTGTTCATGAAAAAGACTTGATTGGGCAATTAGCACCTTTCAACCTTTTAAGTCACCGGGAGTAGACGGGATCTTTCCAGCCCTACTACAAAATGGGAAAGAATTAATCATGCCATATCTAATTAGCATGCTTCGAAGCAGCATAGCACTTGGGTACCTACCAAGCCTATGGAGAAGAGCAAAAGTTATCTTCATCCCTAAAACAGGAAAAAAAGATACTACACATCCTAAGTCTTTCAGGCCAATAAGCTTAACATCTTTAATTCTGAAGACACTGGAAAAGGTAATTGGTAACTTCATAAGATCGGAAGTATTAACGATTTTGCCACTGAATCATAGTCAACATGCTTATAGAGCAGGCAGATCAACTGAGACTGCCCTATACGAACTCACCAATACCATAAGAGGAGCTTTAGAATCAAAAGAAACGGCAATATGTGCCTTCCTAGATATAGAAGGTGCCTTTGATAACACCTCTCATGATGCCGTTAAAAATGCTCTCATGAGAAAGAATGTACCCAATACTATAACACGATGGATTGGTGAGATGCTATGTACAAGAATGGCAGAAGCACATGCCGGGTCAAGCACCCAGAAAATAATCACGACAAGAGGTTGTCCTCAGGGAGGGGTATTGTCACTCTTGCTGTGAAGTCTTGTTGTAGATGAGTTGCTAGAATGCCTAACTACAAATGGCATACGATGTATAGGCTTCGCCGATGACATTGTTTTAATATCCTATGGGAAATTTGAGGAAACTCTCTGTGACATAATTCAAAGAGGGTTGGCAATGACAAGAAAATGGTGCATATCAGTGGGCTTGAATATAAACCCAGCAAAAACCACAATAATACCATTTCCGAACAAAAGACTTCTTAAGCATATAAAACCTATCAGGTTAGATGATGAAGTAATAGAATTGAAGAAAGAGGTCAAATATCTAGTTATTACACTAGACAGCAAACTCCTTTTCAACAAACACTTAGAGATTACTGTCGGGAAAGCCACAAAAGCCCTTATGATATGCAAGAGACTTGCAGGTAAAACATGGGGGTGCAAACCAAACATCCTTAGATGGATGTATACCATTGTTACGGTTAAATTCACCGCAACAAAAACCATTCTTAATATCTTTATTCGGACTATGTTCTTTTGATCATAGTCAAACTCTCGATATCCCCTCCATCCCAACCAATCCCATTTTTCGACCCTCATTTGAGTCCGTCGTCCTCAGGGGTTTTTGAGAGTTACCCGGAGAGGATGACAAAGCAGGTACCCCCCCATTTGGATTTTGGATAGTCGTGCTGAGCCAGCGGACGGGCTGGAGACTCACACGAAATTATAACATTTATGAGCCGATCAAATAGTGCGAGACAGAGCTCTTAACCATGTAACGCAACAGTTGGAACAACCAGAGACATAAACACACACTTTACTTTTGAAAGGATTTTTAATATATCACAACACATTTTCATCATTTATTAGTATGGCTTAGAGCCCACCCTAAATTTAATAATTTTTACATTAATAAACATTGGCCGTAGAAAAAGAATGGAGTGCTAAACGCTCTACCCTTAATTCCACCAAATCTGCGCAAAGGTCCACCGAACGTAGTTTTCGCGTTGTTAGTTTTGTTTGAGTATTTTCCTTCCTTCTTCATTTCTCGAAAATTGTTTTACAAGGGTTGGGTCATTTGGGATATGCTTCTTCTTCGACGCACTTTCAAAAACATTAATACATAGTAGAGTAACTGGGAGAATGCCCAGCATAATTGTTTTCAGCTTTTTATTCTTTTTGCTTTCTTTTTCTTTTCTTAAAATTGTAGTTTTTGAAAAGTCTAAATCCGGCCATGGATTCGCCAAGTTTTGGGACAGTTCCAATAACTTGTGGAATCCATACAGTATGTGTGTGAGTGTGAGAGGTTCGTTGGAATTCGATCTCGGAGTGGCACCGTAGCTGAATTCCACGAAATTATGAGTGAGAGAGAGTGTATGTGTGAGTGGAAGTGGGGTCGAAGAAGACTAGAGGCTTATCATGACCAACCACTTTTTTTGGTTGACTACGAAAGCCGATACAAGTTAAGAATTTTGAGAAGCGAGAAAGAAATTAAGAAGTTTAAGAAGTTTAAAATAAAAGTTTAGTTTTTTTTGATATTGAGAAAGTGCTATTTTTTTTTGGTTAGCAGATTATTTTTTTTTGAAAGTGTGTGTGGAAAGAGGAATTTTGAGATTCGCCAGGACGGGGCGAAAGGGATAATTTGCAAGAGTAAAGAGAAGAAGAAAGGAAGAGTCCAGAAGGGGATTTAAAAAAAAAAAAAGATAAGTAGAGTGATTTTTATTATTTCGTTTGTTAAAAAGTTGTGGTATATTTTAATTCGGTTGGCCTTTGTCTTCGTTTAGTTTTATCCCGATAATTTGCGGGACTCGCGACCCTCTATAGAGTAGTTTTCTTATTTTCCGTTTTCTTTCGGGACCGAGTGATAGCGGTCCATTCTTACGGTCTCTGTTATCTTATATTGCTATTTTGTCTTTTGCTTTGTTCCATATATATACATAACTTTTACTTTGATTTTTAAGATTGTTCAAAACAATCACCAATATTTCTTATTTAAAATTGTATTTATATTTTGTTTGAAAAAAATTCAGAGTCTTAGCCCAGGCACTGCCAAGGTTTCTCTGATTTTTAAAAATAAAATTCTTAAATTCCCCATTAGGGAAATAAATCATTTTGTTTTCATTCAAATTACTTTGAAGAAAAATTTCAGTTCCGGTTTTGGTAAACAACCCATAATTAAAGTTTCCTGGCGCCCACCCTCAGCGTAAGTACGCCCCTGTACTTACCTACCTTCGATTTACCTTTTTTTATTACATCCATTTAGCGTACATACCTTTTTTTTCATTCGAACTTGCGTACATTGTTTTTTTTATCAAGCACAAATTCTTATAACCCACGACCCAACTGACTAGCCGGTGAGCTGCATCATTGTTGCAGTTGTTGTTGCGATATTTTCTTTTGCCTGTCTTATCTCTCTCTCATCTTCTTTCGATTTTTGACATCTCGTCACAATCGAAATTTTCCTTCGCGGTGCCGGTTGCACATTTTGTTTATCTTATTCGTCTGTTGATAAAAATTATAAATTGGACTCGAATAATCCCAAGTCGCGGTTTTTAAGTAAAACATTCGTCATCATAATCTTCCTAAAATTAATTCGCGAAATATTGCAACAATTTTGGCGCCCATACGTGTTTTTGGCACAAAAAAAAATAAATCCCTGGAAAAAAAAAATAACATTTAATACACACCCACCTACTTGTGGCATATTAATTTAACCCTAATTGTGTTTGAAAAAGTGTTTGTTGTTTTGTGGTGGAATAAATCGTTCTTTTTTTATTTAGTTGTGCTTTTTTCTAAAGTTTTTTTATCCCTAGGTAAATTTTAAATTCTTATTTGGAAGTGTTTTGGTTATACAAAAAGAGAGGCAGCAAGTCATATACCATTGTTGGGTAATTTTTTTCGGTGGTGAAACTGAAGAAGCTGCGCGACTTGCCTACCCGACATACCGGTGGTTGCCCATCATATCAAGTTTGTTGTTGGTTTTTGTGGAGAAATTTAAAGGAGTAAGATTTTTTTTATTTATCAACATACCTTATTATTTACATATTTTATTTATTTTCTTTAAATCATTTTGTTCTATATTTTATATACCTATATTTATCTTAACATTTTATTAGTACATACATAGGCATTCTGTTCATTTCTATTTACATTGTTTTTTTTGTTGGTTTATTTTTTTATTTACGGCATTTTATTTAGTTTCAATTTAGTTTGCACATTGTTTTTTATACATATTAATAGTGTTAGCTCTTTCTCGCTCGTGGTGTTTTTTTTTGAGGGATTAAATTTGTTTTGGTAAATAGGTCAAATTATTGTGGTAATCAGTGTTGCCACTTTAGTACAATTTTAATACAAATTTTTTTGTGTATGATTTAATTTTTTTAATACTTTTTTTTACTACTATCGTGGTTTTGTAAATTTTATGCACAATTTTGATTTCTTTTCACAAATTAAGTAAATTTTATAGATTTTAAATAATTTTAATACGGTTTTAGAAAAAATCATCGAGGCTAATTTTTTTTTAATTTGCAATTAAAAATTTTTGTTTTGTAGTTGGGAATTGCTTAATTTTTTTTTAATTTGAAATTTTTGGAAATAGTTTAGGGTTGCCAACGTGCAATTTTTGGCTTTGTTTAATTTAATATTGAAATTACCTTAAACGTTTTCTTACAATAAGGGAATTAAGTGTTCAAATATTTTTGGATTTCCAATAGAGTAGCCATATATTTATTTTTTTAATAGAGTTGCCAACGTGTTTGGTATTGTTAAATAATTTTTTTTATTGTTTTAATTATTTTTGAATCGCGTTTTAGCACCTTTTTATAGTATTTTTCGAAATGGAAATAAATAAACTTTCCCAAGACGAACTCGCTTACGAGTTGAAGTGGCGAGGTTTAGAAATCGGGACAGTAGATCAAATGCGTAAAACGCTTAGGGCTGCTACAAAGTTAGGGCGTAGGGATTCATTGGTTGCTCCTGCTTACCCCTTCAAATTTGAAGAGGATAAATTGGCAGTGGAAAAGAAATTAGAGGAGTTAGGGAAACTTATACTAAATGCTCCAAAATCAGAAAAATCGAAGGAATATTCGAAAATCTTAGTCAAAGTTGAGTGGGCACTGGCTAGATTAGATAGGTCAATCCCAGAAAATGAAACTGATGAGAAGAGCAAGCAGGCTCTTAAAAATAAATTAGTTATGATTATGGCAGAATTGGAAGAAGACGAAGAGGAGATTGATAATGAAGCAGGATATAAAAACAGACAGGGAAATAGTACAGGGTCGGATGTTGAAAAGCAGCGTTCAGCTGAACATCAAAATAGCGGGTCGGTGAACAATTCTGCCAGTACAACGACGGGCTTAGGAGTGGCAGACAGTAGGGAATTTCGAAATAGGGACAGTTTTAGGACAGAAAACCCAATTTTGGAGCAGGTTGTTGTTCAACAACAAAAATTCGAACAAATTCACAAATGGGATATAAAATTCACAGGTGAGCGATGTGGAACCTCTGTGAACGCGTTTTTAGAACGGGTTAGGGAAAAATGCGAGTCGCGAGGGGTTTCAGAAACCCAACTTTTTAGGTCCGCGGTTGATTTATTCGTAGGTAAAGCATTAATTTGGTTTAGGGCAGTTAGGGTTTCAATTAATTCGTGGCCAGAACTTGTCAGAGAGTTGAAACTGGAGTTCTTGCCACCGAATTATGATGATTCGTTATTGGAAGAGATTAGGCATCGCACGCAAGGCAACGATGAGTCCATCGGCGTCTATGTGGCAACTATGCAAAATTTATTTAATAGACTTTCGGAAGAAATTTCAGAACGGAGGAAGTTGTCAATGATTCAAAGGAACTTGACACCTTTCTACCAGACTCAACTTGGTTTAGCAAGACCAAATTGCATAAAAGATTTGGTAACCTTAGGTAGAGATTTGGAGGCGGTTAGGGCGAACGTGGAATCTTATGTTCCACCACCAAATAGTCGAAATAGGAATCTGTTAGAACCAGATCTAGCATACATAGGGGTGGGAGTAGGAAATCCAACAGTTTCGGTTGTTGAGGAAAACAACCAAATTGTTCGATTTGGTCAGGGACAAAATTCGAACCCGTTTCAATCCAGGAATAGGGATACAAATTTGAATACTATAAATAGGGTTTCACAAAATAATAATTCAGGACAAATCGTTAGGTGTTTCAATTGCAATGGAGAAGGCCATTATGCAAATAGGTGTTCCGCTGCTAGGCGTTGTTATGGATGTGGGAGAGTTGAAGTTACAAGGAGTAACTGCCAACAGTGTTCGGGAAACGGGGAACGAACTTTCGGGTCAGTAGGACGAAAGTCCCGTTAAAATCTGCTAGGTCGCCTACTGGTAACCAGTCGGCTATCGTTAATTTAGGTTTCACGCTAGAACAAAATGGTAGGGATCAACGACCACATCTTGGTGTTGAAATTTATGGTGTACAAATGTTAGGACTTTTGGATTCGGGTGCTTCACGCACAATAATAGGTAGATACGGATGGGAAATTTTGAAGGATTTGGGAATCCAGTTAGGAAAAACTGACTTAGGGAAAGTTATACTAGCGGATGGTGGAGGTATTGGAGTGGAAGGAAAAGTTTCACTTCCAATTAAAGTTAAAGAAAAAGTAGTTTTATTAGAATGTTTGGTTATCCCATTACTACCCCATAAACTGATTTTAGGAGCAGACTTTTGGGCTTTATCGGGCATAGTTCCGGATTTGAAATCAGGGGAATGGACATTTTCGAACCAAAGTTCGTTGGCATCGTTGTCTACTGCGGAACATTTAACGGAATTGAACGAGTCACAAGGGGAAGAGTTGGATAGGTTTTTGGAAAAAGTTTTTAATGAAATGCCAGAAGGGTTAGGGTGCACACAGATGGTGGAGCACAAAATTAGGACGAAGGCTGAACCAATCAAACAGAGGTATTACCCGGTATCGCCTGTGGTTCAGTCTTTCATTGATAAAGAGTTAGAGGAAATGTTAAGGGATGGGGTTATAGAAAAATCTGACAGTCCATGGGCTTCTCCCATTGTCATGATAAAGAAGAAAGATGGCTCGTATAGGTTTTGTGTAGATTATAGGAAGTTGAATGAGGTTACGGATAGGGATGCATATCCACTTCCGTATATTACGGCCATCTTAGATAAGTTAAATAATGCTAGGTTTTTGAGTTCACTGGATATTAAATCAGCATATTGGCAAATTCCAGTTGAAAAGGAATAACGGAAATATACGGCTTTTACGGTTCCAGGGAGGGGTTTATTTCAATTTTGTAGGATGCCATTCGGGTTGCACAATGCACCTGCAACTTGGCAAAGATTTATTGATACGGTCATTGGACCAGAGTTAGAACCATATGTTTTTGTCTATCTCGATGATATAATCATCGTGACAGACATGTTTGAAAAACATATGGAAGTTTTAAACGAGGTTTTTAGTAGGTTAATAAAAGCGGGGCTAAAAGTAGGTAGGGAAAAATGTCATTTCGTTAGGTCGTCGTTAAAATTTCTGGGCTATGTTGTAGACAAAAACGGTCTACACATGGACCCAGAAAAAGTAGAAAGTATGTTAAATATTCCATCGCCAAAAAGTAGTAAACAAGTTAGGAGTTTTCTCGGCACGGTATCCTGGTATAGGAGATTTATTCCGAACTTTGCGAGTTTAGTAAAACCGTTGACCGATCTTCTGAAGAAGGATAGAAAGTTTGTTTGGAGTAGGGAATGTGAAGAGAGCTTTAGAAAAGCAAAAGAATGTTTAGTTGCGGCACCTATCCTGACATGTCCGGATTTTTCGAAGCCTTTTGTCGTTCAGACAGATGCTTCGGATTTCGGGATTGGAGCAGTTCTTACACAAGATTTTGAGGATGGGGAAAAGGTGGTCTGCTATTTGAGCAGATCACTAAATAGAAATGAGAGGAACTATTCCACTACAGAAAAAGAGTGTTTAGCAGTTCTGTGGGCAATAGAGAAGTTGAGGCCATATCTGGAAGGGGTGAGATTCAAGGTGATTACCGACCACCATTCTTTGATCTGGTTGAGCAAATTGAAGGATCCAGCAGGTAGGCTGGCTAGATGGGCTGTACGTATGCAGCAGTTTGAGTTCGATATTGTCCATAGGAAGGGAAAAGATCATGTGGTGCCTGATATGCTTTCTAGGAGTGTACCGGTTTTAGCTGGGATTTCAGAACCCATAACTGATCCATGGATAGGGAAAATGATAGGAGAGGTGGAAAAGAAACCGTTGTCTTTTCCATCCTGGAGAGTGGAAGGGGGAAAGTTGTTCAAGTTTGTAAAGGCAAACCATGTAGTTGTTAATGATACCAATTGTGAGTGGAAAATAGTAGTACCCAAAAATGATAGGAAAAAGATTTTAGAAGAAAATCATGACCATCCGTTAACAGGGCATATGGGGGTGAGAAAAACTTTTGGTAGGATTGGGGAAAAATATTACTGGCCAAAAATGAGGTCAGATATAACTAGATATGTGAAAAATTGTAAGATATGTCAAAGCGTGAAACCGATTAACGAGAAACCGGCTGGGTTGATGACGGAAAGGAAAGGGGTATCCAACCCGTGGGAGATGTTGTGTGTGGACTTGGTGGGTCCACTTCCTAAATCGAGTAGGGGTTTTGTTTATATTCTGACTGTCGTGGATTATTTCACTAAATTCCCTTTGTTGTTCCCCTTAAGGTCTGCAACGGCCAAATCTGTTTGTAAAGAGTTGGAAGACAATGTCTTCTTGTTGTTCGGCGTACCCAAATTCGTAATTTGTGATAACGGTCCCCAATTCAAAAGCAAAGAGTTGAAGTCTTTGTGTGATAGCTACGGTTCGACAATTAAATTTACAGCGCATTACCACCCCCAGGCTAATCCGGCGGAGAGGATTAATCAAATCATTAAAACCACACTTAGGGCTTATGTTTCAGATAACCATAGGGCTTGGGATACGCAGTTGGCGAAAGTGGCGTGCAGTATACGCACGGCCCAGCACGATGTGTTAGGGGTATCGCCGTACTACGCAAATTTTGGTCGAGGAATGGTGACTTTTGGAGGCGAATCCTTAATCACCACTCCGCAAGTTAGGGTCGAAAATACGGTCGATACAAGGGAACAACAGTTTAGAAAGCTTAGGGAAGAGATAGGGAAAAGATTAGAGTCGGCAACCAAAAAGGCGGCGAAAACATATAACCTTCGTAGGAGAGATTGTTACGGTAAAATTTACCGCAACAAGTTTCTCCAACCTATTCCTTACCACACATTAATTCTAATTCATTTTTCTTTTTGCTGCTGCTCCAAAATGCTTGCAAGTTTAAAGAGACTGGTCCATCAGCCAGATGCCTTGCTCTCAAGTACTTTGGAAAAGCATTATAATTTCAGCTTCACGTCGTCAAAAGCTGCGTTGTGTAAACCAGGAGGTTTGCACTTATAAAATCATCGTTTTAACTTTTATAATCAACTTTAACAAGAATTTCGACGGAAAGTCATTTTAAATTCATTGCGTGTGAGTCGGACAGTCCACACAAGAACACACTGAGCGATATGCTAGCGACATTAATTTTTATTTAAAACTATATTGGAAACTGGCGTGCCCAGGCGTCGAAATGTTGATTTTATTTTGAATCCTAAGTGTCTTCAACACAAAATGAAAATGATTTTGCTTGGTGTTTCCTTTCCCTTAAAATCTGCGCGAAGGTCTACGAGTCCTTAGTATTTAAATTTTGTCGCGAGCCGTCGAATCCTTTTTCACCATTTTGTTTATAAAAATGGTTAATACCTGTCTGACATAACAGTTTTTCTTTTAATTTATTGAGTCTGGGTCGGAATGGGACAGGGAACTTTATCGTGTGGTGAATAGTTTTTCGTTTTACTATTCATTTAATGGAATTGACGGTAAGGGACTGAACTCGTCCATTTAACCATGTCGTCTCTGAGCGGATCGTGGCTTGGGTTCAACAACGGTGAAGTCCTCTACCAATGTGTGGGATTTAGTGAATACACCATAGTTGAATACCACCACCAAGTGATACCGAAAGAGACGACAATATGGTTAGTGATGATGTTCGAGATGAAGTCCGCCATGAAGGCACTTCTTGGAAGACTTTCAAGAATCTAAGTTGGAATTTTGGAAAAACGAAAAACTATTGCGACTTCGTGTGAATTATTAAATTAATTTTTAGAGAAATTGGTAGTTGGCAAATAGTTGTTTTGCCTGTGTTTTTTTTTTATCTTTGTTGAGTGGTGAAACTTAAAGGAAAACTTTTGTGCAGGACAGAATACAATTCGGAAAGAATTATCGGAGGAAGGATTCGATAGTGTACAGATAAGTACCAGGTTTTATTTAATATTGTTATTTTTAATTTTGCGTGTAATTTATTTTGGTTGCCAATTGGCAAAAATTTAATTCGTGTAGGCCTTCGCTTCCGTACTTTGTTTTCTCGGCATTGCGAGACGCGCGTCCTTTTAGTTCTCAACGTTGAATTTTCGGAGACTATCCGGAAGTCATTTTCATTTTTGTGTATTTTGTGGCACAGAAATTTTAATTGTATAATTTTCATCTTGTTGTAAAGTTATTTTAACTTTCGATATAAAATTGGCCCTCCGCCATTTGATATTAACTTGTACACTTTGTTTTATTTGTGATTCGAAAAGATTCTAGGTTTTATACCTATACCCGTAAAGGTTTCCTAGACAATTTGTTTAAATAAATTTTTAAAATCCCAATTAGGGAATTTAATACTTTTGTTTTATTTTATTAGTTGGTTTGGTATTTCCATTCCTTTAAAAAAAATACCTGGCGCCCTTTTTAAAAGTAAGTACCTACGTCCCTGTAGGCATTTATTTTTACATTCTTTTTTTATTCGATTAATTCTTTAAGAATTAGTCGAACGCTTTTTTTATATACTTCTTTTTTTTTAATTCGCGAACTCAGCCCAGCTGAGCAGCCGGTGATTGGCAGCATTCAACAGGCTGCATAGTTACATTTTTTTTTTATCGCCCACTCCCACCCACTTAGCTTTGACAGTTGTCAAAAAGTCCGATTTGTTTTTCTCGCGTGCGCACGGTAGCGCAGATTAAATTTAATTGATTTTATTTGTTTCTTTTATTTGTTTTAGTTCGAGTTATTTGAGATTCGGTAATCTCATCGTGTTAAGTTATTAATTATAATAATAATATTCGGGCGCGATTAAAAGTGTAACAAATTGGCGCCCAACGTGGGGCATCTTTGTAAAATAAAAAAATTACCTACCTACCTAGGTACATACATTGTGTACAAGTGTTTTTTTTATTTTTTATCTATTTGTGAGGAAGAATTTTGCTGTTCATTGTGTTTATCATTTAGGGAAGTGTCTTTTATTATTTTTTTTTAAATAAAAATAAGTTACTTGGTGTTGTTTTTTTTATCCCACAGGTTAAATTATATTGAGTGGCGTAGTTGCATAATTTATGTAACAAAACGGATAGTTTTTGTTGAAGAATCTGGAGCAATTTAAAAGGAGATTTCTGTAAGAAAATTCATATAAAACTGTGAGTAAGGTGTTTTATTCTTCTTTTCTATTATTTTTCTTGCTTTTTTTACTTGGAATTTGTTTTCATACATTTTATTTATTTGGCTTATTTAATTCTTTTTTTTCCTTTTCTGGCATTTTTTATTTTTCATGTTGACAAATTTCACTTAATTTATTTTTGTATGTATAGTGCGGTCTCTTTCTGGCCGTAGAAAGTATATTGATTTTTGAGAGTAGCGAAGTTTGAGAGTGGAGAATATTATTTCCTGGTTACAGTGTTGCCACTTTTTGCAAATAGTTTGTTTTGAAAATTAATATTATTCTAATTACAGGGTTGCCAATTTTCTATAATAGTTTATTTTAGTAAGTATTTTTTTTAAATACTTTTATTAATAGTTTTTTTTGATACTTTTTTTAAATTATTTTTATTTCATTTTTATTAATTTCTAGAATTGTTTTAGTGTTTTAATAGGAACTGTTAAATCATATTTTATTTTTTTTAATAGTGTTTTTTCTCTTTATTAGTGTATATTTCGTGCTATTTTATTTTGTTTCTTGTTACTTTGTTTGAAAATGGAGATTAATAGATTATCTCAAGAGGAGTTAGTGTACGAAGTACAGATTAGGGGCTTAGAAGTAGGGACAGTGGATGAAATGCGTAAATCGCTTAGGGGAGCTAGGATTTTAGAACGTAGAAATTCATATGTGCCTCCCGCTTACCCATTCTCTTTTGAAGAGGATCGGTTAGCGGTGGAGAAGAAGTTAGCAGAATTAGAAAAATTGTTAGAAAATCCACCTAGATTAAAATCCTCAACAGAATATATTAAGATAGTTACAAAGATTGAATGGGGGGCTAAGAAGAATGGATAGGTCGGTTCCAGAAAGTGATTCGGATGAGAAAATGAAAAATAAAATAGTCATAGCGATGGCTGATTTAGAAGGGGACGAAGAAGCTGAAGTTGAGGATCAGGTAGAAGAAAATAATACGAACGTCGAATTAAAAAAGCGCTCGGAAGTTCTTGTTCAGCGGACGGCTGAACCGGTTAGTAGTAAGTCGATGCATACTTCTGCCAGTACATCGACAGGTTTAGGAGAGGCAGCTGCGTTAGTCAGTGAAAATAGGGATAGTTATAGGCGGGATAGCCCGATTGTAGAACGTGTTTTTGTAAACACTGATAGATTTGAAAATTTATCCAAATGGGATGTGAAATTCACGGGTGAACGTTGTGGTGCATCATTGAATGCATTTTTAGAACGAGTTGAAGAGATTCGTCAAGCCAGGGGCGTGACTGAATCCCAACTTTTTAGGGGGTGTGTTGATTTATTTGTTGGAAAAGCATTAATTTGGTATAGGGCCGTTAGAATTTCTGTAAATTCGTGGCAAGAACTTGTTAGCGAGTTGAAGCTGGAGTTTTTGCCACCGAATTACAATGATTCACTCCTCGATGAAATTAGGCGTCGCACACAAGGCAAAGATGAATCCATCGGCGTCTATGTGGCGACAATGCAAAATTTGTTTGGTAGGCTTACCGAACAAATATCAGAAGATAGGAAGTTGTCAATGATCCAAAGAAACTTGACACCTTTCTATCAAACGCAACTCGGTTTGGCTAGACCAAAATGCGTTTCTGATTTGGTAGCATTAGGGCGCAATTTAGAAGCAGTTAGGGCAAACGTGGAATCTTATGTTCCACCTCCTAGTGTTAGGTCGAATAGGAATTTGCTAGAACCGGATCTAGCTTATGTAGGCGTTGAAACTCCAACAGTTTCAGTTGTTGCGGAAAGCAACCAAACTGTTCGTCAGGCCCCATCCTTGAATCCTCAGAGGCAAGTTAGATGTTTTAATTGCAATGGGTCAGGCCATTATGCAAATAGGTGTTCTGCTCCTAGGCGTTGTTACGGTTGTGGTGCTGAAGGGGTCAGCAGACAAAACTGTCGTAGATGTTCGGGAAACGAACATCGGTCCCTTGCACCAGCAGGGCGAGAGTACCGCAGACGTTAGTCAGGTTGCCTGCTGGCAACCAGCTGGCTAATGTTATTCATTTAGATTTCACCTTGGAGGCAAACGGTAGGGATAGTAGGCCTTTTTTAACAGTTAGTATCTATGGTACTAGATTTTTAGGTCTTTTAGATTCAGGAGCATCTAGAACCATAATAGGTAGGGACGGATGGAAGATTTTGCAGGAGTTAGGGCTTTCTTTAAAAAAAAATACTGTTCCTTTCGTTCGTTTAGCGGATGGAGCAGGTGTAGCAGTTTTAGGGACCCTTTCTTTACCCATAGTAGTAAAAAATAAGGCAGTGTTGATTGACTGTCTGGTCATACCAACTCTGCCACATACGATGATCCTTGGTGCAGATTTTTGGGCACTGTCGGGTATCGTCCCGGATTTGCGATCACGTATGTGGAATTTTTCGGACCAGGATAGGATGGTTTCGATTTGTTCAATTACTGAACGATCAGAGTTGAGTGTTAGTGAAATTCAAAAACTAGAAAAATTAGTAGAAGAATCTTTCAGAAAGATGCCAGAGGGCTTAGGGTGTACCACTATGGTGGCACACAAAATTAGAACGTCGGCGGAACCGATAAAACAAAGGTATTATCCGGTTTCTCCAGCGATGCAGGTACATATAGATAGAGAATTGAATGAAATGTTAGATGCAGGAGTTGTTGAGAGATCGACTAGCGCGTGGTCATCTCCAATACTATTAGTTAAAAAGAAAGATGGCTCCTTTAGATTCTGCGTAGACTATAGGAAGCTAAATAAAAACACAGATAGAGATGCCTATCCACTTCCGTATATTAGTTCAATTTTAGACAGACTTCGTGGTGCGAGGTTCTTGTCTTCGTTAGACATCAAATCCGCGTATTGGCAGATTCCTATGGAGGAGGAATCAAAACCTTTTACTGCATTTACAGTACCTGGAAGGGGACTTTTCCAATTTCGGAGAATGCCTTTCGGTCTTCATAACTCACCTGCGACTTGGCAGAGGTTTATCGACACAGTTTTGGGTGCCGACCTGGAGCCATTCGTATTCGTCTATTTAGACGACATCATCATCATTACAGAAAATTTCGAACAACATCTAGAAATTCTGAATGAGGTGATGAAAAGGTTGAGTGAAGCAGGCCTGAAAGTCAGTAAAGAGAAGTGCAATTTTTGCATGCCATCGCTGAAGTTTTTAGGTTATATAGTGGATCGAAACGGGCTTCATGTAGACCCAGAAAAAGTGGAAGGCATGGTTAGGATTCCAGCACCGAGGAATGTTAAAGAAGTTAGAAGTTTTATAGGCACAGTTTCATGGTACCGTCGTTTCGTACCGAATTTCGCAGAGTTACTTAGACCATTGACAGATTTATTGAAGAAAAGTAGAAAGTTTATTTGGAATGAAGAATGTGAGAATAGTTTTAGAAAGGCAAAGGAGTGTTTGGTGACAGCACCAATACTTACATGCCCAGATTTTAAGCGACCATTTGTCGTGCAAACAGACGCTTCAGATTACGGTATCGGTGCAGTTCTTTCACAGAACTTTGATGAGGGAGAAAAGGTTGTCTGTTACCTTAGTAGGTCACTTAATAGAAGTGAAAGAAATTATAGCACTACTGAAAAAGAATGTTTAGCTGTACTGTGGGCTATTGAGAAGTTGCGTCCGTACCTCGAAGGCATTCGATTTACGGTCGTGACTGATCACTATTCCTTGGTATGGTTAAATAATCTTAAAGATCCACAAGGCAGGTTAGCTCGATGGGCAGTCAGACTGCAGCAATTCGAATTTGAAATCATTCATCGTAGGGGCAAAGATCATGTAATACCTGACATGCTCTCTCGGGGGGTACCGCGGTTAGCTGGTATCTCAGACGAGGATTTGGACCCTTGGGTGACAAAAATGATTTCTTCTGTGAATTCGAATCCTTTAGCTTTTCCAGCCTGGAGAGTTGAACAAGGTAAATTGTTTAAACTGGTGAAGGCAAAACATGTTGTGGTGCATGAGTACAACCAAGAATGGAAAAGAGTGTTAGGTAAATCAGAAAGATTAGATATTTTACGTGAGTACCATGATGGCCCTTTAGCAGGTCACATGGGTGTTAGAAAAACTTTTGCCAGGATTGGGGCAAAGTTCTATTGGCCTAAGATGAGAGGCGATATAACTAAATATGTTAGACGTTGTAGAGTTTGCCAACAGGTGAAGCCGGTGAATGACAAACCAGCTGGGTTGATGACAGAAAGGGTTGGGATTAGGTCACCGTGGGAAATGATCTGTATAGATCTCGTAGGTCCGCTTCCAAAATCGAGTAGGGGTTTTATTTATATTTTGACGGTAGTGGATTACTTTACCAAGTTTCCGTTACTTTTCGCTTTGAGGTCGGCTACTGCAAAGGCAGTTATTAGAGAGTTAGAAGATAACGTTTTTCTTTTATTTGGCATCCCTAAGGTGATCGTATGTGACAACGGTCCCCAGTTCCGGTCTAAAGAACTGAAAACGCTTTGCCAGGCGTACGGGTCACAATTAAAATTTACAGCCCATTATCATCCGCAGGCGAATCCTGCGGAAAGGATCAATCAGATCCTTAAGACGACGTTGCGGGCTTACGTCGCTGAAAACCATCGTATATGGGATTCACAACTTTCTAAGGTGGCGTGCGCTATCCGCACGTCACAACATGACGTTTTAGGTGTTTCGCCTTATTATGCCAATTTTGGCAGAGAAATGGTAACTTCGGGTCACGAAGCACCATCGGTAGAGGAGAGTTCGGAAAACAATCAAGATTCACTTGAGATCGAGAGACGTTTTCGCGAACTTAGGTTAGATATAAGAAAAAAATTGCAAGCAGCATCTCAGAGGTCTGCTAAAGCTTACAATCTTAGGCGGCGTGATATTCAATATCATTCCGGCGAGATTGTTTGGCGAAGAAATTTTTCGTTGTCGGATGCCGCGAATTATTATGCAGCCAAATTAGCACCGAAGTTTGTCGGTCCGTTTATTGTTAAGAAGCGTGTGTCACCTTGGACATACGTCTTAGAAGATAATAATGGTAAAGAACGCGGAACATGGCATGTTAAAGATTTGAAACCGTTTACCGATGCATCCGACGAAAATTAGTTTTGTTAAAGTTAAAGTAGTTTGTTTTTTTTATTTTTGTTTGTTTTTTCTGATGGAAAATCATTTTCGTTTCATTTTCATCAGGTAAGCCTTAGGAAATGGTTTACAGTTCTTCGAAATGTAAGCACATTTCCTGGGAGGTAAGGGTGGGATTTGTTACGGTAAAATTTACCGCAACAAGTTTCTCCAACCTATTCCTTACCACACATTAATTCTAATTCATTTTTCTTTTTGCTGCTGCTCCAAAATGCTTGCAAGTTTAAAGAGACTGGTCCATCAGCCAGATGCCTTGCTCTCAAGTACTTTGGAAAAGCATTATAATTTCAGCTTCACGTCGTCAAAAGCTGCGTTGTGTAAACCAGGAGGTTTGCACTTATAAAATCATCGTTTTAACTTTTATAATCAACTTTAACAAGAATTTCGACGGAAAGTCATTTTAAATTCATTGCGTGTGAGTCGGACAGTCCACACAAGAACACACTGAGCGATATGCTAGCGACATTAATTTTTATTTAAAACTATATTGGAAACTGGCGTGCCCAGGCGTCGAAATGTTGATTTTATTTTGAATCCTAAGTGTCTTCAACACAAAATGAAAATGATTTTGCTTGGTGTTTCCTTTCCCTTAAAATCTGCGCGAAGGTCTACGAGTCCTTAGTATTTAAATTTTGTCGCGAGCCGTCGAATCCTTTTTCACCATTTTGTTTATAAAAATGGTTAATACCTGTCTGACATAACAGTTTTTCTTTTAATTTATTGAGTCTGGGTCGGAATGGGACAGGGAACTTTATCGTGTGGTGAATAGTTTTTCGTTTTACTATTCATTTAATGGAATTGACGGTAAGGGACTGAACTCGTCCATTTAACCATGTCGTCTCTGAGCGGATCGTGGCTTGGGTTCAACAACGGTGAAGTCCTCTACCAATGTGTGGGATTTAGTGAATACACCATAGTTGAATACCACCACCAAGTGATACCGAAAGAGACGACAATATGGTTAGTGATGATGTTCGAGATGAAGTCCGCCATGAAGGCACTTCTTGGAAGACTTTCAAGAATCTAAGTTGGAATTTTGGAAAAACGAAAAACTATTGCGACTTCGTGTGAATTATTAAATTAATTTTTAGAGAAATTGGTAGTTGGCAAATAGTTGTTTTGCCTGTGTTTTTTTTTATCTTTGTTGAGTGGTGAAACTTAAAGGAAAACTTTTGTGCAGGACAGAATACAATTCGGAAAGAATTATCGGAGGAAGGATTCGATAGTGTACAGATAAGTACCAGGTTTTATTTAATATTGTTATTTTTAATTTTGCGTGTAATTTATTTTGGTTGCCAATTGGCAAAAATTTAATTCGTGTAGGCCTTCGCTTCCGTACTTTGTTTTCTCGGCATTGCGAGACGCGCGTCCTTTTAGTTCTCAACGTTGAATTTTCGGAGACTATCCGGAAGTCATTTTCATTTTTGTGTATTTTGTGGCACAGAAATTTTAATTGTATAATTTTCATCTTGTTGTAAAGTTATTTTAACTTTCGATATAAAATTGGCCCTCCGCCATTTGATATTAACTTGTACACTTTGTTTTATTTGTGATTCGAAAAGATTCTAGGTTTTATACCTATACCCGTAAAGGTTTCCTAGACAATTTGTTTAAATAAATTTTTAAAATCCCAATTAGGGAATTTAATACTTTTGTTTTATTTTATTAGTTGGTTTGGTATTTCCATTCCTTTAAAAAAAATACCTGGCGCCCTTTTTAAAAGTAAGTACCTACGTCCCTGTAGGCATTTATTTTTACATTCTTTTTTTATTCGATTAATTCTTTAAGAATTAGTCGAACGCTTTTTTTATATACTTCTTTTTTTTTAATTCGCGAACTCAGCCCAGCTGAGCAGCCGGTGATTGGCAGCATTCAACAGGCTGCATAGTTACATTTTTTTTTTATCGCCCACTCCCACCCACTTAGCTTTGACAGTTGTCAAAAAGTCCGATTTGTTTTTCTCGCGTGCGCACGGTAGCGCAGATTAAATTTAATTGATTTTATTTGTTTCTTTTATTTGTTTTAGTTCGAGTTATTTGAGATTCGGTAATCTCATCGTGTTAAGTTATTAATTATAATAATAATATTCGGGCGCGATTAAAAGTGTAACAAGATGTACAGTATCTCCCGAACGAATTGGTTTGGCGACGAAATTTTACCCTGTCAGAAGCAGCGAATTACTATACTGCGAAACTAGCTCCTAAGTTTGTGGGCCCATTTCTAGTTAAGAAACGAGTATCACCATGGACATATACTTTGGTTGATGAGAAAGGTACGGATCGAGGTACCTGGAATGTTAAGGATTTGAAGCCTTACTGTGATGATCCTGGAAATTAGTCGCGTAGCGGATGAGCTGCGCTAAGAGATATTGAGAGCTTTCGGGCTCGATGATATATTTTACTCTCGCTGTGAGCGATTGAGATTAAGTTGTTTTGTTTTTGGTAGTGTGTGTTGTCATCATTGTGTTGTTTTACCTTTTTCACATCCTTTGTATTTTGTTTCTTACTTCGCTTTCTTTTATGAAAGCCAGTTTTCACTCCTCGGTAGGTAAGGGTGGGATTTGTTACGGTTAAATTCACCGCAACAAAAACCATTCTTAATATCTTTATTCGGACTATGTTCTTTTGATCATAGTCAAACTCTCGATATCCCCTCCATCCCAACCAATCCCATTTTTCGACCCTCATTTGAGACCGTCGTCCTCAGGGGTTTTTGAGAGTTACCCGGAGAGGATGACAAAGCAGGTACCCCCCCATTTGGATTTTGGATAGTCGTGCTGAGCCAGCGGACGGGCTGGAGACTCACACGAAATTATAACATTTATGAGCCGATCAAATAGTGCGAGACAGAGCTCTTAACCATGTAACGCAACAGTTGGAACAACCAGAGACATAAACACACACTTTACTTTTGAAAGGATTTTTAATATATCACAACACATTTTCATCATTTATTAGTATGGCTTAGAGCCCACCCTAAATTTAATAATTTTTACATTAATAAACATTGGCCGTAGAAAAAGAATGGAGTGCTAAACGCTCTACCCTTAATTCCCCCAAATCTGCGCAAAGGTCCACCGAACGTAGTTTTCGCGTTGTTAGTTTTGTTTGAGTATTTTCCTTCCTTCTTCATTTCTCGAAAATTGTTTTACAAGGGTTGGGTCATTTGGGATATGCTTCTTCTTCGACGCACTTTCAAAAACATTAATACATAGTAGAGTAACTGGGAGAATGCCCAGCATAATTGTTTTCAGCTTTTTATTCTTTTTGCTTTCTTTTTCTTTTCTTAAAATTGTAGTTTTTGAAAAGTCTAAATCCGGCCATGGATTCGCCAAGTTTTGGGACAGTTCCAATAACTTGTGGAATCCATACAGTATGTGTGTGAGTGTGAGAGGTTCGTTGGAATTCGATCTCGGAGTGGCACCGTAGCTGAATTCCACGAAATTATGAGTGAGAGAGAGTGTATGTGTGAGTGGAAGTGGGGTCGAAGAAGACTAGAGGCTTATCATGACCAACCACTTTTTTTGGTTGACTACGAAAGCCGATACAAGTTAAGAATTTTGAGAAGCGAGAAAGAAATTAAGAAGTTTAAGAAGTTTAAAATAAAAGTTTAGTTTTTTTTGATATTGAGAAAGTGCTATTTTTTTTTGGTTAGCAGATTATTTTTTTTTGAAAGTGTGTGTGGAAAGAGGAATTTTGAGATTCGCCAGGACGGGGCGAAAGGGATAATTTGCAAGAGTAAAGAGAAGAAGAAAGGAAGAGTCCAGAAGGGGATTTTAAAAAAAAAAAGATAAGTAGAGTGATTTTTATTATTTCGTTTGTTAAAAAGTTGTGGTATATTTTAATTCGGTTGGCCTTTGTCTTCGTTTAGTTTTATCCCGATAATTTGCGGGACTCGCGACCCTCTATAGAGTAGTTTTCTTATTTTCCGTTTTCTTTCGGGACCGAGTGATAGCGGTCCATTCTTACGGTCTCTGTTATCTTATATTGCTATTTTGTCTTTTGCTTTGTTCCATATATATACATAACTTTTACTTTGATTTTTAAGATTGTTCAAAACAATCACCAATATTTCTTATTTAAAATTGTATTTATATTTTGTTTGAAAAAAATTCAGAGTTTTAGCCCAGGCACTGCCAAGGTTTCTCTGATTTTTAAAAATAAAATTCTTAAATTCCCCATTAGGGAAATAAATCATTTTGTTTTCATTCAAATTACTTTGAAGAAAAATTTCAGTTCCGGTTTTGGTAAACAACCCATAATTAAAGTTTCCTGGCGCCCACCCTCAGCGTAAGTACGCCCCTGTACTTACCTACCTTCGATTTACCTTTTTTTATTACATCCATTTAGCGTACATACCTTTTTTTTCATTCGAACTTGCGTACATTGTTTTTTTTATCAAGCACAAATTCTTATAACCCACGACCCAACTGACTAGCCGGTGAGCTGCATCATTGTTGCAGTTGTTGTTGCGATATTTTCTTTTGCCTGTCTTATCTCTCTCTCATCTTCTTTCGATTTTTGACATCTCGTCACAATCGAAATTTTCCTTCGCGGTGCCGGTTGCACATTTTGTTTATCTTATTCGTCTGTTGATAAAAATTATAAATTGGACTCGAATAATCCCAAGTCGCGGTTTTTAAGTAAAACATTCGTCATCATAATCTTCCTAAAATTAATTCGCGAAATATTGCAACACCATGATGGTCAGACCCATAATCACTTATGGTGCGGTTGTGTGGCACAAAAGAACCGAACTTGAAAAGACTAAGAAAACACTAGAAAAAGTGCAAAGGCTCGTTTGCTTATGTATAACTGGAGCAATGAGAACATGCCCAACAGCAGCAATGGAGGTCATTCTTGACCTGACACCATTACACATGGCAATTGAAAGTTCTGCAGAGGGGGCAATCATGCGTTTCGCAAAAGAGGGAACTGGTGTAGGTAAGTGTATAGGATTGAAGGAATTAACTTCACTATCCAAATATGCACCCCTACTTGACATTCCTAGAGACAAATAATTAAGAAATACAACTTCGAGAAAAATTTTCGAACTAAGTCAATAAAAAAGAATGGGTAGGAGAAAATGAGAACTACCTTTTAAATACTAAAGCCATCAAATGGTACACTGATGGATCAAATACTGCCGAAGGAACTGGCGCAGGGATTTTTGGGATAAGAACCAAATGCTCTGTACCAATGGGTAAGTCCTCTAGCATATTCCAAGCGGAAGTAAACGCAATTAGAATATGTGCGCAGATAAACATTGAAAGGAACTACCGGAACCAGAATATAACCATAATGTCAGACAGCCAAGCTGCACTCAGAGCACTAAATTCCTGCGTAATCAGTTCGAAGCTGGTTTGGGAACTCAACAAATTATGCAAAAACAACACTGTAACATTATACTGCTTCCCAGGACAAGTTGGAGTTGAGGGAAATGAGAAAGCTGATGTTTTGGCTAAGGCAGGGGCAGTGGCACCCATGATTGGGCCGGTACCCTATTACGCCTATTACAAATCACCCTCTAGGAAAGTGTGGGGCGATGATGCACAAAAGAATAAAACGAGACTTTGCTCAATATTCTTCAATTTAACAAAATGAGACACTTTAGATTTAATGCCACATAAAATACCTCCGCTTGCTCTCCCTTGTACATTTGTTCTTATTGCTGGAACTATCGTTATTTTATAGTCTTTAAAATATTTTAAAAATCGTTTTCAAATTGTTCCTCTAAAAAAGTTTCTAATAAAATTATAATATCAAAATTAAGAATTAGTTTAAAAAAATCAGGTTGCAAAGTTTTGCTTTTAAGACCTGTTATATTATAGGCTTAAATAGATAGATTGAGAAAATTTAATTGTTGTTGGCAGACGACACTTGTTTCCTATTGATAACTGACAGGGTTCGTTGACTGACTCCCAGATGACGCTGCCGTTGGTTGAGAGGCCGAAGCTAATTGTCGATTATCAACCGGAGTTATCTTCACTCCCTCGCAGCAGTCAAAATAAAGTGAAGAACTGTCACCGAACATGTTGTTAACAAATGACATCTCCGCAGCTGATCGCATAAGAAGACCTCGTGATATTTTGTAAACGAAAAGGATATGGTTTATCTGCAGTTTATCACCTTTGATGTTTATTTTCGCTTCGGGATTGATTTGTAGAAGTTTATTTTTTAATTCGGTTAGTGTTTGTCTTTTCTTTCGATACATAAGGGATTGCTCGCGGAAAATGCTAATATTAGTTCCTTTCAGTTGACTCGCGACGGACAGTATTTTATCCGCGACATCTGCCGAATAAAGTTCCAAGAAGGCAGTACCTCTTTTCAACTGTGCATTTTGCACTTCACGAACCTTTTTGATTGCCAATTCATCACCTTCTTTTAACTTGAGAAGCCCTTTGCATGTTTATTTAGCTAGATCAACACAATTGGTTTCTCTGTCTAGAGGAAGATGTACCACCAGGCAATTCTCGTTGTTTTTGCGCGAAAGCACTTCCAGCTGTGACTCTAGCAAATCACATCGCTCGGTCATCGCCGTTAGTTTTAGATTCAGCTGAAGATTTGTGTTTTTTAACTCATCGAGTTCGAAAGATAAAGATATGCAACGTCAGATCTTGTAGCTAAATCCTTAATCTGTTCGGAAATCGTTTTGTTAAGAAGGTCTGTTAGTTGTGAAATAGACATTCTTCCCACTTCCATTTTAAACATATTGAGTTTTTTGTTACTGTTGTTTAATTCCCGTAGTGCGGTAGTTCGATTTTTTGTTTTTGTTTTTTTTTTCTTTTAAAGAAGAAATATAAAAAATACTTCCTACCTTTATGAAAATAATGTGCGATTTTTTGGTGTCAATCAATTCTACGGTGCCAATGATTAATAAAGGACAATTTTCCTTCAATTAAAGTTTGATATTTTAACTAAATTTTAAATTTTTTGTGGAGCTAAATTAGAAATCTCACTTCGATTTTTTTTTCAAAAAACTTTTTAAAAATATTTTTATGAAAAACTTTGAGTATGTCAAGAAAGTCACGACTGGGTCACACAAACTTGCTCTTGTAGGTCCATTTTTCTTTTAAATATTTTTTTAAATATTTTTTTGAAAAGTTTGAAAAATGCCAATTTTAGCTAATTAATAATTTTCATCTGAAAAATAAGTTTCAAAAAAGATTCAACTGTGAAAAATATTCAATTTTTAAAAAAACTAAATAAGCCGTTATTGTTTGGCTATCTAGGTCTTTTTAGAAATAAAATTCTGTGAATATCGGCTTAGTCGTCAACGAGAAAGTCAAATTTAAAAAGTCGTTATACGGCAGGTACCGTTAAAACTGTTTCTAAAGAAATATGGTTCATCTGAAAGGCTTTTAATTTCGTATTACTTATGCCAATTTTATCAAAATCGTTAGAGCCGTTTTCGTGGGAAACGAGTTTTTTCATAACCGTTACATGGCAGGTGCCGTTAGTTTTAGGCCTAGAATTAAAATTAAAAAAAAAATCCCTGACTGTCACCCTAAAAATCCTATATACCGAGTTTAAAGGAAATCGGTCCAACCGTTTAGGCTGCAGGCGCGAATGAGAGACTGACAGACTGACAGACTGACAGACTGACAGACTGACAGACTGACAGACTGACAGACTGACAGACTGACAGACTGACAGACTGGCAGACTGACAGACTGACAGACTGACAGACTGACAGACTGACAGACTGACAGACTGACAGACTGACAGACTGACAGACTGACAGACTGACAGACTGACAGACTGACAGACTGACAGACTGACAGACTGACAGACTGACAGACTGACAGACTGGCAGACTGACAGACTGACAGACTGACAGACTGACAGACTGACAGACTGACAGACTGACAGACTGACAGACTGACAGACTGACAGACTGACAGACTGACAGACTGACAGACTGACAGACTGACAGACTGACAGACTGACAAACTGACAGACTGACAGACTGACAGACTGACAGACTGACAGACTGACAGACTGACAGACTGACAGACTGACAGACTGACAGACTGACAGACTGACAGACTGACAGACTGACAGACTGACAGACTGACAGACTGACAGACTGACATACTCACAGACTCAAACACAGTCACACACACAGAATTGCCAGACCCACTTTTTTCGACTTCGCTATCATCGTCATGTCATGTTCGATTAATACATATCTAAAAAATTTTTCTTTGCACGAATTCAAAAATTGTCTTATAGTACCTATAATCCCAGGTTAAAAATATAAGTGAACAGTGATACAAAAATTATAAAAATATCATGTGCCAGAACTTACATCAAAATGGTGATGTGTGTTCTATATCTTTAAACGAAACGGCCGGTGTTTAAACGACTAAATGAAATTATTGTACTTAAACAAAAAGCTAAACTGTGTTAAACGATAACTGTGAAAAAACGGTAGTTTAAACTGAAAATAGAGTTTAAACCCTCACTGTGAAACTTTGCATAACTCTTAAAAGCCAGTAGTCTAATCTTTAATCCTTCATTTAAGTTAAATTATTTGTGTCAATAGTTTTCAAAAAATTTGCATTCAAAATGTTTATAAAACAAACGCAAAAAGGAATGATTGCATCAATTTTGCTGTAGTCAATGCTCATATCAATTCTGAATCGAACACAAACAACTGAAAGCTTTTATGTCTTCTTGTTTTTGAGAAAATTGAATATTGCTGGAAGTATTTTTTATGAGTATTTTTTTCTATATTTAATGTGATCTTTTCTTGAAAATTTTTTTTAATGGTGTAAGGTTGATCTTTGTTAGTAATATAAATAACAGCGATTCATTTAACGTTACCCAGAATGCACCACGAGGAAGTAGAATTGCATTGCCTTACGCGTCCTATTCAGTCAGTTTGTGGTTAGTCTGGAGTTTGTTAAAAATATTCACGTCAATTTTCAATGTATACATACATATTAAAAAGGTATGTCTCGTCAAAGAAGTGACGTGAAGAGAAGTGAATTGAAAAAATTGTGAGGAGCCGAGGTTGTTTGGTTTTGTTTTGGCTCTAAATGTTCACCTTCCACTGCGGGAGGGTCGAAGTCTTTTAGTTGTAAGCCCACACTTTTTTTCCCCATCGATGAAACATGGGTATACTTTTTTATATCGAGTAAGAACTTCATGATTTGGGAGCCCAAGTCGTACTTATATTTTTGTCCAAGGCAGTATTTTCTGTAGAAGAATAGTGCCATGTGTATATTGGTGAAGATGGTGGATTGTTTTGCGGCATACAATCTCTTTTTTTTAAGTTTGTTTTGGTTCTCCAGATCATTGATTGTGTTGGTTGAATCGGTCGCATTCACATTATCCCCTTTTAGACGGATAGCCAGCGAAAAAAAAGTAGTAATTTCATTAAGAAAAATTTTAGCGTCTTTGTATAGATTGAATATTAATAAACATTAAATGAATTGTCTGCCCCTTATCCGTTGGTGGAAAGCTGCCGATGGGGGGATAAAGGCTTCAAAAAAATGAGACCAAAAACGTGATTTCATCAAAGCTAATTTTTGGTTTAATGAGGCTTACTAGTATTATATGCATCATATCAAAGCCGCAGACAAATTGGGTGATACGAAGATGGTGGGAGACTGCGGGGAAGGTCAAGAAAATAAGTAAGTGACGTTATTTCATCAAGGTTGGAAAAAATGCTAAACTTTTCAAAATGTCATTATAATTATGTAATCAAAAAGGCAGACAAATATTTTGAGCCGAACACCCTGGCAGACTAAACAATGATATCGTGGGGTTATTGCAAAAAGTCACTAAGTGCACCGTGACAATAATAATTCAATAACTAAAACAAGTCCAAATAATTGAAATTTTTTGAGCACCACCGAGTTAGCACAAGTCTTTCAAAACCAACTATTAATTTATAAAAATTAATAGATGTTTTTTTATTGTTGGTATTAATCTCAACAACATACTACAAATGCAGAGAAGTGCAATTTTTTGCACCTAACACAATTTGTTTGCCTTGAATGACTGGCCCATAACAACACAAACCGAAATTTCGTTTTTAAATTACTTAAATCAACCACAGCTATATCAAGTTTCAACTTTCAAATTACTTACGAAGAAATAAACTCATGCTGGCACAAAAAAACCGCATGGTCGTCTGAAAATTAGTTTTTTTGCATGTGTAAGTGTAGGAGTAGACTTCGCGGCGCTTGTACGCTGAGACTAGTACCAAAAAATTCATCATCATCATCATCGGCTCGACAACCGGGGTCCGGTCCTGGCCTCCTTCAACAAGTCTCTCCACCTATCCCGGTCTCGAGCCAACGCCATCCAGTTGCGCACCCCAAGGCTCCTGGTCTACGCCATCTCTCCAGCGCAAGCATGGTCTACCACGCTGTCGTCTGCCATAGAATGTACCACAAAGAACTTTCCGAGCAGGTTCCTCTTCGCTCATGCGAGCTAGGTGCCCTGCCCACCGAAGTCTACCGAGCCTAATTTTTGTCACGATATCTGCTTCAAGGTAGATTGCGTACAATTCATGATTGTACCGTCTCCGGAATCGTCCTTCCTCACATAAGGGGCCAACAATTCTCCTTAAGACTTTTCTCTCGAACGCGGCTAAGAGGTCAGAGTGCCTTTTGCTAAGCACCCAAGTCTCGGATCCATATGTGAGTACTGGCAGGACCATGGTCCTATAATAATATTTTAACTATAATAATATTTTAACTATGTGTCTGTAAGGCACATTGCCTTTTAAAATGCAACAGGTGTTGCACGAAACTAGTTAGAAGGAATAGAAAGATAGGAAAGAATTGTTTCGGTACAATGGATAGAGAGCTAGTTGATTTTTATTTTTCATTGCATAACCTCATGGGCGACGTCCAGCATAAGCTGGGAGGTATGCTGAAAAGAAAAAAATGCTTTGTACTTAAGTGAGGATTGAACCTGCACCCTCTGGGTTAACAAGCAAGCACTTTTTTTTTTTTTTTTTTTTTTTTTTTTATAAATTCATTTTTATTTTCAATTTAACTTATAACTTACTTAAATGCTAGACAAAAATCTTAAAAACAAGCTTACAGAATAACTCAACTGGCCCCATACGGGCGCTCTAAATTATGCTATAACTATATATTAAAAATGCCTTTGAGTGTAAAAACTAACTTAAATTAAACTTCAAAATTACTTAAAACTAAACGAGAAAGTTTTTAAAAACTCGTTTTTCGAGACATTTTATTTTATATATAAAAACTTAAAACTACCCTTTACCTAAATAATAAAACTAAATTAACCTAAACTAAAATATAAGTAAATATACGTAAATTACTTAAATAACTTAAAACTACTTAAGAATACTTAAAATAACTTAAAACTAGAATAGCCACCAGCAGGATTTTTTTTTTTTTTTTTTTTTTGGCGCAGCAGCCAATGCGTATGTGCACACGCTTATAAATATATATATATATTTATATATATATATTTAAAAGCGCCAAATGCACATACACACCAACAAATGCCATTTAATTTTTTTATATATTTTTGGTGCCACCACTGTCCTACATAAAATAAACCTATTAATACTTAAAAATACGCAGGTCGGCCAAGGCAACAACTATGACTAACCATCAATATCAAGGTGGTCACCCAACCACCAGTATTTTTGAACTTGCTTAAAAAAGTCCCTTTTGTCCCGAAGGGGCACAGCTCTACTGAACCGCAGACGCTCTGCTCCGTTCCCAGAGCCGACGTCTCGACCATACAGGATTCGCCGATCCACAGTTCTACGGCCGACGTGGTAGATTAACGGAACCGCCAATCTATCCTGTATCAGCCCCCGACTGTCTAAATAGAGGAATGTCTCGGGCGGGATGAAACCGTTAAGACAAACGCTCTCACTATATTCTTCATTGGGGTAATAAGCCCCGAAAATAAGTCCATTGGCTGAGGTCATCGCTCTTGCAATGTGACCCCGAATCAGCTTAATTAAAAAGTTATCTATCCTGTTTATATTGGCCCCGTTGTATAAGACCTCGTTGGCATAATAATGTTTGTACTCCGACTCTGGTGTTCTGTGTAATCCAAGACAGGTCCTAAGACACTGCCTCTCAAACACCCGAATCTTTTCCATTTGAGATGGGGCAACGTTAAACCACACAGGGCACCCATAGGCAATCATCGGCCGGATGAGGGCCATGTAGCAAATCACCTTCACTCTGTTTTCAAGGCGGCTGCTATAAAACAACCGTCTTGTCAGAGCAAACGCTCCCCTAGCTCTGGCCAGAGCAGCATCTATATGTCGATTGAAATATAGAAACTGATCTAGCCAGATATCAAGGTACTTTACTACATCTTTACTCGCCAGTGGATGTCCACTTGGTCCAACGATCACTAGATTTCTCCAGTTCTTTCTTGTATCCCTAGAAGCCTTAGACAAAGGGGTTCTAAACAGGATAGTTTCTGATTTCTGAAAGTTAATTTTTAACTTCCAGTCATCACAATATCGCTGAATCTTGTCGAAGTCACGCTGCAAGAGAATTCTGATGACTTCAACTTTTGGACCCGTCCTGTACGCTACAAGGTCATCGGCATACGCAATCGCATGAGTGAGACTACCTATCAGATCGCTGGTGTAAATACTAAAAAGAATCGGCGAGTTCACAGCTCCTTGCTGTAGACCGTTTTTAATATCAAATGTTGTGGTAGAAGTTACATTGCCACTTTTGACAACAAACTTTCTACCATTGAGCATGTCATGAAGCATATATAACAGTGGTTTACTTATGCCAAATCTAGTTAATTTCAGATAAAGACCCTCTAACCATACGGTGTCGAAAGCCTTCTCTAAATCAACAAGAACGGCACCCGTGCATTGATTTTTCGCTTTGTTCCATTGAACATCAGAAACTTACTTAGACGCGGCATGAATAGTGTCATGTCCCGCCTTAAAGCCAAACTGATTGTCTGGAATAATATTCTTGTCCTCAGCCCACTTGAACAGAGCTCTATTGAGAATCTTTTCGAATACCTTACTGATACTTGGAAGAAGACTTATCGACCGAAGGTTTGCCTGATTGGAGCTGTCCTTTCCCTTTTTGGGGAGAGGTTGGACCACAGCTGTCTTCCAACTCACTGGATAATATGCATTATTCAATGCGTTGTTTAACAGTGTGATATAAATGTCTATGGCTTCCTCAGGGAGATGTCGTAACACAATGTTGGGTATACCATCGACCCCCGCAGATTTCTTTTTCTTTAATGTTTGAAAAATTAACTGAAGTTCTACCTTCGAAATTAACAATGAACTGGGTCCATTTTGCTCGGCGATGGTGGCGTTTGCCAAATTTTCGTCATTGAACACGGTGAAACCAGTATTCTCAGATCGCCATTGCGTTATGTTATTTCCAAGATAGAAATTGTGCAGCAAGGCTCTGTTTTCCAGGTCATGATTCGGACGAATGCTAGCATTCACCTTATACACTTGCTGGAAAGCAGCCCCTACAGCTTCTACCTTTTCCTGAGGATCTTCTATCATATAAAAATTGTCATCGAAAACGGCACCTTCCGGATCAATTCCCGCAATCGTTAGTACGTCTTCGTTATCTGTTGTCCTCTGGAGTTTAAGACATGGAAGATCGTTTTGATCATTTCTTCTAAATATCTTATTTATTTGGGGAAACATACTAGGGTCGCTAGAATTAACAGCCCGAATTCTGTTATCCCAATATAAATTAATAGATAATCTATAGTTTTGTCTAATCAGAACGTTAATGTTTTTGATCGACGACTTCAATGTCCTAATCTCCAGATCACGTGTGTCCGTGAAACGTCTATAAAGAAGTTTCAACCTAGTCAGCAGTCCACTTTTTTGTCGGTGTAGTGCGTCGATTGTCGCGTTCTTGTATACACCGTTTGGGTCTTGTTCCTTATATTTTGGGATTGTTTTGTCCATTGTTCGTTTTATAGTCGTATCCATTTGAGTCAGAAACCCGTCGATCTCGAGGTTCGTCAGGTTTCTGTCATTTGGTGGAGAAATGTCCTCGGAACGTATTTCTCTTGCCAAGGCGTTGGAGAAGCGTGGCCAGCGCGTCTTACTGAAATTGTAAGAGTGCACAGGCACATACTCATCCAATTCCACAAGTTCGCTCGGAAGCTGTATTACGGTGGCAAGTCCGCAGTGATCGCTGTCGTATTCGATTGTTCGTAAACAGTTTCTTGTCTGTTGATTTGTTGCTTCAGTTCTAACAAGTCGTGATCCAGAAAGCCACCGCTCCTAGGAAACGAAGGTCTATCTGTCGCAAAAAGATCGATCCTACACTCAACACTGTGACGACCCATCCAATTAAATGAATGGTACCCTCTCGGATTTTGAATTTGATTTCCCCAATCTTCATGTTTGGCGTTCAAATCTCCTGCCATTAGATAATAATTTTCATCCAAGTGCAGTCTTAAGCATTCCAAAAGTTTTTTGAGTTCTGCGATAAAATTAGCAGGCTGAGGTGCTTCGGGTGCGTACGCCGCGATCACGTACATTCTTTTCCTCTGCAGGAGCGGAATGCAAATGATGCAGGCTTCTAGCTGCCCAAATCTTCGCACTTCACTATTATATATAACCTTAAATTTAATGCCCTTTCGTATGAAGATTGCGACCCCACCCCCTTGAGAGGAGTTAGGCCGATCCCTTCGCACGATATTGTTATTATTATTAGTCAATTTGAGTTTCTGGGTAAGCTTAGTTTCGCTAGCCATAAACACATCAGGACTTTGGTCTTGCAGCAAATGAAAGAGATTTGCTCTACGTTCGGTCCTAATCAGCGAATTTACATTCACAGCTAGGATCTTAAAGGGTCGCTCAGGCAGCGCGCCTTTAACCATTTCGCGTTGCCGGCAGAATAGAGTAGAGGTAATCCACCCTAGCCACCTGCGAATTTACATTCACAGCTAGGATCTTAAAGGGTCGCTCAGGCAGCGCGCCTTTAACCATTTCGCGTTGCCGGCAGAATAGAGTAGAGGTAATCCACCCTAGCCACCTGCTCCCTGATCTGTTTTTGCACGTCGGTTAACTGACCATGAATGGTCAGCAACACCTGCATCAGATCTGCCTCTGGCACAGGAGCCGTAGGCACTTGGACCTGTTTGGCTACCTGTGGTTGAGGCTGTACCGTGTTTCCCCTTCCAGACGCGATTTGGGCGTAAGAAATTGCGGGATTGACGGAAGTTGTTTTCTGGCGTACTTCAGGGCGTCTCACCTCTACTGTTTTCTTTTGGGCTTTGTTTTGCCTTATCTCCTGAAACTTCGGACATCCCCGATAGTTTGCGGGGTGCCCGGAGCCTCGGCAGAGCGCACATTTTAACTGGATCATATATGTGACCCTATCTTGCCTATCTTGGGACTGATGGAAGTGTGATCATAGCCTCTTCGCGGCGGCCGCTAGTAACAAGCCTTTTAAAAAAAAGGTTTGGTTAATATGATCAGGCTGGTTCCTCAGGTTGGCAACAGGTTAATTCCCTGTTCCGTAAAACTTCGAATTACGAGACCGACAACAAGCCTCGGAAACGGACTGATCTCACGACGACAACCTACGCAACGAAAACGGCAAAACGATTTACGAATTTTCTTATGGAACGTACGATCGCTCTATAGAGCTCGAGCTGCTCAGCAGCTAGCTGATGCCCTGTCAAAATATAAAGCTGACATAACAGCACTTCAAGAAATCAGATGGACAGGGAATGGTGTTTTACAGAAGAAAGAATATGACGTATACTACAGCTGTCATACAAAACACCATGTGCTCGGGGTAGGCTTCCTAGTCAGCGAAAAAATTAAGTCTACCATCATCGGCTTTAACGCTATAAGCGAAAGGCTATGCACCCTTCGCGTGCGAGGCAAATTTACGAACATCAGCCTCATTAACGTTCACGAGTCCTCAGACGAAGAAAAAGAGACTTACTGCGAACAAGTCGAGAGGACCCTCAATGCCTGTCCCAGGTATGACGTAAAAATCATCCTTGGGGATTTGAACGCAAAAATAGGTCTGGAGCCGGTATTCAGGCATTACGCAGGCACCCATAGTTTGCATGAGAACACTACTGACAATGGACTTCGAGTCTTAGAATTGGCAGCATCGAAAAACATGGTCGTTGCGAGTACCAGGTTCCCGCGAAAAGATATCTACAAAGCCACCTGGGTATCACCTGATGGAGTCACTCGTAACCAAATAGACCACGTGTTGATAGACCGTGCGTCGCCACTACTCGAACTTGATGACGGTCCGAACGTACCGAGGCGCCAATATCGACTCGGATCACTATCTTGTTGGTATGGTCTTCCGAGGGCGGATTGCCTTGCGAAGACGTATTGCATCCGCCGATCAGGTTCGAATCAACACGGCCGCCCTGCGCAATGAAAATGCCAGTAACACCTTTGGTAATGCGTTAGGACTCGCCCTAGAATCACTTGATTTAGGGAGAGTAAGTTCTGGAGCCAGTATGCTGGGCGTAGACGAGAAGTGGACACGCCTTAAGAATTCTGTCATTAGTACTGCCAACTCCATCTTAGGCAGCAGTCGTAGAAATCGGAACAACTGGTTTGATGATGAATGCAAGCTAGCGACTGAACGTAAGAATGTTGCGTTCCGAGCAATGCAACAATCTCATAGAACGCGGGCACGCGAAGAAGAATATAAAGAGCTCAGAAGAATAGAAAAACGGCTTCACAGACAGAAAAAATCAGCCTGGGAGAAGAACTTAATCTGTGAAATAGAAAAAAGCCGAGAGCGAGGTCCGCACCAGGCGCGGAAGTTCTACCAATCCGTCCGAAATATGACGCAGTACACACCACGCTGCACATACTGCAAGGACGGAGAGGGAAATCTGATCACCGATCCACAAAGCATACTGGAGCGATGGGAAGTGTACTTTAATGAATTGCTAAATGGTCAACTCACTGCAGAAGTGGAGGCTCCACTGCTTCAAGACGAATACACTATGTTGCCATCACCAAGCATAGAAGAGGTTGAGAAGGCTATAGGCCGGCTAAAGAAAAACAAAGCCCCGAGAGCTGATGGTATACCAGCCGAATTATTTCAACACGGTGGGCCAGCTCTACGTCAGGCAATTCATGATATTATAGTGCACGTGTGGAAGCATGAAGAAATGCCAGAAGACTGGCGAAAAGGTATAATATGCCCCATACATAAGAAAGGAGATGTCACAACGTGCAGCAACTATAGAGGTATCACGTTGTTGAGTACCGCCTATAAGATACTCTCCTCTATCCTACAAGACCGGATAACCCCATACGCTAAAACCATCATCATACAATATCAGTGTGGTTTCATTCCAGGCAAATCAACAACTAATCAGATCTTTACCCTTAGGCAGGCGATAGAAAAATGTCTAGAATTTAACATCCCAACATACCACCTGTTTATAGACTTTAAGGCCGCCTATGATAGCATAGCCAGGGTAGAACTTTACAAAGCCATTAGTGAAGGTAAAACAAAGTACATGGTGGCGTCGAATGCGGGAGGAACAGTTGGTCAAACAATCAAGGTAGCGGAGCACGAATTTGAAGTGGTGCAATCCTTTAAATACCTTGGGTCAATAGTAGCAGCCGATAACAATATAGAATAAGAAATACGCGGGCGGCTTCTCAAATCCAACAGAGCCTACTACAGTCTGTCAAAGCTCTTCAAATCCAGAAATCTCACCATAACTTCAAAACTACTGCTGTCCAGGACCATGGTCCTGCCAGTACTCACATATGGATCCGAGACTTGGGTGCTTAGCAAAAGGCACTCTGACCTCTTAGCAGCGTTCGAGAGTAAAGTCTTAAGGAGAATTGTTGGCCCCATATGTGAGAAGGACGATTCCGGAGACGGTACAATCATGAATTGTACGCAATCTACCTTGAAGCAGATATCGTGACAAAAATTGGGCTCGGTAGACTTCGGTGGGCAGGGCACCTAGCTCGCATTAGCGAAGAGGAACCTGCTCGGAAAGTTCTTTGTGGTACATTCTATGGCAGACGACAGCGTGGTAGACCATGCTTGCGCTGGAGAGATGGCGTAGACCAGGACGCCCGGAGTCTTGGGGTGCGCAACTGGATGGCGTCGGCTCGAGACCGGGATAGGTGGAGAGACTTGTTGAAGGAGGCCAGGACCGGACCCCGGTTGTCGAGCCGATGATGATGATGTGACTAAGCAGACGCTGGTTGTGTTTTCTAACCACTTCTGTAACCATTTCTATTTGGAGGTCATGATGCAAATCGCTATTTCTTATATAACATGTGGCGTTTACTATTCCACGAAGGACTTTGTTTTGAAATATTTGGATGGTGTCAGCATTTGTTTTTTTTTGTACAACCTTAGAGTTGGATGCCATACGTTTGCATAAGTTTTATTACCTGCATATATAACATTTATTTGTTTTCAATGGATAGGGTAGAGGTTTTTCCATATTTCAAGTTTAGTTCTTCTCTTTTTTTTCTTGATTTGCTATTTCCATTTTAGCTTTGCATCCAAAGTAATTCCAAGGTATTTGGCCGTATTGGAGTAAGGTACTTCTTTACTATAATTAAAAGTGGAACATTATTAATCTTTTATTAGTAAAGTTTACATGCGTTGATTTTGTTTTGTTTAATCTCTCACTTTGTGACTGAATATTGCAGTTTTACTGTTGCCTTCACAACGCATTTATCAGACACTAATATCGCAGTATCATCTGCTAAATTTTCCATGATCGCATTGTTGTCCACTGGAATATCCCTGGTATATAACAAATACAAGGTTGGTCCTAAGACACTTCCTTGTGGTACACCGGCTTCGATTTTCTTAAGTTCTTAATACTCTTGTTCGCACCGTACTCTAAAAAGTCAGTCGGTTAAATATGATTTGAGTATTTCATAGTACTGCCTGGGAAGGTCCCAGTGCAGTTTGCACTTAAGTCCCAAATGCCAAACCTTGCTTTTGTATTAAAATGACTTCTGCAATTTTCCAATGAGTTGGAACATAACGGAGTTTAAGGCATGCATTTATTATATATTGGAGTTTTGTGAAGGCTATTGTTGGCATTTCTCTTAAAATCTGATCGGTAATTAAATCATACCCGGGCGATTTTTTGTTTGATGAGTTGTGTTGGCACATGTTTTTTACTTCTTTGAGCCCGACAAAGGAAATTTCTAAGTTATCATTTCTATCAATAAATTTCAGGTTATTTGCCGCTGCAGTTTCTGGGAATGGCTTGAAGACATTCGAGAGATGATCTGCGAAGAGGTCAGCTTGCTGTAGTGTTTCGGATTCGCAGTCCATTTTCCGTCTTGTGCTTTGATGGGTGGATTTTGTTGTTACGGTCTATTCAAACGTTTTGCTGCTTTCCACAATGAGTAATCTCTAGAAGCATCCGGTCGTCAAACTTTCAAGAAATCTACCAAGTGATTAATTTTTGAATTCAAAGATTCTTTTTTTTTTTAATTCATTATTTAGTCGATTTAATACTGTCTAATCGCCCGGGAATCTCGTAGTTTGCCATTTTTATCGAGCCCTTATTTTTTCCAAAATCAATTCTGTTATTTCTACAGGATACTTTATTTCAGTTTCGCTTTTGTTTAAAATTATTGGAGAACTTTCTTCTGCAGCCTGTTGCACATCAGCAAATAATTGTTCAACTTCATGATCAATTTGTTCACAAGTTTCCATTGGGGACCTTAGGTCAATAAAACTTTCCAGTTGAACTTTAAATTTCTCCCAACTTGTTCTTTTATTCACGAGCTTAGGACAGCTTTTGTCTCTTATTTCAGCTTCACTCAGTCATAAGATAGCTGGAGTATGATCTGACGATAAGTCCTAACTGCCGGTGGGCAGTATATTGCTGCTATTTTAAACTTTTTCCTTTTCATGCCTTTACTGGTTGTTGCCACTTGCATATTTTTATTTATTAGCTCGGCTTCCTCATGATGTGCCAAGCACTTTTTAATGAGTGCTTGGTCAGCTGGGTGCGGAGCGTGATAGCACGTATTGTTTGGCATTTTATTCTCAAAACTTTGTCCAGTGGCAAAGTGTGTTTCAGACACCAGACAAATGTCTGCGTTCTGTTTGTCTAAAAAGATGTTTAATTCGGATGCATGTTGTAAAAGACCGTTTGCATTCCAAGAAGCAATTTTAAGTGTTCTGTGCATAATTTTTTTATTAAGATCGACTTCTTATCTTAACTGTTTGATGGTTAAATCCTGTTCGTCTATTCTTTCAAGAATAAGTTGTAGCATTTCTTTTATGGAAGTTTCTTCATTCTTCCGCGCATTTTTTTTTTCTTTTGCTGGGTTTCTAACGTTTTTTCCAGCAGACGTGGTTTTTCTTATATTTTTTCCTTTGAATTCATGGAATTTTTTAGCAACAGGGCATCCTCTATAAATTGCAAGGTTATTACCTTGAAAGTTCACATAATTTGCTTTGAGTTTTTTGTTCACTGTACAATTTTTCGTTGCATGTTTTCCTTCACACTTTACACAAGCGAATTCGCGGTTGCAGTACTTTTGAGTATGGCCGAATGCTTGGCAAGTTGAATTTTAACAATTATGTCTATGACAGATCTTATATTATAGACCTTTTCGAGACTTTCATTATTGTCATAAGAGAGCATAAATAAAGGAAGTGATCTTTTTTTTGTCGTAGGTTCCTAAGAGGAATTCTTCGTTGTTTCATTCTTAATAAGATTGACTTCATCAATGGCTTGAAAATCTTTCTGATCAAGGTCTTCGTATATTTTTTTAGCAGAACAAGACGAATAGAGACCTCTGGCTACTACTTAAACGGCTCTTGTAGCTTTGTTCTCGTACGAGAGTCACTGAATTTCGTGTTTGCTTGGTTCTTCAGTGACAGATCTATACTCATCGGTGTCTTCAACAATGACTTTCCAATTGTCATTGTTGTACTATGTGTATTTACACTCTTTCTTAGTGACTTTCTCAATTTTTTTCTTAAGATCTCCAAAAACTGTCAGTCCAGAGACATAGTTGGAGGTGCCGCTATTTTTCTATTGCCTCTGTCAAGAGTAAGACTCTGCTTGCACATCTGCTGGTACAACTTGTTACTGTAAAATTTACCGCAACAAAAGCCGGTCTTCGACCTTTAATTATTTAATCTTTTCTTTTCTTTTCGTTGGGGCTGCAAGATTCTCGTTAAGTAGGGGGCAGCCTTGGTAAGATCAACTTTAGGTGTACTCAACCAGCGTCTTGCTAAAGTGATAATTTATTGCCGGTGATTATATAAAGTAACGAGAGTGAAAGTCGTTCCCATTAAGAATTTTGGAAATGTTGAAGAACTGTCTAATTTACTAAAAATCGAGCCAGCGGATGAGCTGTAGCAATTCACCCACGGATCTATGATTAAATTGAATGCCTATACGATAAGCCTAACGAATGCGACGTTTTTTTGTTAAGATAGATATCTTGACGGCCATGAGCCCTTCCTACAAATATTTTTAATATATTTATATTTTGGAAGAATTGAACGTTAACGTTTTTAGTATAATTGTATCTTATATTTCAAAAGGTCTATGGAGTAATCTCGGGAGTAGAGTAGAGTTTGAGTTGTGAAAATTATGCCTTCTTCACTCTTCTCAGAAATAGCTTAAAAGAAAATAGTTGTTTCGCGTTTCGAATCACGAATAGATAATAGAGTAAATGGAAGAATGCCCAGCAAGAATCTTTTTCTTGAATTTTGATCTTTTTCATTTTTCTCGACAACTCCAACAATTTGGTGAATTCCGTGAATGGGAAGCGGGAGTAAAGTTTTGTTAGGAATTCAACAACGGTGGGGCTGGAAAGTAAGAGAAGCTTCCACGCTACCGCTATTCCACGAAAAAGATTGGCTGGTTGTATGTATGTGTGAGTGAATGAAAAGGCCGAGGGAGGACAAATAAAATGACGTTGGTGAAAAAGATCACTGCTGGTTGAGCTACATTAACAAGAGGTTGGTCAAAAAGAGAAAAAAGAAAAAGAAAAAGTCGTAAAAAGTAGAAACATTCGAGAAGGAGATTTTAGTTTTGTAGAAATGTAGAAATTCTTGAAGATAAAGTAGAGAGTATTTTTTTTTTTGTGTGGCCATTTTGGTTTTAAATATCGCGGTAGACCTTTTAAATATTCGGTGTATTTTTTCGATTGATTTGTTATTCGTAGTTTAATTCTTTGCCCCTTTTATTTTCGATAATGTTCCATTCTTCGGCTTTACGGTTCCCCGTGAGCCCCGTAAAATTTCATTTACTTTAAACTGCATACAGGCAGATTTACTGTTAAATAAAACATTTTTAAAAAGCTCAATTTGAGAATAAAAAATTTGGGTTCTCAAATATTTTAAATGCTTCGTACCAAAAGGTTTGAAATTTTACCTACAAAGAATTTTTTGTGCCCAAACCCCTTTTTGGACACGGCCCTGTGTTCAAATATCGAATAATTTTTGATTCGGTCGATAATCGATAATTATAATTTATTTCATTTGTTTACCATTCAAAAATAAAAATTCTTCCAAAGAACCTACGACCTGCTGAGTTAGGCGGGAAGGTAGCATTATTAACGTGTTGCTTGTTGCACTTTTGGTGATCTCTTTCGTGTACCTCTTTCTTTGTCGGAGCGTATTGTACCTAAATAGGTATTCCGAGATTAATTATTGCCACGAGTTGTATTCAATAATAATAGCAATATTAAATAAAAATATTGTCACCCCCTACCCCTATCGAAAACCGCGTGAAAAAGTGCAACAAAGTGGCGCCCAACGTGGGACCTTTTTATTTGGACGAATTTGTGTTATCGTGGGGAATTTTATTTCGTGGTTTTACCTAATTGTGTCGTGTTTTTTTAATATTGTATCTATTAGAACAATCGAGTTGATTCTGTTTTTTTATTAGATAAATGCCTGTACATATTTCGTTATAAATACATTAAATTCTCTGAAATCAGTGGCAATGGATGTCAGTGGCAGTGGAATACAATAATTTGTTCAGGAGTGAGGGGTACCACTTATGAAATAAAGGTACCTACACACACATATAGTATAGAAGGAGTGAGGACAAGTACCTACATAATTAAAAATCTAATGCAAGTAATATTTTTTTTTGTTTATTTTAATTTTATTATATTATCTTACTTATATTATAAATTTGAATGTTTGGATGTATGTTTGTTACTCAATCACGCCAGAACTGCTGAACGGATCTGGATGAAATTTGGCACATAGTTTGCGTATAGTCTGAAATATAACAAAGAAATAAAATAAATAATGATACAAATTCTAAATACTTATATGAAAATTAATTTAAAAAGTTTATTTTTTATATTAAGAATATTCAACTAAGTAGAAGACTTAGCATCAGTTTATTTTAAATGGACTTTTCTGAATTATTATTCAAAATTAAAGCGTTTAGCAGCCTACAGTTCAAGAAAACATTGCCTTTTCCAGAATAGCACGTACATACTTCCTTACTTAAGATGGCGTTTATAGTCCAGGACGGCATCAACCATCATGTCTCTCCAGCCAGCTCTGTTCCTAGCTAGCCGCTTCCAATTTTGCACCGCAAGTTGGCTGAGGTCGTTTTCCACTTGTGTGCGCCATCTATTGGGGGGTCTTCCAACGCTACATACACCATAAGGAATGGACTCGAAGACTAGTCGGGCTGGTGCGTTGGTGTTCATACGCTCCACGTGACCCAGACATCTCAGCAGCTGTATTTTCAGCTTCTTGACCAGGTCAATATCGCTGTATAGCCCGTATAGCTCGTCATTGAATCTTCTTCTTCATACTCCTTCGATACACATAGGACCAAAAATCACTCGAAGAATCTTTCTCTCAAGCACCCAAGTAACTTCTCATCCGATTCTTTTAAAGCCCATGCTTCCGCCCCATACAGCAGGGCTGGGATGATCGAGGTCTTGTACAGCTTCTCTTTGGTTCTATGAGAGAGAACCTTACTACTTAAATGCTTTCTCAGCTCGAGGAAACAGCGATTAGCAAGAGTAATTCTTCGATTGATATCTGCACTGATGTCGTTTTGCGTTGTTATAGTGGATATCAGGTAGACAAAGTCCTTGACTACTTCAAAATTAGAACTATCCATCGTAATGTTTTGCCCGAGTCCTCCCTTCTTTTTTGCCCGTAAAACTCTCGGGCTTCTCTCTCAGAGGCCCTGGTTCTAGTCTGCAGCATTGCCTCGTAGGCCTTGTTCTTTGATGCATGCGCCAACCGGCATTCTTCATCAAACTAAGATTTTCGTTGTGAACGCCTAGTGAAACCCAGCACATTAGAGGCGGCACTTCTGATGGCTTGTTGACAATGTCTCCACAGGTCATCTACACTTGCTGCTAGTGGCGGGCTTGTTAAGAGATTGGTAGAAACGTGGTCAGCAAAGGTTCTTGCGGTTTCTTCAGATTTTAGCTTCGTGATGTCAAACCTTCTCACAGCATCAGCTTGGCGCTGCGGCGCCATGGATATCCGCATTCACACTCGAGATACTACCAAGTAGTGGTCGGAGTCTATGTTTGCCCCACAGAATGCCCGAATATCCAGGATACTGGAAGCATGTCTGGCATCAATCGTGATCGATTTTTTTGGAATAGGCTACATTTTATCCCGAAAAAAATTACAGTTCAAGTGGGATAGATTTTTCCCATTTTCACAAAGCAAAGGCTCTGCATGATTTTATGCATAATGAGAGTTTATGGGTCTAAAAATTAAATAGGCTTAATTTTATAACTAAAACATGCGCGGTTTCTAAGGTTTAGCATAATAATCGCATCCCATTCAGGAACAGTGTTTGTTACTCAATCACGCTACAACGGCTTAACGGATCTGGATGAAATTTGGCACAGAGATATATTATAGTCTGCAACAACATAAAAGTTACTTTTTGTGCAGAAAAAATGTACGGTTCTCGTGAATTTTTTTTTTTTTTTAACAGAGCAGAGAAGGGTTAGAAATTATTTTTTGCGTGGTGGTAGTTAAGTGTACACTGGTCAGTGAATGAAACAGGGTTCTTTTTATCACTGAACAACGCATGGATCCTTTGGGATTAGTGTGTTTCTACACTTTAAACATGTGAGTAATTAATAAATAAAATGTTGGATTATTAATTTTAATCGTATCGGATCGACTGAAGCGTCAAAAAAATTTTATATGAAAAAAAAAAAACTAATAGTTTTATTATGTATTTCTACATATGTATGTATATATGGATGTACATCATATATGAACGTACATATTGGATGTGCATTTAAGCATGCGAAGATACACCCCACATGCAACATCACCAAAAACAGCGGCCGAGGAGATCTTTTTGCGTCAGTGAAATCTGATAGTATGGGGCGAGTACACAATGTCGTGCAAATATGCATTAGAGGATTTGGATAAAATCCAGAAAGTAGATGGATGAGAAAGTAGAAAATTGGAAAAAAAACCGGAAGTTGAAATCCCCTGAATCCGCGAAACGGGCTATAAAAGTACTTTTAAATACTTTTTAAGTTTTTCCACACAAGTACTTTTTAAGAAGAAAGCGACGGAAAAGTTACGGTTAATGTGGTAGAGTTTTTATTGTGAAAAAAAAAACAATTATATGAGTTTATTCAGACGCGCCGTAGCAACGCACGGGTTACTGTTAGTAAATTTATATTACTTTTTCTGTTCATATTATTTAATTTTTTTCATTGCAATTGATTAAAATATCTGCAACTTCATCAATTATCTTATATTTTCCCTGATTTATTATTTTTGTCTGCGGCATTTTGATTTAATTCTCTTTTATTTACTTGAATATAAGTGTCGTGATATATTCTCGCTTAAAGAATTTTTCTTTTTCTCTATAGAATATTCGATTCTCCAAACTATGCGGATATTCAGTAATAAGACATCTGAGATCCGAGTGGATCCGGATAGTGTCGGATATCCGGATATTGCTGGATATCCGGATATCGGACACATATTTAACATTAGTGAGTGAGTATGCTGTATCGTACAGCATAGAAGGTTTTTTTAGACGGTGGAAACCATTATTCTTAAAAACCAGTTTTAACGGTACCTGTCATATAACAGTTTTTTTAGTTTTTAATTTCTCGTTACCGACTCAACGGATCTGAACCAAATTTAATTTTAAGAAAGGTCTAGATAGCTGAATGATAATGTCGTACTTAATTTTTTCATAGCTTTTCTAAATAAAATTATATTAATTAAACAATTTTTTTTTTATTTAATATTTTAAAACCCAATTGATGATTTTTTTTTATATAGTTTTCGAATGGAATTTATTAATTATTTCAAAAATGTTTGTAAAAATATTTTTAAAATATTGTTTGAAAAAAATTTATTTTTTTCAAAAACTATCGTTACTATAGACTTGTTTTTTTACTCTTGTAGCAATTATTCTTGAGTTAAAAGGCAAGAGAAATAAAGAAAAACAAATACAAATGTATGCTAAAAAATTTTGTTCGGTTCGGTTCAAGTATTTTTCGTTACAGAGAACTAGGGAAATATTAATTGCTCTATATTCTCATTTAGCGACATCTACTTCGGTGAGTTTGAAACCATCTCGATTCCTCTATGTGTATTAACTCAATGCTACTACCGATTGAATTCTAAATGAGCTGAACAAATTTATTAATCGAAAGAATTTTAGAAATAATTCTAATAAAATAGTGGAAGGTTCTTTCAAGTTCTTAGGTAACTTGCTACAAGGACAAGTTTGTGCGACCCAGTCGTGCCTTTTATTTTACTTACAGCGACCTAAAAAAAAAGCATTGTACGTATTACCCTAAAAACCATACCTACCAAATTTGAAGTTAAACGGCCCACTCCAGACATACCGACAAACAGACAGAATTGTCGGACCCACTTTTTTCGTCTTTGCTGTCATCGTAATGTCATTTTTGATTGTCATCTGAAAAATATTTTTTGCACGCATCCAAGACTTGCTATTATATTACCTGTGTAGAGCAATTTAAAAAAAAAGATTCATGTGTTTTCAAAATATTTGTTAACATTTTGAATAAAAGTGTCGATATATATTGCCTTCTATATCATCATTTATATTAATTACATGTTTAATTGTCATCTCGATTTTTGAATTACGAATACTAAACTTCTCTCATTCTATTGAGTTTATACACATAGAGAAATCATGTGTATGCTCAAATCAATGAATCTCGTAACAAAATACATAAATATAAAAAAAGTCCATTAAACAGTAAGCTCAGAGAGGTATAGGTTCTATGTAAATTAATATGAAAAAATCCCTAATGGCTCGGATCCGGATCCGGATATCCGAAACTATTCGGACATTTGAAACTATTTTTCAGCCAACCCCCAATTCGAAAACAATGGCTGACAAGATTCATTTAACCCTATCATAGAACTTTATTTATTTGGCTACATTCACATACATACCTACAAATCTTCTTTTTCTGTAAGTATAGGTACTAACATCTCACCCACCACGACCCTTTATTATCCGCTCATGACTCATGAAGTCATGAGTCATGCTATTGGGTAAAAAAAATCAATGAACTCTCATTTCTCAGAGCGGAATACACGAACATGATGAGGAAGAGAAGACACATTCATTCAGCATTCCTCTTGAAAAATTAATAAATGGATCGGCTGGGAAGATAGATACATACAAAACTTCATAGGACACATATTACAAAAAATACAAATATAATTTACATACGTAGGTACCTTATATCGGGGAGAGTACGATAACTTTGGCGCCAAGAATTGATAACGGTTTTTTGTAGATCAGTTTAATACAAGCATTTTTTACTATGGGTGGGGGTCTATCTCCCTCCGTTTGGGCGGGAGGGGCAATTTTATAAAAACAGTGCTAAAAATTTAAAACAAATATTAAAAAATAATGGTAATACTTACAACTAAGTTTTATATCTTTTTTAAAGCCAATACTTTTTTCTATTAGATGTTTTTTAAATCAAGTGAAACCTAGGCATAGTCATTGAAAAAACGGACTTTAAACTCAAAAATTGCGAAATTCTCACTCCTGTCTTCTCCAAAATGATCTTAATCGGTTTTCAACTTGGTGTCTGAAAAATTTTCTCGAACTGAATGTGAGCAAGTGCCAAGCAATAACCTTTTCACGAAAGCGTGTTCCTCTCCCTCCCAGAACGTATTTTATCAACAATGTACCCGTCTCCCCAGTTGATTCCCTACGTGATCTCGGAGTTATCTGTGACAAGGAATTGAATTTTCGATCTCACTTAGACTCCTCTATAAACAGAGCTAACTCCGCGCTTGGTTTTGTAAAACGTTGGTCAAAAAAATTCTCCGATCCTTATGTAACTAAAACTCTCTATTTTATATTTGTAAGGCCCCTTCTTGAATATGCTAGCCAAGTGTGGTCACCCTACTACATCTCTCACTCCCGTCGTATTGAAGCTGTTCAACGAAGATTTCTACGTTTTGCCCATGACTCGCATGCTACGGTTAGCCAATACCAAGCAAAGCTTTTTCGACTTCCCCCATAACAAAGATTCCTTAAAAACCTCCCTCTACAGAAACTCCAACCCTACCTAGCTTTCTTTAGATTTAAATTTTTTTAGACTTAAGTTATTATTGTTAGTTTCTAAGTGTTTGCTTGTATTAAGCTAATAAAGTTAAACAAACAACTTTAGACGGGAGGGGGTCCTATCCCCTTCCTCCTGTGGTGTTTGTTGCTAAATAAAAACTATCACGGATTAAAAAAAAATAAAATAAATATAAACTATAAATTACATTCTATAATAAAATATCACAGATTACCAATTTCACTATATAAGGTACCTAGACTATAAATAGAAAAGTATCACAGATCAAAATAAAATATATAAAAATAAATAAGCTATAAAATCACAACTATAAATAAAACTATTTATTCAGGTACCTTTGACTATCCTATATCACAGTTCTAAGCAGCATCATCTGAGTGCGTCAAAATACTCTTTTTACAATAAAGTGTGAAGGTCTTTGGCATGAAAGACTCCAACTTATTTTCCAGATAAGTCTCCTATTACGTAAAGAGAATTACCCTTTGTCTTTAAAATTATTGATTTTAAAAATGTTTGGCAAAGTTTCGCGTTGAAATTGTCTATTGCACTGCTTCGTTTAAAAATTTTCCTATACACTATTTGACCCACTCTATATTGCACATCCCGACTTCTTAAGTTATACACTTTTGTACTCTTTTGAGGAGATAGTTTTAAATTTAAAAAAATTTTAGCTCTTATTAATTCCATTCGATCTTCTCTATTGAGGATTTCAATCTGCGTCTCCTTAACTACACCTAGCTTACGTAGCAATTCATACCTTTTCGCGTGTTGAACCATAGGCGTTCCAAAAACTGCGTAATATGGTTCAACCGCGATTGAATCACGCACTACACTTTGCGATGAGAATGCAACGTTACTCACGTGCTGATCCCAATGTTCTCGCTTCCGAGATGAGATCGTATCTTCGATAGGACCGATTGGTATACTCTTCCGGAAGCATTAGCTTGAGGAGAGTATATCGCAGTTCGTACGTGTCTTAAGCCATATCTTTTCAGGAAACTGGAAAACAATTCAGAAACGAATTGTTTTCCATTGACATAAAAAACGTTTTATTCCAAAAATTTTACTTCCTCAGAAAGTCTTGCTTTCAAGAATACATACTTGCTTAAATGATCAAGAACTATAAAAATATGTGTGTTACCATTTCTTGTGCATGGATGAGGTCCAAGAAATGGTCGCTCTGTTATAGTCTTATTTCCCTTCGGGGGCCGAGCCGTTGCATTAACTGACTTGCTACACTTGCAAATATCACACGATCTCACCCAGTTCGGAACATCGGTCGCTTACCAGAGCCAATAATATTTTTTGCCGTAATTTCGACAGAGTTTTGTTTATACCACCGTGTCCAGAAGCTGGAGAGTCATGTGCAGCTTTTGAAAGGCCCTCACACAACTCCTCAGGCCGTCTTGTACCGCGTCACCTGTTCGTATGTCGGTCCGTTTATAAACAAATCCATCTAATATCAGGTACTCTGCCTTGTTCCTGTTCTGTTGTCTTCTTTAATTCAACATATTCCTCCGAAAGAAAAATATGGTGAACTAAAGTCAACTTCTGATGTTAAACCATCAGTCGCGATCGCTTCCATATGTATCGTGAGAGAGCAGCAGGGACTACTTTTTGGGCTGCCGATCTATGCTCGATCACGAAGTTGACACCTTAGATTTCAAAACTTCACCGGGCTAAATGCCCTCCAAGGTCTTTTTGGGTCATAAGCCACTTCAAACTTGCGTAATCGGTGTTGATAGTAAAAGGTAAGCCCTCAACGTAGGCTCTGAACTTCTCTACCGATAAAACGGCCACGCGGCATTCAAGTTATGTCATGTATAATTTCTTTGAGCGAAATTAAGCTTCTGAGACATGAATGCAATCGATCGTTCATTATTCTCCTCCTCCATTTGAAGTCGAAGCGTCGCATTGTATGTAGAAATGTTTATAAAAGTCTGGATTTGTCAGTATGGGAGCTGTAACTAAACTCTTTTTGAGTGTAACGGACAGATGGGATGGTTCCCGCCGCTACATAAAAGAAAATATAAAATGGCAATGAATAGAGAGCGAAAAAGATAAAGGTGCTTGGTCGAATCAACGTGGCATCATGTAAATCGCAAAACAGACGAACGAAACCTGAACTGGACTGAACTCAATAGTTGAAAACCAAAACCATAAGAAAGTAACTTTTAACTCTATTGTACCCTCCATTAACTTTCATGTAACGAGAGAATTCCCAACTTAGGATCCAAACATAAAATATGGATTTCATCGATACTAGAAAGAGAAAGAGTGAAAATGTTCTTTCGTATCAAAAGTCACTAACCTCCAATAGAATCATTTCACCTCTTCTTCCCATTATCAAGGAAACCCAACGTATGTAGATAGAATATACGTTGTTCGTATCACACCCAGTATCATCGAACCTATATTAATACTATAAGGAAGATGAAACCTTGTATTCAAGATGACCTTTTTAACTCGGAACCCGTTTGTCTAAGAGTATGTGACGCAATTAGAAGAGATGTTGACTCCTCTACCTATAAGCAGTGAGTAGGTATCACTATCTAGACTATCAGCCCCTCATTAAAGATTACAAAAGAAAAAGGATCCTACACCTGTCAATCCCGACTTCTAGTACCTATCACTAGACACGTCCAAGCCGAAACTAACAGGGTGACTACTGTTCAAATGCCGCTGCAGGTCTGCTAAATTTCGCTTTGGCCAGCTCAACGGTCCAAGGAAGTGGGTCATGCTGCAGGAACAACTAGTCGGTGCTACAATTATTAGACCTGGAGTCTAGGTGACGGATGACTCTAATTAAGTTTTCAGAGCCTAAGCTAAGGAGCAAAAGGGCCATCAGGAGTAGATTTTCGAAGAAATAGTCGAAATTGAATAAAAATTGTTGAAGGAAAAATAGTGAAATTGACACGGACAGGACTCGATGATAATAGTCCTTTCGGATTACCTAACCCATAACCCATCCTTATGTTCCTAATCATCCGAATATTTTGTTAAGGAACCCTTATTAAGTTGGGAGAAATAGATGTTGTGATTTCCCCCTATTCGCCTACCTACCCGACCTAAAAGTAATGAAAAGATATAAATCCCTCAAAACTTCCCAAATGACGTATCTACTGGCGATAAATTATTATATATACAACCCGCTAAAGAAAAGAAAGTGACATGTGATCCCCCTTAATTGTCCATCTGAAAAGTATATGACTCTAATGAATCATACTGACTGATAACGTAATGATTTGCTGTTGTTGTTGAGGAAAAGTAGGTAACTCAACCCATGGAGCGAGATATTCCATCCACGACTCCTTTTCCTTAAGGAATTAACACTCCATCCTGATCTGTGCTATAGAAAGAATAAATAGAAAAACTTCCCCAAGATTGTTATCCAATCTCATAAAGTAAACGAAGATTTTTGTATCGAATCAAGAAAAAGATAAGTTGATTTAATTCCACAACTTAACATTATTTATTGTAATAAACTTACTAACTAACCAAAATCCCACTGATATTTATTTTAACCATCAACGATGTCGACTTCGTCATAAACGAATCTTTGATATCTATTTACGCAGACGACAAGAAAATCTATAGGCGTATTTCCTCCCCTTCTCACTCCTGTCTTCTCCAAAATGATCTTAATCGGTTTTCAACTTGGTGTCTGAAAAATTTTCTCGAACTGAATGTGAGCAGGTGCCAAGCAATAACCTTTTCACGAAAGCGTGTTCCTCTCCCTCCCAGAACGTATTTTATCAACAATGTACCCGTCTCCCCAGTTGATTCCCTACGTGATCTCGGAGTTATCTGTGACAAGGAATTGAATTTTCGATCTCACTTAGACTCCTCTATAAACAGAGCTAACTCCGCGCTTGGTTTTGTAAAACGTTGGTCAAAAGAATTCTCCGATCCTTATGTAACTAAAACTCTCTATTTTATATTTGTAAGGCCCCTTCTTGAATATGCTAGCCAAGTCTGGTCACCCTACTACATCTCTCACTCCCGTCGTATTGAAGCTGTTCAACGAAGATTTCTACGTTTTGCCCATGACTCGCATGCTACGGTTAGCCAATACCATGCAAAGCTTTTTCGACTTCCCCCATAACAAAGATTCCTTAAAAACCTCCCTCTACAGAAACTCCAACCCTACCTAGCTTTCTTTAGATTTAAATTTTTTTAGACTTAAGTTATTATTGTTAGTTTCTAAGTGTTTGCTTGTATTAAGCTAATAAAGTTAAACAAACAACTTTAGACGGGAGGGGGTCCTATCCCCTTCCTCCTGTGGTGTTTGTTGCTAAATAAAAACTATCACGGATTAAAAAAAAATAAAATAAATATAAACTATAAATTACATTCTATAATAAAATATCACAGATTACCAATTTCACTATATAAGGTACCTAGACTATAAATAGAAAAGTATCACAGATCAAAATAAAATATATAAAAATAAATAAGCTATAAAATCACAACTATAAATAAAACTATTTATTCAGGTACCTTTGACTATCCTATATCACAGTTCTAAGCAGCATCATCTGAGTGCGTCAAAATACTCTATTTACAATAAAGTGTGAAGGTCTTTGGCATGAAAGACTCCAACTTATTTTCCAGATAAGTCTCCTATTACGTAAAGAGAATTACCCTTTGTCTTTAAAATTATTGATTTTAAAAATGTTTGGCAAAGTTTCGCGTTGAAATTGTCTATTGCACTGCTTCGTTTAAAACTTTTCCTTTACACTATTTGACCCACTCTATATTGCACATCCCGACTTCTTTAGTTATACACTTTTGTACTCTTTTGAGGAGATAGTTTTAAATTTTAAAAAATTTTAGCTCTTATTAATTCCATTCGATCTTCTCTATTGAGAATTTCAATCTGCGTCTCCTTAACTACACCTAGCTTACGTAGCAATTCATACGTTTTCGCGTGTTGAACCATAGGCGTTCCAAAAACTGCGTAATATGGTTCAACCGCGATTGAATCACGCACTACACTTTGCGATGAGAATGCAACGTTACTCACGTGCTGATCCCAATGTTCTCGCTTCCGAGATGAGATCGTATCTTCGATAGGACCGATTGGTATACTCTTCCGGAAGCATTAGCTTGAGGAAACTGGAAAACAATTCAGAAACGAATTGTTTTCCATTGTCAGGATGTATGAATTCTGGAACCCCAAAGACATAAAAAACGTTTTATTCCAAAAATTTTACTTCCTCAGAAAGTCTTGCTTTCAAGAAAACATACTTGCTTAAATGATCAAGAACTATAAAAATATGTGTGTTACCATTTCTTGTGCATGGATGAGGTCCAAGAAATGGTTGCTCTGTTATAGTCTTATTTCCCTTCGGGGGCCGAGCCGTTGCATTAACTGACTTGCTACACTTGCAAATATCACACGATCTAACCCAGTTCGGAACATCGGTCGCTTACCAGAGCCAATAATATTTTTTGCCGTAATTTCGACAGAGTTTTGTTTATACCACCGTGTCCAGAAGCTGGAGAGTCATGTGCAGCTTTTGAAAGGCCCTCACACAACTCCTCAGGCCGTCTTGTACCGCGTCACCTGTTCGTATGTCGGTCCGTTTATAAACAAATCCATCTAATATCAGGTACTCTGCCTTGTTCCTGTTCTGTTGTCTTCTTTAATTCAACATATTCCTCCGAAAGAAAAATATGGTGAACTAAAGTCAACTTCTGATGTTAAACCATCAGTCGCGATCGCTTCCATATGGAATCGTGAGAGAGCAGCAGGGACTACTTTTTGGGCTGCCGATCTATGCTCGATCACGAAGTTGACACCTTAGAGTTCAAAACTTCACCGGGCTAAATGCCCTCCAAGGTCTTTTTGGGTCATAAGCCACTTCAAACTTGCGTGATCGGTGTTGATAGTAAAAGGTAAGCCCTCAACATAGGCTCTGAACTTCTCTACCGATAAAACGGCCACGCGGCATTCAAGTTATGTCATGTATAATTTCTTTGAGCGAAATTATTTGAGACATGAATGCAATCGATCGTTCATTATTCTCCTCCTCCATTTGAAGTCGAAGCGTCGCATTGTATGTAGAAATGTTTATAAAAGTCTGGATTTGTCAGTATGGGAGCTGTAACTAAACTCTTTTTGAGTGTAACGGACAGATGGGATGGTTCCCGCCGCTACATAAAAGAAAATATAAAATGGCAATGAATAGAGAGCGAAAAAGATAAAGGTGCTTGGTCGAATCAACGTGGCATCATGTAAATCGCAAAACAGACGAACGAAACCTGAACTGGACTGAACTCAATAGTTGAAAACCAAAACCATAAGAAAGTAACTTTTAACTCTATTGTACCCTCCATTAACTTTCATGTAACGAGAGAATTCCCAACTTAGGATCCAAACATAAAATATGGATTTCATCGATACTAGAAAGAGAAAGAGTGAAAATGTTCTTTCGTATCAAAAGTCACTAACCTCCAATAGAATCATTTCACCTCTTCTTCCCATTATCAAGGAAACCCAACGTATGTAGATAGAATATACGTTGTTCGTATCACACCCAGTATCATCGAACCTATATTAATATTATAAGGAAGATGAAACCTTGTATTCAAGATGACCTTTTTAACTCGGAACCCGTTTGTCTAAGAGTATGTGACGCAATTAGAAGAGATGTTGACTCCTCTACCTATAAGCAGTGAGTAGGTATCACTATCTAGACCATCAGCCCCTCATTAAAGATTACAAAAGAAAAAGGATCCTACACCTGTCAATCCCGACTTCTAGTACCTATCACTAGGCACGTCCAAGCCGAAACTAACAGGGTGACTACTGTTCAACTGCCGCTGCAGGTCTGCTAAATTTCGCTTTGGCCAGCTCAACGGTCCAAGGAAGTGCTGCAGGAACAACTAGTCGGTGCTACAATTATTAGACCTGGAGTCTAGGTGACGGATGACTCTAATTAAGTTTTCAGAGCCTAAGCTAAGGAGCAAAAGGGCCATCAGGAGTAGATTTTCGAAGAAATAGTCGAAATTGAATAAAAATTGTTGAAGGAAAAATAGTGAAATTGACACGGACAGGACTCGATGATAATAGTCCTTTCGGATTACCTAACCCATAACCCATCCTTATGTTCCTAATCATCCGAATATTTTGTTAAGGAACCCTTATTAAGTTGGGAGAAACAGATGTTGTGATTTCCCCCTAATCGCCTACCTACCCGACCTAAAAGTAATGAAAAGATATAAATCCCTCAAAACTTCCCAAATTACGTATCTACTGGCGATAAATTATTATAGATACATCCCGCTAAAGAAAAGAAAGTGACATGTGATCCCCCTTAATTGTCCATCTGAAAAGTATATGACTCTAATGAATCATACTGACTGATAACGTAATGATTTGCTGTTGTTGTTGAGGAAAAGTAGGTAACTCAACCCATGGAGCGAGATATTCCATCCACGACTCCTTTTCCTTAAGGAATTAACACTCCATCCTGATCTGTGCTATAGAAAGAATAAATAGAAAAACTTCCCCAAGATTGTTATCCAATCTCATAAAGTAAACGAAGATTTATGTATCGAATCAAGAAAAAGATAAGTTGATTTAATTCCACAACTTAACATTATTTATTGTAATAAACTTACTAACTAACAAAAATCTCATTATTTTCTATATAAATGATATCTTTACTTTATAAAAACTATTCTTATCGATTTTCAATGAAAAACTCAAATTCATAAATATTAATTTTATATTATGATATCTATAACTATAATGAATTTTATTTTTCCTTATTGTGAAAGAAAACTTTATTTTTATATAATCTCATTAAGCATTTCAAATGTTACAAAATTTTTCCAAACAAACTCTCTACACAATTTCTGATTTAGAGAACCTCTACTGTATTATCTACAAGTAGAGATTGCAGCGAAATTTCGATTTACAAAAAAAAATGATTGAAATCGAGCGCGAAAAAAAAAAAGATTTTGCCTTGTTCAGGCCGTTCACGGTCTGAGGTAAGAAGATTACTCTTCCCCTCTATCTGCGATAGTGAAGAATATTTCGGTAAACATTCTTTAGACGGAATCTATAGCGAAAAACAAACGATATTAAATGAATCACCTTTCTGTTAAATTTATATAGCGGCTCTTAACTCTGCTATCGATGCTGTTCGAAGCCAGTTAAGGAAGACGAGAATAGTGCCTTAAATTTAAAAGAATTGGATTCTGGACCGACTGATTATTGAATCAGTTTTAAATATTAACGCGAATAAAAATGTAAACATAAGTTCACTAATTGATTTTTAAGAAAAGTGAAACAAAGAAAATCCAAACGAAGGATGTTTCTTAGCTCATTCAAGAAAGATACAATTCTGACGCTGAGCGTAGTGTTAACAAAAAGTCCCACTCCCCAAAACAAAAGAAATGTAAAAAAAATTTATATTTCCAAAATTACCAAAATTGGAAACTTTGTTTTCAAAAAAGCAATAAAAATCAATATAATAAAAGCAATGTTATGTAAAATCAATATAATATTATCAAATATACACAATATAATTTTTAGATATATAAAAGGTAAGGTACGAAGTCGGAGAAAGTGCACTCTATCAGACAGGGACCTAAAGATCATGGACTGTTATTAAAGGTAAGTATTACCTGTGGTCCCAAAAAAATGTTAAAAAAAATTATTTTCTTTGTTTTAGGTCACAGACCAATCGTAGACACTGAATTATTGTTACCGATGAATAAAAAGTAGGTATTATGATTTATAAACACAAAAATAACAAAACAAAACGCGATATAGTGAAATGTTATTTACTCATATAGTGATTGATGCATCATATAAATATCAAAACTGACCTTGAACTATATCTTTGTTTTTTTCATACGGATCAGAACCAGCAGGTAATCCAAAATCACTTTTATATTTAATCAAACCGATTTTATTAATAAAATTACTTTTGCTTTCTTTTCAGCCTCAAAAAAAAACGAATGTGTGAAATTTATCTAAGTACTTAGCAAGCAACTTGAATGTTAAGTCCAATGACCTTTACTTTATACTTGCACAGATTTCACTAATAAATAAAAATTTTTATTTCAGCTGAAGGCTTTTCACAATATGTCCATTCACTATAAGATTCATAAATATTTCACTGGATTGTAACTTTATCAAGACGAAAATTGATTAACAATGTAACTTTAATTTAAAAATTGAAATATTTCTTTATAGGTATTACTTGAATTATACTCTGACGGATATTTTTAACACACGTTAAGTATTTTTAAAATTTATGGTGAAGATCGAATCGCGTACTTTTTAAGACGAGGTTCTCTTTACCAAATGAAACTTTTTACAAATGTTATTATTATTAGATATTTTCTACAAAAGACTAAATTATCATATTTGTGTGACCAATTCTTTTACATTGTCACGATATCTTAACTTCGTTTCATTAAAGTGTTACTATTAAACGTTGAAGATTATTTACAAATTATTTCAGGTCAGTTACAGCTTTATGACATTAACGAAATGTCTAAACTTGTAACTTTTAATGTTGCTTATCCAAAAAAAATGATTTTTTTTATATTTATATTGTTAGTTCATACTAACATCAAGTTTTTTTTTTTTTTGTAATATACCTAGGTAATTTCATATGAATATATCATAAAGATGAAAGATTAATTTTTATTTCGTACAAAATTATTAGCATTGAGTTTCGAAATCACGGATTTTATAAATTGAGACGTTCACAAAATTTTCTCTTTTATTTTTATTAAGTGCACTTCTTAAATTTGTATATGCAGACATGAATGTAGGTATTATAATATATATATTTATTGAAAAATTACCATACCTCATCCCTTGATAAATGTTTTTGGGTACTTAATTGTTGGCTGCTTCACCATGTCCACTTTACCGCTATTGATGTTACATCCCAACTGTATTTATATATGGTCCATCGATGAATTCTACAGTTAGCCGCTTAACGTTGAATTCAATTAAATCCAGATGATGTTTTTCTGTTGTGTTGGATTTTTACAACATTTCTTTTCCAATAAGATGAATTTTGTTAGATTTTTCACTTTGTGTCTGGGCTATATTAAAAGGCCAGGCAGGCTCTTTAAGGGTGGCGTCGATGAAGATTTTCTGTGGATTGGGGTGACAACGGTACTGCTTCAGATGGTACCCTTGTACCATTTCTTTGTACCTGGTCACCAATCCGTTTTGTCGCACTTCTTCGTAGGCTTGCCTGTATATGGGATTTTTGAAACTTGTATTAGATTAAGTATTAAATATTTATGTAATCTAGGTTCTATTATATATATATTTTTCCAAGAATATAGCCAATAAAATTTATTAAATCTTTCTCAATATTACCTAAGATCAAACTACCTCCAAAAATAGATTAATACCAACTATATACTTTGCTAATTATGGTCTTGAATTTATCCTGTCTGACGAATACCTCGTGTCGCATTTCGGTATCTATCTCCGTATGAAATCTTCTTGGTTTCATCATAAGATTCATTCTTCACTATTTTCTTTTTATTGCAAAAAAAAAATTACTATTTATTTTACCTGGCTATTCTTGATGTTTCGTTATTAGTTGTTGGGGTTGATTGGGATCTCCGTAGGAATGATCTCATCGACCGACGCTTCTTCGTTGTCGCCGCGTGGATCTTAGTCATGCGCACTTTGCTTTTTTCGTGGCGTCTTTGAGATGCCGGATTTGCGAAATAGCCGCTTCTTTCACAAAATCCTGACGCACCTTTGCTTAGTTGCTTGTACTCTTTTCCACTTGGTTATTGGCGTCGTCGCACATTCACTATAATTTTTGTCATGAATTTAAAATTTACTAAAACTAGTGATAAATGGGTAAGAACTAATCTCAAAAAAAAAACTACCGCGTAAAAATGCAAGAATTTTATGTATCTTTTATGCGTATATAATGGTGGTAAATGAATTTTATTTCTTACCAATGCAATGAAATTGTATCCTTTAATTTTTTCCGCTTTTTCTTCTTTTCACTCTGGAGTATGGGTTTTGCTTTATATTTTACCGATTCTTACTTATTTTTACTGCTTACAAGGAATGTTGAAATGTGAAAGGAATATTAAAATTTTTCTAACTTTTACGAAGCTTCGGATTCATGGATAATTTTTTCTTCTTTTTCCAATTTGACTTTGATTACTTTCTACACGGACTGTGACGTTTGCAATTTTCTGTGAACTTGGTCGTAGTTGTCATTTTCAGAACTAAGACTGATCTACTACAGTGAGTTTTTGAACGTTTTCATTGCGTGCGTCGCGTGAAGTGTCACATTTTTTTGGCAAATTATTTTTCTTTTTAAATTAACAAAAATATTATTTGTTATAATTTCTGAATGTTTTGACATAATTTAAAATAGCGTGAAGCTAATAAATAGAAGGTAAGTAATGTTTCCTTTTAAATTTTTATTTTTTTGACTGACATATATTTCTTTCTTTCTCAGCTGTAGGTGTGGTAAGTTTTTGTGTGTGGTAAGTTTTAGTGTGTGGTAAGTTTTGTAAGTCACTCGGGTTATTCCAAGATAGGGAGTTTTACCATCTTGTCAAAGCTCACACTATGGTGAAGACAGATTGAAATATGTATCGCGCTTTTTTCAAACTGTCAAACTCAAGATCTTGGAGAAAACAATTTGGAAATAATTTTTAAATGCGGTATTCTTTTTTGTGTGAAATTTGTGATTTCCGTGGCTTAAAAATTTATTTTAATTAGCAAAACCAACAATTTTCACAATTTTCGCGCACAAATCTTTAAAATTCCCGCTTTTGTTTTCAATCAATTTTTCAACAATGATAAAAAAAAAATCAGCTGTTCACCATACTGCTGTTTTTGACAATTCTGTGAGAACGAGAAAGAGATATATCGTTGTTACCTAAAAAGCCCTATCATAACTCGAGGTAAGTATTTTGTTTAGAAGTGGATGAATAATAAAATTTTTGTCAACGTGTGTGTGTGTCAAATGGGGGTTTATATTATTTTTACTAATTAGATAAATACTACTTGTACTAAGTGTGTGTTTTCTAGTGTTCTACTAAATTTTACATAGTTTTACTACTTGTACTAGACTACTTAAATAAGTTTTAATATTTTTACCTGTGTAGTTTCCAACTATTTGACGCACAATTATTCTTAATGTTGAAGACAGTGAGTTTATTCGTTCACTTGGACTCTTCTGACTTGACTACTTTTCTTGCATCTCTTCGAATGGTTTTTACTCCTTTTATATTTCTTGAATTGGAGAATACTTCTGATTTTCTTTTGAGTTATACCTTCCTTGTATGCCTAACCTGCTGTAAATGTACGAAATAATTATTTACCAACTGATACACTGCCTTTGCACTACAACTGAGATATTTTTCTTTCTTCTACTTCTATCTGTCAAATGATTTTTTTAACTAATAGTTACTTAATTCTGTCTGATATTTTACTAATGTACCTATTTTCTCATAATAGTATAGTTTTAACTAAATCTTTGGCTTTGGGAAAATATATAATTGTACTAGATACATTTACGACGACCAGAATTTCGTTTTCCATTACGTCATGTCTTTACTCTTCTAGCACAGCTCTATGCCATTCGCCATTTGCTTAACTTCATGTACGTGTCTTGGATTGTGATGGCGGTAGTACCTATCTCGCAGCGCGCCTTTTTTCTTCACGTCCATATCCAGTTTTTGCCTACATATTTGTTGCTATATTTTGCTGTACCAGTGCCTCCAAAACTTTCTTTTGTTTTTATACTGTCTGAGTATTATTAATATCTCTATTTCTCAACAGAGGTATGTTTTTACAGATGTTTTGTGTTAAAGTTGAATTAGCTTTGCTTCAACTATACAATGTTATATAGGATATGCTTGGCTGTTTTCAGCAAAGTGTTTGTACCTTTTTAACCAGTACCTTATATGTTGGTGATAAAAAAATTTTTTTTTTGTAGGTCGCTATTGCGATAGCTGATGACTATGAATACAATAATATTTTAGATATTGCTGTCGTGATGGATTGGTAGATTTTCCTACAAAGCATCTTCGTTGTGTGTAGTTCTACTTCATACAACGACGATGAAAAGAAAACTACCATACTTGAATATGAAAAAAATTTTGAAATACAGTAAGTTATTTGCAGTTTACACCCACGACCCGCCTGTGTCTCATGGTCAGCTGAGTTAGCCGGTTATGATAGAACAGAGTTTTAACTACGTAGGTCTTTGGTATGCACTACCATCTCGAAACCTTTTTCATCCTTAACTTTATATAAGTTGTTACCAATTACTTTCATTACTTGAGCTTTTAAAAATTTATGACATAATTTTGCGTTGATGTGTTTAGCAGCGTTACTTAGAGTGAAATTTCGGCGAAAGACTTTGTCACCTACTTTATATGTCCCTACTTTACTTCTCAAATTGTATGGGTGCTCATAGCTTTCGTGAGCTTGATTCAAAGCTGTTTTAAATATGCATGGAGGATACCCATTTTTGCTGCTTTTGGCAACCAATTAATTTCGGATTGGTTTAATCCATCTATTTAACAATTTGTAATCGGACCCATGCTCGATCATCTGCTGGCCAAACAACGCTTCATACGGTGATATACCAAGAACATTATGCACGGAAGTTCGTAACGCATTGACTTGACTACTCATTGCTGGCCAATAAAATTGCCGTCGGAGGCGATATAAAGTTTTAGTAATCCCCCCATGCGACGATCTAGGTGGGCAATGAGCTTGCTCTATCAATGTTCCAGTCAGCTGCGACGGAACCCAAAGCTTCCAAGTAGAATCTTCCTGCAGAGGATTCCCTGTGGTGTGCTTAACTTTTTTATATATGAAATTCTCAGACACTTGAAGGTCAGGTAATCGTTCTTTATTTTTTTCGAGGTGAGTAATAATTTGCTTATACTCATCTGACTCAAAAGCCTGGTTCTTTAAATCAATAAATAACAAGTTAAGTGTATCTGAAGTGGTAGTTTCAATCTTTCAAATTCCCGCTTTTGTTTTCAATCAATTTTTCAACAATGATAAAAAAAAAATCAGCTGTTCACCATACTGCTGTTTTTGACAATTCTGTGAGAACGAGAAAGAGATATATCGTTGTTACCTAAAAAGCCCTATCATAACTCGAGGTAAGTATTTTGTTTAGAAGTGGATGAATAATAAAATTTTTGTCAACGTGTGTGTGTGTCAAATGGGGGTTTATATTATTTTTACTAATTAGATAAATACTACTTGTACTAAGTGTGTGTTTTCTAGTGTTCTACTAAATTTTACATAGTTTTACTACTTGTACTAGACTACTTAAATAAGTTTTAATATTTTTACCTGTGTAGTTTCCAACTATTTGACGCACAATTATTCTTAATGTTGAAGACAGTGAGTTTATTCGTTCACTTGGACTCTTCTGACTTGACTACTTTTCTTGCATCTCTTCGAATGGTTTTTACTCCTTTTATATTTCTTGAATTGGAGAATACTTCTGATTTTCTTTTGAGTTATACCTTCCTTGTATGCCTAACCTGCTGTAAATGTACGAAATAATTATTTACCAACTGATACACTGCCTTTGCACTACAACTGAGATATTTTTCTTTCTTCTACTTCTATCTGTCAAATGATTTTTTTAACTAATAGTTACTTAATTCTGTCTGATATTTTACTAATGTACCTATTTTCTCATAATAGTATAATTTTAACTAAATCTTTGGCTTTGGGAAAATATATAATTGTACTAGATACATTTACGACGACCAGAATTTCGTTTCCCATTACGTCATGTCTTTACTCTTCTAGCACAGCTCTATGCCATTCGCCATTTGCTTAACTTCATGTACGTGTCTTGGATTGTGATGGCGGTAGTACCTATCTCGCAGCGCGCCTTTTTTCTTCACGTCCATATCCAGTTTTTGCCTACATATTTGTTGCTATATTTTGCTGTACCAGTGCCTCCAAAACTTTCTTTTGTTTTTATACTGTCTGAGTATTATTAATATCTCTATTTCTCAACAGAGGTATGTTTTTACAGATGTTTTGTGTTAAAGTTGAATTAGCTTTGCTTCAACTATACAATGTTATATAGGATATGCTTGGCTGTTTTCAGCAAAGTGTTTGTACCTTTTTAACCAGTACCTTATATGTGGGTGATAAAAATTTTTTTTTTTTGTAGGTCGCTATTGCGATAGCTGATGACTATGAATACAATAATATTTTAGATATTGCTGTCGTGATGGATTGGTAGATTTTCCTACAAAGCATCTTCGTTGTGTGTAGTTCTACTTCATACAACGACGATGAAAAGAAAACTACCATACTTGAATATGAAAAAAATTTTGAAATACAGTAAGTTATTTGCAGTTTACACCCACGACCCGCCTGTGTCTCATGGTCAGCTGAGTTAGCCGGTTATGATAGAACAGAGTTTTAACTACGTAGGTCTTTGGTATGCACTACCATCTCGAAACCTTTTTCATCCTTAACTTTATATAAGTTGTTACCAATTACTTTCATTACTTGAGCTTTTAAAAATTTATGACATAATTTTGCGTTGATGTGTTTAGCAGCGTTACTTAGAGTGAAATTTCGGCGAAAGACTTTGTCACCTACTTTATATGTCCCTACTTTACTTCTCAAATTGTATGGGTGCTCATAGCTTTCGTGAGCTTGATTCAAAGCTGTTTTAAATATGCATGGAGGATACCCATTTTTGCTGCTTTTGGCAACCAATTAATTTCGGATTGGTTTAATCCATCTATTTAACAATTTGTAATCGGACCCATGCTCGATCATCTGCTGGCCAAACAACGCTTCATACGGTGATATACCAAGAACATTATGCACGGAAGTTCGTAACGCATTGACTTGACTACTCATTGCTGGCCAATAAAATTGCCGTCGGAGGCGATATAAAGTTTTAGTAATCCCCCCATGCGACGATCTAGGTGGGCAATGAGCTTGCTCTATCAATGTTCCAGTCAGCTGCGACGGAACCCAAAGCTTCCAAGTAGAATCTTCCTGCAGAGGATTCCCTGTGGTGTGCTTAACTTTTTTATATATGAAATTCTCAGACACTTGAAGGTCAGGTAATCGTTCTTTATTTTTTTCGAGGTGAGTAATAATTTGCTTATACTCATCTGACTCAAAAGCCTGGTTCTTTAAATCAATAAATAACAAGTTAAGTGTATCTGAAGTGGTAGTTTCAGGCGTAGGTTTCTCAATGTCAATTGCGTCTACTTCGTAGACCCTTGACAACGCGTCAGGCTCATGGTGTTGAGAACCACGTCTATGAATCACTTCGAAGTCAAAACTTTGAAGCTTGAGGCTCCATCGAGCTAACCTTCCCATTGGATCCTTCAAGTTCATCAGCCACCGTAGACTAGCATGGTCGGTTATTACTACGAATTTATATCCCTCGACGTAAGGTCTAAATTTATAAATTCCTTGGACAGCAGCCAAGCATTCGCGTTCAGTGACCGTATAGTTTCTTTGGGCTGAATTTAATTTTTGTGAATAAAAATATATGGGTTTTTCGTTGCCTTCTTCGTCCAACTGACAAAGAACACACCCTATCCCTGAGGATGAGGCGTCACAGCAAATGACAAACTGTTTGTTAAAATCTGGGTTAATCAAAACCGGTGCAGAAGTCAACGCTTTCTTTGTTGCTTCTAAGGCTGCAATAGCTTCGGGACCGAATTCAAATTTTTGTTTCTTTTTCAAAGTGTCTGAAATTGGAGCAGTTAAAGTAGAACAATTTTCAATAAAACGTCTGTACCAGCCGGCCATCCCTAAAAATCGACGAACTTGTCGTAAGGTGGTTGGTACAGGGAACTCTGCTATCGCTGACACTTTGTTCGGATCAGCTTTTAGCCATCCTTGACCTACAATATACCCTAGGTATTGCAATTCCCTAAAACAGAATTTCGACTTTTCAACGTTTATTGTCAAACCAGCATCTGATAAATGCTTTGCTAATTTAGTGAGTGTCGAAATATGATCGTTAAAATCTTTCGAGATGACCAAAAGATCATCTAGTTAAATGAACACTTGTTCTCTCAACTCGCGAGGAATTACTTTATCCATCAAGCTCGTCAAGCTTTGCGCAGCGTTCGAAAGTCCGAACGGCATCACTTTAAATTAATACAGAGGCCTCCTTGGTACTGTAAACGCTGTCTTCTCCCGTGATTCTTTCTCCAGGGGCACTTGCCAGTAAGCATCCTTCAGATCCACGCTAGAAATATAACGTGTTTCGGAAAGGCGTGCTAGCAATCCTTCAATGTGCGCAATTGGATTCGCATTTTTCTTAGTTACGGCATTAACTTTTCGGAAATCAAGGCAAAGTCTATTTTTTCCCGGTTTTCTCACCAGTACAACTGGTGAGGACCATGCACTCTTGCTTTCCTCGATAACACCCAACGAGATCATGCGATCCAATTCCGTGTAAACAAGGCTTTGTACTGCTGGCGATATGGGATAGTGACGTTGTTTTATGGGCTCGGCGTCTCCCGTATCTATGGAATGTTCCAACAAATGAGTCCGTCCGAGACCTCGAACGGCGAATGACGGAAAAAGCTTAATAGTGTTTTGTAATATAAAAGATTCCTCTACAGATAAGAGACAATCCGGCTTATTTGCCTGACCGGTTGTTGTCTCGGTAACAGTATCTATTGAAGATATAATCTGTGGAGCTAATTTAAATGTCTTCCAAAAATCGATGCCTAGATACAAATCTTGGGCTAAAGATGGTACTACATACAAGTCGATCGGAAGAACTAGATCTTTGTACGTAATATTTGTAGTAACCACCCCAGCTATACGCTGTTTTGTTCCATCAGCTGTGGATACACTAAAATCAAATTTTTTGTATGGGATATTAGCATGTTCAAGATGTTTATCGGCACCGTTACCGAGGCAACTAATGCTTGCTCCGGAGTCGAGTAAACCAAGCCATTTATGTTTAAATAGTTTTACTTTTAAGTAGGTACGTGGATCGTCTTTCAGACACGCCACTTCGGCTATGTTTACTGCTCTATGTAGCTTACGTTTTTGAACAAATCTATTTCTTAATTTCTGGACTTTTTTATTATGAATTTAATACGTATATATGCGTTTGCGTGCTTCTGCATATTCGAGTTGCCTCTGATGAAGAGATTTTAGAGGTCTTAAAATTGGAATTCGAGTAATTTTAGGATTAATATTTTTGATGTTTTGAGTTTCGGGATTTTTCAAGATGGTAATTTTGTTTTCAGTTACAGACGAAGATTTTACATCGGACTTCCCGAGTGTCCCGTCATTGTCCCCCTCGGTTGATCGCTGACTCAACGGTTGGTTTCCCTTACATTTTGAACAATTAGGGGATAACACATCCGGTTGACCACATCTATAACAAAATATTTTGCTCTGAGGTTCAGTGCAATCAAAAAAGATATGACCATTTTTGTGGCAATTCCAACAAATGGCTTTTTCGAAACTAATTTTACTATTGGTTCAGTTTGGATTTCTATTTCGCTTACTTGTTTTCGTATAGGATTATTGAAAATAGGTGGCATTCTCGGTCTTATTGGCTCATGTTGGGTCATATACCGTTCCATTTCTCGACACGTGTATACCAGATCAGCTTATCTTGTGGTTCGGAAAGTCAGCAAAAGTTCACCCATTCGGCGTTTAACATTTTGCTTTATTATTTCAGCCAGCTCTTCGTTCGGCCGAGGGTTTTTCATTTTTGAATTCAACGTCAGGATGGCATCATAGAACGTATCAAAATTTTCACCAGGCGCTTGCTTTCTTTCGGCCATCTGTCTTGAGATTTCCGAGTCCTTTTCCAAACTTCCATAGTGGTCGATCAACGCTAGCTTCAAAGCTATCCACGAAGTTCGGGGATTATTTTTAAGGTACATCCAATACCACGCTTCGGCTGGACCACTCACAAAATGGTGAAAGCTGGAAACGACCTCGTCCCAAGATGCGCCGTAGCTATCTTTGACTTTATCTAACCTGAATAAAAATTCGTCCACCGTCATATTTTTTGAAGTGAAGGAAATTCCCCACTTTTGATAATGTGGTGAACGATAGATCGATGCTGCTGGTGAAGGAATCGGCACTCGCGCGTCTCTATTTGCGGAGGTATTGTTGAATTGCATTTGGTTTAATTGATCGTAGAAGTTAGGTTCGACATTCCGGTTAATTTCTCTTTGACTCGCTGTAGCTGTTCGGTCAGGCCATATCCTTGGGAAATCAGGTACGTTGGATCTGGGATTCGCATTTAGTTCTCTTTGCGTATCGTAACTTCTCGGATTTGGTGTAGGCAGGTCGCATAAAGGTATTGTTGGTGCTGTAGGTTGTCTTGCGTTGTTGAATTGAGTCAATACATTTTGCATTGCCTCGTTCATTTTCTCCAGCATTAAGGCTTGACTCTGTGCCAAAGAATCTTGCAAAGCTTTTCGGTCCTCAGTACGATTTAGTCCGACCGCTGCTAAAGCCACTTCCTTTATGTATGCCTCATAATCCTCATCACGTCTTATAGGTGTTCTTTCCTCGAATGGTTGCCTTTAAGGTGTTTGTTGTAATAACACATTTGCCACAATTTGTGCTCTTTCAGTTCCATTCCTATCCACGTTCGATGGTCCTGCTTCTTCTACTTGACTGTCGTCAACAACTTCTAATGGTTGTTGAAAAAAAATATTGTGTTGAGATCTTATCAAAAAAAAATTAAAGTTTTCTGCTAAACCTACCTACGATAATTCTTACTAACTATCCTATTATACTTACTAACTATCCTACTATACTTACTAACTATCCTTAACCTAATCTTCTTTGTGGGTAATACCCCTAAATTCACAAAATTAGATTAAAAGAATCTTTTAATCTTAACTAAAAAAAACTATATACTAAATTTAACTTGATTCTTAATTTCAAAAAAAAAATAATCAAATTACTAAATGTATCTCTAAATGTATCTCTAAATGTATCTCTAAATGTATCTCTAAATGTACCTCTAAATGTATCTCTAAATGTATCTAAATTCAAAAAAGTTGTCACCAGACAAATCTTAATACTTAAAAGTTGCTACCAGCATAAATGAATATAATTAAATGAATGAAAAATCTAAACTAAAATTTGATACCAGCATGTACTAAAATAAATGTGCTACCAGCATGAATCTATATAACTAAATGTGCTACCAGCATGAACTAAATATATTTGGGCTACCAGCATGAATATAATCTAAAAAAAAATTTATACAAAAAGTTTTTAATCAATCTTAAGTTTTCTTAAATTTTTTTTTTTTGGTTTTCTATATACATTGCAACCTCCCCAACAACAACAGAACTAAATGAAAATCAATAGTTTGGGATCACATGTATCTCTACTACTTCCAAACAAATCTAACTTTTCTTACTCTTTCTTTTTACTATTTTATCTCCCCGTCGCTACTGACCTATGGAAACAATCTTCCTTAGCGGACAACAGACCAGACCCACATGTAAAAATTAATTGTTAGAAAAAAAAATTTTGTTACTCCTTGAGTGTAACAGATGTTGTATATAAAAAGTAAATTTTGTGTTGATATCTCTTTTCCTTATATTTTCGCCGTTTGGCTTTCGCAAACAGACATAAATAGGAACAAAGTCGACCACTTACCGGCCGAAAAAACAAACATAGAAAAAGGAAAAGACTTCATAAAGAAAATGAAATGATTCTCCGTAGAAGCTACAGCTACTAGATAATAATACATCCAGCACGGACATATAACTTTGAAAAATCGCAAAATTACTAAATGACTGTTTTTAACGAGAGTGGAAAAGAAATTGAGCAGGTTGTCGCTGCTGACGTAATTAGGAAATATTTCTACCAACTACCGGTCGACACTTAAGTCAATTACCTTCCGATGTTAAGTCTCGAAAAAAAAACTATCTACTCAAAAAACTAAACTTTCTGAAAAGAAATTTTGAAAAAATTTATGACACTAAAAGATTATTATACTCAATTTCGAGTTTCCTTCAAAAATCTTGAAAACAAACTCCTTCGGGCCCCACACGTATGGGCCCCATTTTGTAACGGACAGATTGGATGGTTCCCGCCGCTACATAAAAGAAAATATAAAATGGCAATGAATAGAGAGCGAAAAAGATAAAGGTGCTTGGTCGAATCAACGTGGCATCATGTAAATCGCAAAACAGACAAACGAAACCTGAACTGGACTGAACTCAATAGTTGAAAACCAAAACCATAAGAAAGTAACTTTTAACTCTATTGTACCCTCCATTAACTTTCATGTAACGAGAGAATTCCCAACTTAGGATCCAAACATAAAATATGGATTTCATCGATACTAGAAAGAGAAAGAGTGAAAATGTTCTTTCGTATCAAAAGTCACTAACCTCCAATAGAATCATTTCACCTCTTCTTCCCATTATCAAGGAAACCCAACGTATGTAGATAGAATATACGTTGTTCGTATCACACCCAGTATCATCGAACCTATATTAATACTATAAGGAAGATGAAACCTTGTATTCAAGATGACCTTTTTAACTCGGAACCCGTTTGTCTAAGAGCATGTGACGCAATTAGAAGAGATGTTGACTCCTCTACCTATAAGCAGTGAGTAGGTATCACTATCTAGACCATCAGCCCCTCATTAAAGATTACAAAAGAAAAAGGATCCTACACCTGTCAATCCCGACTTCTAGTACCTATCACTAGGCACGTCCAAGCCGAAACTAACAGGGTGACTACTGTTCAACTGCCGCTGCAGGTCTGCTAAATTTCGCTTTGGCCAGCTCAACGGTCCAAGGAAGTGGGTCATGCTGCAGGAACAACTAGTCGGTGCTAAAATTATTAGACCTGGAGTCTAGGTGACGGATGACTCTAATTAAGTTTTCAGAGCCTAAGCTAAGGAGCAAAAGGGCCATCAGGAGTAGATTTTCGAAGAAATAGTCGAAATTGAATAAAAATAGTTGAAGGAAAAATAGTGAAATTGACACGGACAGGACTCGATGATAATAGTCCTTTCGGATTACCTAACCCATAACCCATCCTTATGTTCCTAATCATCCGAATATTTTGTTAAGGAACCCTTTTAAGTTGGGAGAAATAGATGTTGTGATTTCCCCCTATTCGCCTTCCTACCCGACCTAAAAGTAATGAAAAGATATAAATCCCTCAAAACTTCCCAAATTACGTATCTACTGGCGATAAATTATTATAGATACATCCCGCTAAAGAAAAGAAAGTGACATGTGATCCCCCTTAATTGTCCATCTGAAAAGTATATGACTCTAATGAATCATACTGACTGATAACGTAATGATTTGCTGTTGTTGTTGAGGAAAAGTAGGTAACTCAACCCATGGAGCGAGATATTCCATCCACGACTCCTTTTCCTTAAGGAATTAACACTCCATCCTGATCTGTGCTATAGAAAGAATAACTAGAAAAACTTCCCCAAGATTGTTATCCAATCTCATAAAGTAAACGAAGATTTTTGTATCGAATCAAGAAAAAGATAAGTTGATCTAATTCCACAACTTAACATTATTTATTGTAATAAACTTACTAACTAACAAAAATCTCATTATTTTCTATATAAATGATATCTTTACTTTATAAAAACTATTCTTATCGATTTTCAATGAAAAACTCAAATTCATAAATATTAATTTTATATTATGATATCTATAACTATAATGAATTTTATTTTTCCTTATTGTGAAAGAAAACTTTATTTTTATATAATCTCATTAAGCATTTCAAATGTTACAAAATTTTTCCAAACAAATTCTCTACACAATTTCTGATTTAGAGAACCTCTACTGTATTATCTACAAGTAGAGATTGGAGCGAAATTTCGATTTACAAAAAAAAAATGATTGAAATCGAGCGCGAAAAAAAAAAGATTTTGCCTTGTTCAGGCCATTCACGGTCTGAGGTAAGAAGATTACTCTTCCCCTCTATCTGCGATAGTGAAGAATATTTCGGTAAACATTCTTTAGACGGAATCTATAGCGAAAAACAAACGATATTAAATGAATCACCTTTCTGTTAAATTTATATAGCGGCTCTTAACTCTGCTATCGATGCTGTTCGAAGCCAGTTAAGGAAGACGAGAATAGTGCCTTAAATTTAAAAGAATTGGATTCTGGACCGACTGATTATTGAATCAGTTTTAAATATTAACGCGAATAAAAATGTAAACATAAGTTCACTAATTGACTTTTAAGAAAAGTGAAACAAAGAAAATCCAAACGAAGGATGTTTCTTAGCTCATTCAAGAAAGATAAAATTCTGACGCTGAGCGTCGTGTTAACAAAATGTCCCACTCCCCAAAACAAAAGAAATGTAAAAAAAATTTATATTTCCAAAATTACCAAAATTGGAAACTTTGTTTTCAAAAAAGCAATAAAAATCAATATAATAAAAGCAATGTTATGTAAAATCAATATAATATTATCAAATATACACAATATAATTTTTAGATATATAAAAGGTAAGGTACGAAGTCGGAGAAAGTGCACTCTATCAGACAGGGACCTAAAGATCATGGACTGTTATTAAAGGTAAGTATTACCTATGGTTCCAAAAAAATGTTAAAAAAAAATTATTTTCTTTGTTTTAGGTCACAGACCAATCGTAGACACTGAATTATTGTTACCGATGAATAAAAAGTAGGTATTATGATTTATAAACACAAAAATAACAAAACAAAACGCGATATAGTGAAATGTTATTTACTCATATAGTGATTGATGCATCATATAAATATCAAAACTGACCTTGAACTATATCTTTGTTCTTTTCATACGGATCAGAACCAGCAGGTAATCCAAAATCACTTTTATATTTAATCAAACCAATTTTATTAATAAAATTACTTATGCTTTCTTTTCAGCCTCAAAAAAAAAACGAATGTGTGAAATTTATCTAAGTACTTAGCAAGCAACTTGAATGTTAAGTCCAATGACCTTTACTTTATACTTGCACAGATTTCACTAATAAATAAAAATTTTTATTTCAGCTGAAGGCTTTTCACAATATGTCCATTCACTATAAGATTCATAAATATTTCACTGGATTGTAACTATATCAAGACGAAAATTGATTAACAATGTAACTTTAATTTAAAAATTGAAATTTTTCTTTATAGGTATTACTTGAATTATACTCTGACGGATATTTTTAACACACGTTAAGTATTTTTAAAATTTATGGTGAAGATCGAATCGCGTACTTTTTAAGACGAGGTTCTCTTTACCAAATGAAACTTTTTACAAATGTTATTATTATTAGATATTTTCTACAAAAGACTAAATTATCATATTTGTGTGACCAATTCTTTTACATTGTCACGATATCTTAACTTCGTTTCATTAAAGTGTTACTATTAAACGTTGAAGATTATTTACAAATTATTTCAGGTCAGTTACAGCTTTATGACATTAACGAAATGTCTAAACTTGTAACTTTTAATGTTGCTTATCCAAAAAAAATGATTTTTTTTATATTTATATTGTTAGTTCATACTAACATCAAGTTTTTTTTTTTTTTGTAATATACCTAGGTAATTTCATATGAATATATCATAAAGATGAAAGATTAATTTTTATTTCGTACAAAATTATTAGCATTGAGTTTCGAAATCACGGATTTTATAAATTGAGATGTTCAAAATTTTTCTCTTTTATTTTTATTAAGTGCACTTCTTAAATTTGTATATGCAGACGTGAATGTAGGTATTATAATATATATATTTATTGAAAAATTACCATACCTCATCTCTTGATAAATGTTTTTGGGTACTTAATTGTTGGCTGCTTCACCATGTCCACTTTACCGCTATTGATGTATCATCCCAACTGTATTTATATATGGTCCCTCGATGAATTCTACAGTTAGCCGCTTAACTATAGGATCCCTCGTTGAATTCAATTAAATCCAGATGATGTTTTTCTGTTGTGTTGGATTTTTACAACATTTCTTTTCCAATAAGATGAATTTTGTTAGATTTTTCACTTTGTGTCTGGGCTATATTAAAAGGCCAGGCAGGCTCTTTAAGGGTGACGTCGATGAAGATTTTCTGTGGATTGGGGTGACAACGGTACTGCTTCAGATGGTACCCTTGTACCATTTCTTTGTACCTGGTCACCAATCCGTTTTGTCGCACTTCTTCGTAGGCTTGCCTGTATATGGGATTTTTGAAACTTGTATTAGATTAAGTATTAAATATTTATGTAATCTAGTTTCTATTATATATATATTTTTCCAAGAATATAGCCAATAAAATTTATTAAATCTTTCTCAATATTACCTAAGATCAAACTACCTCCAAAAATAGATTAATACCAACTATATACTTTGCTAATTATGGTCTTGAATTTATCCTGTCTGACGAATACCTCGTGTCGCATTTCGGTATCTATCTCCGTATGAAATCTTCTTGGTTTCATCATAAGATTCATTCTTCACTATTTTCATCGACCGACGCTTCTTCGTTGTCGCCGCGTGGATCTTAGTCATGCGCACTTTGCTTTTTTCGTGGCGTCTTTGAGATGCCGGATTTGCGAAATAGCCGCTTCTTTCACAAAATCCTGACGCACCTTTGCTTAGTTGCTTGTACTCTTTTCCACTTGGTTATTGGCGTCGTCGCACATTCACTATAATTTTTGTCATGAATTTAAAATTTACTAAAACTCGTGATAAATGGTTAAGAACTAATCTCAAAAAAAACTACCGCGTATAAATGCAAGAATTGTATGTATATTTTATGCGTATATAATGGTGGTAAATGAATTTTATTTCTTACCAATTCAATGAAATTTTATCCTTTAATTTTTTCCGCTTTTTCTTCTTTTCACTCTGGAGTATGGGTTTTGCTTTATATTTTACCGATTCTTACTACTTTTTACTGCTTACTAGGAATGTTGAAATGTGAAAGGAATATTAAAATTTTTCTAACTTTTACGAAGCTTCGGTTTCATGGATATTTTTTTCTTCTTTTTCCAATTTGACTTTGATTACTTTCTACACGGACTGTGACGTTTGCAATTTTCTGTGAACTTGGTCGTAGTTGTCATTTTCAGAACTAAGACTGATCTACTACAGTGAGTTTTTGAACGTTTTCATTGCGTGCGTCGCGTGAAGTGTCACATTTTTTTGGCAAATTATTTTTCTTTTTAAATTAACAAAAATGTTATTTGTTATAATTTCTGAATGTTTTGACATAATTTAAAATAGCGTGAAGCTAATAAATAGAAGGTAAGTAATGTTTCCTTTAAATTTTTTATTTTTTTGACTGACATATATTTCTTTCTTTCTCAGCTGTAGGTGTGGTAAGTTTTTGTGTGTGGTAAGTTTTAGTGTGTGGTAAGTTTTGTAAGTCACTCGGGTTATTCCAAGATCATAACTCGAGGTAAGTATTTTGTTTAGAAGTGGATGAATAATAAAATTTTTGTCAACGTGTGTGTGTGTCAAATGGGGGTTTATATTATTTTTACTAATTAGATAAATACTACTTGTACTAAGTGTGTGTTTTCTAGTGTTCTACTAAATTTTTCATAGTTTTACTACTTGTACTAGACTACTTAAATAAGTTTTAATATTTTTACCTGTGTAGTTTCCAACTATTTGACGCACAATTATTCTTAATGTTGAAGACAGTGAATTTATTCGTTCACTTGGACTCTTCTGACTTGACTACTTTTCTTGCACCTCCTCGAATGGTTTTTACTCCTTTTATATTTCTTGAATTGGAGAATACTTCTGATTTTCGTTTGAGTTATACCTTCCTTGTATGCCTAACCTGCTGTAAATGTACGAAATAATTATTTACCAACTGATATACTGCCTTTGCACTACAACTAAGATATTTTTCTTTCTTCTACTTCTATCTGTCAAATGATTTTTTTAACTAATAGTTACTTAATTCTGTCTGATATTTTACTAATGTACCTATTTTCTCATAATAGTATAATTTTAACTAAATCTTTGGCTTTGGAAAAATATATAATTGTACTAGATACATTTATGACGACCAGAATTTCGTTTTCCATTACGTCATGTCTTTACTCTTCTAGCACAGCTCTATGCCATTCGCCATTTGCTTAACTTCATGTACGTGGCTTGGATTGTGATGGTGGTAGTACCTATCTCGCAGCGCGCCTTTTTGCTCCACGTCCATATCCAGTTTTTGCCTACATACTTGTTGCTATATTTTGCTGTACCAGTGCCTCCAAAACTTTCTTTTGTTTTTATACTGTCTGAGTATTATTAATATCTCTATTTCTCAACAGAGGTATGTTTTTACAGATGTTTTGTGTTAAAGTTGAATTAGCTTTGCTTCAACTATACAATGTTATATAGGGTATGCTTGGCTGTTTTCAGCAAAGTGTTTGTACCTTTTTAACCAGTACCTTATATGTTGGTGATAAAAAAATTTTTTTTTGGTAGGTCGCTATTGCGATAGCTGATGACTATGAATACAATAATATTTTAGATATTGCTGTCGTGATGGATTGGTAGATTTTCCTACATGAGTAGTTGAAAAGCCGTTATTGCTTCGTCTGTAATTTTGAAAGCCTGTGCTTTCTTCAAGCAATCGGTCATAGGGGCAGCAATAGTTGCGTAGTTTGGCATGAAACGCCTATACCACCCCGTCATGCCAAGAAACCTACGGAGTTGTTTGGGGGTCTTCTAAATCGGAAACTCTTCAACCGCTGACACTTTGTCCTTGTCCGTCCGTAAACAACCGTCACCAACAACGTAACCAAGATATTTGATCTCCTTGAAACAAAATTTACTTTTTTCTACATTTATAGTAAGACCCGCTTCCCGTAAGCATTTTGCTACTTCATCCAGCAACTGAAGATGAGTTTCACAATCTGGAGAACAAATCAAGCGGTCATCGAGAAAGACACAGACATTTTGTCGAAGTCGACCAGGGATGACTTTGTCCATTAACTTAGACATTCTCTGGGCAGCGTTACACAAACCAAACGGCATAACCGTTGTTGTGCTAGGAAATAGAAAATGAATAAAAACCACAACTTCACTATTTGAGTATCTGAATCACACTGATCGAACTTCTACTCATCATTTCCTATGCCTCCTCTTCTATTGCCTAGATCGTCACCTCCTCCAGGTCAACCACGCATTCTATTTCCATTCGCTTGACACAGTTTACTTGTTTAACAACAATAGTGCAACATCAATATGTGTCGCACATATGACATAGTTGCACTACGACGATGGGTCATTCAGTATTGCCTTTGTTTGCAATACGATCCCTGTATTATTGACTTTGTTTAGTTGACATATGTAGTTCGATTGCCGTTGTAATGATTGTATAACAATACATGACACATGCGGAATCCTTGGTCGTAATCGAACTATGTTTTGAATACGATTTGTGGAATTGTGGGGACTGTGTGTGGTCTCTGGGATTGAGGGCACGAAACTCCTCCCCCCTTAAAATACGAAAGGCGTACGAGGCAACGAGTGAGATCTTTCGGCTTTAGTCGCGCAAGAAGATGACGAATAGATGATCATTATTTATTTATTTATGAATATTGTTATTTTTTTTTACATATTTTTTTTTATAATCGTTATAATTTAAATTCTAGAACTGATTTGTAATTTTTTTTTTTATACATGAGTTGTTGTTTCAATGCCAAACGTTACATTTTCTTCTAGATCGTTAACATTATTTGTTGACTTATTATTTATCGTACATTTTATTTTTATTCATTTTTTAAATATTACATATAGAGCTACAATTACACAAATAAAAATGATAGTGTAAACAGTAATGTTAGCATGTTCGTGTGTGACATGGAATAGCAAATTGTTTTTGTTTATTAAATCTTTTATATTAATACTATAATTATATAAATCCAGTTTTTCTATATGGGTGGTATGGGTTGAAATGCGTTGCGATTACTATGTTTTCGGGTATGGTTGTTTATTCTAAAAAGTATGAAATATAGGTTTTATTGTATATGGTGTTTGAAGCCTGGAGGTAAACTTCTTTTGTTATTGCTTTACAAAATGGATCTATACTCAAAATTCCACTGTCAGATATTATAATGGTTTTTGATACATCTCCGCACAAAATTCTAACATTTGTTGGATTGGGCATGACAAACAGCCATGAATTCTTACTTATAAGATTGAACCAAACTTCTTGTTGAAACGCAAATATTTTTGTTTCACAAGTAGCATAATTTAAGATTCCTGATATTATCTGTATTATACAGTTGTCACTGTTATGGTTGTGTACTACAAAATTTTTCTCGCATTTAAAGTGATTGGAGTCAGTTTTGGTACATTTATCTATATCTTCGCTATTAAAAAATATGTATCGCCTATAATTTTCGTTTATAGCTACAAACTCACTATATATTGAGACATAGCTATACGTGTTCTCTTTGTATTTTGAAGGTAATGGAGTAAGTTTTACTAAGTTAAACTCTTCATCTACCAATGGAATAGTAACTTGTATCATGAGAATTTGATTAACCAAAGTCGGACTCGTCGTAGTGATTCTGTCTATGATTGGAAGATTCATTCTAGATATTTTTATTGGGAATCTTATATTGTTTGGTAATTCTAGTTGAATGTCTTTTAATGTAGAAATGAACACTTCTGAATTAAGGAATCTACTATTCAGCTTATTCACTTTTGCTCCTTGTAAGATGTCAAGTATTTCAGATTGTTTTGAGAGAATTTGTGTTGCAAATGAAAATGCTTAATTGGATATTTGGTCGAAATTATGTAGTTGTTTTTTCGAAACTAGTAAGATTTTGGAGTTTTAGTGTGTTCTGTCTAATTTCTTCTGTGACATAGTTAAAATTATTATTTATGCTTTCAGCTGTTTTGTTTAGTGCGTCTAACACGTCAGTGATTATTGTCATTTGGTTTTCTGTTATATGATGCAAGTTATTCTGGTTTTCTTGAACTAATGCATCATCTATTTTTTCCGCATCTTCAGAATCCATTGTTCTAAATAAAAACTTTTCTGCCATTCCTATTCCATTGAATAAACCGCCGTTTACATGCTTCTTTTTGAAAATTTGTTTTTGAATAGTATACTGTCAAGGATTTCGTTATTATAAATGATTTCTTTGAGGGAATTTTGTAAAAGTTTTAGGGTAATTGTGCAATGATCTAAAGGATACTTTTATGCTTATGATACACTATTCGGAAATGGTGTTTAGGTTTTGCTCCAATGATTTTTTGTTAGTTTTAATATTAGTATTATTAATGTTGAAGAGAAATGTCCATCTTTTTCTAGTTTTCCAATGGGTTCCAGGTATACTCCGGTTCTATTTAGAGGTTGTACCATTACTTCTGCAACGCCTGTGTTTAAAAATGTTCCTAACATGGTTATGATGGTTATGATGATTTTAATAGAAATGAGAACAACACCGATATTATATAAGTAAGGGAGTGGTGTACTTATGTATGTATTATGGGCTTCTAAATTGAATGTGATTGTTTTCAAATTATGTGTGTGTTTAAATTGTTGTGTGTATTGTGTCTCTTTGATTATAGTGTTTTATGAGGTTATTGTGAACAACCTTTTCTTTTCTGTCTACTTTTATTTTTGAGTTTTCTGGGGACAATACTTCAGTTATTTCGTATGGTCCGTCAAAAATTGGAGATTTTTTATTCGATCGATTCTTGATTTCCACTAATATTTTGTCACCAACTTGATAGCTCGTCTGTTTAGAATTCTTATCGTAGTACGCTTTAGATTTTTTCTTAGCCTTTATTTGATTGTTACGTATTAACTCAAAACCGGTTTGCATTTTCACATTCATTTATGAGACGTAGTCGTCATAATTGTACGGTGGTTGTACGCTTCTGCTCAGTGCGGAGGGAATTGGTGCTTCCAAACCGAAGAGAACTTCGAATGGACTGAAAATTGTGCTAGAATGTGGGGTTGTGTTGTAGCAAAATATTGCATACTCCAGGTAATTATCCGAATTTGACTGGTCCTTGCTTGTATAATTTCTAAGCTAATCACCTAATGTTCTATGTGACCTTTCAAGGGTACCATTTGATTGTGGATGGTACGGACTAGTGTGAATTTTATTGATTTTTAATATTTTGCACACATTTTTTAATAATTCGCTAGTAAAATTTGTCCCTTGATCTGTGATAATTGTTTGCGGAATCCCGTAGGTACAAATTATTTTCTTTACTAGTGCTTCGGCTACCGTTCTGGCTTCTTGATTTGGTATGGCAATGGCTTGTGCAAATTAAGTCAGATCGTCTTGGAACGTCAGTATGTACTTATTTTCATTTTCTGTAATAGGAAGTGGTCCAACTATATCGAGAGATTCTTTCAAATCGAGTTTTTGCTGTTGTAGTGATGACCATTAGTAATTTGTTCCATACAACTTGTTCTTTTGGCAAAGTTCACACGACGCAATGTATTTCTTTATGTCTTCATACATGTTTTTCCATTTTTATGTCTTTTTTATGCGTTTAAGATTGCGTTTAACTCCTTGGTGACCACCTAAAGGTGTGTCATGTAATTCGTATATAATGTTTTTGATTTATTCTGAATTTGAAACTTTGATAATATTTTGACGTACTTTAGGTTGTTCATTAGACGAGACTTTGTTATGACTACGCGTTATCACCTTGACTTCTGCAATATTTAAACGAGACAAAGCGTCTGCATTTGCGTTAAGATGACCTGCTTTATGAGAAACTGTGAAATCGTACTGTTCAAGTTTAATACGCCAGAGCATTATTCTGGAAGAAGGGTCTTTGTAATGAAAACAAAAGACAGATGTTACACCTAACAACGCACCAACAGGGACCGAGACTTTCAAACCAGACGAAGAAACTATGATTCGAAAATTTCGTCTTTGCGAAAATTTCCGCACCTGCGAAATTTCGCTGCCCCACGTTAGGCGCCCTTATATGTATTGAAAATAGAAAAATAAAAGAAGCCTTACACTAACAACGAGCCCATGGGATCGAAACCCAAAGACCACAGAACTAAGTCTGTGAATTTCGCGATTGCGAAAATTTCCGCGCTTGCGAAATTTCGCTGCCCCACATTGGGCGCAATTATATGTAATGAAAATAGAAAAAATAAAAGACAGAAGCCATTGTGTATGAGGAAATACCAGACAGACTACACATAGCACAGCGTCAACAAGGAGCAAGACTTTCAAATCAGACGAAGAAACTCTGTTTTGAAAATTTCGTCTCTGCGAAAATTTCCGCACCTGCAAAATTTCGCGGCCCTACGTCGAGCGCGCCATTATATGTATTGAAAATAAAAGGAAAGAAACCACTAGATAGACGAAAGTCTGCTTTCACCGCATCAAACGAGATCGAAACATTCGAACTAACTCAATAAACTTTTTTTAATATTTTAACTATGTGTCTGTAAGGCACATTGCCTTTTAAAATGCAACAGGTGTTACACGACACTAGTTAGAAGGAATAGAAAGATAGGAAAGAATTGTTTTGGTACAATGGATAGAGAGCTAGTTGATTTTTATTTTTCATTGCATAACCTCATAGGCGACGTCCAGCATAAGCTGGGAGGTATGCTGAAAAGAAAAAAATGCTTTGTACTCAAGTGGGGATTGAACCTGCACCCTCTAGGTTAACAAGCAAGCACTCATTTTTGCATTTTAAATTCATTTTTATTTTCAATTTAACTTATAACTAACTTAAATGCTAGACAAAAACCTTAAAAAAACTAGCTTACAGAAAAACTTAACTAACTTACTGGCCCCATACAGGCGCTCTAAATTATACTATAACTATATATTAAAAATGCCTTTGGGCGTAAAAACTAACTTAAATTAAAATTCAAAATTACTTAAAACTAAACGAGAAAATTTTTTTAAAATTCGTTTTCCAAGACATTTATTTTATATAAAAACTTAAAACTACCCTTTACCTAAATAAAACTAAATTAACCTAAATAAAACTAAAATATACGTAAATATACGTAATTAACTTAAAACTTATTAAAAATACTTAAAATAACTTAAAACTAGAACAGCCACCCGCAGCGTTTTTTTTTTTTGTGCAGCAGCCAATGCATATGCGCACACGCTTATAAATATATATATAATTTATATATATATATTTAACAGCGCCAAATGCACATACACACAAACAAATGCCATTTAGTGTGTTTTATATTTTTTTTTGGTGCCACCACTGTCCTACATAAAATAAACCTATTAATACTTAAAAATACGCAGGTCGGCCAAGGCAACAACAACTATGACTAACCATCAATATCAAGGTGGTCACCCAACCACCAGTATTTTTGAACTTGCTTACAAAAGTCCCTTTTGTCCCGAAGGGGCACAGCTCTACTGAACCGCAGACGCTCTGCTCCGTTCCCAGAGCCGACGTCTCGACCATACAGGATTCGCCGATCCACAGTTCTACGGCCGACGTGGTAGATTAACGGAACCGCCAATCTATCCTGTATCAGCCCCCGACTGTCTAAATAGAGGAATGTCTCGGGCGGATGAAACCGTTAAGACAAACGCTCTCACTATATTCTTCATTGGGGTAATAAGCCCCGAAAATAAGTCCATTGGCTGAGGTCATCGCTCTTGCAATGTGACCCCGAATCAGCTTAATTAAAAAGTTATCTATCCTGTTTATATTGGCTCCGTTGTATAAGACCTCGTTGGCATAATAATGTTTGTACTCCGACTCTGGTGTTCTGTGTAATCCAAGACAGGTCCTAAGACACTGCCTCTCAAACACCCGAATCTTTTCCATTTGAGATGGGGCAACGTTCAACCACACAGGGCGCCCATAGGCAATCATCGGCCGGATGAGGGCCATGTAGCAAATCACCTTCACCCTGTTTTCAAGGCGGCTGCTATAAAACAACCGTCTTGTCAGAGCAAACGCTCCCCTAGCTCTGGCCAGAGCAGCATCTATATGTCGATTGAAATATAGATACTGATCTAGCCAGATACCAAGGTACTTTACTACATCTTTATTCGCCAGTGGATGTCCACTTGGTCCAAAGATCACTAGATTTCTCCAGTTCTTTCTTGTATCCCTAGAAGCCTTAGACAAAGGGGTTCTAAACAGGATAGTTTCTGATTTCTGAAAGTTAATTTTTAACTTCCAGTCATCACAATATCGCTGAATCTTGTCGAAGTCACGCTGCAAGAGAATTCTGATGACTTCAACTTTTGGACCCGTCCTGTACGCTACAAGGTCATCGGCATACGCAATCGCATGAGTGAGACTACCTATCAGATCGCTGGTGTAAATACTAAAAAGAATCGGTGAGTTCACAGCTCCTTGCTGTAGACCGTTTTTAATATCAAAAGTTGTGGTCGAAGTTACATTGCCACTTTTGACAACAAACTTTCTACCATTGAGCATGTCATGAAGCATATACAACAGTGGTTTGCTTATGCCAAATCTGGTTAACTTCAGATAAAGACCCTCTAACCATACGGTGTCGAAAGCCTTCTCTAAATCAACAAGAACGGCACCTGTGCATTGATTTTTCGCTTTGTTCCATTGAACATCAGAAACTAACTTAGACGTGGCATAAATAGTGTCATGTCCCGCCTTAAAGCCAAACTGATTGTCTGGAATAATATTCTTGTCCTCAGCCCACTTGAACAGAGCTCTATTGAGAATCTTTTCGAATACCTTACTGATACTTGGAAGAAGACTTATCGACCGAAGATTTGCCGGATTGGAGCTGTCCTTTCCCTTTTTGGGGAGAGGATGGACCACAGCTGTCTTCCAACTCACTGGATAATATGCATTATTCAATGCGTTGTTAAACAGTGTGGTATAAATGTCTATGGCTTCCTCAGGGAGATGTCGTAACACAAAGTTGGTTATATACCAATATTATAATCTATAGTTTTGTCTAATCAGAGCGTTAATGTTTTTGATCGACGACTTCAATGTCCTAATCTCCAGATCACGTGTGTCCGTGAAACGTCTATAAGGAAGTTTCAACCTAGTCAGCAGTCCACTTTTTTGACCATTTGGGTCTTGTTCCTTATATTTTGGGATTGTTTTGTCCATTGTTCGTTTTACAGTCGTATCCATTTGAGTCAGAAACCCGTCGATCTCGAGGTTCGTCAAGTTTCTGTCATTTGGTGGAGAAATGTCATCGGAACGTATTTCTCTTGCCAAGGCGTTGGAGAAGCGTGGCCAGCGCGTCTTACTGAAATTGTAAGAGTGCACAGGCACATACTCATCCAATTCCACAAGTTCGCTCGGAAGCTGTATTACGGTGGCAAGTCCGCAGTGATCGCTGTCGTATTCAATTGTTCGTAAACAGTTTGTTGTCTGTTGATTTGTTGCGTCAGTTATAACAAGTCGTGAGTCAAGCAGTTAAAGATCCAGAAAGCCACCGCTCCTAGAAAACGAAGGTCTATCTGTCGCAAAAAGATCGATCCTACACTCAACACTGTGACGACCCATCCAATTAAATAAATGGTACCCTCTCGGATTTTGAATTTGATTTCCCCAATCTTCATGTTTGGCGTTCAAATCTCCTGCCATTAGATAATAATTTTCATCCAAGTGCAGTCTTAAGCATTCGAAAAGTTTTTCGGGTTCTGCGATAAAATTAGCTGGCTGAGCTGCTTCGGGTGCGTACGCCGCGATCACGTACATTCTTTTCCCCTGAAGGAGCGGAATGCAAATGATGCAGGCTTCTAGCTGCCCAAATCTTCGCACTTCACTATTATATATAACCTTCAATTTAATGCCCTTTCGTATGAAGATTGCAACCCCACCCCCTTGAGAGGAGTTAGGCCGATCCCTTCGCACGATATTGTAATTATTATTAGTCAATTTGTGTTTCTGGGTAAGCTTAGTTTCGCTAGCCATAAACACATCAGGACTTTGGTCTTGCAGCAAATGAAAGAGATTTGCTCTACGTTCGGTCCTAATCAGCGAATTTACATTCACAGCTAGGATCTTAAAGGGTCGCTCAGGCAGCGCTCCTTTAACCATTTCGCGTTGCCGGCAGAATAGAGAAGAGGTAATCCACCCTAGCCGCCTGCTCCCTGATCTGTTTTTGCACGTCGGTTAACTGACCATGAATAGTCAGCAACACCTGCATCAGATCTGCCTCTGGCACAGGAGCCGTAGGCACTTGGACCTGTTTGGCTACCTGTGGTTGAGGCTGTACCGTGTTTCCCTTTCCAGACGCGATTTGGGCGTAAGAAATTGCGGGATTAACGGAAATTGTTTTCTGGCGTACTTCAGGGCGTCTCACCTCAACTGTTTTCTTTTGGGCTTTGTTTTGCCTTATCTCCTGAAACTTCGGACATCCCCGATAGTTTGCGGGGTGCCCGGAGCCTCGGCAGAGCGCACATTTTAACTGGGTCATATCTGTGACCCTATCTTGCCCGAGTTTACACTCCACTGTTTTGTGGGTATCTCCACATTTAACACAGACTGGGTCCATACCACAGTTAACTGCAACGTGTCCGAACCCAAGCAAGCACTCCGTCCATTGTACCATTGCCGCCCATACTTTGGTTCAGAGATTTCGTTTCAGTGGAAGATCTCGTGTCCACGAAAATTTGTCTTCTTGTCTTGAATGCGCTAATGTGAAGTGGGAGTGACACAACTAGAAGGTTATTCCTTAGATTTTTATTGCCCAACTAAACGAAAAGCCGACTGTACTCCTTGTATACATGAGTGTCCCGATTATTCGAGTTGTTTCCATTCGCTAGGTTTCGATGGTTGGCAATATTGCATCCCGGTTTGAGAAATTTAGGACGTTTGCTGGGACTAGGTGCTGTAGTTTGAATTCCAATTTTAGGTGAAAGTCTCCACATATTTCTTAAAAACTACATATAAAAATATTGAATGAGATCGTTCAATGAATCAAGTCGTAGGTGGTTTCTATCTCCTCTAAACAAGTCTTAAGTCATTTAGAGGAGGCAGGACCCCCTCGTAGTCGATTCATCAAACCATCGCACTCCGTGCACGTGGGGGTTATGTACACGAGTTGATAAAACCCTAAAAATTGCTTTGAATCACAACGATTCGGTTATTTATACTGTAGAAGCTAACTTATGTTTATCATTTATGGTCTAGATTTACATTTCGAAAAATATATCCTTACGAAGATTTTTGCTAAGGAGGTGTTTAATCCCCTTGACTTTCAATGCGGTTAAAGTCATCCGGTAGATAAACTTTCCAAATGAATAATCTATAAGAGAGCAAAAAAATAAAACTTATTGGCTTCACAAAAATAAAAACCTATCACATCTCCACAAGTCAATTGGCTAAACAAAAAAAAGACCTATCAAAAAGACGTTCAACTCGGAGGAATAGGGTACTACCGCTCGACTGCTGCTACAGGTCCTTAAAGTTGCTTCAGCTGGCTCAGTCATCAGGGAAGTGAGTCGATGCTGCAGAAGCGAGTAGTGGGTTTACATATTTGTTGGACCTGGAATCTAGCTATTGGTTGACTCAGGTAATTTAAAAAGCTAAGCTGAAAAGCTAAGGGCTGAAAGGACAAATTCAGAAAAAAAAATTGAGTTAGAACAGAAATAGACGTTAGAAGACGAATGAAATTTTTATAAACAGGACATGATGTTACTAGTCCGTTCGGATTATCTTATCCCATAACCCATCCATATGTTCCTTATCATCCGAATATTTTTACAGGAACCCTTATTAAAACGGGAGAAACAGGTGTATTCGTTTCCCCCTTTATCGCCTAACTTCCCGACCGAAAGTTGCGAAAGGATATTTAACTCTCCTTGCAACCCTCCCAATGACGTACCTATTGGCGCAAATTATGAAGGTACATCCCACAAACGAAACTCCACGTATCTACATCTTAGTGTATCTTATAAAAATTTAGTCAAATCTTCATAAGGCTGACCATGGTGGTGTTACGGTCGTTGTTGTTGTGGTTGCTGTTGCTGTATTCTAGGGGAATTAATTCAGGGTATTGGATCCATAATTTCAGTCATGACCCCTTTCCTTTCTATTTTACGAACCCATATCCTTCATGAGAACCAAAACAAAGAAAACAAAATTCTCCTCCTTGCGATCGACGATCAATCACACATAAAACTTCAGAAGAAAATTTAGAATTGAAAAACTTTAAATTTCAAAGTCTAATATAAATTTTATTGAATAAATCTTAAAAACTAACAACTATTTTTCTTAAGTCCAAAAAAAAATCTATAAGTATATTCTTGAATCAAAAATAAGAACTAAACTAAAGAATATCTATGTAGTTATTGTTCCAAACCGATATAACTATTTCAAATATAATTTTTATTAGGTATGTCGCCTAAGATAATTGTAGCTAAAATTTTCTCAAAACCAGTTATTTATACAAATAGAACTTGAAATCATCAAAATTATGTATTAAATATATGCCACAAATGGTCTCGATATAAAAATTTTTTATAGAAAAATCAATTGCCCAAGATTTTCTGCTAATAGGTAGAATCGAATATAAGAAAGAAATTAATTTCTTTTCGTTTCGCGATATTATTGACGGAATTAAAATGTTTGCCTTGTTCAGGACGTTACTATATCGAGTTTGGAAGTTAATTACCTCCCCTCTATTCGCGACAACCGAAAAAATTTCGGTAAATATTTTCATTAACCGATACAACAAAGAGCGATAAAAATTTCGAATAAGTGAACTGACAGTCTTTTGCACCTTTATATCGGTCGCTTAACTTTGCATATATCGTAGATTTATGCTAGCTAGTCAAGGTAGTCGTTCTAATGGACCTTTAGAAGCAAAAGAAATTCGTTCTTCCCCGACTGATTATGTACATCAGTATTTATAAATTTAACGTGAAGTTACAAAAAAAAATGAACGATAAGTTTCAACATATAATATATGTACATGTTATTCAAATGATTTAAAATTTAGGGAAAATTCTTTAATTAATAAAGGAATTTCCAAAATGATCGATAAAAGTGAATCAGATAGTATGAGACTAAAAGTCTGTGTCAAAGAAAACCTTTTTCCCCAAAACCAAAAGAATAGAATTTTCATCCACGAAAAGCACCAAAAGATTGGCGATTCGGATTTTTAATCAACAATAATAATACAAATACAATGTTATAAAAAGTAAAGATTAATAAAAGTAACTTTTTCAATATAGTTATAAAAAGTGTAATAAATATAGGATAAAAGGTTCGACGCAGGATAGAGTGCACTTTGTCGCTTGACGACCAGATATTATTAAGTATTTCAATGTAATGTATTTTCCGTTTCATATTATCTTTTCAAAAAGACAAAAAAAAATTTAAAAATCTTCTTTCTTATTATTTTCTTATTATTCCACAGTCGAATATTGATGAATAAGTACTAATAATTGCATGTAGCCTTAAACGATATGAATTTCTCTCTTTTTTTTTTTTGTAAAGTAATTCAACTACTTCCATTACCATATGTAAAATATGCACATATATTAATATATCTTTCTTTTTTTTATTTTTAAGCAAATGACGAATTTTCAAAAAGTGATAGGGATAAAACCATAATGGTAGATTTTCTTTATGAGACGATAATAATATTTTTCGAAACGTTATATCAAACTAATAAAAAATATATAATTTTCCACCATATCTCAGATCCAATATCAGAATTTAATGAAATTTTTATACAGGGTACTTAGATTTGTCGAGGTCAGTTGCTAGTCTCATAGCACTTTTCCCACGTTGTTATTTTGCGACATATCAGACCCTTCGATTGTTTTATGGATCCATACGTTTCATCGGTCCACATATTTTCTAGGTACATATATTTTATAGCTCCATATCTTTTATTGATCCGCATATTTTATTGATCCGCATATTTTATTGATCCGCATATTTTATTGATCCGCATAAAAAGCCGGGTAGGCTAATTTGTGAGGGTGGATGGACTGGTACAAAACCTCGTTATAGGGTGGACAATTTTTGTTCGACGTACCTGTCCCACCTCCACGTTGGTTTCTGATGATGTCCACTGCCACCCTGGTTGCTCCTTAGCTGCCTGTATATCAAAAAAAAATTACTTTAGTATTTCGTATGGGAATTAGGTAAAATTGCATATGCATAAAAAAATGTTATATACAAAGACTAAAATTTCTCAAAAAAGCATCTTCACTGCAAGAAATTAACTAATTTCATATCCTGAGCTCGTGGTTTATTTTTCTTGTGTCAATCGTATGCAAATTTGAGGCCTTTTTTTTTTGTAACGCACTTTTTACCATGTGCTATCATTACAACACATAAAAATCTCTTTTTTCCCTGCTAGAACTCGTGAACTACTCCTGCTTCCATAGACGCGAACTTTTGAACAGATTTTTCGCAAATGCTTTTTCTTTACACTTTTTCCAATTAGATTATTGTTGGAATTGTCCTGGATGGAATAATTTTTGGTACTGTCCCTATACTCCTCTGTCAACATTCGAAATATTCGTCTAGGATCACGCCTTGTATTGTGAAGAGTCTTAATCCACATGGAATAAAGAATTTGCTACCAAATGTATTTTATCGAAGATCAAAAAAAAGTCTTCTGTTGCTGATGCAATAATTTTATTTCAACAGTGGCATTGTTACGCACTTAAAATTTGTAATTTTTTTTATCTAATTTACTACAAAAAATATGGTATATACCTGGTTCTTTTTGGATTATCCAAATTTTTCACCTAGCTGCTCCTTTTTTTTGTGTCGTCTTATTGGCTCCTGTTTTTCTTTATCTTTCTTTTACACTTGAATCACTACTATTTCTTTTTTTTTCTTTTTACTGTTATTTACTTTATATAATTTACCTTTAAGAACTTTTATGATGTTTTTAGTTTGCCGGCTAAAATTGTTCTTTTTGGATTATCCAAATTTTTCACCTAGCTGCTCCTTTTTTTTTTGTGTCGTCTTATTGGCTCCTTTTTTTTCTTTATCTTTCTTTTACACTTGAATCACTACTATTTCTTTTTACTGTTATTTAATTTATATAATTTACTTTAAGCACTTTTATGATGTTTTTAGTTTGCCGGCTAAAATTGAAAAGAATTTTATAAAATTTCTTTTCCACCCCTTAGGTTTGACTCGTTTCAATATTGGAATTTTTTTTCTTTACGAAGCTTTGATTCAACGTCAAGTCCGAACTTAGTCGTAGTTAAGTTGCTCCTTTTCCGTAAATTCTAGTACTACGTCATTTTTCTTACCGACTTATGGTCTGTTTATACTAGGTGTCACGTGAAGTGATAATGTAGTTTGAATTATAACTCATTTTTATTTCTAGTCAAATAATAAACAATCATGTTGAAGACTATTGTTTATTGGTAAGTTTTTCAAAATTAATAACATTTTTTTCTTTTAAAGAATTTTTTTGTAAAATTTTTCTTATTTATTCCGGACGGACGTTTAGTTGGAGTTTTCATATTGAACTTGGGTTAAATATAGTAAATTTCTTACGAAAAATTTAATCTTGAAAATAAGTATTTAGTACAGATTTTGTACAGAAATAAATAAATAAGTGTATTATTAATTATTGTTTTACCTTTTTCGAAACAACTTCGAACTTTTACTCGGTGAGTTTTCTAGAGAAATCTGAGTGAATCGGTATTTCATAATTTTTATCATCCTCTCAGATTCTATTTCTTTGATGACAAAAAAAATATTTCTTTACTCTGCCGGTCGCAGCTTGATTTTTTTGTTCGCAATACATGATGTTTAAAGTTAATGATTTCTTAACTTTGGATTAACTATTTTGTAGATCGCTCGATGTTTACTCAGAATACGTTCATTATTTTTGCTCTTCTGTCTATTCTCTTTATTTCTATCTCTTTCTCGGTTGATACTAGTTCTTTGCTTATTTACCTCAATCGTTTCTAGATCAACTATTACTTGTTATTACTCGTATATACTGACTCTAATGTGTTTGTATAAATCTGCTACTCTCACTACCTATGTCCTCAAAATAAAGTCCTACTTTGTTTCAAAACCTAAATCTATTATTTCTTCTTTCTTTCTACGTTTCCTGATCGTGATAAATGCTTCTTTAAAAAAATCATAAATCTTTGATTTATATGCAAATTTTTACCATAACCATAGGAGTTCAACTCATTTTCAGTACATCACCGGGCAGTACTTTTTCATCGTAAAACTCTACTACTGGAGTTTGCCATTTTCGTTGGGTTATTGTTTCTAGTGTTGTCTCCATTTACCCTTATGATGTCGCACGTTTTACTTTATTGATTAGCCTCCATTACTCCTTTATGAGTGACATTACTGCACAAAATGCCCATATGGGGGTTTCCATTTTGTAAGAATATATTCTTTTTACTTTTTCTCCTTTATGCCAGTGTGGATGATGGGACGTATTCTAGATTGGTGCGTGTCTGAGCTAACTTCCATAGATTTTTGTCTTGGCTAAATGATTTCTATTTCATTCACAATTACATCATTGACGTAAATTAAAGAATTAGTATAAAAAGAAAATTTTTTAAATTGGTATGGTTTTTAAAAGAAACTTGATGAGTGAACTACAATGAATTTTCGTTATCTCCTGTCGAGGTGAGTGAGATAGCTTTTTCTACAAAACATCTTCGTTGTATATGGTACCACCAAGTACAACGACGATGGAAAAGAAAAGTTACTTTATTGCTAAAGTTGTATCGAGAAAATCTTAAACAAATTAAATTCCGAATCACCGACGACCCTTTTGTCTCATGTACAGCTGGACTAGCCGGTTATGATAAACTGTTGACAATTATTCGACCTTCATTTTCTCAAGTCCTTGGTATGCACTACCATCTCGAAACCTTTTTCATCTTTTAGAAATTTAGGACTCAGTTTAGCATTTATATGCTAAGCCGCACTGCTGAGTGTGAAATTTCTTCTGAATACTTTATCCCCTACTTGGTATGATACTGTCTTACTTCGTAAATTATAGTTGTATTCATAATTTTCATGGGCTTGGTTCAACGCAGTTTTTAAATAGGCGTGTAATATACCCATCTTCGCAACCTCAGGTAGCCAATGAATTTCCGATTGATTTAACCCGTCTTACTTTCTCAACAAGCGATAGTCTGAACCATGCTCAACCATATGTTGGCCAAATAGAGCCTCATACGGAGACCTGCCTATAACGCTATGTACGGATGTACGTAAACCACTACTGATTTCAGACAAATGAACGTCCCAATTAATTTGCTTCGGGTCTATATATGCACATATAGCGCTTAAAATTTAACGATTGACCCTCTCGCTGGCGTTGGCTTGTGGAGCATAAGAAGCGGTCTTAATATGTGTAACGTCAAAGTTACTTAAACAAGTCCCAAAATCTTTACTTATGAATTGTGATCCGTTATCGGATAGCAAAGTTTCAGGAACACCAAACATCAAAAATACTTCTTTAGTGAGAAACTTAATTAACTCATTTGAATTCGCTTTTTTTTTCTTTTTTTTTTATATTAAGCGCGCACTAAAGGGGTTATGAATACCCTTATAATGATTAAACACAGTGCGAGTAATTAGGAAATGAGGATAGGATTAGAAAGGAGAAACCGATGCACATTGGTTTTGAATGTCTGCAGACTATAATGAGTGGGAAATACTGTGTCTGGTAAAGCATTCCACATTCGCGTAGTGCGGCTGAAGAAAGAATCTCTCTACTTAGCAGTACGTCCGAAATTGGGCTCAAGGGTAAACTGATGGGCATTCCTAGCAGCACGGGTATTACGGTTGAATTGTTTAAGGGGAGGAATGCAACTGGCTATTTCACTAGAGCATTGTTTATGAAAATAACGATAAAACAATGACAGGCATGAGACCTTGCGGCGGTGTTCAAGAGAAGCAAATGTCTCAGTAAGAGAACGATCTCCTATCATTTTTAGAGCTCTTTTTTCAATTCTATCCAGAAGACTCAAGTACGTTATTGGGGCTCTAGCCCAAATATGAGAGTTATACTCAAGTTTGGGACGAATAAAAGATTTGTAAATTGTAGCCAGATCAGAAGGGGTAAAAAACTTCTTGCATCGTCGGAGAAAACCTAAACACTTAGCAGCATTTTTGGCGAAGTCAAATATATGATCACTCCACAGCAAGTGGTTTGTGATGCACATACCTAGAACCGATAGTTGTTCAATCTCCTCGATGCAAGTACCACCCATGGATAGTGGCATTGGGGGAGGGTTACGCTTTTGCAACAATAGGCAGCATTGAGTTTTCGAAGCATTAAATTCTACACGGTTTTTATATCCCCATTGAACAATGCTGTCAAGATCAGAATTTAATGAGCTTATCATACGCTGCCGTTGGTAGTCCACATCCGAAGAACAAGGATGATAATCTAAAAACGAATATGAAAAGCAGAGGGTACTGTCATCAGCGAAACAATGTAGTGGGTTAGAAGTTTCAGACAAAAGATCGTTTATAAAAATAAGGAAGAGCGTCGGAGACAAAACGGAGCCCTGGGGCACACCAGCGTTTATTTTGTGGATATCAGATTTGAACCCGTCCGAATTACTGAATTGAACGGTCCGAAACGTAATTTCTAACCCAACAAAGAAGAGATTCATCAATACCAAAAACACGCATTTTCGACTTGAATTGAACGGTCCGAAACGTAATTTCTAACCCAACAAAGAAGAGATTCATCAATACCAAAAACACGCATTTTCGATAAGAGAGCTTGATGCCAAACTCTATCAAATGCCTTTGAAATATCAAGTGCAATAATCTTACTTTCTCCAAAACGATTGTAAAGATTTATTCCACTGTTCGGTGAGATAAACCATGAGATCACCAGTGGACCTATTGCAACGAAAGCCATACTGCCGGTCATTAAGAAGCTTCCGTTCTTCAAGATATTTCTTAAGCTGAAAATTGATCAGCGTTTCTATGACCTTGGAAAGAAGGGACGTAAGTGCAATTGGACGATAGTTAGAGGGGGAGGAGGATTCACCTTTTTTAGGGACAGGCTGGACAAATGCAGTTTTCCATCCACTCGGAAAGAGACCAGTAGAATAGGACAGATGGAAAAGATTACGCAGTTGTTTTGCCAGCGTTGAAGAACACCTCTTCAGAACAATAGCGGGGATACTATCCGGGCCAGCGGATTTGTGAATGTCAAGATCTTTTAGGACTCTAGCAACTGAACGAGTGCGAAAGAAGATTCGTCCCATAGCATCGAATTAACAGCAAACTGTGCTGCAAGCAGATTGGCTTTATCAATCGAGCTTACAAAAGGAGTGTCATTGGAAACGAGCGTAGGAACTGACGATGACGTAGTGTTGCGCACATTTTTTACAAATGACCAGAAATTTTTACTACCTTTGGGACATTGTAGTATTTTTTGCCTTAATTTCTGATCATGGAAAAATTTATTGCGTCGAATATGTCCGTTACAATTCTTTCTAACTTGTTTGAACTTATTCCGGTGTTCCTCAGTAGGGTTGGCTTTATAAATCCGGAAACTTACATCTTTGATCCTAATAACCTCTTTACAGCTCGAATCAAACCATGAGTTTTCTTTAGGTTTGATAGATTTTACCCTATTCGGGATAAAATTTCTCATTCCTAAAAGAATTAAGTTTGTAACCATATCTGTGCTGGAATCCACGTCACTATCGAGGAAGCATAGTGACCAGTTAAAGTTCCTGAAGAAGTCGTTGAGACCGTTCCAGTTGGCTTTCTCATATTGCCATACGGTTCTCGTAGGGTTTTTCTCTTTAACTGGGGTTTTTTGGCATGAGAAATTAGCAGATATGACACAATAGTCTGATGTGCCTAGAGGCGGTAATACACTTATCGTATATTTATTAGGATCAGAGGTAAGAAACAAGTCTAGAGTGTTGGCGGACTGACCTGCAACGTCAGGAATCCGAGTTGGCTCATCAACTAACTGAGTCAGGTGGTTTAACTCAGCAAAAATCTCGACATACCTTCCTTCGGGTGTTGTCTGAACAGAATAGCGCAGCCACGAAGAATTGTGAACATTGAAATCGCCCGTAACAACGATCTCACTGTGCTGAAAGTGGGATACAATTCTCTGGATAGAGTCGGACAGCGCATCGAATTCGGTGCAAGTCGAATTACTATCCAGACTTGGGCTACGATAAATAAAACATGTGTGAATGATGCACCTTTGGACGGTGAATTTAAACCACATATAATTAAAATTTGTGTTGGTGCACTGACCATATTGTGGTAGAAGTTGATAGGCAACATCATTCCGTACATATACGGCTAGACCATGGTGAGAAAAGAATAAAGGCACTAAGCTATAACCGTAAAGGTTAAACTCCGAGTGGTCAGTGGTTTCACCAACCTGAGTTTCGCTTAGTGCCAAAATAGCTGGCCTGTTCAAAACAGTATGAACGTACGCAGCATGGAAATTTTTCCTAAGCCCACGAATGTTGCTATAATGAACACTGAACTTACCAGCCATCACAATACACAAAAACACAAAAAAAAACCAAAACAAGACAGTTAACTATGAAGCAAATTCATTTTGGACACTAAAACTTCACAGTTGTAATTTACCATTAGTGTTATGCCTTAATGGCAAATTAAAACTGATCCGCTCCTGAACCCCAAAAAAATTTTTACCCCAATTTATCAATTTGTCATTTCACATAGTCTATTGCCGCACTGTATGATATGTATATAACAGCAGTACTTGCAGTGGCTATGCGAAACAATTGTGGGCGAAGGTGGAACAGAGAGGGAGGGGAGAAAAAAGGAAGACTCGTTGTGTTGTTTTTTCTTTTTTTTTCTTTATATTATTAGATGAATGTGCACTGCACTCCACTGAAGAAACTTGATTATTTTTTTTTTATTATTGCACACGCGGCGCGTAGGTTTCTTTATTTTTTTTTTTAGTTTTATGTGTTTGAAAAAGGGAGGTGGATATTTATGTATTTATTTATTATTCTGTTTTATTTTAACAACACAGCAGAGACAAATGTACTACGCTCCCACGCGTGCGCTCACGGTGGGATGTAGATCGGATTAAGGCTTTATTAGCACAAACTTCGTTAATTGATCGAGAGCGATGACTATAAATGTATTTCCCCTTCTGGATCTAGGGTATTGCTCTAGGAAATCTACGTATAAATGTTGGAATGGTCGGTCCACAAGGCTTTCCCCATTTCCGTACGTAAAGTACAATTAGGTGCTTTTGTCATTTTGCACGTGTCGCAATTATTTACATATAGTTTTACCTGGTTGCTCATGGCTGGCCAATAAAATTCTTGCCGAAGACGATATAACGTCTTGGCGATACCCCCATGTGACGATCTAGGTGGACAATGAGCTTGCTCTATCAGCTTCCCAGTCAGCTGCGATGGAACCCAAAGCTTCCATGACAAATCTTCCTGGAGAGAATTTCCCGTCGAGTGCTTGACTCGCTTATATACAACGTCATCTGATACTTGTAGATCACGAAAACGTTCTTTATTATCCTTAACATGTGTAATGATCTGGCCATATTCTTTTGATTTAAAAGCCGGGTCTTCTAAATTTATTAGTAACGCGTTAGATACATTCGTCGTGGTCACAGGAATAGGTTTCTCCACATCCAGTGTGTCTACCTCATAGACCCTCGACAAAGCGTCTGGCACATGATGCTGAGAGCCGCGTCTGTGAATCACTTCGAATTCGAAACTTTGAACCCCAGCTTTACGCTGTTTTGCTCCATCGGCAGTAAATATATTAGAATCGAATTTTCTATAAGGAATATTAGCATCTTCAATGTATTTAGCAGCACCGTTACCGAGGAAACTAATGCTCGCTCCGGAGTCGAGTAAACCAAGCCATTTATTATTAAATAATTCTTTCAAGTAGGCACGCGGATCGTCTTTAAGACATTCTACTTCGGCTATGTTTACCGCTCGGTATAATTTACGTTTTTGAACAAATCTATTTCTTAGTTTTTCTATTTTGTTTAAATGTTTAGGATAGGTGTATATACGTTAACGCGCTTCAGCGTAATCAATTTGTCTCTGATGAAGAGATTTCAGAGGTCTTAATATGGGAATTGAAGTGGTTTTTGAATAAGTATTGTTATTCCGATTATTCGAGTTATTTCCATTCGCTAGGTTTCGTGGGTTGGCAATATTGCATCCCGGTTTGAGAAATTTAGGACGTTTGCTGGGACTAGGTATTGTAGTTTGAATTCCAATTTTAGGTGAAAGTCTCCACATATTTCTTGAAAATTACATATAAAAATATTGAATGAGATCGTTCAATGAATCAAGTCGTAGGTGGTTTCTATCTCCTCTAAGCAAGTCTTAAGTCGTTTAGAGGAGGCAGGACCCCCTCGTAGTCGATTCATCAAACCATCGCACTCCGTGCACGTGGGGGTTATGTACACGAGTTGATAAAACCCTAAAAATTGCTTTGAATCTCAACGATTCGGTTATTTATACTGTAGAAGCTAACTTATGTTTATCGTTTATGGTCTAGATTTACATTTCGAAAAATATATCCTTACGAAGATTTTTGCTAAGGAGGTGTTTAATCCAGTTGACTTTCAATGCGGTTAAAGTCATCCGGTAGATAAACTTTCCAAATGAATAATCTATAAGAGAGCAAAAAAATAAAACTCATTGGCTTCAAAAAAATAAAAACCTATCACATCTCCACAAGTCAATTGGCTAAACAAAAAAAAAGACCTATCTAGACGTTCAACTCGGAGGAATAGGGTACTACCGCTCGACTGCTGCTACAGGTCCTTAAAGTTGCTTCAGCTGGCTCAGTCATCAGGGAAGTGAGTCGATGCTGCAGAAGCGAGTAGTGGGTTTACATATTTGTTGGACCTGGAATCCAGCTATTGGTTGACTCAGGTAATTTAAAAAGCTAAGCTGAAAAGCTAAGGGCTGAAAGGACAAATTCCGAAAAAAAATTGAGTTAGAACAGAAATAGACCTTAGAAGACGAATGAAATTTTTATAAACAGGACATGATGTTACTAGTCCGTTCGGATTATCTTATCCCATAACATCCGAATATTTTTACAGGAACCCTTATTAAAACGGGAGAAACAGGTGTATTCGTTTCCCCCTTTATCGCCTAACTTCCCGACCGAAAGTTGCGAAAGGATATTTAACTCTCCTTGCAACCCTCCCAATGACGTACCTATTGGCGCAAATTATGAAGGTACATCCCACAAACGAAACTCCACGTATCTACATCTTAGTTTATCTTATAAAAATTTAGTCAAATCTTCATAAGGCTGACCATGGTGGTGTTACGGTCGTTGTTGTTGTTGTTGCTATTGCTGTATTCTAGGGGAATTAATTCAGGGTATTGGATCCATAATTTCAGTCATGACCCCCCTTCCTTTCTACTTTACGAACCCATATCCTTCATGAGAACCAAAACAAAGAAAACAAAATTCTCCTCCAAACGACGATCAATTACATTTAAAACTTCAGAAGAAAATTTAGAATTTAAAATCTTTAAATTTCATTTCAAAGTCTGATATAAATTTTATTGAATAAATCTTAAAAACTAACAACTATTTTTCTTAAGCCCAAAAAAAAAATCTATAAGTATATTCTTGAATCAAAAATAAGAACTAAACTAAAGAATATCTATGTAGTTATTGTTCCAAACCGATATAACTATTTCAAATATAATTTTTATTAGGTATGTCCTCTAAGATAATTGTAGCTAAAATTTTCTCAAAACCAGTTATTTATACAAATAGAACTTGAAATCATCAAAATTATGTATTAAATATATGCCACAAATGGTCTCGATATAAAAATTTTTTATAGAAAAATCAATTGCCCAAGATTTTCTGCTAATAGGTAGAATCGAATATAAGAAAGAAATTTATTTCTTTTCGTTACGCGATATTATTGACGGAATTAAAATTTTTGCCTTGTTCAGGACGTTACTATATCGAGGTTGGAAGTTAATTACCTCCCCTCTATTCGCGACAATCGAAAAATATTTCGGTAAAAATTTTCATTAACCGATACAACAAAGAGCGATAAAAATTTCGAATAAGTGAACTGACAGTCTTTTGCACCTTTATATCGGTCGCTTAACTTTGCATATATCGTAGATTTATGCTAGCTAGTCAAGGTAGTCGTTCTAATGGACCTTTAGAAGCAAAAGAAATTCGTTCTTCCCCGACTGATTATGTACATCAGTATTTATAAATTTGACGCGAAGTTACAAAAAAAATTAACGATAAGTTTCAACATATAAGTACATGTTATTCAAATGATTTAAAATTTAGGGAAAATTCTTTAATTAATAAAGGAATTTCCAAAATGATCGATAAAAGTGAATCAAATAGTATGAGACTAAAAGTCTGTGTCAAAGAAAACCTTTTTCCCCAAAACCAAAAGAATAGAATTTTCATCCACGAAAAGCACCAAAAGATTGGCGATTCGGATTTTTAATCAACAATAATAATACAAATACAATGTTATAAAAAGTAAAGATTAATAAAAGTAACTTTTTCAATATAGTTATAAAAAGTGTAATAAATATAGGATAAAAGGTTCGACGCAGGATAGAGTGCACTCTGTCGCTTGACGACCAGATATTATTAAGTATTTCAATGTAATGTATTTTCTGTTTCATATTATCTTTTCAAAAAGACAAAAAAAATTAAAAATCTTCTTTCTTATTATTTTTGCTTCAGGTTTTAGTCCCCAATGTCTCAGGACCACAGTCGAATATTGATGAATAAATACTAATAATTGCATGTAGCCTTAAACGATATGATACTACTTGTCTTAGTGGCAGCACTGGTTTTATTTACTGTGGTCGTGTTTTGTTTAGCTCTACAATTTTATTTTGTTTTTGTGAATTTATCATAAGATAAGAAGTCTATTAATTATTAAATTTCATTTTAATTTACAAATAAGTATTTTTTTTGTATAATGTGGTAATATGTTTACTTCTTTTTGATTGCTACATAATATATTTTCATATTTTTGTTTTCCCATTTGTAAACTTGAAGTGATTTTTTTTTGCTGATATAGTGGTAGTTTGATTTTGATGGTGTTATTTTTAGTGTTGTTACCTATTAATATTATCATCATAAAAGCTCTTTTGATGTCATAATAATTTTTAGTACTATCTTGTTATTTTAATTTTGCTCCAAATTCATTTATTTATTGAGCTCGCTGGTTGTGCGTGTCTGCGCGTGGTTGAGTTCATACAAGTGATACATTTTTTCAGGTTCGAATCCCAGGCAAAACTATTTGTTCTTACTTTCTTTTTTTTTTTTTTTTTTATTTAATTTTTGTTGTTTCTTTACTTTATTTCATTTTTAGTATTTATTTTCCAATGAATTGTTCAGCTGTTAAGTGTCTTGAGCATTCGGACTCAGTCACCCTTTTCGAATGCTTTGGTCCTTGTGGTCAATCTTTCCACGCCAAGTGCATTGGCTCAAGTAGTGCTTTTATTGAAAAGATAATTTCTTCAAAAATTGCTTTTTGGTATTGTGCTAATTGTAGGCAACTGTCTCTTTCCCAACTTTCTTTTAAAATGTCGGCTTTGAAAACAGATGTCTTGAAAATTTCGAAGACATTTGAAGATCTCTTAGTGCATTTCAATTCCATAGTTTCAAATGTCAACTCGTTTCCGTTATCAACTGAAACATCTGTTAAATCTACTTCAACAGATGATGAAATCATAGTTTCCACTGAAATAATAAATCAGAAAATTTCTAGTTCTTCTAAGAGCAAGAAAAGAGGCCGTGAGGGTTCATCGTCATCGAAAAACACTTACCCTGCTCCTAAACGTACGAACCTTAGGAGCAATAATAATAAAACAGTTGTAAACGCTTCAGTTCCTGTCCAGGAAATGAACATTTCACCCGCCATAATTTTAAATGCTGACTTAGATCAACCAGTAGCTTCCGTTGATACGCCCATCCAAAAAGTTGAGATTGAAAATCCTACCATTAGTTCTCTTCCCGAGATAACCTCTGTAGCACCGAAAAAAATTGAATCAGTACCTAGGCCCAAATTAGTATTTGTGTCCCGACTGGACCCCAAACTTCAATCCAGTGATATACTCCAACATCTGGTGGACATCAAATGTATCTCTTCTTCTTCATGCATTAAGTGCACTAAAATCAGTAAACCTGATAGCTTCGTATCCTCTTTTAAAATAACAGCTCCCTCATCATTATTTGATGATCTTTGTAATAGCAATTATTGGCCTACCGATACTCTTGTTAAGGAATTTTCGGTGCGTTCTAAACAAAGAGTTCATCGAAAATCTTCGGAAATCCCTGCTTCAAAAAACTAAATAGGTTATCCCTCTTCTATCAGAACGTTAGAGGGATTCGCAGCAAAACTGCTGAAATTTTCAAAAAATCTCAGGCTTTTCCGCATGATATCATTGTTCTTACTGAAACATGGCTCAATGACACCTTTTTAGACAAGGAAATTTTTGACGAAGAGTTCAATGTTTTCAGAAGAGATCGTCATGTAGATAAGCCCAAAGAAGTTGGTGGTGGTGTTTTGATTGCTGTTCGTAATCACCTCACATCTAATCTTGTCTCTTTCCCTTTTAATATATCAGTTGAACTTATTTGCCTTAGAATTTCAATTGAATCCAAAGATTTTTTTTATTCTGAATGTTTATATTCCTCCTAAAAGTCCAGTAGCAATTTATTCTGAGGTCTCCTTAGCTTTGGATCATGTAATTGTAACAGCTGGCTTTAATAGTAATATTTTACTGGTGGGTGACTTCAATTTGCCTAACGTTAATTGGATCCCCTCAGAAGACGAGTCCTATTTTGAAGCATCCCCTACTTCCTCTCAACAGGAGCTTCTTCTTTTGGATAATATTATTTGTACTAACTTACAGCAAGTAAACTGTATTAAAAACTTTAAAAATCGAATTCTCGATTTAGTCTTTTCATCTGACGCTGCTAGTGTTGTTGTGGTAGAATCTGCCACAGCCTTATCTAATATAGACAGCTACCATCCTCCCCTTGATATATTTTTGGATTTGAGCTGCCATTTGCTCAATAACACTCAGTCGCATGACTGTTCATATTCTCTTGATTTTCGTAAAGCTAATTTTCAATTACTTTATGATGAATTAAGTTCCTCTGGTATTTCAGATATTTCTTTAACTAATATTGACGTCGCAGTTACTGAATTTTATACTATTTTCAATAACTGCTTAGCAAAATCTGTTCCTACTAAACTGTCTAAAACTTCCAAAGTTTCACATCCATGGTTTACAAAGGAGCTCACATCTCTTCGTAACAAAAGAAATAAGGCTTGGAAAACTTATATCAAAAGTCTTTCTACTTTGGATCATAATGTGTATATTTCGCTTTTTGAGCAGTTTAATAACCTTTCTAAAAGTTTATACTCTGACTACTTAAAGGAAATGGAGGTTTCATTGAAACTTGATCCAAAGAAATTTTGGAATTTTGTAAATTCAAAAAAGAAGTCTGACGGATATCCAATAAACTTTGTTTATAATGATTCTTCGTTAACGAGCTCTTCTGATATCTGTAATGCATTTTCAGAAAATTTTAGTAACTCTTTTATTGACACTCGTGTTGATATTGATGTTGAATTCTTTGAATATTTGCGTGACTGTCCTCAAGTTACTTTTAACTACGTTCCGATGGAACATGACAAAATTTTACATTTTCTTTCATTGCTTAAAGATGACTACTCTCCAGGCCCAGATGGCATTCCTCCAATTATACTGAAAAAATGTAGCTCCATTATAGCTTTTCCTCTTCAACTTCTTTTCGAGCTATCCCTTAAGTCGGGGAAATTTCCCAGTGTATGGAAAAAATCATTTATTACACCCGTTTTTAAAAAGGGTAGTAAGTCTGACATATAAAACTACAGACCGATTGCCAAACTCTCTTGTATTCCAAAGCTATTTGAGCAAGTGGTTTGTAATAGTATGACGTTTTTCTGCAAAAATATTATCTGTAATCAACAACATGGATTTATGCAGAGGCGGTCAACGGTAACGAACCTTCTAACGTTTTTACACAAGTGCTCCAATGCTTTGGAGAACGGACAGGAACTAGATTGCATTTATACCGACTTTTCAAAAGCTTTTGACCAACTTTCACACGACATTATAATTTTTAAACTTAAGGCCTTTGGATTTTCTGCTGGATTTATTGATTGGATATATTCTTATCTTCAAAATAGATCCTACCAGGTGAAATTCAGAAAAACATTTTCAAACCCTTTTACTGCCAACTCTGGAGTACCGCAAGGAAGTCATTTAGGTCCCATTCTTTTTATTCTTGCTATTAATGATGTAACATCATGTATTCGCAATAGCGAAATTCTGATTTTTGCTGACGATATGAAGATTTTTAAATCTATATGCTCAAGCGGTGATCGTGTGAATCTGCAAGCCGACATTGATAGCTTTTGCACTTGGTGCAGCAAGAATGGATTAAACCTTAACCCAGCGAAATGTCAAACTATGACTTTTTCAAAGAAACGAGTACCCATCATATTTGACTATAATATTTCACAACATACATTGTGCCGTGTCGTTAGTTTTAAAGATCTTGGAATCGTCTTCAATTCAAGTCTAGATTTCACAGAGCACATCAACTCTCTTGTTAAAAAGGCTAACTCAATGTTAGGTTTTGTAAAAAGATGGTCCAAAGAGTTTCAAGACCCTTATGTTACCCTATCTTTATACAATTGTTTTGTTCGTCCGCATCTGGAATACGCATCGCAGGTATGGACTCCGTTCTATGATGTTCATAGATCTAGGATAGAAGCAGTTCAGCATAATTTTGTTCGTTTTGCCTTAAAAGGTCTTCCCTGGACAGATCCTTATAACCTTCCACCTTATGAACACCGAATTCAGCTTCTACACATTCAGTCCTTGTTACAGAGGCGTGTAAATAACGATATAGTTTTTATCCACCAACTTCTTTCGGGCGCATTAGATGCACCTGATCTACTTACTTGTGTTGGACTCAATTATCGTGGGGGTGCTCACAATCTGCGTAGCCTTGAGCTCCTACATTGTCCACACCATCGGACTAATTATGGTATAAATGAGCCGCTTACCCGCATGTGTAGGCTTTTCAATTTAAATTCTAAAATGATTGATTTTAATGACAATAAAATAAATCTTAAGAACGTACTTAAAACCAGTGCTCCACGCTTTTAGTTCATGTTTTATGTGTTTTGTATTGTTAAATTATATGTTTTATTGTATTATAGTGCTTGTGTTATTGTAGTCATTTGTTTTACATTACTAACAACTAACACCAGCACTAAGTGATGAGCCAGTGGAACACATATAATGTGTTGGCAAATCTTTGTTCATAAGCTGAAGCTTGCTCTAAGCTCCTTATGAACAGGATCTGATAGTGTAAAAAAAAAAAAAAAAAAAAAAAAGAAATCTTCTTTTTATTTTTATTTTTACTTGGAATGATTCTTGTAACGTTATGATACAAGCAAAAATTTCGTTAACCGAGATTGAGTCACGTTCTACCAAGACCGAGAATCTCTTGGATTACTGTATTCCTTTACAAATTCAAATTATAAAAAAAAATGTGTGATAAAGGATCACTTTTGAGATTATCGCTAGTTTTATAATGAGGATTACTTCATAGGTATTACTACTTTAATATCATACGACATTTTCCAACAACTCTGGATGAATGAATTTTTCTCTTTTTTTTTGTAAAGTAATTCAACTACTTCCATTACCATATGTAAAATATGCACATACATCAATATATTTTTCTTTTTTTTTATTTTTAAGCAAATGACGAATTTTCTAAAAGTGATAGGGATAAAACCACAATGATAGTTAGGATTTTCTTTATGAGACGATAATAATATTTTTCGAAACGTTATATCAAACTAATAAAAAAAATATAATTTTTCACCATACCTCAGATCCAATATCAGAATTTAATGAAATTTTTATACAGGGTACTTAGATTTGTCGAGGTCAGTTGCTAGCCGCATAGCACTTTTCCCACTTATTTATTTTGTGACATATCAGACCCTTCGATTGTTTTATGGATCCATACGTTTCATCGGTCCACATATTTTCTAGGTACATATATTTTATAGCTCCATATCTTTTATTGATCCGCATAAAAAGCCGGGTAGGCTAATTTGTGAGGGTGGATGGACTGGAACAAAACCTCGTTATGGGGGTGGACAATTTTTGTTCGACGTACCTGTCCCAACTCCACGTTGGTTTCTGATTATGTCCACTGCCACCCTGGTTGCTCCTTAGCTGCCTGTATATCAAAAAAAATTTACTTTAGTATTTCGTATGGGAATTAGGTAAAATTGCATATGCAAAAAAAAAATTTTATATACAAAGACTAAAATTTCTCAAAAAAGCATCTTCACTACAAGAAATGAACTAATTTCATATCCAGAGCTCGTGGTTTATTTTTCTTGTGTCAATCGTATGCGAAATTTGGCGCTTTTTTTTGTAACGCACCTTTTTACCATGTGCTATCATTACAACACATAAAAATCTCTTTTTTTTTTTTTATTGACTAAACTTTTGCTACATATATTTTAACCTGGCTTAGTTTAGGATTCCCTGCTAGAACTCGTGAACTACTCCTGCTTCCATAGACGCACTCTTTTGAACAAATTTTTCGTAAATGCTTTTCCTTGACACTTTTTCCAATTAGATTATTGTTGGAATTGTCTTGAATGGAATAATTTTTGGTACTGTCCCTATTTTCCTCTGTCAACATTCGAAAGATTCGTCTAGGATCACGCCTTGTATTGTGAAGAGTCCTAATCCACATGGACTAAAGAATTTGCTACCAAATGTATTTTATCGAAGATCAAAAAAAAAGTCTTCTGTTGCTGATGCAATAATTTTATTTCAACAGTGGCATAACGCACTTGAAATTTAGTAACTCATTCACTTGATTTTAGTAAATAAATCACTAGCATCGTTTATTACCTTAATCATCGCTCAAGTGAATCTGTATGAAAGTTTATTTCAGAGAGGTATTTAATTCCCCTGACCTTAATAGAGATTAAAGTTATTCGTCAGATAAACTTACTTAATCGAGACTCTAAAACGAAAACTAGAGATACCAAAAATTGTAGGTTCCTATTAAAATCCCTATCACATCTCCACAAGATAATCATCTATTTAACATGATAAAATGCTTAGATGCTCGTCCCGAAGGAATAGGGTACTACCGCCCGACTGCTGCTACAGGTGCTATAAAATTGCTTCAGCTGGCTCAGTCATCAGGGAAGTGAGTCGGTGCTGCAGAAGCGAGTAGTGGGTTTACATATTTGTTGGACCTGGAATCTAGGTGACTCAAATAATTAAAATGCTAAGCTGAAAAGCTAAGGGTCGGAGGGCAAGTTCAGAAGAAAATTGAAATTAAGATGAAAATCAGTGTTAGAAGATTAATGGATTTATTGTTGATAAGACGAGATGTTGTTAGCTTATCTGAATTCATAACCCATGACCCAAATTTGTGTTCCTTATTATCCGTTTAATTTAAAAGGAACCCTTTTGTCACGGGAGAAAGAGGTGTATTTGTTTCCCCCTTTATCGCCTAACTTCCCGTCCGAAAGTCGCGAAAGGATATTTAACTCTCCTCGCTACCCTCCCTTTGACGTACCTATTGGCGTGAATTTATGTAGGTACATCCCTCTAGATTGGAAAACCCATGTGGTGATATTTCAGCTCATCGTAAATATTTGTGTTGTTAAGTAAAACTTAACAAGTGAGCTATTGGTGTTGTTGTTGTTGCTGTTGTTGTAGAGGAGAAACAACTCGAGGATCCATGTCTAAGTCATTGGCCCCGACTCCTATCCCTATGGTATTAAACCTCCATATTACCCTAGAAAGAGAAAAACCTTCCCAAAAGTAGTGAAAAACTTCATGATACCTTAATGGGTGGTATGAATAAAAATGAGAAGGTACTCCTAGTAGGTACTTCACGCAGAAGTACCTACTCCAATTTCGTATGAATAAAAATAAGCACCAACTTCAGAGCACCTACTCTATCAAACGTAGTAGGTGCTATCATACATCAAACAAACTTCTGTATTTTTTGTTTTACTTTTTATTTTTGTTTGCCGACGGATTATACAATGGCAATATTTTTCACCAAATAAAAGGCTTGATAAAAAAATGGCTGAATGCATTTATAGAGAGAAGAGAGAGGAATTCTACATATATGTTTTAAGTAAATCATATAGGTATAGGTACAATAATATTAAACAATTATTCTTTACTATCTCCTTATTCCTTCTAACTAGTGTCGTGCAACACCTGTTGCATTTAAAAGGTTAAAATATTATATTATTTTATTATATTGACATTGCCATTATCGATATTGTCATTGGTATACATAATACCTAGCTACATTACATATATACCTACATATAGTTAGTTTTACTGAAGCCACATTCTACTGTTTGCATAGTATGTACCTATATTATTAACAGTTAAATCTTACATCTCTGTTGCGAGACGAAAAATCATTTCATTTCAATAATAAGGCTAATAAAGAGGCAAAAAAATGGATTCCGAAGAAAATCAAAAAAAAAATTGTTCATATATTCGATTACCCGGTTGTTTTAAACAAATCAAATTTACCGGACATTAAGGATAAAAAATATAAAGCTATAACTGATATAAAAGAAAAACTAATAGCAGAAGGCATTATATTGTCAGAGTCACAAATTTGGAAAAAAAATTAACAATATAAAATCTAGAATAAAAATGAAGACAGATAAGAACCAAACAGGAAATAAAAATATCAATTTGAAAGAGTGGGAGGAAAAATTCTTCCAGTTCATGCAAGGAGATTCAAATCCCGCAATTGTACGATTAAAAGGTAAGTCCTATATGTATTTTAATTTATGAATTTATTATTTTCATTATTTTTACATCAAAAATATTTTTATGTGTATATATGTACATATATGTATAATAATTTAAGTTTTTTTTAATAGGGGCAATTTCAGCCGGCGTCTCTCAAGAATTAGAAGATGAAGATGATGAAGATAGCAATAAAATCCGGGAGATGTTGGACAACCTTCGCAACGAACCAAACTTCAGTAAGTGATTTGAAATAAAAAATCAAAATTACCAGAAACTGACGAAACCAAAGCCCTGACAACGTCTGAGCTACAACAATTAGTTCTTTTGGAACAGCTTCAGACTTTTAGAGCTGCAAAATGTTACTTCCAGAAAAAAAATGAAAATCACAATTTGTAATACTTATTAAATTTTAAAAATGTATACATATACCTACACATGTAATAATAATAAAAATCAACAATAAGTAAATATTTAAAATAAATGACTATGACTTACCTCTTAGCTCTGATTTCCATGAATTATAGCAGCAATGACATCTCTTCGCATATTTCCTCTCCGAAGAACAAAAGCATCACTGTATTCTACATTATTTCGGGTAATTATTGTGTTTAAAGTGTTATCATTTTCCACTATTTCGAAGTCTTCATCTCTTATTTGCTTTGCAACGTTGTGCAAAATAAAACAGCAGAGTGTAAGGGATGGAACTTTTAACTAACATTTTGTTGTGAAGAATGGGAAAGCGTTGTTTGATTTGTGCAAAACATCTCTCAATAATTACACGTTCTCGAGTTAAACACTTATTGAATGAGATTTTTTCAGGACTATCTGGATTTTGATATGGAGTTAAGAGCCAGGGGGAAAGTCCGTATCCTGAATCACCAAGTAAAAGAGCACTAGCCTCATTCCATTGCATAATTTTAATTACTTGGGAATTTTTCCAAATTCGCGAATCATGTACCGATCCTGGCCAAGAAAGATCCAGACTTGTAAATTCTTCTCTAGCATTGCATGTGGCCTGAACATTGATGCTGTGGAATCCTTTTCTGTTCACGTATTCATCTCCATGAACTGCCCGTTTGATGATTGGAACGTGCGTGTAATCAATTGCACCTATGGCTGAGGCAAAATTGTATTTTTCTTGCCAATCTCTTTTTTGAATTTGGAGTTCGTCAGTCGTTGCAGGAAATTTTATCCAAATATTTGATTTTTGAATAATTGCAGCAATAACGAGCGAAACAGTTTTACATACCGTGGACTGATGAACTCCTAAATCTTCTCCAACTCCACTTTGAAAACCAGGATCACCTATGTAGCGAAGAAAAATTCGATTTTTTTCATTATTGGTAAGGGCACCGCCTCTCCTTTCAGAGTTTTCCCCCAGAAAATGATCAGTTAAAAAATTTACACTTTCTTTTTTGAATCTATATAACACGCGATAGTCGTTTTCTCTGCTTTCTCTTCTACATTTATAAAATTTCGCGTTCCGATTAAAAATTGGCATGAACTTCGCCATTTCAAAAAAATATGACTACTTCTTTCGACGTTGAGCAACCTAATAAGCTAACTCACAAGTAAGTAGTACCTACTCCACTCGACGGAGTACCTCCTTCGTTTTATTCTTACCAAATCATGGAGTAGGTACTCAGACCTGAGGTGGTGCTTATCGAACATGAAGATGCTCCATCGTTGAGTAGCTACTCATCGTTTTTATTCATACCAAATCGAAGGAGGTACTCCAAAAGCTGAGTTTGAGAAGGTACTCCGTTTTATTCATACCACCCAATGAATGTCAGTCCATTCAATAAAACCAATTGTTCCAATTCCTAATGAAACTTAAACAAATAATTTTATTTTTATTTAACTAAAAAAAAAATATATCATGTCTAACAAAAATATTCAATGCAAAATAATTCCCACTCCCCAAGTAAAAGAATGAAATTTTTGATTATCGCAAAAAAAAGTTGATAAATGTTTTATAAAAATTTTAAATGTAAGAAAAGTTGTCAAATAATACCGCTGTAAAAGTTAGGAAATTATAAAAGTTATAAAAATTTTGTTCAATATAGTTCTAAATACAGTAAAGACAATTAAAATACTTAAGGGTTCGCCGAAGGATAAAGTGCACTCTGCAAAGGGAAAAACCACGGTTCAATGTTTATTATATTTCTTATACAAAAATTATGTTCGGTAATCATCAGTTTCAAAAAGATAAATTTTCTTCTTTTATTTCAGGAGTAAAAAAAAATTATAGTCAAGTACCACTACGTAGGTACTGTCTGTATGTAAATTTATATTAGTTATCTTCAACCATCAACGTTCATAATTTTTCTTTCGTAGGTAAAAAAAAACTTTAAGACGTACACAATCACAATGTGTATCATTTAGTATCACGAACTCAAAAAAAAATTAATCCGATCTAATAAGAAATTTAACTTATTCGATTTCGTAGGTAGTCGTTCTAGTCGAATAAATATTAGTTCATGAAAAGTGAATAAGCATAGATAATATGCTGAACAAATATCAGATTTGATTTTATATTTTTATTTCGAATTCAAAAAAAAAAAACACGTCCTACACCGGAACAAAGTTCTCTTGTTTGTCGGCGTCACTTTACAAACAAATATACTAATTTACAGGATTCGATCACAAATGATCGATAATAAAAAGAAAGGAAATGGATTACTTTACTCTAATAGTTCTTTACATAAAATTAGGACAATTTCCGAAATTCGAAACGAGTATTTACAACTTCATTCAAAATTGACTTTATAGTTATAACAAGCTTGAATTTACGCTATAGGGTTGAAAGTTGTTTCGTGATATATCTTCAAATACTTTGAAGAGCGCAAATATATATATTTATTTTTTTTTTTTTTTTTGAAAAGTAAGTTAAATGGTCATAGCTTGCGTTTAATATTTGCATAAGATTATATCAAATCTATCAAGACATATAAAAGTGCACTGTTGTTTATTCATTTAGCTAATATAGGTAATATTCTTTAAAAACGGGCAAGTAAAAATAATATAAATAGTCGCAAAACACCATACCTCATATCTTTTATGTTTTGTTTTTATATAAAAGATACTTTATTTACTGGAACGTACGAACTGCTACCATAATGAGTATCACCTTCGAGTTAGATTCTTCCGAATTTACTGCATCTTACGTCAGAATAGTTAATCAGCCACATGATCACCATTCTTGAGGATATTTACTTTAAACAGTGTAATCCACGTCTGAAATCACTTTGTGACAATGGTGGTACGCTTCGTAAAAGATTTTGGAAATTTTTGACGTGTGTCCAAGTTATTCGATGACTAGTATTCGGTCTAGATTTTGATTACATGTGCCCCAGCCGTAGTTTTAAATTACGTGTGCCCAGTTTTTAAAGCCAGGCAGGCTACTTTCAGCGAGTGGACAGGTTTTCTTCTGAGACCTGACTGTGGGGGTGAACACTTTTTCCTTCGTGATGTGTGTCCCACCTCCTCTAGGATTCTCACTGGTGTCCACTGTCACTCCAATTAATTTGTAGCTGCCTGTAATAAAAAAGACAAATTGACTTTTGTATATTATATAAGAATAAGTAAAAATTTACATATGTTTGTTTCGTACAAAGACTAAATCTTCGCAAAAGCACCTTATTTAAAAGAAATAATTTATTGAAATTGTAATGAATAACTATTTTTATATTGGGATCTCTGATTTTCTCACTATACCTACAAGATTCGGCGCGCTTTTTATGCACTACACGTGCTAACGCTTGTGGTCATTGGAGACGCCTCAAACAAATTTTTTAACCATAAGATTTTTTCATATTCTTTTTTTTGTTTTAACTTTATTTTACCTGGCTTTTTCAGATTTTCTAATAGACTTCGTGTATGTCGTGTGCCTTCAAATAAATGAACTCCTGGACAGATTATCCCACTATATCTCACTCTGACAATTTTTCCAATTAGGTTATTTTTGGAAGCGTCTTGGATAAACTTAACTTTGAGATTGTCGCCACGTTTCACCTTCGCTCTTTGAGTGATTTGCGGTGGCTCATAGCCCTGGCTTGAGCTGCGTCCCTGCTCACATGCAATATGAAATTTTCTAGCAAATGCGATTTAATAAAAAAAATTTACAGAAACTTTTTTTTTGTTTTTTTTTTCTTTTATGGTTCAATAATTTTTATATATTCTACAACACCAAAGTGTGTGTAGAAATTCACGTTTTCCTCACTTCTAAATCTATAAAATATTCTCACCTGAATACTAGGAGTAATTTTTTTTCTTAGTTGCTCCTTTTTATTGATTCTCCTTTATGGGGATTTGTCACTTATTTTTGGATCTTTATTTCAATAGGGGATCACCTTGTACTTTTTTTTCTTTAGAGTTTATTTAATGTTGTTAACTATTTAACACTTTTATTTCGGAATACTTTTCAGTTTCGTGGATAAAATGGAAAGACTTTTAATAATTTTTACTTACAACCCTTAGACTCGCCTTTTTCAATTGGAATTTTTTTCTTTACGAAACTTCAGACTATCGTCAAGTACGAACTTGGCCGTAGTTAACTTTGCTCCTTTTCCACCCGATCTAGTACGATCAAAATTTCGTTTAGACGTGAGGACTGTTAACACCTATATCACGTGAAGTGATGACATATTTCCAATTAGGACTCAATTCTTTTATTATTTTATAGAGAAATAATTATACTGACAATTGTCGTATATCAACAAGTTATTTGAAATTGAATAATATATTTTTTCTTTTGGAAACGTATTCTTGTGACATTCTTTACTTTTTTATGTGTTGGTGGTTCAAGTTGAACCACGGGTAAGTATTATGAACAAGTGAATTTTCTAACTAAAAACGGGTAAGTATTTAGAAATAATTCTAAAACAGAAGTAAACGGTGAGTATATCTATGTTTCTCTTTCACTCTCATAGAATCGCCCATAGATCTTGTCTTTAGTGATTCTTAAAAAAAAAATTGTCATTATGTGGTAAAACCAGATCTGTCAAGTGTTAGATCTGTTTGAAAAATTATTTATTTGACAGGTTGTCGACTTTTGTTAACTTGAACTTTAAGTGAAATCAATATTTCTTAATTTATATGGCCGATAAGTACCCTTTTTACTAGGCCTTCAGAATTATTTATTGACTCTTGGGTCACTATTTGACTTTTTCTTTCGGACATAAGATGTTAGTTGTCAATGATTCTTTAACCTTTAACTACATATTTTCGCTTGACTGTATTTATTTAACCTTTAGTTATATTACTACTTCGGCTATAACTATTTTCTACATATTCTTTTTCTTTCAACCTAAATACACAATATTTCTAACTTTTTTGATCGTCTACCTGACTCTCTACCTCAACTATGGCTGTAATCACACTCAATAATTATTTAATCTGTTTTCAACTATCACTCTTCTGCCTTGGTTAGTTAAATATTCTTACCTCATGATTAAGAACTATGTTCTTAATTTGTTATTAAATAATTAATTCTCGTTTTCTCTCTTCTTAATATGTTTTTCTGATAGATAATAATGCTTTTTTGAAAATTTATCAGTCTTTAACACATATGTAATTTTTACCAACTCCTTAGGGACCACTCGTTTTCTGCACATCATTCCATAGTACTTTTGACGCTTCGCTCATCACTATTAGAGTACGCCATTTCGTCAGGTTTTGTCGCTAGCGTTGTCTCTGTTTACTTCTATATTGCCGCATACTTCTAAAACTTCACATGCCTCCATTGCCTCTTGCTATTTGACATTGCGCCAAACTGTTCATGTAATCTTTTCAATAAAAGGAGCATGGACGTATATATATGGACTGCTAGTCCAATGTCAGTTTCATACAACAATTGTCAAAAAAATGTCGCCAAAATTAGATATTGCGATACTAGCCCTCGAGCCGCCACTGCCGGCAAAACAAAAAAATACAAAATTCTCACGTAGAAACTCGCGACATCTGTTTTAAAAATTTAATTTTCATTCATAGAAATGTGCGACATCTATGAGTATTTACCTGTGAATGGTTTTGTTTTGACGTTTCAGTGTACAAATTATTTTGTAAGGATATCTACCGAATGTTCAAATGTGGCATTAAAAAGACGTTGAAAGGAAAGCCTTATAATAAATTTTCATTTATTTCCAAGGTAAAAATGCAGTTATTTTTTTACAAACAACAATTTTTCAACAATTTTCTTAGAAAACAGATGCAAATCTTCAATATTCAAAGCATTCTTACCGGAACGAGTCTCCAATTGAATTGCAAAATGTTGAACTCGAAAAATCTCCTTCTCTGAGCTAACACAAAAAAATGCTCTCGACTTGACGAAAAAAAACATACAAATTCCATCCGGACTTCATAAAGATTTGTCTCAACAGGATATTACAGAGAGAAATAAACCACAAGAAGATCTTATAACTGTAATAGCAGAAGTTCTCACTACGCAACCGGAAACTGTAAGACCAACACAGGCTGAAGTTTCTTTAAATTCTAAAGAACCGATGATTGATTTAACCGAAGAAGTTCCAGATGATAGAAATCTTGAAAATATTGCCCCAGTAATGTAATCAAGAACTAGAAAACCAAAAAGCCCGGTTCATGTTTCAAAGTGGCTTCAGTATCTGCCAACTCAAGACAGACCAACAATCAACATTGAAAAACCAAATGTTATGCCTACAAGAAATCTAAATAACCATCCTAAGTCTGTTAAAGACAGCATTATAAAATTGTACAAAGATCAGCCTTCAGGATCTAAGGATATTCAAAACAATAAGCAGAATCCTAGCACAGGTGTCTATTCCAATAATCATAAACAGTTAGAGAAGTCTAACTCTGCCCAAAATAGATCTCGAATAATTGAAAATTCTAAACCAAAACCTTTACAAAATACACAAAATATATTAAGACGAGATTCCGAGTTTTCTCGGGTTGCCCAACGCACTGTACAATCGGAACAATTTTGCAGCCGTTCCCTAGATTTCCTTCTTGAAGAATTTTTAAAATTGACTACTCCAGATGCCAACGAAAACGACAACGATAGTGTAGAATCGTTTTCACCATCGTTAAAAGACAGCTTTAAAAAAGTCTTTGGAACGGATAGCTTAAGAGAAGTTTTTGGATGTGAGGAAGTCGTATACAATTTGAAAGAAAGTCATGTCAAGCGTCTGGCAAAAGCAATCAACGTAGAACATGGAACTCTTAAGAAAACTATAGAAGAAATCTTGTTAAATGATAGTTGTGAAATACCTGAAGATGACATTATGCCGCACCTGCTGGATCTGTCAAAAATGGTATCCAGGACCAATCTGTAACGGGCGGTTGGGTTGCACCCGCTACATAAGAAAAATTATTAAAAATAATTGAGATGGTAGTAGGAGAGTAAAACATTGTAATTTGGCCGAACAGCCTTAACATTGCCTAGGTAGGAAATAAAAACAGAAGAAAAGCGAACTTCGACTTTATCTGTTCTACAAAGCCTCAAACCCAAAGATTGATTATTAACTCTATTATACTACCACTTTATTCCTTATGTAACGAGAGTCCCCACCAGGGATCCTAACATAAAATTTGAGTACTGTCGATTTAAGAAAGAGAAAAGATGATAACTTCCTTTAATGGAGAAGGTCATACATATCTGGGATGTGTTACTGAACAGACGTGTGTTACAGAGTGGCAATTTCTGGTTGGTTTAAGCAGTTTTAAATTCCACGCCAAGGACAATCAAACAATCAATAATTGTGAAAAGCCTGATTTAAACATTACCAAGTGTTTTAATACAATTTGTGCTAAGTTTTTTTTTTCTAAAAATTGAAAACCCATAAAAAAAATTATCAAAAAAAAAAAAATATCTACAAATTATATAAGTGGTCTCTCACATAACAGTGTTTCCCTTTGCTGAATAATTTTTTTCACCAAGACCAACATAGGTACTTGATGTCTGCAAAACGAAACAGAAAACAACTCGCTGAATCTCCATCACCGAATTCGAAACAACCGCAAAAAATCCCACTACTTTCACTGACACAGACACTAAAACAAACTAAAACTCAAACATCACCGATGACGACCAATTCGCTTAAAATGGATTCTTGTGATGAAAGCACAATCTTAGGAAAACTGGAAAAAATTGCATCACAAATTAACGAATCCGAAAAAAGAATCACACAAAAAATTGACACAGAAGTGGGAATATTAAAATCCGCACTTGATGGTGTAAATAGGCGATTATTATTGTTGGAATCAAAACAGAACGAGATCGATACACTGAAAGATGAAAATGAAGAACTTAAAGAACAGCTACAAAAACACGGCGACGCAATACAGAAAATAAAAGCACAAGTAGAGTTAAATGAAGAAAAACGACAATTGAAGGAAACTATGAGTGATGCACTTATACACGGGATTCCAACAATTCCGAATGAAAATTTGCAATGCATATTTAACCAACTATGTTCCAGCATCAACTTAAAACCACCAACTATTAAAAATGTTTACCGCCTTCAAACAAAAACAAACTCTCCCGCACCACCGGTTATGATAAAATTTGTTTCACCTAATGATAAGAGTTCTGTTCTAAGATCGATCGCCAACTACCGTAAAAAAAATAAAGCTCCGCTTTGCCTACGAGATCTTGGGATGAATGAAATTTCAAATAACACCTCTTTTGTTTACGTTCACGAGTCACTAACGGTGAAAAATCGTTCTCTTCTTCAGTATGCTCTAAAATTAAAGCGAGAGAAAAAACTGTCATCAGTATTTACTTTTCGTGGCCTCGTCTATGTAAAGGAATCAGATGAAGATGCAAAATTAATTGAAACAGCTGATGCCCTAGCCGTTTTTGCCACAACGTCACAGACACAAGGAAATGCAGCTCTTACAGATGACAACAGAACACGATCATCATATTAAGTTATTTATTCTTTTTATAATAATATTAAATCTTAAACTTTTTATATTTATTTTACCTCTCACATCTATTTCTTTTCTTTCCTTTCTTTTCTTTTCTTTTTTTTATTTTCTACTTTCATCTCCATTACAAAGTCTGTATGAATTTCTATTAACAATGTTCTTTTTCCATAAATATTTTTCATCATCATCATATTTGTTTTCTTGTGCGTCCTTGGTTTTCTTTGGTGGGTTCTACAGTTTATGCTTTTTATATGAAAGGAGGTTCATTTGGAATCTCCTTTTCTCGATTTATGAGAATGACTAATACTAACAATCAACAAAATAGAGACAACACAGGTGTTTTTAATTCAATTTCAAATAATTCAATCGGTGCAATGGTTAATGTAATGTGTAGTCAGCATAGTGGTTTGCATATATGTCACATTAATGCTCAAAGTATATATCCGAAACTTGATGAGTTTAGGAACATATTTGAAGGTTCGAAGGTTGACGTGATTTGTGTTGCTGAGACTTGGTTATCAAATAACCAAAGTGATGATTTATGTTCTTTGAGTAGCTTTCATAAGCCATTTCGATGTGATAGAATTGGGAGGCGTGGCGGAGGGGTTGCTATTTTTGTTCGCAGAGAATTAAATTGTAAGCTAATACGCAAAGCCCCAATCGGAAGTTATATTGACTATGTTTTTGTAGAAATATTGTGTAAAGACAACAAAATCTTGCTAGGCTCAGTATATAGGCCAAACCAAAATATTGACTCGTCATTGCTTGTTAGAGTTTTAGATGAATTGTCTTTTATTTCGCCCTTCGTTATAGTCGTTGGTGACTTCAACAGCAATATACTTGACAACTCGTCCTTTGTAAATGAAATGAAAACGTTAAATCTATTTCCGGTGAATACGTCATTACCTACTCACTTCACTAGTCATAGCAGTACTTTGCTTGATGTCTTTTTTGTCAGTCATTTGTACAAAGTGCTCTATTTCAATCAAATTTCAGTTCCTGGCTTTTCCCGTCACGATTTAATCTATTTGACATTTCAATGTGAGCCTTCGACAAAAAATAAAATTTTTCGTTTTCGTGATTTCAAAAACATTAATATGAGTAATTTGGAAGATGACTTAAAGAGAGTTGAATGGTTTTGGGTTTACGAAATGACAGCTGTTGATGACCAGGTGGATTTTATCCAAAACAACATTAAAAACCTCTTTGATTTGCATGTTCCACTGGTTACAAAAACAATCACAACAAAAAACATCCCATGGTTTAACAGGGATATAAGAGAACTGGTACGAGAACGTGATCAGGCTTATAAACGTTGGAAGCGTTATCGACTGGATGTGTTGTTTTATGAGTTCAAAAGGTTGAGAAACAAGGTAACCAGTGAGATACGTGAATCAAAGAGACGCTTTTTTGCCCCCCGACTGGACCCCTCTCAAGCTAGACATACACTTTGGAAAAACCTTCGGAAAATTGGCATTGGAAAACAAAAAAAAAATGTTGCGGATAACATTAATTGCAATGAACTAAACAGAAAGTTTACTTCCCTTCCATGTCCAGAAGTCATAGATGAAACAGTCAGCATACCAATCGTCAACAATTTTTTCTCCTCACAAAGTTTTAGCTTTACACCAGTTGATGAGGCAGATGTCTTAGAAAGCTTCATACGCATCAAATCTAATTCAGTTGGACTTGATGACATTCATCCGGTTTTCGTTAAAGCTATTCTTCCATACATTTTGAAATATATAACGCATCTTTTCAACACAATTTTTATGTCTAGCCATTTTCCTTCAATCTGGAAAAAAGCTAAAATTATACCAATTCCTAAAAATCAAAATGAGTTTAGACCAATAGCCATACTTCCATTTCTTTCCAAAGTCTTGGAAAGTCTAATGAATATCCAGATGCAAAAATATTTGAAAAATCACAATTTGCTATGCACTAATCAGTCCGGTTTTCGTCCCAAACATAGCTGTACTACAGCTCTTATCAATGTTGTTGAAAATATTAGACAAGCTGTTGACCATGATTATGTCAATTTTCTTATTCTTCTGGATTTTTCTAAGGCGTTTGACACAGTCAACCATAATGTCATGGATACCAAACTTAAAAATCTGTTTAATTTTTCTTTTTCCTCCGCAAAGTTGATCCGGTCCTACCTACATTGCAGATCTCAAGCGGTTGTAGCTAATGGCTCCGTATCTGAACTTCTCATACTCAGCAGAGGTGTCCCACAAGGTTCAATATTGGGCCCACTTTTATTCTCCATGTACATAAATGATCTGCCAATGTGCCTTCAAAATTCTGAAGTAGATATGTACGCAGATGATGTTAAGATACGGAAGTGTTTTCCCCTGGGTCTAGTCGAAAATGCAGCAGTTGAGGTAAATGAAGATTTGGACAGAATTCTTAATTGGTCACTAAAAAATGGACTTTGTGTTAACCCTCTTAAGTCAAAATGCTTGGTCATTTCAAGAAAATCTGCTGATACATCAGATTATCCCAAAATATACTTTGATAATAAGCAAATCGAGTTTGTTGATTCTGCTAAAAACTTAGGTATAACCTTTACAAAAACTCTTTCTTGGAATGATCATATCAGATTGACAATCGGGAAAGTTTATGGTGGCTTACGTATATTGTGGACCAACCATAAAATAACGCCATTAAAAACGAGGCTAGTATTAGCAAAAACACTTCTTATCCCAATTATGCTCTATGGTTGCGAACTATTTTACAATTGTGATTATGAGCACAAGCGTAAGCTTAATGTTGCTTATAATAGTGTTGCAAGATACGTTTATGGATTAAGAAAATATGACCATATTTCCCAATTTTCTAAATCGATAAACGGCTTAACACTAGAAAATCTTTTTAAGCTTAGAACGTTGATATTGCTTCACAATGTAATACAAACACGCCAGCCAACGTACCTTTATAATAAGATCCGTCAAACGCGCTCACTCAGATCTTTTAATCTTGTACCAACACGTTACAATTTCTTAGTATCCGAACGTCAATTTTTTATCAATGCGATACGTCTGTGGAACTCTCTTCCCCGATTAATTGGGATGATATGCTGTAAAACCCTCTTTAGGATAAGACTAAGGAAATACTTGGCGACCTTTTGATGATGATGTACATACATAGGTACAATGTTCTTTCATTTAAGACTTTATTTTTCTTCTTTTCTTTTCTTTACTCTATTTTCTTTCTTTTATTTCTCATTTCATTCTTTTCTTTTTCTCTCTTACTTTCTGTCTTTTCATATTATTTAAAATTAATCATAATTTTTTCAAAAATAATGAAACTCTACACTTTGAATTATTTAAATATTGTTAGCTACTTTGTTGTATTTCTTTCTGTTATTTAAACATCGTCTTTGTAATTTATTTAAACATCGTCAAAGTAATTAATTAAGCTTACACTGTTTAAAAAGATATTGTATCTTATTTTGTAAGACTATACAAATGAATAAAATTGAAATTGAAATAGGTCACTAACCCTTCCCAGGACTGTTACATCTTCTCTTCCTCCTCTCAAGAGAACTCAGCGTATGTAGGTGTATTATACGCTGGTTAAATCACACCATGGATCATCAAACTCGCGATCATGAATTACGAATGATGAAAAGTTGCATCTATGTTGATCTTCATTGAAGTAGAAGTCATCGCTCAAGTATTCGTGGCAAGTTTTGAAGAGATATTACTTCTTCTACCTATTAAAGTATGTAGGTACCACTAACTGATCGATTATCCCCTCACTAATATCACTATAAAACACAAAGGATCCTATACCTGTTAATCTATGTGACCTATAGTACCTATCGCTAGGCTCGTCCAGGCCGAGACCAACAGGGTGACTATTGTTCGACTGCCGCTTCAGGTCTGCAAAAATTCGCTTTGGCCAGCTCATCGGTCCAAGGAAGTGGGTCATGCTGCAGGAACAAGTAGTCGGTGCTACAATTTAGTAGACCTGGAGTCTAGGTGACGGATGACTCTAAATACGATTTCAGAGCCTAAGCTAAGGAGCAAAAGGGCCATCAGGAGTATAACTTCGAAGAATTGATTGAAATAGAATAAAATGGTTCACTGGAAGACTAGTGATAAGACACAGACAGGACAAGATGTTCTTAGCTCATTCGGATTACCTAACCCATAACCCATCCTTATGTTCCTAATCATCCGAATAATTTATTAAGGAACCCTTATAAAGTTGGGAGAAACAGATGTTATTATTTCCCCCTTTTCGCCTACCTACCCGACCCAAAAGTAGCGAAAGGATACAACTCTTCCGAAACTTCCCAATTGATATACCTACTGGCGATATATTATTGTAGGTACATCCCTCTAAAGTGAGTGAAAACACAAGTGTCTATTTATGAACTCATATCGAAAACCAAAAAAAAATAAAATTCACTTCAACCTCCTTAAAAGCTGCAATGAATTTGGTGGTTGTTGTAGTTGTTGTTGCTGTGTTGTTGTTGTGTTATTGAACGAGATAGATAGGCTTCAGTTGACGCATGTCGGACTCCAGTCACGACCCCATCTCCTCACGAGTTTTAAACTCATATCCTACTCTGTAATTTAAGAAAGTGACCAAAAGAAACTTGCTTCCCCATGACGGACAACTAAATTCGCCTTAACAAAAAGTGAATCGTAACTTCGTGAAAAACAAGTTAGCAAAAAAAAAGTACTAATATTTTTTTTTTATAGCTATACTCAAAACATTTATTGAATAAATCTTAAATCTAACAATGTATTCAAAAAAAAATAACTAAAATTAATAAGTTAAACTTGATTACTGAGCAAGTCTGATAATTATATTATCGTTTGAATGATAAAAAAAAATAAACTAAATACTAACCCTAAACAGTATCTCAAAATTATATCATTTATGAACTTTAAAGATTCTAGAAATTGTTTCTGTACATCGTTTATTTTTTTTTTGTTGCTCAAATAATTTTAAACTTTCAAAAAAAATATGAATCCTTAGTAGAAAAACTGCTGAAACCTTGAACCTTCTTCGTCTCATAGGACGTAAGCAAAAATGAATGAATGATTAAAAATTTAAGAATATATAACAAAAAAATTTTAGTTATCTTTTCAGACAACTTATGAATTGAGGATGGAAGTTATAACCTCCCCTCTTTTCGCGCAAACTGAAAATATTTCGTCAAATATTTCCGACAACCGGACAAAAAGTAAAAATGATAATACAAACGTATATAAAAATGAACAATGGTTCCGTTGGACTTGTTTGTCAGCCGCTTAACTCTGCAAAAATTTTCATTTAAGCCAGTTAAGGTAGAACATACGAAAGGCTTTAAGTCCAATTGAACTTTGTCTTTAAACCGACTGACTATTTTTGAAATCAGTATAATTGACTTTATTAACGAAAATAATTTCTCCTTTTTTTTTTATGATCGTTACTACGATCTGAACACAGCAATTCAAATAGACGAAGTTTCTTTATACCGAAAGAAAAACTTCACAAATGTCACGATAATAAGAATGAACACTCAAAGACAAATTGTCTATACTCAGAAATCCCCTTCCCAAAACAATAGTAAGAAAATTTCTGACAAAAACTTCAAATAAAGTTTTTTTTATCAGCCACCAAAATATTATCAATCAATAAATAAAGTAAAAATGTTATTAAAGATGATAAAAAATGTAAATATGTTTCAATATAGTGGTATCAAAAAAAGTTTTAGTAATTAATATGTTAAATATGTTTTATTAAAGGTACGACGAATAAAAAGGTGCACCCTGTTATAAGCCTCCCCAGATATTATTGGATTTTTCAAAAATAATAATTTTGAATTTTTCAGGGCTCTCTATAGTTTTACAAAAAAAATAATTTTCTTTCTTGTTTTAGATAGCGTTTATCAGTGTAATAAGACAATAGTCGAACACCGATATGTAGGTATATGATGTAGATACTGATCATGTACCTATGGTATCGTATCAAACTAACCAATCATAAATGGTACGTATCGTTTTCTTATTTTTTTGTAAAGACTACCAATTATCGATGAAGTGTATTAAATTCGAACCGTACGATCTGGTCGATAATTATTTATGAACCGAAAGACAAGAGCAAAAATAAGTGTCTTATATCATCGTTCAAGGCGAACAAAAAAAAATTAATTTAGGTACATTATTGAGGTAGGTACACGCAAGTATTATCTTTTTTTTTCTTTAAAAGCTTGTTTATGCTTTTCAATTTTTTATAGCTACGCACGAATTAAAATTATCATTGAATCTAAAAAGGTTTTCCAGGTCGCTGTAATTCTTTACAACAACAAAATAATATCTGATCATATGTAGCTAGTACCAAAGAGATTATTACACTAAGTCTTGGACAAATTTTTTTTTTGACTTAGGTATCTAACAAACTTTTCTAACTACGTATCTCTTTAGGATACTATTTTTTTGTCTTAATAGCATAGACGAAGCTAATTCGTATTTTTTTGTTGACAAGAGTACATACTATAACGATTAAAATTACTATGTTGACCAAGTAATTGTGGTCAGAGACCGATGACATATATTTTCGTATAATACGCAAATAAAATCTTTCTCTTGGAAACTTTCAAGAGTTGCAAATTTTGACTTTAATTAAAATAATTCCAATATTTAAAGAAGAACCCATAAATACGAAAGTAAGTTTCCTAGCGGATTTAATAAATACATAATTTTGTTTCGTTTTACAAGAAATATATAAGTCACAATTTTAATGGAATTTTCACAATATAATTATGTTAATATATATGTCACCATACCTTACATCCGTTGCAAATTAAATTCATTATAGGTACTTATGCATGTTTTCTTGATGATCATGAAGAGACGAACTGGAATCTGCTACTGTTGCTTGGTCGAATCCCACGTTGAAAATTAAAGTCAGCCGCATGACCTTAGGTTTCCCACGTCGAATTAGTCTTATTAGATTGACTCTTATCTGCTGCAAGTAGTCTCTTTTGATGCTTGAGGTGTTTCCTAGTTTTCCAACATAGGTACTATTAGTACATGGTAATATAAATGAGTTTTTTCTATCTACGGTAAATTCAATATGTTGCAAAGCCAAATAAATTTGTCTACATTATAAGCATTTAGACTACTGCGAAAACTAAAATCATGATAACTACTATAATTTCTAATTAAACTCATGGCTACATATATTTTCTGCATCAACGCTTTTGATGCTTTCTCTACCAAGACAAAAATCTACCTTCGTACACGTGTACTGTCTGTACAGGATTTTTCTTATTTTTTTAGATATTTGGTGTAAGAAAATTATACTTTTCATTACCTGGCTTTCCAATTAGTTTTTCCTTTGGAAATAGGTACTTCGATAAGGGTGTCACTTTGACGAGTTTCTTTTTCAATCTGATTTTTCTTCTTCTGGACGTTTTTTGGCACCAGGTGTACTCTGGAGTTGCCTCGAATGACGATATTTTCGGAAATTTTTGCCTTTTTCCCCACGCTCTCGTGAATAGATCGTTCGAGGGAATTGTGGCCTTGCGTAGGGCTACGTCCTGCACGATGTCTATCGACTTCTGGTGTAATTTTAATTTCACATGTGTGCGAAAAGATTTTGTTTTTTTATGATTCGCTATTTCTATTGTGTTTAAGGCACTGTTTATTCTATAAATTCCTACTTTTTGTTCTCTAATTGTTTTACAAAAAAAATTTTGATTTCTTACCTCTTTTTCCTCTAGTTCTTTTTTATTACTCCTTACTATTCCTGTGGCCCTTCTTTTTTTATCCTTTTTTTTCTCTGTAATCGTTGCTTGTTTTTTTTTCCAATTTTTTTCTTTAATTTAATCACTTTTAGTTTATCCGATAAGATGTCTTTATTTTTCAGGACTTTAACGTTAGAGATCGAAATTAAAAAGGAAAAGTGTAGAAGAAATAATTTTGCACTTTGGTTCGGTTGCCGGTTGAAATCTGTTTCTTTACGAAACTTTGAATTTCCGTCAGGTGCGAACATAGATGTAGATAAGTTAGCTCCTCCTACTTTTGGATCTGTTACAGTAGCGGGTTATTTTATTGACTCGCTAAATGTTTACACGAAGCGTCACGTGAAGTGCTAAAAATATTTATTTTATAAGTTTTTCAAAATTCTCGTAATTAATAGTAAGTTATTTTACTGAAGACTTTTCATTTGCCAATATATTCTCATTTGACATACGGTAAGTAATGAATGTTTTGTTTTACAAAAAAAAATTTGTGTTACTTTTATTTTTTTTTACGCATGAATCTTATAGGTGTCTTTTTGCTGAGGATCAGGTAAGTTTTACTATTTTTATTACCAGAAATTTTTCGTAATAAAAATATATATGTACTTGAATAGAGTATTTTCCCTCTCAAGGTAAGTAGAATAATATGTCAAAACTTTTCTCTCACGCTTATGAATTTGTTTTCACCTTTTTGTGAATGTATTGAAAAAAACATTATTTATCGAAATTTAAACTATTAGATACTAGATTTTACTATAAATGATTTGTATTCGAGAGTTCTTATTGTATCGTTGACGTAATTATTATGGAAACAAATATTTATGGATCTTCGATTGTGAGAAGTATTCTTCTGACCGAATTAGTACAATTTTTGTTTACCTATTTTCGTTTGTTTTGACCTTTTATCTTGGTTAGATGTTGCCTACTATCTACTTTTCTTCTATCTTTGAATATTATTTCTCATCTATATTCGTTCTCTTTCATTTTTAGTTCTATTTTGACTTCTGACCGTATTATTTTTTCTCAATTATTCTTTCTGTCAAAAAAAAAATCTACCTATATTTTGATTAGCATTTTTATCTTCACCAACTATTCTTTCTTCTTCTGCCTATAGGTAACTATTTATGCAACCAAAAAAAATTTGATGAGGCTTTGACACACATATAAACTTTACCACAGACCAGAGTCCGACTCAATTACAGTCCATCAGTACGTAGTACTTTTTTCGCGCTGTACATCTCCATTCGTGTCCGCCATTTCGTTCAGTTTTGGTTTCTCAGGTTGTCTCACTTTACCATTATAATGTTGTATGTCTCTAAAAATGTTTTTCTCCACTTGCCTCCATTTAGTTACCTGTGCATTTTTGGTTCGTGCCGTACTTGTATGTTTAAGCAGTTGAGTTTTAACTTTTATATTCCGCCAGATGTAGTGACGAAAGCCAATGTATGGTTTGTGTTTTAACTATCTTACCATGTTGTGTCCACACCAATGGATTTTATTATATCGACATTTGAGTCGGTAACATAGTTTGATGATGATTTGATAAAAAATTTTTTTTAATTGTTCGGGTTTCTGAATGAAAATATGATGTTGATATTATGAAGTTTTACGTTGCCTACTGTCGAGGTAGGTGTGGTAGATTTTCCTACAAAACATCTTCGTTGCATGTTGCGTCAGCACTTGCAACGATGATGGAAACGAAAAACTACTTTTATACTGATATTATTATAAACTTTAATATTTGAACGTTTGGACTATCACACCCACGACCCTTTTGTCTCATGCACTGTTGAGTTGCCGGTTAAGATAAGTCCTTTCTACTTAATTTGCAGTCATTTCCTTAAGTCCTTAGTATGAACTACCATTTCAAAATTTTTTTCGTCCCTGACACGATATAAGTTATTGCCAACAACTTTCACTACCCATGCTCTCACGAATTTAGGACTCAGTTTTGCGTTAAAATGTTTGGCTGCACTACTTAGAGTGAAGTTCCTTCTAAAAACTTTGTCTCCCACTTGGTATGTTACTAGTTTACTTCGCAAATTATAGTTATGTTCGTAACTTTCGTGTGCTTGATTCAATGCAGTCTTCAGGTACGAATGTAATATTCCCATCTTAGCAGCCTTCGGCAACCAGTTGATTTTTGACTGGTTCAACCCATCTAATTTTTTTAGTAAATGATAATCAGAACCGTGTTCAACCATTTGCTGCCCAAATAAAGCCTCATATGGCGACATACCTATTACGCTATGCACTGAGGTACGTAGAGCATTACTTATTTCAGCTAGGTGTATGTCCCAATTGGTTTGCTTAGGATCTATATAAGCACGTATGGCACTCAATATCGATCGGTTGACCCTTTCACTGGCGTTGGCCTGTGGTGCATAAGATGCTGTTTTGATGTGTGTGACATCGAAATTGTTCAAACAAGCCCCGAAGTCTTTGCTGACGAACTGCGAACCATTGTCAGACAAAAGTGTCTCCGGAACTCCGAACATCAAAAATATTTCTTCCGTAAGAAATTTTATTAACTCGTTAGAGTTAGCTTCACCCCCTTGTCGTGGTGGGGGTGCTTAATTGTGGGGTTTTCTAGCAATCCAGCTACAGAGCCTCACAAACGAACATAACTCAAAAACAAAACAAGTATGAAGACTTGAAACTAAACTAAATATGGAAAAAGTTAACAAAAAGAACAAAAATCGAACTGGGATATCAGTTCAAAAGTCGGTAGGAGTCACGACTGCCGGCGATGGCTTGGCCTCGAAAGAGGATAAGTCGCCAGTGACAAATAACAACAAGGACACTAACAAAAAACAAACTTTGGCCATTTCAACTGACATAGCTTTAAATAGCGGTAGGACTAGTGTGACGACCACAATTCCCGGAAAGGTTAACAAGCCACCCCGGGGTTGTGGAGCGTCCCACAGTCTAGACGCTAATACCTGCGGAGGAAATAGCAATCTGCCCGCTGGTAACATACCAATTCCGAACTCGGTAGAACTCAAAAAAGCTGACAAGGGTCTTGCCAACCTCTCTTCTGCTGTGAAAAACGCAGCCCTTAGTGGAACTTCCACACAAACCGCCAGTACAAAACCTCTCGTGCATTCGGGGGTTACTACTCTGGCTCAAGGTTCGACCACGACTGTTGGTCCCACCACAAGACAAGGTAGATCTCTTCCGAACACAACGGAGGCTCCCCTCCTTGCTGGCAGTGGTAATACGTCATGTAGACCTACTCCCAACGAGAAGAGGAAGAAATTGACAATGAGAAAAGATTTTAGGAACGCTACGAGGATAGTGAAGGTGGTCGGTGACTTGCCAGCATCTGAACTAGACTCAAAGCAATCCGAAAAACTTGCCTGGGCCAAAAACACACTTGCCAAATTTCAGACCTGCAACGACTTAACGTCTAAGCGACTAAGGTCTTCCGAGGGAACCACTCCGGAACCCAAAAGGCCAAAGGCGAACACCGCTGGCGCTCCATCCTTCACCAGGAAAGATCTGTCCTTTAGTGCCGTGCTAAAAGACAAAACAATTCTAGCTGTCATCGACGGCAGTAATGCAGATGGCGCGATCTCTCCCGATCATTGGCAAATGGTCTTGAACAAACTCCAAGCCTCATACTGGACCCTCATGCTGGAAAATCCAGGGGAACCTGCAACTTTTGAGGATGCGGGATGGTATCAAGGTCGAGTCAAGCTAGTTGCCTTTGATAGTGAGAGATCGTGTGACCTGTATAAACTCGCTGTCAGCAGGTTAGAGGACCTATGGCCAAATGCAAAACTCGAGGTTGTGGCAAAGGAGCATATCCCGTGCAGACCGAGAGCCCGCACTAATGTCCCGGCCGATCTCTCCAATAAAGAAATCATCCTCAAGATGCTTCAGTATGTTAATCCATCCTTGCCTACTCACGACTGGAAGGTTGCAAAGCTTGAAGATCCACGGGGTTCTTATAGATCAGCCGTCGTGGTGATAAATAAGGACTCATTGGCTCCATTGGCTGAAACCCAAGGTGTGGTTAGGTTTGGATGGTCTACCATAACTCTAAAAGTATATAAAAAAGACGAGGAAAACACATCGAACACGATGCCATCAAAATCACAGGATGTAATTACAGAGAAGGAACATGCATCGGGTATCGACCTTCAGACGATGGAGGTAGATACTCCATGCACCTCCTCCACTGTGTCGCCCTCCATTTATATAAAACCGCCATCAGTTGAAGAGGCTCCTAACGTCGACAAACACTCCGACATGGATTTTGTTGACTCCGCAAATGAGGACGACCTTCTTAAATCGGATTTCGACTCCGATGCAGATCTCGACCAAACTGTGGTGGGGGTTGATCCACCTAGCTGCAACCAAGATGGTTGCAGTTAGTACAGATTAACACCCATCACTCCAAAATGGCTTCGGCCTCCCTTCTTCTCCGTCTACAAAATAAAGGGGAAGACATCGTCCTGATCCAAGAACCTTGGATTGTAAATTCCACTGTTCAAGGACTCAGGACTCCCGGATACTACCTGCTGTATGCATCTAATAAAGGTGACCCTAGATCTTGCATATTAGTAAAAAGTAGTATTAATGTATATTTACTCCCTGATTATAGCGATCGCGATGTAACCGTACTTAGACTACAAACAAATAACGGGGCGTACTGGTTAGCATCAGCGTATCTCGGCCATGACCACCTTGGCCCTCTTCCTGGCGACAAGCTAGAGGAACTAATCAGGGAAGCAGAACGACAGAAAGTCTGCCTTATAATCGGGTGTGACGCTAATGCCCATCATACCGTCTGGGGAAGTACAGACATAAATGACAGAGGTGAGTCACTTTTTGGTTTTATTCTAAGTACTAACCTTATAGTAAGTAACATTGGCAATGAACCAACATTCATTACCAAAAACCGACAAGAGGTTCTAGATATCACTCTTGTCTCCGATACGATTCATCACAAGATCAAAAACTGGAGAGTTTCTAAGGAACATTCGTTCTCTGATCACAGATACATCCAATTTTGTCTTGATGAAGAATCTAAAAAACAGCCAGCCTTCCGAAATTATCGGAAAACCAACTGGCAACTATATAGAGAAACTTTAGTAAGATTAGTTAAACCATCACTCTTAAGTATCCCTTCTAATAAAAATGATCTTGATGATAAAGTCAAAGATCTCACCCTAGCACTCAATAAATCAATGGCCATTTCTTGTCCCCTTACTCAAATAAGAGGAAAAAAGAAACCACGTTGGTGGAACTCGGGTCTAGAACTGCTCAGGAAAAAGTGCAGACAACTTTTTAACCGAGCTAAACATTCTAGAGATAGTCTGGACTGGGAATTTTATAAAGAATCCCTAAAAATTTAGTTTTTGAGAATAGAAGTATATGGGTTTTTCATTACCTTCTTCGTCCAATTGACAAAGAACACAACCTATCCCTGTGGATGAGGCGTCACAACAAATAACAAATTGTTTATTAAAATCAGGATTGATCAAAACTCGAGCTGAAGTCAACGCTTTCTTAGTAGCTTCCAAGGCTGCAATGGCTTCAAGACCGAACTCAAATTTTTCTTTCTTTTTCAAGGTGTCCGAAATTGGAGCAGTTAGAGTTGAAAAGTTTTCGATAAATCGTCTGTACCAGCCCGCCATCCCTAAAAACCGACGGACTTGTCGTAAGGTGGTTGGTACAGGAAACTCTACTATTGCTGAAACCTTGTTTGGGTCGGCTTTCAAACATCCTTGACCTACAATATACCCTAGATATTGCAGTTCACGAAAACAAAATTTAGATTTCTCTACATTGATAGTTAAACCAGCATCCGTGAGATGCTTTGCTACTTTACTGAGTGTCGAAATGTGATCGTTAAAATCTTTCGAAATGACCAATAGATCATCAAGGTAAATGAACACTTGTTCTCTCAACTCGCGAGGAATCACTTTGTCCATTAAGCTCGTCAAACTTTGCGCAGCATTCGAGAGTCCGAACGGCATCACTTTAAATTGATACAGGGGCCTACGCTGTCTTCTCCCGTGATTCTTTCTCAAGGGGCACTTGCCAGTAAGCATCTTTCAAATCCACGCTAGAAATATAACGTGTTTCGGAAAGGCGTGCTAGCAATCCTTCAATGTGCGCAATTGGATTCGCATTTTTCTTAGTCACGGCGTTAACTTTTCGGAAGTCGAGGCATAATCTATTTTTTCCCAGTTTTCTCACCAGTACAACTGGTGAGGACCATGCACTCTTACTTTCCTCGATAACACCTAACGAGATCATGCGATCCAATTCCGTGTACACAAGGCTTTGTACTGCTGGCGATATGGGATAGTGACGTTGTTTAATGGGTTCTGCGTCTCCCGTATCTATAGAATGTTCCATCAAATGAGTACGTCCGAGACCTCGAACGGCGAATGACGGAAATTGCTTAATAGTGTTTTGAAGAATCGTGGATTCCTCTACAGATAAGAGACATTCCCGCTTATTTGCCTGACCGGTTGTTGTCTCGGTAACAATATCTAATGAAGATATTATTTGCGGGGCTAATTTAAATGTCTTTCAAAAATCGATGCCTAGATATAAATCTTGGGCTAAAGATGGCACTATATACAAGTCGATCGGAAGAACTAGATCTTTGTATGTAATATTTGTAGTGACCACCCCAGCAATACGCTGTTTAGTTCCATCCGCTGTGGACACACTAGAATCAAATTTTTTGTATGGAATATTAGCATCTTCAAGATGTTTAGCGGCACCGTTACCGAGGCAACTAATGCTCGCTCCGGAGTCGAGTAGACCAAGCCATTTATGTTTAAATAATTCTACTTTTAAGTAGGTACGTGGATCGTCTTTCAAACATTCTACTTCGGCTATGTTTACCGCTCTATGTAGCTTACGTTTTACAATGAATCTATTTCTTAGTTTTTGAATTTTTTTGTTATGAATTGGGTATGTATAAATGCATTTCCACGCTTCAGCATAATCAAGCTGCCTCTGGTGAAGTGATTTTAGAGGTCTTAAAATGGGAATTCGGGTAATTTTTGAGTTAATATTTTTGATAATTCGGGTTTCGGGATTTTTCAAAATGGTAATTTTTTCTTCAGTTACAACTAAAGGTTTTACAACGGACTTCCCGAGTTGCCCATCATTGTCAGCTCCCTCTCGGACGAACGCTGACTGAATGACTGGTTTCCCTTACACTTTAAACAGTTTGGGGAAAGAACATCGGGTTGACCACATCGATAACAAAAGATTCCCTATTTGCTGTTCGGTGCAGTCCAAAAATACATGACCGTTTTTGTGGCAATTCCAGCAAATGGCTTTCTCGAAGTTGATTTTTGTTTCTCGGTTTCTGTTTCTTTGAAAGGCTTCTAAAGCTAAGGACATATCTTCTGCTATAGGTTCGGTTTGGATCTCTATTTCACTTACTTGTTTGCGTATAGGATTATTGAACAAAGGGGGCATTCTTGGACGTATCGGTTCGTGTTGAGTCAAATAACGCTCCATCTCTCTACAAGTGTATACTAGGTCAGCTAACCTTGTGGTGCGGAACGTCAATAACAATTCACCCATTCTGCGTTTGACATTTTGTTTGATGATCTCCGCTACTTCTTCATTCGGACGGGGGCTTTTCATTTTGGAATTTAGTTTCAAGATAGCATCGTAAAATGCATCGAAAATTTCGCCAGGTGCTTGCTTTCTCTCGGCCATCTGTCTTGAGATTTCTGAGTCAGTTTCCAAACTCCCATAGTGATCGATCAGCGCTAGCTTCAAGGCTATCCACGAGGTTTGTGGATTATTTTTAAGGTATATCCAATACCATACCTCCGCTGGACCACTTACAAAATGATGAAAGTTGGAAACTACCTCATCCCAAGATGCGCCGTAGCTATCCTTGACTTTGTCCAATCTGAATAGAAATTCATCTACCGTCATATTTTTCGAGTTAAACGAGATTCCCCACTTCTGATAATGCGGCGATCGATACATCGATGCCGCTGGTGATGGCATTGGGATTCTTGCGTCTCTGTTTGCAGATGTAGTGTTAAACTGAATTCGGTTCAATTGCTCATAGAAATCAGGTTCGGTGTGACGATTGGCTTCTCTTCGAGCAGTAGATGCTACTCTGTCGGGCCATATCCTAGGAAACTCTGGAACATTTGGTCCTATATTGGCTGTTGGTTCTCTCTGTGTAGCGTAATTTGGTCGGTTAGGCGTTGGTTGGTCGCAAAGAGGGATAGTCGGAGGTGCTGGCTGTCTAGGAATATTGAACTGGGCTAATGCATTATGCATCGCTTCGTTCATCTTCTCTAACAGTAACGTTTGGCTTTGCGCTAATGACTCCTGCAAGGCTTTTCTATCCTCTGCTCGATTGAGACCAACCGCGGCTAACGCGACTTCTTTTATATAGGCCTCGTATTCCTCATTTCTTCGTATTGGAGTTCTTTCTAGGAGTATCTGTCTTTCTGGTGTTGCGAGTGTTTCGTCTGCTAAGATTCGCACCCTCTCTACTCCTGACCTTCCGACATTAGATGGTCCTGCTCCTTCCATCTGACTTTCGTCCACTGCCTCGCCTGGTTCCATGGTCATATTATGGAACAAATCCTGGTTTTTGCGAAACCTGGTGTTATGTGGCTCCGGAGTTGCCGCTCGATGAGTTTTCGGGGATTCTGGTTCGGATTGTCTCCGATTTCCTTTCCCTTCTGACCCATGTTTATTTTTGCGTCCCATTTATGTTCGTTTTTTTTTTGATCGATGCAGTATATTCGGAATATTTAATTTCAAAAAAAATATTATATTGAGAGCCTATAAAAAAAATGTATCTATATACCTTACTAACTACCTACAAATAAAAACTTAACTAATCCCTACTATAACCTAATATAAATCCTACGATAACTTATTACTTAATCCTACTATAACTTATAACCTAACCTTAACCTAATTCTCTTATGGGTGAACCCCTTAAATTCAAAAAAAACTAAATCTCAAAACTTAATAAAAAAAAATTTAGCTTGGCTAAATATATCTAATCAAAAAAAATAATAACAATAATTTCTATAATACTAAACCCAAAACCAAATTAAACTATATCGAATAAAAAAAAATTTATACAATATCTAAACTTAATGTATCTTAAAAAAAAATCTCAAACTAAATACTAAATTTTTGCTACCAGCATATACTAAACTAAATAAGTGCTACCAGCATGAATTGAATTGTGCTACCAGCATGTACTAAACTTAAATTTGTGCTACCAGCATATACTAAACTTGAATTTTGCTACCAGCATGAATTGAATTGTGCTACCAGCATGACTATAAACTAAAAAAATCAAACTTAATCAGTTTGTTACTAAATATATAATCTCAAAAAAATTTATTTTCACAAAAAAAATTTTCTTAAATTTTCTTTATCGGTTTTTCTAAATACATTATAGGATTGGGATCGTGACAGAAGTTCTCGCGTTCCCTGAAACCTTCTTCCAACCACAACAACAAAAAAAATATAGACCACATGAATTTTCACCATCTTCCAAACAAAACAAACTTTCTTCTAACTTTCTCTTTTCATTATTTTATCTCTCTGTCGCTACGGACCTACGGAAAAAATAACTTCCTACGCGGACAACAGACCAGAACCATATTTAAAAATTGATCGTCAAAAAAAAATATTATTTCGTTACTCCTTGAGTGTAATAAATGTTGATATAAAAAGTGAATTTTGTATTGATATCTCTTTTCCTTATATTTTCGCCTGTTGGCTTTCGCTGCTGACGTAAATAGGATGAAAGTCGACCACTTACCGGTCGAAAGCACAAACATAGAAAAAGAAAAAGGCTTCATAAAAAAAATGGAATAATTCTCCGTAGAAGCTACAGCTACTAGATAATTTTACATCCAGCACGGACATCTATCGTTGAGAAATTGCAAAATTAATAAATGAATGTTTTCACCGAGAGTGAAAAAGAAATTGAGCAGGTTATCGCTTCTGACGTAATTAGGACTTGGATCTACCAACTACCGGTCGAAACTCAGACAATTACCTTTCGATGTTAAATCTCAAAGAAACTATCGACTTCAAAACTAAACTTTAAAAAAAAAATGTTCAAAAAAAAATTGTATGACACTAAAAGATATATACTCTATTTCAAGCTTTCTTCCAAAAATCTTGGAAACAAAACTCCGTCGGGCCCCACACGTATGGGCGCCATTATGTAACGGGCGGTTGGGTTGCACCCGCTACATAAGAAAAATTATTAAAAATAATTGAGATGGTAGTAGGAGAGTAAAACATTGTAATTTGGCCGAACAGCCTTCACATTGCCTAGGTAGGAAATAAAAACAGAAGAAAAGCGAACTTCGACTTTATCTGTTCTACAAAGCCTCAAACCCAAAGATTGATTATTAACTCTATTATACTACCACTTTATTCCTTATGTAACGAGAGTCCCCACCAGGGATCCTAACATAAAATTTGAGTATTGTCGATTTAAGAAAGAGAAAAGATGATAACTTCCTTTAATGGAGAACCCTTCCCAGGACTGTTACATCTTCTCTTCCTCATCTCAAGAGAACTCAGCGTATGTAGGTGTATTATACGCTGATTAAATCACACCATGGATCATCAAACTCGCGATCATGAATTACGAATGATGAAAAGTTGCATCTATGTTGATCTTCATTGAAGTAGAAGTCATCGCTTAAGTATTCGTGGCAAGTTTTGAAGAGATATTACTTCTTCTACCTATTAAAGTATGTAGGTACCACTAACTGATCGATTATCCTCTCACTAATATCACTATAAAACACAAAGGATCCTATACCTGTTAATCTATGTGACCTATAGTACCTATCGCTAGGCACGTCCAGGCCGAGACCAACAGGGTGACTATTGTTCGACTGCCGATTCAGGTCTGCAAAAATTCGCTTTGGCCAGCTCATCGGTCCAAGGAAGTGGGTCATGCTGCAGGAACAAGTAGTCGGTGCTACAATTTAGTAGACCTGGAGTCTTCAGGAGTATAACTTCGAAGAATTGATTGAAATAGAATAAAATGGTTCACTGGAAGACTAGTGATAAGACACAGACAGGACAAGATGTTCTTAGCTCATTCGGATTACCTAACCCATAACCCATCCTTATGTTCCTAATCATCCGAATAATTTATTAAGGAACCCTTATAAAGTTGGGAGAAACAGATGTTATTATTTCCCCCTTTTCGCCTACCTACCGACCTAAAAGTAGCGAAAGGATACAACTCTTCCGAAACTTCCCAATTGATATACCTACTGGCGATATATTATTGTAGGTACATCCCTCTAAAGTGAGTGAAAACACAAGTGTCTATTTATGAACTCATATCGAAAACCAAAAAAAAATAAAATTCACTTCAACCTCCTTAAAAGCTGCAATGAATTTGGTGGTTGTTGTAGTTGTTGTTGCTGTGTTGTTGTGTTATTGAACGAGATAGATATGCTTCAGTTGACGCATGTCGGACTCCAGTCACGACCCCATCTCCTCACGAGTTTTAAACTCCCATCCTACTCTGTAATTTTAGAAAGTGACCAAAAGAAACTTGCTTCCCCATGACGGACAACTAAATTCGCCTTAACAAAAAGTGAATCGTAACTTCGTGAAAAACAAGTTAGCAAAAAAAAAATACTAATATTTTTTTTTATAGCTATACTCAAAACATTTATTGAATAAATCTTAAATCTTACAATGTATTCAAAAAAAAATAACTAAAATTAATAAGTTAAACTTGATTACTGAGCAAGTCTGATAATTATATTATCGTTTGAATAATAAAAAAAAATAAACTAAATACTAACCCTAAACAGTATCTCAAAATTATATCATTTATGAACTTTAAATATTCTAGAAATTGTTTCTGTACATCGTTTATTTTTTTTTTTTTGTTGCTCAAATAATTTTAAACTTTCAAAAAAAATATGAATCCTTAGTAGAAAAACTGCTGAAACCTTGAACCTTCTTCGTCTCATAGGACGTAAGCAAAAATGAATAAATGATTAAAAATTTAAGAATATATAACAAAAAAATTTTAGTTATCTTTTCAGACAACTTATGAATTGAGGATGGAAGTTATAACCTCCCCTCTTTTCGCGCAAACTGAAAATATTTCGTCAAATATTTCCGACAACCGGACAAAAAGTAAAAATGATAACACAAACGTATATAAAAATGAACAATGGTTCCGTTGGACTTGTTTGTCAGCCGCTTAACTCTGCAAAAAATTTCATTTAAGCCAGTTAAGGTAGAACATACGAAAGACTTTAAGTCCAATTGAACTTTGTCTTTAAACCGACTGACTATTTTTGAAATCAGTATAATTGACTTTATTAACGAAAATAATTTCTCCTTTTTTTTTATGATCGTTACTACGATCTGAACACAGCAATTCAAATAGACGAAGTTTCTTTATACCGAAAGAAAAACTTCACAAATGTCACGATAATAAGAATGAACACTCAAAGACAAATTGTCTATACTCAGAAATCCCCTTCCCAAAACAATAGTAAGAAAATTTCTGACAAAAACTTCAAATAAAGTTTTTTTATCAGCCACCAAAATATTATCAATCAATAAATAAAGTAAAAATGTTATAAAAGATGATAAAAAAAATGTAAATATGTTTCAATACAGTGGTATCAAAAAAAAAATTAGTAATTAATATGTTAAATATGTTTTATTAAAGGTACGACGAATAAAAAGGTGCACCCTGTTATAAGCCTCCCCAGATATTATTGGATTTTTCAAAAATAATAATTTTGAATTTTTCAGGGCTCTCTATAGTTTTACAAAAAAAATAATTTTCTTTCTTGTTTTAGATAGCGTTTATCAGTGTAATAAGACAATAGTCGAACACCGATATGTAGGTATGTGATGTAGATACTGATCATGTACCTATGGTATCGTATCAAACTAACCAATCATAAATGGTACGTATCGTTTTCTTATTTTTTTGTAAAGACTACCAATTATCGATGAAGTGTATTAAATTCGAACCGTACGATCTGGTCGATAATTATTTATGAACCGAAAGACAAGAGCAAAAAAAAGTGTCTTATATCATCGTTCAAGGCGAACAAAAAAAAATTAATTTAGGTACATTATTGAGGTAGGTACACGCAAGTATTATCTTTTTTTTTCTTTAAAAGCTTGTTTATGCTTTTCAATTTTTTATAGCTACGCACGAATTAAAATTATCATTGAATCTAAAAAGGTTTTCCAGGTCGCTGTAATTCTTTACAACAACAAAATAATATATGATCATATGTAGCTAGTACCAAAGAGATTATTACACTAAGTCTTGGACAAATTTTTTTTTTTGACTTAGGTATCTAACAAACTTTTCTAACTACGTATCTCTTTAGGATACTATTTTTTTGTCTTAATAGCATAGACGAAGCTAATTCGTATTTTTTTGTTGACAAGAGTACATACTATAACGATTAAAATTACTATGTTGACCAAGTAATTGTGGTCAGAGACCGATGACATATATTTTCGTATAATACGCAAATAAAATCTTTCTCTTGGAAACTTTCAAGAGTTGCAAATTTTGACTTTAATTAAAATAATTCCAATATTTAAAGAAGAACCCATAAATACGAAAGTAAGTTTCCTAGCGGATTTAATAAATACATAATTTTGTTTCGTTTTACAAGAAATATATAAGTCACAATTTTAATGGAATTTTCACAATATAATTATGTTAATATATATGTCACCATACCTTACATCCGTTGCAAATTAAATTCATTATAGGTACTTATGCATGTTTTCTTGATGATCATGAAGAGACGAACTGGAATCTGCTACTGTTGCTTGGTCGAATCCCACGTTGAAAATTAAAGTCAGCCGCATGACCTTAGGTTTCCCACGTCGAATTAGTCTTATTAGATTGACTCTTATCTGCTGCAAGTAGTCTCTTTTGATGCTTGAGGTGTTTCCTAGTTTTCCAACATAGGTACTATTGGTACGTCCACCAATTCTAATAATGTTTGTTGGATTTTTATGCCCAGTCCAAAAAGCCAGACAGGCAATCTTCAAAGAGGGTGACAGTGGTTTGGGAGAATGGTTCGTTGAAGTGGACAATTTTTGCTCTTTTTGCCCCACTCCTTTTTGCCCCACTCCTTTTTGTGTGTCGTGTTGTCTGCCTGTAGGTGATCAAAATAAAAGTATTAGTACATGGTAATATAAATGAGTTTTTTCTATCTACGGTAAATTCAATATGTTGCAAAGCTAAATAAATTTGTCTACATTATAAGCATTTAGACTACTGCGAAAACTAAAATCATGATAACTACTATAATTTCTAATTAAACTCATGGCTACATATATTTTCTGCATCAACGCTTTTGATGCTTTCTCTACCAAGACAAAAATCTACCTTCGTACACGTTTACTGTCTGTACAGGATTTTTCTTATTTTTTTAGATATTTGGTGTAAGAAAATTATACTTTTCATTACCTGGCTTTCCAATTAGTTTTTCCTTTGGAAATAGGTACTTCGATAAGGGTGTCACTTTGACGAGTTTCTTTTTCAATCTGATTTTTCTTCTTCTGGACGTTTTTTGGCACCAGGTGTACTCTGGAGTTGCCTCGAATGACGATATTTTCGGAAATTTTTGCCTTTTTCCCCACGCTCTCGTGAATAGATCGTTCGAGGGAATTGTGGCCTTGCGTAGGGCTACGTCCTGCACGATGTCTATCGACTTCTGGTGTAATTTTAATTTCACATGTGTGCGAAAAGATTTTGTTTTTTTATGATTCGCTATTTCTATTGTGTTTAAGGCACTGTTTATTCTATAAATTCCTACTTTTTGTTCTCTAATTGTTTTACAAAAAAAATTTTGATTTCTTACCTCTTTTTCCTCTAGTTCTTTTTTATTACTCCTTACTATTCCTGTGGCCCTTCTTTTTTTATCCTTTTTTTTCTCTGTAATCGTTGCTTGTTTTTTTTTCCAATTTTTTTCTTTAATTTAATCACTTTTAGTTTATCCGATAAGATGTCTTTATTTTTCAGGACTTTAACGTTAGAGATCGAAATTAAAAAGGAAAAGTGTAGAAGAAATAATTTTGCACTTTGGTTCGGTTGCCGGTTGAAATCTGTTTCTTTACGAAACTTTGAATTTCCGTCAGGTGCGAACATAGATGTAGATAAGTTAGCTCCTCCTACTTTTGGATCTGTTACAGTAGCGGGTTATTTTATTGACTCGCTAAATGTTTACACGAAGCGTCACGTGAAGTGCTAAAAATATTTATTTTATAAGTTTTTCAAAATTCTCGTAATTAATAGTAAGTTATTTTACTGAAGACTTTTCATTTGCCAATATATTCTCATTTGACATACGGTAAGTAATGAATGTTTTGTTTTACAAAAAAAATTTGTGTTACTTTTATTTTTTTTTACGCATGAATCTTATAGGTGTCTTTTTGCTGAGGATCAGGTAAGTTTTACTATTTTTATTACCAGAAATTTTTCGTAATAAAAATATATATGTACTTGAATAGAGTATTTTCCCTCTCAAGGTAAGTAGAATAATATGTCAAAACTTTTCTCTCACGCTTATGAATTTGTTTTCACCTTTTTGTGAATGTATTGAAAAAAACATTATTTATCGAAATTTAAACTATTAGATACTAGATTTTATTATAAATGATTTGTATTCGAGAGTTCTTATTGTATCGTTGACGTAATTATTATGGAAACAAATATTTATGGATCTTCGATTGTGAGAAGTATTCTTCTGACCGAATTAGTACAATTTTTGTTTACCTTTTTTCGTTTGTTTTGACCTTTTATCTTGGTTAGATGTTGCCTACTATCTACTTTTCTTCTATCTTTGAATATTATTTCTCATCTATATTCGTTCTCTTTCATTTTTAGTTCTATTTTGACTTCTGACCGTATTATTTTTTCTCAATTATTCTTTCTGTCAAAAAAAAAAACTACCTATATTTTGATTAGCATTTTTATCTTCACCAACTATTCTTTCTTCTTCTGCCTATAGGTAACTATTTATGCAACCAAAAAAAATTTGATGAGGCTTTGACACACATATAAACTTTACCACAGACCAGAGTACGACTCAATTACAGTCCATCAGTACGTAGTACTTTTTTCGCGCTGTACATTTCCATTCGTGTCCGCCATTTCGTTCAGTTTTGGTTTCTCAGGTTGTCTCACTTTACCATTATAATGTTGTATGTCTCTTAAAATGTTTTTCTCCACTTGCCTCCATTTAGTTACCTGTGTATGACATTCCAGCATTTTTGGTTCGTGCCGTACTTGTATGTTTAAGCAGTTGAGTTTTAACTTTTATATTCCGCCAGATGTAGTGACGAAAGCCAATGTATGGTTTGTGTTTTAACTATCTTACCATGTTGTGTCCACACCAATGGATATTATTATATCGACATTTGAGTCGGTAACATAGTTTGATGATGATTTGATAAAAAAAAATTTTTAAATTGTTCGGGTTTCTGAATGAAAATTGAAAATATGATGTTGATATTATGAAGTTTTACGTTGCCTACTGTCGAGGTAGGTGTGGTAGATTTTCCTACAAATCAAACGACAAGCAAAGACGCTCTTCCCGCGAATCCGGTTCGGACTCATCGAAAGATAGCAGCTTCTTATCTGACACAAGCGTTGAGTCGGAGAACAGCTTTGCTTCAGTGATATTCATTCCAAAGTCCGAATTCCAACAGCAGGAACAAACTCAGACACATTTACAGTTGGCAGCTCAAAAGCAACAGCAACAGATATACCATCAGCAAAACTCAAACAGTAGCAGTATTAATAGCAGTAATAGCTGTACTGGGGCTCACAGTAGCAACTGCAATAGTCAAACCCAAAACAATAGTGTCAATAACAATACCTAAGAAACCACATAGCATCCGTGCCAACATCTCCACTTATTATGCCATGCCCACCAACCCCAGCGCATTCACCGGCGGCAGCATACACTGTTGTCACATCAACTCCCCAAACAACTTCGTCCGTGCAAGCAGCAATGGCGATGCTCACGCATCCCAAGTTCGTGCAAAAGTTTTCGAAAACCAATGAAAACGATACAACACAAGAAAACACTCGATTTACATTTGAGGAAGAACACATTCAGCAGCTGGGGGGGTCCAAAACGAACAAAGATTCAACAGCGTTGACAGATCCATATGCACGATTAACAACTTTAGTAGACATCAGTTCTAAATTGAATGCAGAAACATCATTGAAAAAATCAATCGGCAGACGATTAAGGATCTACCACTGATTCCGAAATTTCGGAAGCAGCAGTCTTTACAAACGCAGAAACTTGGATATGCAATAGTTCGTCGTTCATCTCTAGCAGTACCAGCAATTCCAAAGTATATGTCACTGGAACTCTTCAATCCCGCCACTGACGACTCGGACAGTGATTTGAGTGAACCCTCTTCACCTGACTCCATTGATAGCGTGATAAGTGCTCCCAAGTCAGCGCAGCCTGATGATCTATCTGTCAAAGCAGGTATTTTTCGTTCTGATTTGCACATGAATGGTGATAGTGGTTCTCTGGATGATGATTCTGCTGAAGGATCGCCATATCCTAGAGCAGTAAATAAGATACGTGTAGCTTCTCGCGAAGAATGTGATGATTTCGCCTCACAATTAAGTGCTCAACTTTTAAGGGAGCTTGATGAAAGTAAACGTTCCGATAAGGTTGAGTGCAAAAATGTATATAGTATTGGCAGCGACATTAACGATTTTATTGATGACCCTATAATTACTAATTCTCGTAAACGTAATAGTTTTTTTTTTTTTTTTAATTAATTAAAAAGAAATGCAAACAGTTTTTAGTTTTATTTATTTATTCATCCTTCATAAAGAGAAAAGTCCATACGTATTAGTATTTTGTATTGGTTGCAACAATAGATTTAATTGTATAATAATTTCAATAGCTAACGTAAACAGTAATTTCAATAGTAAAGGTCGCTTAAGGTTTCTAATCAAGACACTATAATAAATAATCGCAAGTAAAAATAGAGTTTCAATAGAATTTTTATGGCAGGTACCGTTAATATGGTGATTTAAAAAAAAATAACGAAAAACTCAGTCATTGGCAACGAATCAGTCACACAAAATGTCATCAAAATCGATAGTATTTGTTTCAATAAAAATTGGATTTTCTGTAGCGTTTCTAACGAAAAATATCTTTATTATAAATAATCAGTCATACAAAATTTTATTAGAATAAAATAACCGCAGTTACCGTTATTTTTAGACTTACAAAAAAACCGTACCTACCAAAGTAAATCGTCCCACACCTTTTAGGCTGTAGGTGCCGAGAAAGACAGACAGACAGACATAGTTGCCGGACCCAATATAGTACCTATAATGGCAAGTAAATTTTTTTTACAAAAAACATCACCGTTGGCAAAAAATCAGTCATACGAAATTTTATCAAAATCGATCGTATTGTTTTCGAGAAAAATTATATTATCTGTAAGGCTTATATGGCAGGCTTATATGGTTTGATAAAAATCAAAAATACGCCTGGGCATATTACTCTAAAACAGCTGACTACGAATATATGTTTGTGTGTCTTTTGACACCTATCCGGTTTTGGTCGTTCGCAAACTCATACTATACAGGCGTATCCATATAGCTCTTTTGGTGTGCACCCGAACGTGCGCTATGTCTCGGTTCTTCAGTATAATTTCAAATGAACTGTAAGGTGCAGATATTTTATATACATACATATGTTTAATGCAGGTCTGTAGTAAGGTTTTAATATAGAAGCAAATATAAATAAATATAACAAATCCTTGTTTAATTAAATACATATTTCTCTATTTGACATTTTTTTTGATTTTTTAAAACTGTCTATAATAATTCCAATTAAATCTCTTTGTTTTTATTCTAAATTTAAAAAATCAACACAGGTTTGTTTGCCGCTTTCACTTTCGTTTACAAACTACAAATATAATAAAGTATACTATTTTCTTCTAAATTGTTAAATCTTTTAGTTATTTGAAGAATTATTATTCACATTTCCATATAACAATATCGTAATCAATACCTAAGAGAGTTGTATGTTTTTTTTGTAATTCTATTGTGTTACAGATTAAATTAGAATATAATATTTAGAATATTGAAAATCTATTTCAGTGAACGGCTGTACAATGTACATACTACTTGACGCCAGTGCTGTGTTGTTTATAAGGGGGCTGTAAATATATTTTCATCGATTTCAGTTTAGGATATGAATTGAATATTTAGTATTTAACTTACCAAAACAAAGACCTTCTTAGGCATCGATCGCTGTACTAAATGACTGAGGAGTTGATTTTGTGACTCATCTCTACTTGGGTCAGTGAGGGTGTTATATTCTAAATTAAGTTCGGGAAGATTTTGCCAGCCAACTTTCAATGGATACAAATTGAATACAAGTTCCTTTTCCGAGTATGCAAAAATCGAAATGTCGACCTGAAAAGAAGACTTTAGTATAAAAAAAAAAATCAACATCAAGCAATGATTCATTTAATTAACCTGTTTATGACCGGAACACATGAAATTATCTGAATTACTAACACTTAGCGTTGAAATCAAATGCACAACTTTTGCTGTGGGATTCTTAAGGACAACCTTTAGAGTCATTGGAACTTTGACAAACATTTTCTCTTCAATAGAACAGTAAATGTTCAGAGGAGGTTCATCGATATCCAATCCTGACACTACGAATTTTGATTCATTTTCGTCTTTACAACCAGTACGTCGCCATTTGATGCAATATACACCAAAAATTGGTGTTGATGCTGTTGTATTTGCATCGCTAGTTAATACACCTTTTATAAAACCACGACATGACCCAGTAGGAGTCATGGCTTCAATGGCCTTACTGAACACCATTCGTGAACTCTGCTTAATCGGCTGGGTTTGATCTTCCTTTGATGAATCTGATTCTATTTTTAGTTTGCCATCGTCAGAAATTGTCGATGAGCTCATTATTGAACTCTGACTTGCTAGCAGAGCACAATTACCAATTATTGTCATGTTGTTCGGAATTTTGGACAAGAGATTTTTGTTCATTGTTGAAGAAGGCACAATACTGTTGTCGAGCTTACCACTGGCCGTTAGCTGAAGTCTGCGTAAAGTTCGAGAACCTTGAAATAATTCTTCAGGTTCATTTTCGGTACGGTCGAATTCTTTAGACGTTATCCAGTCGCAATTGGTTGAGTTTGTTCTTAGGACAATAACATCTTCAAGACTATCATTGGGACGATAACAGTTGCTGTATTTTTTGCGCTTAAAGCTGTATGTAGACTGAACTAAGTTATGGTCCTAAGAGAAGAAATAAAATATTTATAACAAAATCTTTAAAACAAGAATTTGAAATATTGAATCGTCTAATTAAAACCGTTTGAGCTATGCGCAAGAAGAAACATTTGGGGCCTTTTGACAACATATTGAGATGCTTTGAGAAAATATATTCCAGGCTGTTGTACCTGCAGTGCTGAAAGACCATTCTTGATTGCTTCACAAAAAAGTTCAGCAAAAGCACTATGTCTGCAATAAAAAGTTAACGTTAATTACCAAAGCGAGAATTATTATTCGCTTTATCTCACTAAGTACTAAGCCACGCATAGTGCTCAAACAATAGGTCTCTGAATCCAATTCGGTTCTTGTATTTTCTATGTGGCTTATAAAATGATTAATTGAGTCACGTGGCACTTTTAATTTGAACATTAATCGGCAAATTTTGTAGTTCAGGACGCCAGCAACAGTTTTTATTTCCAAACAATTGGTGTCCACAACACGAATTTCTTCTAAGTTTGCATATGCCTGTGAGTAATGTCTGCAAGGAAATTGAATATAGTTAGCATTCTGGTGAGCTAAATAAAGGACTTACTTTAAAGCAGTACTGTAATCCTGCCTCATTTCTGAAACAAATCCCAATTTAAATTGTTGACGAATTTTGAGCACATGATGTGAGGAGGTTAACTGATCACGGTGAATTCTAATACGCTTGGACATGAGAGTGTAATATCCTTGAGCCATTTCCCAAAGAGCAGATTCGAGGCGGGAAGTGTACCCAACGAGATGGTCTGTGTGGGGAAGGATGAACAGCATTTTACTGCTGATGCCACATGCATTGGTCAAGAGCTGCTTTTTCGGATGCTAACATATCCTCTTTCGGAGGTAATGAAGCTGCTTTTTGTAGAAGGACTAGTGCAAGGCGGGTATTGCGTTCCTAGCAACAAATAAATTTTTATTTTGTAAAAAAAAACAAATCCAATGGAAGAGAGATATTACCTGCAAGCTATTTTTGAGAGTCTGAATCGTTGAGGCACATTTTTGCTATTTGTCTGACCAAAGGGGATCGTTCCACTCTAAGACCTGAAACAAAACCACAACCGATGGCAGAACATGAAGATGCTTCAACATCCAGTTACACGCCTGAGTATCCCTTTCGAATGATACCACTCATAAGAAGCGCGCTTTGACTTTGCCACAGGAAATTCATGATTTGTCGGCAATAGCTTGAACTTGGAGAGACAAGTTAGTGCATTCTACTGCTATAAAATAAGAAATTGATTAAACCTTACCTATCCGGTTTTCTATTGCTATTGAAAGCATTGTCCAAACAAAAAATTAGAAACGAACAAAAAAAAAAAAAAGAACAAAAATTCATCGTCTTGGGACTTTTATTTCCTTTGTAATTTTAAAACAAAAGTTACGCAGTTTTTATTGCAAATTTGAGTGTTCTTATGAGTGTTTCTTGAAAACGTGTTCCAATAAAGAAATTGAAAGTAAATACATTTTCAAAAAATATATATTATATTTTGTTTTTTTACATTTTATTCTACAGCTACCACGATATATATGAAATAAAAAATGGAAATACAAATGGCCATTTTTTCGATGGAGTACAAATGTCAAAATGGAGGTTTCATTTTTTTCCCGCTAGTGGGGCTTCGAGGGCTAGTGTCGCCCAAAATGACAAAGACTAAAATGGAACCAACTTGGGGTATGGCACTAGCAGTCCATATCTATTACGTCCATGAAAAGGAGTATGTTCATTTCTTTCTGCATTTACTTGCCGATAGGGTTAGTGATAAGTATTATTGAATGGTGCGAGTCCAAACTAATTTTCGCATAATTGTCCAAGCTAAGTTGACTTTTATTTAATTCACCATTGTGTCATAACACAAATTGAAGAAAAAGTATAAACCCAAAAAAAAAAAATTCAAATTGGTTGAGTTTTAAAATACACATAAAGTGTTTTATTATAAAGAATTGTGTTAACCTCTGGCGAGATAGTCGAGATGGCTTTTTCTACACTTTTCCGTAAATTCTAGTACTACGTCATTTGTCTTACCGACTTATAGTCTGTTTATACTACGTGTCACGTGAAGTGATAATGTAGTTTGAATTATAACTCATTTTTATTTCTAGTTAAATAATAAACAATCATGTTGAAGAATATTGTTTATTGGTAAGTTTTTCAAAATGAATAGCATTTTTTTTTAAGAATTTTTTTTGTAAATTTTTTCTTATTTATTCCAGGCGGACGTTTCGTTGGAGTTTTCATATTGAACTTTCGTTAAGTATAGTAAATTTCTTACGAAAAATTTAATCTTGAAAATAAGTATTTAGTACAGATTTTGTACAGAAATAAATAAATAAGTGTATTATTAATTATTGTTTTACCTTTTTCGAAAAAAATTCGAACTTTAACTCAGTGAGTTTTCTAGAGAAATCTGAGTGAATCGGTATTTCATAATTTTTATCATCCTCTCGTATTCTTTTTCTTTTATGACAAAAAAAATATTTCTTTACTCTGCCGGTCGCAGCTTGATTTTTTTGTTCGCAATACATGATGTTTAAAGTTAATGATTTCTTAATTTTGGATTTGGATTAACTATTTTGTAGATCGCTTGATGTTTACTCAGAATACGTTCATTATTTTTGCTCTTCTGTCATATTGTCTTTATTCACTAGGCTAAGCACAAAAATAACATTTCTATCTCTTTCTCGGTTGATACTAGTTCTTTGCTTATTTAGCCCACTGATATATATATATTATATATTGAGATCAGTGATTTAGCCCAATCGTTTCTAGATCAACTATTACTTGTTATTCCTCGTATATACCTACTCTTTCTACGTTTCCTGATCGTGATAAATGCTTCTTTAAAAAAATCATAAATCTTTGATTTATATGCAAATTTTTACCATAATCATAGGACTTCAACTCATTTTCAGTACATCATCGGGCAGTACTTTTTCATCGTAACCACTGATCTCTATACATACCTGGATAGCGGATACATACCAAATAGTTGAAGCAATTTGAAGATGTGTTATATTATGAAAAAGTCCCCAATTTTGTATAACAGTATACCACTATAACAGTTTAACAAATGTCAAAATACTGAAAATGGCGTTTTGATTTGGGTTTGAGATTGGAGAATAAAAATAAGCAAAAAAAAAGTTATTAATTAATTTAAGAATTTATTGTTTAATATAAATAAATATATATCAGTGGGCCCAAGAAAACAAGTTGGACTAAGGCCGTGTGCGAACAGCGTTAAAATTTTATCCATTGGCTAAATTATGACACTCGTGAATATAAACTTCAAAAATTTAGCCTGCTCTGGAGCAGGCTAAAATTTTAGCCAGTGGATTAAGGAGTAAGAAAGACAGTCGGAGTAGTGTGTTTGTTTTTATTTGCATTTATTTTTGTTTGTTTTATATTAATCATTAATGTCAAATTTTCCGTTTGTGTTTTTGCAAATTAAGTTTAATTTAATTTCGTTACGTAAGAAGAATTACTAAAATTAACCGATATACTCTTTTGTATATTAATATTCATTGTGAAACAAATATTTTTGTAAAGTTCAGCTGCCAAACCAGTGTTCTGTACCGCGTTAAAACTTCCCATAATATTAATTACTTTACAAAGTTGTTACATTTGTTTTCTTTAACAAAATAAAATAAATCTATACACATAAATAAAAATGGAGTGTCTGTTTGTAATGCTAAAATATCAGTTATTTACTACACGCATATGAGAGCATACACAGCCCTTATATCAAAACACACTTTTTAAAATGTTTGTCTGTCTGTTTGTCCTGGCTACGGCTAGACCGATTTTGACGAGACTTTCACTGACCGATAGATAATGTCGATTTTTTTTGCATTTTCGTAAATATAAACCGATCAGAATCTACAGGACCGATTTTGACTGACGGGACATTCAGTGCCAGATGGCTGATAATATAGGAAGTAACTTATGATGCAAATTATCCCCTAGGTGGCGCTATGGAAAATTTTATTTTTCAACTGACGAACGCGACGACGGGAAACGGATGTACCGATTTTGAAGGGGCTTTAACTGGTGGATAGCTGATGTTCTACGAAATGACTAAGGCTATTTCAAATAACAGAATAGATGGGGCTGGGGTCGCTTTTGCGAAAACTCTTATATTATGAGTTTGAAAGCTTTTGGCAAAATGTTGAACCAATAGGTTTATAATAACTTAAGTAGCCTATACTCCGATGTGTTTCGCCTGAGTGTGAACGGTAGGCATCATCAGTTAGGCCGTCCACACTCTCCTAAGACACATATTTTATTTTAGTCGATGTAAGTGACTATATAAAATGCAAGGCAAAAAACACATCGGAGTATAGGCTACTTAACCTTTTTCTTTGAATTTCATTCAATCACTCCACTAAACTAAAATAAAAATTAACAACTAGCAATAGTTGTTGTTGTTATTTTTTGGTTTATAATAACTCTTTCAAAAACAATGTTCAATCCTTTATTATTTCTGCGGTATACATATAATAAAAAATGCTGCGTTTTAAGTTTTTTTGTTTTATATCAGAACAGAACAGCTGCGACAGCAGTTGAAAATATTAAATGGGAACATATTTTCTAACCACTGAACTGATCTGGATGATTGATATAATTCCAGACACATATTTGAACCGAGCTACTTTCTGCATAGTCAGTTTTTTATTTGGTTCAAAATTAAAAAACAATTCATAGGATTTACAAAATGTAGGTATACTTTGAAAATGCTAAAGCTACTAAACAGAATTGGATGGTTGCTACCATTCCAGAATCAGCTAAGAACTTTCCTCTATGCAGCGTTCTTTTTTTCGTTTTTTCCAAAACAAATTTTTACATTTCCCCGTACCAAGAAATAGAAGGGGAAATTTTTCAATTCTTGTAGGGAAATTTAAAAAAATATGTTAGTGTTAAAAATCCCATTTAATCCAGTTCGCACACCAAAAAGCTAAACATTTATTCACCTCAACTCAAACGTCAAAAATTAGCCAGAGGATAAAATTTTAACGGTGTTCGCACACGGCCTAAATACTCAAAATTTAACAAAAACCTACATTCCTGAAAGTAGAAAAATTTCAAATACCTACCGCTTGGGTCAAAGCAATTGGTCTCGATCTTGTTTGTATTGTAATAAAAATCGTCAAAATAATACAACATCTAAAATATGCCTATAACTTTCGTAGTCCCTTGCGGAACAACCAAATCGAAATTATCGAAACAACAGACGATTGCCAAAGGATTGTAGCAACGCTCCAAAGGTATAATATTAAATTAGTTTTTATTTCTAGAAAAATATTTTATTTTGTCCCTTTTTTTAGAAATTTTAATGAATACCTACACAGTTTTGGGATTCGAAGACCCACCGCATGTTGCAACTAACATGGTACCAAGGTATTTGTGCTTTGATACGTCTTTGCAATATTAAAACTATTCGCATGAGCTTAAGATAACTTCTTGAAGACGACAAAGTTATCAAAGTTAGCATTGGTGCTTATGACGATGCAGGGAAGTTGGCATAAGATTATAGTGTTGATGTGGCCAGTTCCTTTACCAATCACAAAGCTAAAGGTCTTGCAAAGATGTCAAAGTCAATATTGAACGTTCATCTTGATAAAAGGTGGCGATTAGTTTGCTCCCTTTTATCAAGATGAAAGGTGGCGATTAGTTTGCTCTCTCCAACAGAGCCTACTACAGTCTGTCAAAGCTCTTCAAATCCAGAAATCTCACCATAACTTCAAAACTACTGCTGTACAGGACCATGGTTCTGCCAGTACTCACATATGGATCCGAGACTTGGGTGCTTAGCAAAAGGCACTCTGACCTCTTAGCCGCGTTCGAGAGAAAAGTCTTAAGGAGAATTGTTGGCCCCATACGTGAGGAAGGACGATTCCGGAGACGGTACAATCATGAATTGTACGCAATCTACCTTGAAGCAGATATAGTGACAAAAATTAGGCTCGGTAGACTCTGGTGGGCAGGGCACCTAGCTCGCATGAGCGAAGAGGAACCTGCTCGGAAAGTTCTTTGTGGTACATTCTATGGCAGACGACAGCGTGGTAGACCATGCTTGCGCTGGAGAGATGGCGTAGACCAGGACGCCCGGAGCCTTGGGGTGCGCAACTCGATGGCGTCGGCTCGAGACCGGGATAGGTGGAGAGACTTGTTGAAGGAGGCCAGGACCGGACCCCGGTTGTCGAGCCGATGATGATGATTAGTTTGCTCTGATTCTGAAGCACCTTGTTTGACTTTTACTCAAAAAAATATGCTGCCAAAGATGCTATGGTTGTAGTTGAAATATTCAAATCCATGTCTAATGTTTTGAAAAAAAGATTAAAATGCAAATTTAAAATTTATGTTATTATTGTTATTATTTTAATTTATATATTGAGATCAGTGGAGATAACTCATGAATGAAAAAGTATTGGGTAGTCAAAATTAGAACTAAGTTATTTTTGTTCCCGACTGCTGAAGCGCCACACGTATATGAAAAACTGTAAATTCGCCACGGGTTGTCGAAACTAGCACTAAGATATCTTTGCTCTTTAGTACAAACTTGACTACTGCAGTGCCACAGTTATAATTTCCAATCCCCTATTGTGGTTTGGTAAAGTTGAAATGCGCAATTGGTAGTTAAAATTAGAACTAAGTTATCTTTGCTCTTTAGTTCAAACTTGACTTCTACAGCGTTACACGAATATGAAAAAGTTTAAATGCGCTACGGGTTGTCAAAACTTATATCTTTGCTCCTTAGTACAAACTTGGAGCAAAGTGGGAACAAGAGCCTCCACAAAAAGCATTAAGACCCGTGGTACTTGCACCCACCCATTTGGTACTACTTGTTTACCACGTACCAACTTTCACAGATAAAACTCAGAACTATTGTAAATATTTTTAAAACGGCGCACCAAGCGCTAATTGGGTTATTATAGTAGAATAACCGCCATTTCTACCTATTGTAAATATTTTGTCCCCAATAAGAATTACTAGGGATAAAAGGAGAAGTAAGAGTTACTCGCCGTATAATAATTGTTGTTTTTGTAACGCATGGAAATTTGACTCTACTTTATATAAAATAAAATAATTGTGTTCAATAAAACACGCCTAATATACATTTGATCACATGCAGAAATAATTGTGTATTCAAAATTTCAACCCAGGTATTTCATTTAATTTTCGCTCGAGTGCGATTATGGAACAATAAATAGCATAAGTCGTGTTTTGTTGGTAATTTTTAGTTAGTCAGCACTGGAAAGAACCAACAAAACGCTATATTCACTTATATATCCACTTTTTTTATTTTATTTCAAAGTTGGTATTCTTGACTATATGCCAAGCCGAAGTTTCAAATAATTTTTTGGATGTGTCTGCAAAGTATGGCTATTTGTATATGCCGAGTTGGTCAACTTGTACACCACCTTCCACTACAAAAAATTAAAAACCGGATAAATAATCATTATTTAGCTTGAATATTACCAAATTAAATTCCAAATTATATAATTTTATGTAAAAATCTGCTTTAACCAATTTTTATTTTTTTTAAGCGAAAAGTTCAAAATCATAAAAACTTTTTTGCAACTTTCGAAGGTTGAAAGCTTTTTACTTCTTACGCAAAACGCGGCCCTAAAGGAAAACACATTGAACACAATCATTAATAATCATTGTATATGTAGTCCATGTCTTATGCTGTTGTAGGTGCCACCAACCTTTAAGCAAAAAATGTATTGACATTATATTTCGCGACAAAAATTTCCAGGCATTCCAAGATTTTATCTTCACTTTTATGTTCACTTTATTTACTGACCAATTTATCGCCACTTTTCATATCCCATACAAAATTTTGCTAAAGTGACTAAACACTTACCAATAAAACACGCCTATAATAAATAAACATCATCTCAGGAGGCTCCACTACTCTCTACACCAAATATTAAAAATCTTAATCTTTGCTCTACACTCTTTTCGCACACAATTTACATTGTACATATATTTCTATAGTACGTCCATCGTATGTGGTTAATTCTCGAATTTCTCGATTGCTTGAATCGCCATCTGGGTAAATTTGGTAGAACCTTTTCTTGGGAGACTTTTGGATGAGTGGCTTGTTGTTGGGAGAGATTTTGAGGGATACAAACTGGGGAATATTATAACGAGAAGGCATATAGAAAATTTCAAAAAGTTTGAAGAAGATGAAAATTAGAATTGTTGACTTTTTCTCTTTGAGCTTATTCGTTTTTATTTTGATAACGAATTTTCATAAGAAAAGGGAATTGGAAGTTATTTATTTATTATGTATGTCTGTATGCATGGTGGAAAATAAATATTTGGCTGCTTCTGAATGTGTGGGTGCTAGCTTTAATGCTGAACTATATGAAATGTGCCAAGCTACCTATTAGAATGGAATGTAGCTGCTGACGAAACAATGTGACGTCACAATAACATATTCGAAGTGAATTTACCTACGTATAAAAAAAGTGATCACCTAGAAATTAATATAAAAAAGTTCAACAATTTCAAAAATTTTCTTTTTGATTCGATATTGTTTTATTAAATAGAAAGTTTATAAACCATTATGCATCCTTAAAATAAAAATTAATAGTTAAGTATTCCTTTGATTTTGTTTCAACTCACAAAGAACGCAAAAAGAAACAATTTCTCCTACCTACCTACCTTACATCAAAACTAAACAGGAAATTTAAAATCTACATTGTTTTCACAAAGAGATACTTAAATGTGGCAAGATATAACTGAATGGTATCTTTTAATAACTAAACATAAGATGATTTTGTATACAAAATTTAGTTATGTAACCATGGTTGCCATATGGAAACCATAAGTAGGTATAATGCGAGAATTGTTTGGCATCGACTCGGTTCGATTTTCAATTTTCCGAAAATTGCTACAAATTTATCAATATGGTAAATCCCTTTTTCATTTTCATTCATCTGCAACAAAAACAAAATATTAATTATTTGAGGAAACTAATCATTAACATGGCAATCGTGCCGTCTGCCTGATATGACATTTGAGATAAAATAAAAAGAAAATTTAAGGAAATGTAAAAATATTTTAACATTAAATTTCGTAATAAATAAATTATTTTTTTGATTTTAATATTAATTTTGTTTGTAAACTCAGTTTACTACCGTTATTATATAAATTGGTAAATTTAATACAAAAAACCTATACGACAATTTTAATGATTTGAAACATAAAAGAAAAATTAAAAATTTAAATGATTATTTTATATATGTATTTAATATAAAAAGTTACACAACAATTTTAATGATTTGAAACATAAAAAAAAGGTAAAGTTTTATAAGGATGCACTTATGAAGGCGGTCAGCCATCAGACGAATAGGGGGAATAACATGTAGCATATGAAAACATGCACGTGCCGTAACTATTCGGGACTCGTGGAAGTGTGATCATAGCCTCTTTGCGGCGTCCGCTAGTAACAAGCCTTTTAAAAAAGGTTTGGCTAATATGATCAGGCTAGTTCCTCAGGTTGGCAACAGGTTAATTCCCTGTTCCGTAAAATTTAGAATTACGAACCCGACAACAAGCCTCGGAAACGGACTGATCACACGACGACAACCAACGCAACGAAAACGGCAAAACGATTTACGAATTTTCTTATGAAACGTACGATCGCTCTATAGAGCTCGAGCTGCTCAGCAGCTAGCCGATGCCCTGTCAAAATATAGAGCTGACATAACAGCACTACAAGAAATCAGACGGACAGGGAATGGTGTTTTACAGAAGAAAGAATATGACGTATACTACAGCTGTCATACAAAACACCATGTGCTCGGGGTAGGCTTCCTAGTCAGCGAAAAAATGAAGTCTACCATCATCGGCTTTAACGCTATAAGCGAAAGGCTATGCACCCTTCGCGTGCGAGGCAAATTTACGAACATTAGCCTCATTAACGTTCACGGACCTACGGAGGAGTCCTCAGACGAAGAAAAAGAGACTTACTACGAACAAGTCGAGAGGACCCTCAATGCCTGTCCAAGGTATGACGTAAAAATCATCCTTGGGGATTTGAACGCAAAAATAGGTCGGGAGCCGGTATTCAGGCATTACGCAGGCACCCATTTGCATGAGAACACTAATGACAATGGACTTCGAGTCTTAGAATTGGCAGCATCGAAAAACATGGTCGTTGCGAGTACCAGGTTCCCGCGAAAAGATATCTACAAAGCCACCTGGGTATCACCTGATGGAGTCACTCGTAACCAAATAGACCACGTGTTGATAGACCGTCGCCACTACTCGAACTTGATGACGGTACGAACGTACCGAGGCGCCAATATCGACTCGGATCACTATCTTTTTGGTATGGTCTTCCGAGGGCAGATTGCCTTGCGAAGACGTATTGCATCCGCCGATCAAGTTCGAATCAAAACGGCTGCCCTGCGCAATGAAAATGCCAGTAACACCTTTGGTAATGCGTTAGGACTCGCCCTAGAATCGCTTGATTTAGGGAGAGTAAGTCCTGGGGCCAGTATGCTTGGCGTAGATGAGAAGTGGACACGCCTTAAGAATACTGTCATTAGTACTGCCAACTCCATCTTAGGCAGCAGTCGTAGAAATCGGAACGACTGGTTTGATGATGAATGCAAGCTAGCGACTGAACGTAAGAATGTTGCGTACCGAGCAATGCAACAATCTCATAGAACGCGGGCACGCGAAGAAGAATATAAAGAGCTCAGAAGAATAGAAAAACGGATTCACAGACAGAAAAAATCAGCCTGGGAGAAGAACTCAATCTGTGAAATAGAAAAAAGCCAAGAGCGAGGTCCGCACCAGGCGCGGAAGTTCTACCAATCCGTCCGAAACATGACGCAGTACACACCACGCTGCACATACTGCAAGGACGGAGAGGGAAATCTGATCACCGATATCAAAGCATACTGGAGCGATGGGAAGTGTACTTTAATGAATTGCTAAATGGTCAACTCACTGCAGAAGTGGAGGCTCCACTGCTTCAAGACGAATACCCTATGTTGCCGTCACCAAGCATAGAAGAGGTTGAGAAGGCTATAGACCGGCTAAAGAAAAAAAAAGCCCCGGGAGCTGATGGTATACCAGCCGAATTATTTCAACACGGTGGGCCAGCTCTACGTCAGGCAATTCATGATATTATAGTGCACGTGTGGGAGCATGAAGAAATGCCAGAAGACTGCCGAAAAGGTATAATATGCCCCATACATAAGAAAGGAGATGTCACAACGTGCAGCAACTATAGAGGTATCACGTTGTTGAGTACCGCCTATAAGATACTCTCCTCTATCCTACAAGACCGGATAACCCCATACGCTAAAACCATCATCGGACAATATCAGTGTGGTTTCATTCCAGGCAAATCAACAACTGATCAGATCTTTACCCTTAGGCAGGTGATGGAAAAATGTCTAGAATTTAACATCCCAACATACCACCTGTTTATATACTTTAAGGCTGCCTATGATAGCATAGCCAGGGTAGAACTTTACAAAGCCATGAGAGGATTCGACATCCCAAATAAATTGACACGACTATGTAGGTTGACCATGACCAACGTAATAAGCCAAGTAAAAATAGCCGGATTGCTATCCAGACTAATCAACATCTTTAATGGACTCCGACAAGGGGATGGTTTGGCCTGCCTCCTCTTCAACCTGGCGTTGGAGAAAGCAATCCGTGACTCTGGCACGGCAACAAGAGGGACCATCGTCAACAGGTCCAGCCAGATACTGGCTTACGCAGACGACATTGACATCATCGGAAGAACCGAGCAAGCTGTACACGATTCCTTCATCCAGATCAAGCAGGCGGCACAAAATCTGGGGCTGCACATTAGTGAAGGTAAAACAAAGTACATGGCTGCGTCGAATGCGAGAGGAACAGTTGGTCAAACAATCAAGGTAGCGGAGTACGAATTTGAAGTGGTGCAATCCTTTAAATACCTTGGGTCAATAGTAGCAGCCGATAACAATATAGAAGAAGAAATACGCGGGCGGCTTCTCAAATCCAACAGAGCCTACTACAGTCTGTCAAAGCTCTTCAAATCCAGAAATCTCACCATAACTTCAAAACTACTGCTGTACAGGACCATGGTCCTGCCAGTACTCACATATGGATCCGAGACTTGGGTGCTTAGCAAAAGGCACTCTGACCTCTTAGCCGCGTTCGAGAGAAAAGTCTTAAGGAGAATTGTGTGCCCCATATGTGAGGAAGGACGATTCCCCAGACGGTATAATCATGAATTGTACGCAATCTACCTTGAAGCAGATATCGTGACAAAAATTAGGCTCGAAAGACTTCGGTGGGCAGGGCACCTAGCTCGCATGAGCGAAGAGGAACCTGCTCGGAAAGTTCTTTGTGGTACATTCTATGGCAGACGACAGCGTGGTAGACCATGCTTGCGCTGGAGAGATGGCGTAGACCAGGACGCCCGGAGCCTTGGGGTGCGCAACTGGATGGCGTCGGCTCGAGACCGGGATAGGTGGAGAGACTTGTTGAAGGAGGCCAGGACCGGACCCCGGTTGTCGAGCCGATAATGATGATGACTTATGAAGACAGTTGTTACTTCTTTTCATAACTTTTGTTATATAGTCCGAATTCGTTTTCAAATTGTGTATGTATATGGGTGTTACACCTGACTCTACATAAATAGAATAATTTGGAGTCGAATTCGGCAATCTAAACAAACGTTTGAAGAAATGCCTGTGAATTTTTTCGAAAGGTTCGTAGTGTCTATATCCTAAAACTTGAACCCCATAGCACATACAAGCATTAAGAGTCGCGTTAAAAACTCGATATTTCGAAGCCAGGTCGATATTTTGGTTTGCAAAAAACAAATATACCTATATGTGCTTATCTATTTACGATTTTTTTTCGGTTATAAAATATAGATTACATACCTACTTACTTTTTTATTATTTCATATTCGTCTTCAACTTCGTGACAGCAGCCAAGCAGCCAATGACAAATGCTTCTCCCCTTGTTTTTAATCTGTCAAAAAACAGAAATTTTTCAAACTGCTCACCCTCGTCATTGTTGTCAGAGCCAAAATAATATATTCAACTCTTTCGCACAATATATGTCTACACTAGTTCCTTTGTGCGAACAGCGCTAATTTACGAAAATTGTTAGAAAGAATAAATCGTCCACGACGAAGCTACTATAGTTTCTATATGCAAAGCAATTTAATTGACCGGGATATTAATTGCTCGCGAAATTTTGATGTTTGTATTTTGTTCGTGTTTTTTTGTATTTATTATTATTATAAAATGGATTTCTGTTCTTTTTATTTGTTTTTTTGTGTGTTTTGAAAAAAAAATTTTTTCCAAATATTATTTTTTACTTTTATTTTTCAAACACACACAAAAAAACAAATAAAAAGAACAGAAATACCTTTTATAATAATAATAGACACAAAAAAAACACGAACAAAATAGAAACGTCAAAATTTCGCGAGCAAACAGGAACTGTCGAGTTTGGCTGGACCATACATTCTTACAATTTTGCATTTAGCTGTTCAGACGTATTCACGTATAGAAAACCGAGCTTAAAATTTTTTTGGCTACGTGAGGAGACGAAGGAGTACAAGTTGAGTACGATCAAGTTGAATTCCATTCCGATCCAACTCATCCTCGTTTACAAAGGGTTGAACATAAGTATAACCTGGGTTAAAAGGCGCATATAAACCACTGATCTCAATATATAACTGGATAGCGTATTCCATACAATGTATAACAGTTTTTGTGAAGCAAATTGAAGATGACAGATGGTGGATTTTATCATAATTTGACGTCTACTTTGGGAAAAAAAAAATATTTCAATGTTTACCAAACAATTTAAAAGCAAGGTGGGTTTTTCTGTGATAAAAAATACAAAATTAAAAGAATTAAATAATTTAAAGATTCTCGTTTTAACATGATTTTTGTATTAATCTTTTTTCAGGGCAAACGCTGTTCCGCTGAAATATCCTTCCACTCAACCTTCATCAAACCAATGAGAGTTAACTCAATTATATTCAGTGATTCTGGCCTTCAGTTCGAGGATAATGAAACTGAGGGCACTTGGATAATGCCAAATACTGTGACAAATGTTTACTTCGATCCAAGATCCCTATGTCAATCCCGATGTTACATCCCTTTCAATCAAAATCTCTCGCCCATGTTCACCTCACTGGAGAGCCATTTAAATTTCGATGAAACAGAGCTGCGTAGACGAACTGAAATATTTCGTCACTTCAAGTATTACTTGAGGACAATTACCTTTACCGTGAACACCAGTGAAGTTCGCCTATTCAAGTTCAACTTAACGGTGGATATTATCTGGCCAAGATAAGTGAGTGGCGTTCAAACTCTACCGACCGTTGAAATCGGCCAAGTCTATGTTGCACAAATTGTTCTAAACAATCCTTCAGATACGCCACTGCTTGTGGACTTCTTCATATCAAATCTGACGGTTTCAAAGAACACAAAACTTTCGCTTCCTTTGAAGGTGGTAGAGATATGTCCGCACTGTTACTTAACAGATAAACATGTATTTAGGTTGATATGGGTTCATAAGCCACGAATTATTCAACCCAAGTCTAGTTACTCAGCGACAATTGAATTTATGGCCAAGGACAAAAAACTCCTGAAGTACAGAACATAGATAGTAGATCCATATTGAGATCAGTGATATAAACTAGGTATATTTGCCATTGACGTATTACATATGGACCGCCCGTAGCAAACTAGCGGGGAATCTGCGTAGCAATGATATGATTTTTTTCATGGACGTATATATATGGACTGCTAGTCCAATGTCAGTTTCATACAACAATTGTCAAAAAAATGTCGCCAAAATTAGATATTGCGATACTAGCCCTCGAGCCGCCACTTTCGGCAAAACAAAAAACTACAAAATTCTCACGTAGAAACTCGCGACATCTGTTTTAAAAATTTAATTTTCATTCATAGAAATGTGCGACATCTATGAGTATTTACCTGTGAATGGTTTTGTTTTGACGTTTCAGTGTACAAATTATTTTGTAAGGATAAGGAAACATTTTGTCTGAATATTTTATTCAAGATTGTATGGAAATTCAAAACAAAAATTCTAGAAAACCATCCCAGTGCAATGAGCCGCCAAAAAAACAAACTAAACAATCTGCTGCTTTTGCCACAAACAGCCTTACCAAACAGTGTCAGAAGTGCAAGAAGTTTGGACATCTCACTCATTATTGTATGGAAAAGGATTTCCAAAACGAAAATTCTAGAAAACTATTCCCATGCCGTGAGCCGCCCAAAAATTAAACTTAACCATATGCTGCTATTGCCACAAACAGCCCTACCAAACAGTGTCAAAAGTGCAAGAAGTCTGGACACCTCACTCAGTTTTGTATGGAACAGGAATCCCAGAACCGAAATTTAGAAATAGTTATACCGAAGTATGGGCCACCAAAAAAAAAATAATACCATCTACTGCTTGCACTGATTTTGTCCAAACCGTCAAGCTGGAAAACGTATTGTTGAGTGCTGAAATTAATATGGCAAGTGACTGTACGACATTGAAGAGGAGTCAATTAATTAAACAAAACTGGAAAATGAAATCATGTAATATTCAACTGGAAGGATTTGGTCAAGAATTATATAAAGTCTTAGGAAGAACTTGCAGAAATGTAAGTGCAGGTGAAGTCGAGATGTTGATAGAAATTTTTATAGTAGATAACGAAGTACAGGAATTTCCAATGATTTTGGGACGAAATTTTTTTAGACAATCCTAATGTTGCGGTCGTCTGTAACTGTGGGCGTCTTGAAATAAAATTTGTCGAAACAGAAACACAAAATACTAAAAAGAAGAGAAAGCGCCAAAGAAGCAGAAAGTCATCATCACCAAACGATGTCAAAATGGATGAAAGAAAACAATAAGATGGAATTGTGATGGTTAAGAACAGATTTACAGCAATTCAAGAAGATACAAAAGAAACATTTGAAGCGAAAGTGAAAATTAAAGATATATAGGTATACTGATGCTGATGAGCTATACGAAGAAAATATTATGGAGCTCTTGAACACTATTGAACAAGAATATTTGTAAGAAATCAATTTATTTATTTAAAAACAAATACCTACTCGGGTACCCGAATGTCTAGTTTGTTTCTTAAAAACATATATATATTTGTTATTTTCTTAAATATATTTATTTTCATACCTATACCCCAATTTGAATTCAAAGGGTACCTACATACGTTTATTTTATTTTGAATAGGTATGTAGGTAGTTTCGTTATTATTATTTATGTTAGTTGTTTAAAATTAAAATTTATTTGTTCTAAAAACAATCATGAAGTGTTGTTTTACTTGCTTACAATCTACGTAGAAATTATTCAAAAAAAAAACTGACTTTTTTGTTGACCTTTACAGGTAGCATATATCCAGGTTTGGGTTCGTGAAACCCATAAAATAAATACAACTAAGGTATCCTTCAACTACCGGTATCCGGTCAGTATCTATCATCCGATCAGATTGGCAATTTCAATATTAAGAATTCTAAAAATGTTTTGCTGGCCAAAAATAATCAATTATGTACGTATTTTTTATACCTAACTCATATCGATATTATGGTTTATATGTTACTATAAACCAGTAGTATTGTCGAACTATCACGCCCGAGGTCTGGTTATTCGTTAGTCTCATCTCAACCGTTCGGATGCGGAGGTCATTTATTGGTCCAATTTATATACAGGCGTATCCAGACAGCTCTTTAGGTGTGCACCAAAGGGGGCATTTTTTTAAAAGCTGTGTACAGGTCCGGAGTTTCAAGTAACAAGTCTAATAAGATTTCTAGCCTGCTGTCTCCAATTGTGTATACAAAGTTCTTAGAGATTTCCTTATTCTTATTCTTGCTCATTGAACATTACGGCCTGTAGCGTCGATGTCCATTCGCTCTTCATGTTCCAGTCAATTTAACAGTTGAAGATAAAGTTGTTTGATTAGACTTATGGCACGTAGTTTGTCGTTGTATCTTTTTCGCTAGATGTTGTACTCTTTGTGTATTGTACACAATACCACCATAAATCGCGTTAGGTTACATAATTTATCTTATCAATTACACCCATTTTGGTGGCTTTCAACTCAAAATTGGCGCTGGCACGAGTAACTGCTCAATTGCTTCTCGCTATTACATCGATGACTTTACCATATCTAAGAAATTACCTGATACCTGAAGTGTTTGCTTGGCGGGCGTTGTGTACTACCTTCTCAATCCCAATATAAACGCATTTAAATGAAATTGCATCCCTCTGTTTCAGAGATCTGGATGTGATAAATGTTTCAGTATCCATCAATTTTGACTGAGTGTTTTCAGTTTGGGAAATATGTATAATTGTTCTCTTCCAGACTATCATAAGTAGCTTTGAAACCGAAAATTAGATGTAGGGTACCTATGTATATATTAAATTTTGCGTCTTCTCCAGAATCTGGCGCAGTGTGAATTTTTGTTCGATGGTAGATTTGGAAAATCTAAAGCCGCGATCTCTTTCTGCATGATGCATTTCCTAATAAGATCAACTCCAGAGTATTTATGACTTCAGTCTTTTAATGGCTTTTTTAATGTCATTTTAATGGGGTACTTGGAGATCTTGTCCATCATATAGTGAATAGTAGGTAGCTTTGGAAAAGTTCAATAGAACATATGAAAAGGATAATAAATAGGAGCCGTTTAAGGTTTATAAATTTACAATAACAGAATGTCGATCTAAAGTAACAAAGTTTTGTTGGGCTTTTGTCAGAGAGTTATTATATATAATGTAGTTGTATAGATTTGGTTATAGACATTTAAAAACTGTTTTTATTTAATATCGGTAACATACGCCGCCGGTGGTTTTCCAAATAAAAATTCAAAGTTTAAGCAAAAAAAGTCTATTCGGAGATCTTCAGAATCACAGCAATAGACTTGTCCCAGAAGTTCCCAAAACTACACTATTTTATACAAATTAGTGTTAATTAATGAAAAAGGAAGCCCTGTACCTTTTTTTTTAGAACCGGGCACCACGATGCCGCTCTTCCATTTACTAATCAATCAATCAATCAACTTCGCGAGTCATTATTGTATTTGAGCTCTTAAGCTACTAGTTGTGTTCGTTGAATTTTACCAATTTTACCAGGGTCGACCCAGGTTTTCTTGACAGCCCCAAGTCAAGCTAGCTGCTCGTTCGGATGCTAACATATCCTCTCCCGGAGGTAATGAAGCTGCTTTTTGTAGAAGGACTAGTGCAAGGCGGGTATTGCGTTCCTAGCAACAAATACATTTTTATTTTATAAAAAAAAAACAAATCCAATGAAAGAGAGATATTACCTGCAAGCTATTTTTGAGAGTCTGAATCGTTGAGGCACATTTCTGCTATTTGTCTGTCCAAAGGGGATCGTTCCACTCCAAGTCCTGAAACAAAACCACGACCGATGGCAGAACATGAAGATGCTTCAACATCCGGTTACACGCCTGAGTATCCCTTTCGAATGATACCACTCATAAGAAGCGCGCTTTGACTTTGCCACAGGAAATTCATGATTTGACGGCAATAGCTTGAACTGGACAGCAGGTCGGAGAGACAAGTTAGTGCATTCTACTGCTATAAAATAAGAAATTGATTAAACCTTACCTATCCGGTTTTCTATTGCTATTGAAAGCATTGTCCAAACAAAAAATAAGAAACGAACAAAAAAAAAAGAACAAAAATTCATCGTCTTGGGACTTTTATTTCCTTTGTAATTTTAAAACAAAAGTTACGCAGTTTTTATTACAAATTTGAGTACGTGTTCCAATAAAGAAATTGAAAGTAAATACATTTTCAAAAAATATATATTATATTTAGTTTTTTTACATTTTATTCTACAGCTACCACAAAATAAAAAATGGAAATACAAATGGCCATTTTTTCGAAGGAGTACAAATGTCAAAATGGAGGTTTCATTTTTTTCCCGCTAGGGGAGCTTCGAGGGCTAGTGTCGCCCAAAATGACAGACTAAAATGGAACCAACTTGGGGTATGGCACTAGCAGTCCATATCTATTACGTCCATGATTTTTTTATATTATTATTTAGGCCGTGTGCGAACAGCGTTAAAATTTTATCCTCTGGCTAATTTTTGACGTTTAAGTTGAGGTGAATAAATGTTCAGCTTTTTGATGTGCGAACTGGATTAAATGGGATTTTTAACCCTAATATATTTTTTAAATTTCCCTACAAGAATTGAAAAATTTCCCTTTCTTTTTGCTTGAATACGTGGAAATATACTAAACTGTTTTAAGGTTGATTTATAAATATAAGTCTTCGACTAAAATGTTACGTGTTTTAATTTGTATTTGTAAAAAAACGTTCAATTTTATAATACTATTCAATTCTTTGTTGGTGAAACTAACTAAGATCTCCGTACAAAACCAAATTGGATAAATGCAAAGTTGTAATTTCGGAAATCAAGAGTTTCGCAGTACTCAATATTTTATGTTTCAGCTATTATAAATTACATTTTGGTAAAGAAAAAATTATAATTACTTTTGGCTGATGTAAAAATACAATTTTTACAACCACAACCTCTCCGCCCCTTTGCTATTAGGAAAAAACTGCAAAAAATCGTCACTTTTTTGCTTATTTCGACTATAATTTCTCTCTTGTACATTTTGTCGAAACAAAAATTGATAACGAAACTAGTAGAAAAAAAAATTACCGACAAGTGTGATATAGAAAGTTTATTTGTATGATCGATGATTCATCCAAAAGAACCCAAAAGTTGGTATTTTCAAAATATTGAGTTTCTTTGACTTTTAAAGCGCAATAACTTCGTGATGGTTGATTTTAGTGAGAAAGTTTTCATTATCAATCTTTTGGAGAATTCAATTTAACTATCCTATTCAACTTTTTATTTCGGGAACGATATAATGGAATGAGGATTGATTAAAAAAACGTATATATAAAACATGCTAATTAAGTGGCTCTATTTGTTTAGCGTTTAGCAATTAGTTTTTTTCGATAAAATACACCAGAAAGAAGTTATAGGTTGAATAAGCCGATTTTTTGCAGTTTTTTCCTGTAAGCAAATGATGTACTACAAAATTCCCTAAAAAAAATTAAAACGCAAATTCGAAATTTCGAAAAAAAATTTCATAATTGTGGCTATTCTGAATTGTGTTTTGTTAAAGAAATAAAATAGAACTAATCTGTAAAACAATAAAATTTATGGGAAGTTTTAACACGGTACAGTTTGGCAGCTGAACTTCAAAAAAAAAAAAAACTTGTTTCACAATAAATAGGAATGTAAAAAAAGTATTATTGGTTAATTTAAGTAATTATTCATTCATAACAGTTATATCAAGCGGAATTCACAAAAACACAAACGGGAAATTCGACGTCAACATAAAAACAAGCAAAAAACAAAAAATAAATGCAAATTAAATGAATCCAACAAAACACACGTCACACTGGTTTTTGGTAGCGGAACTTCCAAAATAAAAAAACAAAATCTGTTTCACAGAATAGAAATGCAAAACATCGGTTAATTATTATTTGTTCGTTAAATATTAGTGTTATATAAAACACAAACGAAAAATTCGATATTAGTCGAACAAACAAAAATAAATGCGAATGAAAGCAAAGGAACAATCAAAACAAACACATTACGCCGACTATCTCTCTCACTCCTTCATAGGCATAGAAAATTATCCACTGGCTAAAATTTTAGCCTGCTCCAGAGCAGGATAAATTTTTTAAGTTTATATTCACCACACTAGTGTCATAATTTAGCCAATGGATAAAATTTTAACGCTGTTCGCACACGGCCTTAGTATTGAAGTATTTTGGTGGAAATTGTTATCAAACTACTTTTATTTTACAAAACAAATCATTAATTATGGCATGAGTTAATTACAAATGAATATATTATAGTTTTCATTAACGTACTAGGTATGGACCGCCAGTAGCCAACTTCAAGCCTGTTCCAACATAACTAGGGGCGCCATCAACTACTAGCAGGGAATCTGCGTAACAGTGATATGAATTTTTTATTTAATTATTTACTATTGAAATATTTTGGTATAAATTATTATCAAACTACTTTTATTTTACAAAACACATCCACTCCTTATGCCATGAGTTACTTACGGATGAATATATTATCGTTTACATTTAAATCCTAATGGCGAAATTAGTACACGTATTTAACACTAAAAGATGATGGCGTTTTTAGGCTGTTTTTAGCTGGAACAACTTTTCTTGGCTGTTTGTATGAACATTTCAACCGACTGGCGGTCCATATCTAGTACGTCAATGATCGTTTGCATTTAAATTTTATTGGCAAAATTAGTACACCATTGACGTACTAGATAATACAAAATAATAATACGTCAATGTAGTACACGTATTTGACACTAAAAGATGATGGCGTTTTTAGTCTGTTTCTAGCTGGAACAACTTTTTTTTGCTGTTTGTATGAAAATTTCAACCGACTGGAGGTCCATATCTAGTACGTCAATGATATTTGCCTACAATTCGTTAGGGGTGATTTTCTTGGGTTCACATATTCGTTAAAAGTTCAATAAGAAAAGAAAAAGAACTCGTAACTCAACTCGTTCGCAAGCAGCATTATTCTCAGAAGAAGTTATATATTTTATATTTCTTGAAAAATCAAAAATCAAAGTAATTTATTAAATAATTACCTTGCGGAATGGAAAAAGAACAGGATGTTATAGAGTCTTTGACTGCAGTTGGATATCAAGGAAAATCTTTAAAGAATGATACTCTCACCGAAGCTCTTAATTTGGGTACTAGATCTGAAGCATTTCGGGAATTGGTTGGATGGATTGCTTTCGAATTGCACATTTTGCGAAAAACCGATGAACAAGTAGACAAGGATTCAAAAGACTTTAATGAATTTTTAATGGAACTGTCTGCAATGTTGAAAGAGTTAGGTTGCCCTTTCAAGAAATTTGTAACTGGTCCTCTCTCTAGTCGTTTTCAAAACCGAAAAGATCGAATACAGCTTCTAGAATACCTTATAACTGAACTGATGACGGCCAAGATGTGTCTGAAACAAAAACCCCAAGAAGATTATTCATTTATTATACCTAAATTCGAAACAGACACAGCGCGTGCACTGGAAGCGTTAACCAAAGATTTAGGACTGGAAAAGCCACCCGATAATATTGCACCAAGAGCTCTTATGGATAAGCTTAACTTCAAATTAGAGGAAGCTAAGCGAAATACAAGTAAACTGCTTTTAAGTGATTCGTTGTTAAAGCCTGAGAGGCAACTTACCGCTGAGCAGTGGAAGAAGCTTGGAGAAGTGCAACAGAGCCTTGACGAAGAGTACAATCTTAGACGACAAGTTCTTTTGACGCGTCTTGAGGTAACGGTGCAATCCTTCCAGTGGTCTGATCGCATGAGAGGAAGAGAAAGTATCATTGCCAAAAATTATCAAAACAAAATGATAGAATTAGACAAATTTCGTTTCGGTGGAATAGATACCGATATTGTTGCTCTGCTGGCATGTCGTGCTGATTTGGCTATAATTGAAAAAACAAGCAGTGCAAATGTACGGAAAAATACTGCTTCCAAGATACAGAAACATGTTATTGGCAGTGTCCCCGATCGAGGAGGAAGAGCTAACGAACATGCTCCCCCTCCTCCTGAAATGCCATCGTGGCAAACTCAACGCTCATCTGGTCCAGATGGCGGTGGCCATGGAGGACGAAGCGTTGGCTTTAGTGGGGGTAGGAGTGGATTTGGCGGCAGTGGTGGTGGAGGTAACTGGCAGCAGTATAGCAATACTGTTGTCGGTAATTTTAACCAAGGAAGAGGTGGAAACTTTCAATTAAATCATAATCAAAGAGAGGGTCCAAACTATGAGCATTCGGACAAATATAATTCCGGAGGTAATTGGATAACTGGGAGTGGACGAGTGCAAGGGTCTGCATGGCAACCAAGAAGTTCATTTGGAGACCAAGCCACAAATTTTCATACTTCTGGGCGAAGTAGTTTCTCAAATAACGCAGGCTTCTCAAATGATTCATTTTCCTCATCTGTCGATCGGGTACAAAGCAACCAGCATGGAGGTGAAAGTAGTGGTTCTAATTTTAATAGATGTAGTTCGATATACAATCGAGGCGGTAGTAGAGGCGGAGGCGGTGTCGGAGGAAGATACAGAAAGAACTAGCGATTGACTATTTTCTGAAACTTCAAAATCCTTGTGAAACTCAATGATAGTTTTTGTTAATTTTACTTTTGCAACTATAATCTAAAATTTTATTTTAATTAGCGAATAAACATTCTTAAAAAAAATCATAGTGTTTTTTATTGAAAGTTTCATCTGTATTAGAGGGAGAGCCGGTTGCAGTGATTTCGGCCTCACTGTACAAGGAACAATTTTTCGGGAAATGGTTCCGATTGCAGTGGGAAAAGGCAGTAAGTCAGAAAGCAGACTGAAGTTTAGAATAGGGTGAAATGGTATAAACCAATAAATGATAGCTAGCGACCGATTCACACCTCATTTCAGCAAGGCTAAAACTTTGTCCATAGAAAGGAATAGGTACGAAAAACACAAAAATGCCTTTCTTACACTCCGGTGGCCTCAATGAGTCCTTCATTTTAAGTCTAGGCCCAAATTATGATTAACAAATCGAACTTATTAGCGAATTCGACTGTTTTAGCGAACTTCACTTGCGAAAGTATTAGGATTAGCGAGCTTGTGTATTCGCTAGTCCTAAAGTGCTGTCAACAGTTATTGAATCGAAAACACAGATGTTAAACGTCAAATCGTAGGCATTTTTATTGCATCAAGTAGTAATATTATTGTTATTCCTGATTTTTTTGTGTAATAAAATAATAAGCAATATCGACTTATTTTTCGATAAGAAATAGGATTCCTTTTTGGATTGTTGTTATTATTGATAGGATAGTAAATGGATCGAGATCTTAGTGAATTGAAACCGTGAAAAAACAAAACAATTCATTGAACACCCAAATCAATTGTTTGAGAATGGCAAGAAAATTTTAAAAAGGAATTGAAAGTGTAATAGAAGTAAAACGAAAAAAGAACAAAAAATAACCTTTTTCAAAAAAGCAAGAGTTAAAAGGAAAAGCAAGGAAAGAAACAGAAAAAGAAAAGAAGAGAATGCAACAAATATTTTATTACCGGAAATCCAGAGGAAATAAATATTTTTCAATCTTTCGGATTTTCATGTATTTATTTTCTTCATAAGTCCAAGTCCATACTAAATTGTTGTTTAGGTATTCAAAACATTTATTTTATTTATGTTTTTTTTCTTCAGTACACTATTTTTGCCTCACTAATTCTATATATTAATATATTGGGGTGAACTGTCGGTACACTTTTCTCCGTAGGTACTAATCAGATCTGCATGATATGTAGACCAAACGAAAGGCAGAATCAGTTCATTTTTTGTAAGTTAAATATTTTGCCATCAGTAATTGAAAAAATTAATACCAATGCTTCTAAGCACTTTGATATACAATTTTTTTTCAGAGATCAGAACAAAACTCAGAAATAAACAAAATTGTGAAGTGAATTTTCAATTTGATCGTTAAAAACTAAAAATTGTTGTTTATTAATTTATTACTAGGCTCGCCCAGCGGTCGAAACTCGACCACATACATTTAAATTTTCGTTTGCATCTCAAATTTATTTAAATATTAATTAACATAAGTCCAGTCAATAAAGATATTGTAAAGTTCGTGAGCAAATCATTCCTTCCGAATATTGTTAAGGCTGCTTAAGGGTTTAACATACTAAGTTCTTTTGGGGCTAACGCCTTACCAAGGAAATGGTGTATTGAAAGAAAAAATTCTTCTGAACTAAATTAAAGCTCATAAAATTTTCTATAACTTTTTCCACAACACTTTTTCCAGTTGTCAACCATTTCCATGTTACAAACACATTGTAAACCAAATTCATCAAACATTCCGTCATATCGTCCAAACTCTCTAAACTGTTAGTCTGACAAAAAAAAATCCCTAGACGAAATTATAGAGAAATGATTTATGCCGAAGAAGGTGCAAGTAATTTTTTTTTTCTTGGAACATGAAAAACTATAATTATAAAGAAACAGAAAAAGAAAAGAAAAGAAGTCAACAAATATTTCACTACCGGAAATCCAGAGGAAAGAAATTTTTTTCAATCTTTCGGATTTTCATGTATTTATTTATTGAAAAATTCACTGTTTCATTCACACTTTACTTTTAAATATTCATATTCAGTTTTCATATAATTTAATATTGATTTGTTTTGTTTGCGAAAATAAAGATTCGGTACAATTAATTTCTACAGATTATGAGACTTATTCTGGAACAAAATAGGAATTAAAAAGAATTTTTGTTGAAAATATTTTGAAGAGATCGTTAAAAAGCGACCAGCTGAAAAGAAGGGACAAGATGGTATCACGGTCACTAATCAAAAGGATATTGATGAATGGGATCAATTGGATGATGAGGCCAGAGGAACAATAGGTTTGTCCGTGGAAGACAATCAACTAGCGCTAATTCGTACAAAGAAGACAGCTAAGGAATCATGGGATGCCTTAAATGAGTATCATGAGAAAAATACGTATACAAATAGGGTATATTTAATGCGTGCAATTTGTTCACTGAAAATGGAAGAAGGAGGTGATGTTAGACTTCACATAAACAAAATGCAAGACATGCTTACGAAATTACATGATATTGGTGAAGAGGCACTCTCGGATAAATGGAGTGCAGCAATGCTTTCAAGTAGTTTACCCGATAGTTATGACATTTTAATCACAACATTTGATTCTCGAAATAAAGACGACATCACATTTGCATTCGTTCAACAGCGAGTGATTGCTGAGTACGAGCGACATTTGCATAAGGGGCCGGTTATAGCGATCAGGAAAAACCATCAGGAAAAGTAGAAACAAATGAGAACAGGAATTTTTTCCTGATGTGCGTTTATAGCGATCAGGAAAAATGTGTCAGTGAACAGGCTGTTTTCCTGATTGAAATGCACACGAAAAACTTTTTCTGACAGAAATCTGTCAGTGGAACAAGTGAAAATTGAGCTCAAATAATTGGAACGATTTGTTCCATTTTTTTTTTAAATGTCAATCATCTGGCACGAAAAATTAGTTTTCGTCAGGAAAATAAAAAAATACATTTGAAACAATAAATAATTATTCTTTAGTAAAATTTATTAGCAAAAAAAATTCTTTGAGTTATTTGTAGTCAATAAGTGTAGTATTTGTGTTTAAAATCGATTTAAAACAACATAAAAGATCCATTCGAACATTTTTCCTGATGCGTTTTCCTGTTCGCTATAACCGGCGCCTAAGGAAAGTGGTACAAGCAATTCAGTACTGAAAGTCGTGGAGAAAACAATAGTTTGTTTTTTCTGCAAGAAAGCAAATCATTTTAAAAAAGATTGTCCAAAATATAAAGAATGGCTGGCGAAAAACAATAAGAACAAAGGCAATAAGAAGATTTCAACTTATAAAGTGAATACGATGGAAGAGAAATCATCATACAGTACATCAAATTCTAGCAATGAACAAGATTTTTTGTTCACCTTAGGCACCTCTCAGAAAGATGGATGGATAGTTGACTCAGGAGCGACCAGACATGCAGTTAACGACAAACGATTTTTCACCAATATGGACGAGTCATACAAAAGTACGATTAAATTGGCAAATGGTGAATTATCAAAAGTGGAAGGAATCGGAACAGGATTTTTGCAATTTTCAAATGAGAATGGGGATATCCACAGAGCAAAGGTAACAGAAGTTTTATTTTCTTCAAGTTTGGTGGGGAATATCCTATCTGTGAAACGTCTGGCTAGCAATGGAATGCGTGTTGAATTTGATAATCGAATTGGAGAAATTAAATTCAATGGCAAACAAATAGGAGTTGCAGACGTTGTTGGTGATATGTATATATTGCACGCGTTTCATCACACGTTTCATCACAACGAAAAATGTATTCATACGTGGCACCGAAAGATGGGACATCGTGATCCAGAAGCAATTCGTACTATGGAGTCAAAAGGTTTAATTGATGGCTTACAGATCGTCGATTGTGGAATTAAGGAGACATGTGACACTTGCATGAAAGGAAAATTGACAAAAATTTCATTTCCAAAGAAGTCAGAAAGTAAGTCTGAAGAACTCTTAGATCTGATTCATACAGATGTTTGTGGACCAATGCAAACAATGACACCAAGTGGCAAGCGATATATTGTGACATTTATTGACGATTTTTCGAGTTTCACGATTATATGTTTGTTGGCACGTAAGTCAGAAGTCAATCAGAAGCTAAAAGAGTTTGTTGCATATTGTGAAACAAAATTTGGACGAAAGCCGAAAATTATTCGTTCAGATACGGGAAAAGAAATAACTGATTTTCTAAAAGCAAATGGAATACAAATTCAGCTAACAGCAGCCTACAGCCCACAGCAAAATGGGAAGGCTGAAAGGAAAAATCGTACGTTGATTGAAATGGCGCGTTGTATGCTTATAGATGCAAACCTTCCGTACAGTTTTTGGGGTGAAGCGGTTACAACGGCAAATTTCATACAAAATCGTACAATAACAAGAGCTACAAACAGGACACCATACGAGCGATGGAATGGATCAAAACCAAGTATAAACGTTTTTGAAGTGTTTGGTTCTAAATGTTTTGTACATGTTCCCGCCGAAAAAAGACAAAAATTAAATAATTCAGGCATTGAAATGTTTTTCTTGGGCTATGATGATCAGTCTAAAGCATACCGATGTTACAACCCAGAAACAAAGAAAATCATAATTAGTCGAGATATGAAATTTTGTTCATCAAACATAACTGATTTTGGCAGCGAAAATGATGTTTCAATAGATTTGAGTTCAAGACGAAAGAAGTTAATCAGTGACAAACAGAGTATGAAGAAATTTGTACAAGAAGAACAAGAAATTCAAAAGAAAATACAAGAACAATCATTACATCAACCAATAAGACCGATAAGAGTTTCACAGCGTGAAAATAAGGGTATCCCACCGAAACGTAACCAATAAGACCGATAAGAGTTTCACAGCGTGAAAATAAGGGTATCCCACCGAAACGTTTAACTGATGAAATAACACAACAAATACACGGGGTTTTCATGGCGAAGGAACTTATTGAACCGAAGACATACACTGAAGCTATCGAAAGTGATGACAAGGAACATTGGCTTATAGCGATGCAGGAGGAGATTGAAGCACATCAAGCTAATGGCACATGGGAGCTAGTTGAATTACCACGAGGAAAGACAGCAATAGGAGGTAAATGGGTTTTTTAAATTAAAACAGATGCAGCTGGTGAGATTGAGCGTTACAAAGCTAGATATGTAGCGCAAGGTTATTCACAAAAGTATGGTGAGAACTACGACGAAGTCTTTGCACCTGTTGTCCTACATACCACATTCAGAACATTGCTATCTGTGGCAGCGAAAAGAAAAATGAACGTTTATCATCTGGATGCTAAGATGGCTTTCTTGAATGGTAAGCTAAATGAAACTATTTATATGCGACAACCTGAGGGTTTCAAAAGTAGTAACGAGTCAAAAGTTTGCCTGTTGAAGAAAAGTATTTACGGACTCAAGCAGGCAGCCAGATCCTGGAATAGTGCTTTACATGATGTATTGGTCGAAGGAGATTTTCATCAGAGTTATAATGAGCCGTGCATGTACTCAAAATGTATTGAAAACAGTTACTGCTATATCATTGTCTACGTTGATGATATAATAGTGTTTTGTTTCACAGTCGATCAATTAAAGGAGATTGAAAATATTCTAACAACAAAATTTCAAATGCAGAATTTGGGACCAATTAAACATTATTTGGGAATGGAAGTTAGCAAGGACTCAAGTGGAAATTTCGAACTATGTCAATCAACATATATCATGAGGACAGTTTCAGATTTTGGTCTAAGCAAAGAATGTTAAAACACCTTTAGAGGTTAATTATGGAAAAACAGAATTATCAACTCAGCTTGAAAATAACACAAAGTATCGAAAGTTAATTGGAAGATTACTGTATTTATCAGTAAATACAAGACCTCAATATTTCTGCGAGTGTCAGTATTTTGGCACAAAAGGTATTAAAACCAACAACAGAAGACTGGAATCAACTTAAACGTGTTTTAAAGTACCTAAAAGCAACACACCAAATGAAGTTAAAGCTCAGCAAAATTCAGTTAAACGACTTTTCATTAATTGGTTATGCTGATGCTACATGGGCAGATGACCGGCACGATAGGAAGTCAAACAGTGGGCGCATCATATTTCTGAATGGAGGAACAATTAATTGGTCATGTAAAAAGCAAAATATGGTAGCAACATCAACATGTGAAGCTGAATTTATTTCTATAGCGGAAGCAGCAAAAGAAGTAAAATGGCTACGGCAACTATTGGAAGAAATTCACGAACAAATTGATTCACCAACCACAATATTTGAAGACAATCAAGGATGTATTGAACTAGTACGTGATCACAAATTCTCATACAAAACTAAGCACATAGACACAACGTACAAGATGATACGAGATCTATCAAAGAAGAAGATCATCGAGTGTGAATATTGCACGGCACTGAAAATATGATTGCAGATTTATTGACGAAACCGTTAAGTGTAACGAAGCATAATTATTTCAGAGATAAATGTAACATTGTGTGAAGGAGGAGGAGTATTGAAAAATTCACTGTTTCATTCACACTTTACTTTTAAATATTCATATTCAGTTTTCATATAATTTAATATTGATTTTTGTACTCAAATAAATTTTCATACTTGATTTAGATTTCAATAAAATAAGTTTTGTTATAAAAATAATTTTCTATTTTGTTTGCGAAAATAAAGATTCGGTACAATTAATTTCTACATTATTTTCTTCATAAGTCCAAGTCCATACTAAATTGTTGTTTAGGTATTCAAAACATTTATTTTATTTATGTTTTTTTTCTTCAGTACACTATTTTTGCCTCACTAATTCTATATATTAATATATTGGGGTAAACTGGTGGGGAATATCCTATCTGGTGGGGAATATCCTATCTGTGAAACGTCTGGCTAGCAATGGAATGCGTGTTGAATTTGATAATCGAATTGGAGAAATTAAATTCAATGGCAAACAAATAGGAGTTGCAGACGTTGTTGGTGATATGTATATATTGCACGCGTTTCATCACACGTTTCATCACAACGAAAAATGTATTCATACGTGGCACCGAAAGATGGGACATCGTGATCCAGAAGCAATTCGTACTATGGAGTCAAAAGGTTCAATTGATGGCTTACAGATCGTCGATTGTGGAATTAAGGAGACATGTGACACTTGCATGAAAGGAAAATTGACAAAAATTTAATTTCCAAAGAAGTCAGAAAGTAAGTCTGAAGAACTCTTAGATCTGATTCATACAGATGTTTGTGGACCAATGCAAACAATGACACCAAGTGGCAAGCGATATATTGTGACATTTATTGACGATTTTTCGAGTTTCACGATTATATGTTTGTTGGCACGTAAGTCAGAAGTCAATCAGAAGCTAAAAGAGTTTGTTGCATATTGTGAAACAAAATTTGGACGAAAGCCGAAAATTATTCGTTCAGATACGGGAAAAGAAATAACTGATTTTCTAAAAGCAAATGGAATACAAATTCAGCTAACAGCAGCCTACAGCCCACAGCAAAATGGGAAGGCTGAAAGGAAAAATCGTACGTTGATTGAAATGGCGCGTTGTATGCTTATAGATGCAAACCTTCCGTACAGTTTTTGGGGTGAAGCGGTTACAACGGCAAATTTCATACAAAATCGTACAATAACAAGAGCTACAAACAGGACACCATACGAGCGATGGAATGGATCAAAACCAAGTATAAACGTTTTTGAAGTGTTTGGTTCTAAATGTTTTGTACATGTTCCCGCCGAAAAAAGACAAAAATTAAATAATTCAGGCATTGAAATGTTTTTCTTGGGCTATGATGATCAGTCTAAAGCATACCGATGTTACAACCCAGAAACAAAGAAAATCATAATTAGTCGAGATATGAAATTTTGTTCATCAAACATAACTGATTTTGGCAGCGAAAATGATGTTTCAATAGATTTGAGTTCAAGACGAAAGAAGTTAATCAGTGACAAACAGAGTATGAAGAAATTTGTACAAGAAGAACAAGAAATTCAAAAGAAAATACAAGAACAATCATTACATCAACCAATAAGACCGATAAGAGTTTCACAGCGTGAAAATAAGGGTATCCCACCGAAACGTAACCAATAAGACCGATAAGAGTTTCACAGCGTGAAAATAAGGGTATCCCACCGAAACGTTTGACTGATGAAATAACACAACAAATACACGGGGTTTTCATGGCGAAGGAACTTATTGAACCGAAGACATACACTGAAGCTATCGAAAGTGATGACAAGGAACATTGGCTTATAGCGATGCAGGAGGAGATTGAAGCACATCAAGCTAATGGCACATGGGAGCTAGTTGAGTTACCACGAGGAAAGACAGCATTCGGAGGTAAATGGGTTTTTAAAATTAAAACAGATGCAGCTGGTGAGATTGAGCGTTACAAAGCTAGATATGTAGCGCAAGGTTATTCACAAAAGTATGGTGAGAACTACGACGAAGTCTTTGCACCTGTTGTCCTACATACCACATTCAGAACATTGCTATCTGTGGCAGCGAAAAGAAAAATGAACGTTTATCATCTGGATGCTAAGATGGCTTTCTTGAATGGTAAGCTAAATGAAACTATTTATATGCGACAACCTGAGGGTTTCAAAAGTAGTAACGAGTCAAAAGTTTGCCTGTTGAAGAAAAGTATTTACGGACTCAAGCAGGCAGCCAGATCCTGGAATAGTGCTTTACATGATGTATTGGTCGAAGGAGATTTTCATCAGAGTTATAATGATCCGTGCATGTACTCAAAATGTATTAAAAACAGTTACTGCTACATATATCATTGTCTACGTTGATGATATAATAGTGTTTTGTTTCACAGTCGATCAATTAAAGGAGATTGAAAATATTCTAACATCAAAATTTCAAATGCAGAATTTGGGACCAATTAAACATTATTTGGGAATGGAAGTTAGCAAGGACTCAAGTGGAAATTTCGAACTATGTCAATCAACATATATCATGAGGACAGTTTCAGATTTTGGTCTAAGCAAAGAATGTTAAAACACCTTTAGAGGTTAATTTCAAAAGTAGTAACGAGTCAAAAGTTTGCCTGTTGAAGAAAAGTATTTACGGACTCAAGCAGGCAGCCAGATCCTGGAATAGTGCTTTACATGATGTATTGGTCGAAGGAGATTTTCATCAGAGTTATAATGAGCCGTGCATGTACTCAAAATGTATTGAAAACAGTTACTGCTATATCATTGTCTACGTTGATGATATAATAGTGTTTTGTTTCACAGTCGATCAATTAAAGGAGATTGAAAATATTCTAACAACAAAATTTCAAATGCAGAATTTGGGACCAATTAAACATTATTTGGGAATGGAAGTTAGCAAGGACTCAAGTGGAAATTTCGAACTATGTCAATCAACATATATCATGAGGACAGTTTCAGATTTTGGTCTAAGCAAAGAATGTTAAAACACCTTTAGAGGTTAATTATGGAAAAACAGAATTATCAACTCAGCTTGAAAATAACACAAAGTATCGAAAGTTAATTGGAAGATTACTGTATTTATCAGTAAATACAAGACCTCAATATTTCTGCGAGTGTCAGTATTTTGGCACAAAAGGTATTAAAACCAACAACAGAAGACTGGAATCAACTTAAACGTGTTTTAAAGTACCTAAAAGCAACACACCAAATGAAGTTAAAGCTCAGCAAAATTCAGTTAAACGACTTTTCATTAATTGGTTATGCTGATGCTACATGGGCAGATGACCGGCACGATAGGAAGTCAAACAGTGGGCGCATCATATTTCTGAATGGAGGAACAATTAATTGGTCATGTAAAAAGCAAAATATGGTAGCAACATCAACATGTGAAGCTGAATTTATTTCTATAGCGGAAGCAGCAAAAGAAGTAAAATGGCTACGGCAACTATTGAAAGAAATTCACGAACAAATTGATTCACCAACCACAATATTTGAAGACAATCAAGGATGTATTGAACTAGTACGTGATCACAAATTCTCATACAAAACTAAGCACATAGACACAAAGTACAAGATGATACGAGATCTATCAAAGAAGAAGATCATCGAGTGTGAATATTGCACGACTGAAAATATGATTGCAGATTTATTGACGAAACCGTTAAGTGTAACGAAGCATAATTATTTCAGAGATAAATGTAACATTGTGTGAAGGAGGAGGAGTATTGAAAAATTCACTGTTTCATTCACACTTTACTTTTAAATATTCATATTCAGTTTTCATATAATTTAATATTGATTTTTGTACTCAAATAAATTTTCATACTTGATTTAGATTTCAATAAAATAAGTTTTGTTATAAAAATAATTTTCTATTTTGTTTGCGAAAATAAAGATTCGGTACAATTAATTTCTACATTATTTTCTTCATAAGTCCAAGTCCATACTAAATTGTTGTTTAGGTATTCAAAACATTTATTTTATTTATGTTTTTTTTCTTCAGTACACTATTTTTGCCTCACTAATTCTATATATTAATATATTGGGGTAAACTGGTGGGGAATATCCTATCTGGTGGGGAATATCCTATCTGTGAAACGTCTGGCTAGCAATGGAATGCGTGTTGAATTTGATAATCGAATTGGAGAAATTAAATTCAATGGCAAACAAATAGGAGTTGCAGACGTTGTTGGTGATATGTATATATTGCACGCGTTTCATCACACGTTTCATCACAACGAAAAATGTATTCATACGTGGCACCGAAAGATGGGACATCGTGATCCAGAAGCAATTCGTACTATGGAGTCAAAAGGTTCAATTGATGGCTTACAGATCATCGATTGTGGAATTAAGGAGACATGTGACACTTGCATGAAAGGAAAATTGACAAAAATTTAATTTCCAAAGAAGTCAGAAAGTAAGTCTGAAGAACTCTTAGATCTGATTCATACAGATGTTTGTGGACCAATGCAAACAATGACACCAAGTGGCAAGCGATATATTGTGACATTTATTGACGATTTTTCGAGATTCACGATTATATGTTTGTTGGCACGTAAGTCAGAAGTCAATCAGAAGCTAAAAGAGTTTGTTGCATATTGTGAAACAAAATTTGGACGAAAGCCGAAAATTATTCGTTCAGATACGGGAAAAGAAATAACTGATTTTCTAAAAGCAAATGGAATACAAATTCAGCTAACAGCAGCCTACAGCCCACAGCAAAATGGGAAGGCTGAAAGGAAAAATCGTACGTTGATTGAAATGGCGCGTTGTATGCTTATAGATGCAAACCTTCCGTACAGTTTTTGGGGTGAAGCGGTTACAACGGCAAATTTCATACAAAATCGTACAATAACAAGAGCTACAAACAGGACACCATACGAGCGATGGAATGGATCAAAACCAAGTATAAACGTTTTTGAAGTGTTTGGTTCTAAATGTTTTGTACATGTTCCCGCCGAAAAAAGACAAAAATTAGATAATTCAGGCATTGAAATGTTTTTCTTGGGCTATGATGATCAGTCTAAAGCATACCGATGTTACAACCCAGAAACAAAGAAAATCATAATTAGTCGAGATGTGAAATTTTGTTCATCAAACATAACTGATTTTGGCAGCGAAAATGATGTTTCAATAGATTTGAGTTCAAGACGAAAGAAGTTAATCAGTGACAAACAGAGTATGAAGAAATTTGTACAAGAAGAACAAGAAATTCAAAAGAAAATACAAGAACAATCATTACATCAACCAATAAGACCGATAAGAGTTTCACAGCGTGAAAATAAGGGTATCCCACCGAAACGTAACCAATAAGACCGATAAGAGTTTCACAGCGTGAAAATAAGGGTATCCCACCGAAACGTTTAACTGATGAAATAACACAACAAATACACGGGGTTTTCATGGCGAAGGAACTTATTGAACCGAAGACATACACTGAAGCTATCGAAAGTGATGACAAGGAACATTGGCTTATAGCGATGCAGGAGGAGATTGAAGCACATCAAGCTAATGGCACATGGGAGCTAGTTGAGTTACCACGAGGAAAGACAGCATTCGGAGGTAAATGGGTTTTTAAAATTAAAACAGATGCAGCTGGTGAGATTGAGCGTTACAAAGCTAGATATGTAGCGCAAGGTTATTCACAAAAGTATGGTGAGAGCTACGACGAAGTCTTTGCACCTGTTGTCCTACATACCACATTCAGAACATTGCTATCTGTGGCAGCGAAAAGAAAAATGAACGTTTATCATCTGGATGCTAAGATGGCTTTCTTGAATGGTAAGCTAAATGAAACTATTTATATGCGACAACCTGAGGGTTTCAAAAGTAGTAACGAGTCAAAAGTTTGCCTGTTGAAGAAAAGTATTTACGGACTCAAGCAGGCAGCCAGATCCTGGAATAGTGCTTTACATGATGTATTGGTCGAAGGAGATTTTCATCAGAGTTATAATGATCCGTGCATGTACTCAAAATGTATTGAAAACAGTTACTGCTACATATATCATTGTCTACGTTGATGATATAATAGTGTTTTGTTTCACAGTCGATCAATTAAAGGAGATTGAAAATATTCTAACATCAAAATTTCAAATGCAGAATTCGGGACCAATCAAACATTATTTGGGAATGGAAGTTAAGCAAGGACTCAAGTGGAAATTTCGAACTATGTCAATCAACATATATCATGAGGACAGTTTCAGATTTTGGTCTAAGCAAAGAATGTTAAAACACCTTTAGAGGTTAATTATGGAAAAACAGAATTATCAACTCAGCTTGAAAATAACACAAAGTATCGAAAGTTAATTGGAAGATTACTGTATTTATCAGTAAATACAAGACCTCAATATTTCTGCGAGTGTCAGTATTTTGGCACAAAAGGTATCAAAACCAACAACAGAAGACTGGAATCAACTTAAACGTGTTTTTAAGTACCTAAAAGCAACACACCAAATGAAGTTAAAGCTCAGCAAAATTCAGTTAAACGACTTTTCATTAATTGGTTATGCTGATGCTACATGGGCAGATGACCGGCACGATAGGAAGTCAAACAGTGGGCGCATCATATTTCTGAATGGAGGAACAATTAGTTGGTCATGTAAAAAGCAAAATATGGTAGCAACATCAACATGTGAAGCTGAATTTATTTCTATAGCGGAAGCAGCAAAAGAAGTAAAATGGCTACGGCAACTATTGGAAGAAATTCACGAACAAATTGATTCACCAACCACAATATTTGAAGACAATCAAGGATGTATTGAACTAGTACGTGATCACAAATTCTCATACAAAACCACAGGTCATCCACTTCCAGTTCGTCCGTCCCCTCCCGTAAAAAAAAATTTTTCACCTCGCTTTCCTATCTGTGAATACGTGTGAGTGGTGAGTTTGTTTGACTTATGTCAAAGGAAATGTGACAAAAAACTATAAAAAATTGTACGCATTCTACGTAAGTAAACGAAAATATTTTTTTCTAAAAACGTTAAATAAAACTTTAAATATTGATAATAAATAATTATTTACAGCCGCGATAGAGATCGTGAAGGAAGGTGATACTCTCGAAGTCGTTCGCTTTCACCAATTATCAAAAAGAGGCAAAAAGAATCAGTTGTATTACTGATTCAGATATTGGTTCCAGTGATTGTGGCTGTCATGATGAAGACAACAAAGTTTCAATATATAAATCGTAATGATAATTTAAAAGTTCCCAGTCCAACTTGCAAGTTAGCTTCTAAAGTCCTGCAATTCTTTTCGTCGGCAAAGAAGAAGGAACAAACTTTGCGCACATCATCAAGATGTAGCAGTGCAACAGCATCACCCGTGATGTTAAGGGCATATCTGGGATGTAAGCCATTGCATCATTATCATGACACCGATGCTGACGAAGAGGACAATGATGATGGAATTTCCTTAACTGGATCTTGCAGTGCCAGTCGTAATACATTTCCTGACAGTTCATTTGAAATGCAACCACCTCTGGTACCGACATTTAAGATTACTCCTCCACGATCCACAAAGCTTCATCAACGAAATCCAGCTTATGAACTAGCGAGAATTATCCGTGGATCATTTCATGCAAAACGTGCATCGGTTTCTAAGCTAAGAAGATCGCTAAGTGATCCGGACAGTTATCAAACAAATGCTGATGTCGTCGATGCTTCATCTAAACAAGAAGACGCAAACAAATTTATTTAAGTGATCCGGACAGTTATCAAACAAATGCTGATGTCGTGATGCTTCATTTAAACAAGAAGACGCAAACAAATTTATTCAAGCCAAAAAAGTTGAACAGCGAACTGGGGTAGGTGATGCAACCGTAAAGAATTTGGATGTCATGGGTGTGAGTCATTTCTAATTCAGTTTTATGTATCTTTTCAGTCATAAATGCATATGGTAAGAAAAAATATTGATTTTACGGAATTTCATAAACGTATTTGTTTTTTTTTTTTTAGATAAAGGCTGGAGAAATATATGCTGCAATCAATCAAAAAGACGGTATGGTCGTGTTTAAGAACGACCAAGAGAAATACAATACACCAGAAATGTTCCTTAAAGTACAAGAAGATAAGTCTGGAGTTATGGAATTTATAAAACAAATTAACAAAATGGAAGAAGAGATTGTATTGAACCCATTGGTAAAGAAATAAATTTTTGTTCAAAAATGTGTGCTTGAATTTTATTTTTTCCTTTCTAGTATGTGAAGAAGGCGATCGGCAATCAAGAAGAAGAAATCGCATCTGGGCAGCATTCAAAAACATACTCTGGGTGAGTTTTATTTTTTAACCAGCCTAAAATCTATTTTTTATTTTTTGTCTACCATCATCTTTTACAGGGATCCCGCAGAATGATGTTTCAACGCTTTGTCATGACTGCAGAAATTATTTTTCAAACTAGTTCATCCATTACCATCTCTAAATCTGCGTTATATTTTTAAAAGAATAATGAAGGAATGTACACTATTATATATCTCGTTGCAAGCGTGCTAAAATAAATAGCATTTGGCCAGTTTAATCGGCAAAATAAAAGATTATAATATTTGTTATTATTTAATTTGTTTCAAATCGTGAATCGAAGAAAGCCGATATAAAATAAACCTCGAGACAGCAGAAAATAATATCTTAAAGATGCAAAAACTAACTAAAGAACAGCATAATACAAATAAAATGGCACACACACACTCAGATGATTTCACTGCAAAATTCCTTGGTTATTTAAGAATTCTTCAAATAAAAAAACAAAACAAAAAGCTATGTTAATTTATGCAGAAAATATTTAAAGGTCGTTTCAATAGTGATTTATTGAAGTTAAATGAAATAAATGTATGCAACGGCTTTGTATTAGCTTAAACATTTGAGAGTTTGACTAGATTATGGCCCCATATTCAATCTGTGGGTTGAAATAAAACCGTGAGTGAAATTTAGAATCATTTTCTATTTGATATGCTTCGTAGTGGTTCTATCAAGAAGTTAAAGTTCATAAACTCACCGAAGGAGAACAAGTTTTTTACGTTAAATTATGCAAATAGATTGTCTTTTAGTTTGTTATGATAATAATGAATAACAAAGAAAATATTTGAGTATCTCAAACTAGAAATTTCATAAAACATATCAGTATTATCCGAATGTCAAGTTTCGTCAATTTGCTGACGAAGGTTTGGATCATTTGTTGAAACGATTCTGCTGCCAAATGCTGGTGGATTTGAATATGTCATTCTGACAATGAGTGTAAATTGAGAATGAACAGCTTCTTTTGTTGTTCCCGATTTTTGAACCAGTGTTAAGTTCCTGACACGTTCACAGTACAGTCCAAAGTTCTCAGCAAAGGATTGTGCTGGTAGTTCAGTTTTTTTTTCAACGAAATAACGAACCGGCCAAGCATCTTTATCTGGATCTCCGCTGGCAAAACCTTGATATGCAGAGTCAAAGAATGGAAAAAGCTTCTTCGAAGCAATAACTTCTGCAAGTTGTTTCCATTGTTCTTGTGTAGTGTCGCAACCAGTCGGATTGTGGGCGCACGTATGTAATATAATAACTGCGCCCTCAGTAGCAGCGTTCAAATCTTCCATAAACCCGTCGAAATCAATTCCACTTTTTTCTTGATTTCAATACCTATAAGTTTTACCGGTCTGAAATCCTGCTGCCAAAAAGACGGCTCTATGGTTCTCCTATAAAGGATCAGAGTAATAGAACATGGTTCTTCCCTTTTTTTTGGCCAAGAAATCTGCTCCCAAGCGCAATGCACTTGTTCCAGTGTTTGAACTGCAAATGCTAGTTTTTCAGCTATAGCAGGCGTGTTTTCTCCTAAAAGAAGTTTTGCTGCTGCAGTTGTAAATAAATCTGTACCACAAACTGGCATGTATTCATGGTTTATTGATTTGTCTGTTGCAATCTTGATTTCCGTGTTCTTCACTACCGGTGGTACCCAAGGTTTTCCATTTTCGTCACGATACGCTCCAACACCCAAATTGGTTTTCTTAGGAAAATCGTCTTCCAAAAATGCTCTATTCAAAGCAAATACCTCAATAGCAGAGGTCCTTTTCAATATTTTTACTTTTAAGGTTGCAAAAATTTGCAAAACCAAATACAAAATTTCAGACTGTCATTTAACTGTCAGATTATATATGTCAGTTACGTTCAGTGTGTTAACCTTTGCATATAAAAACTATAGTACCTCTGTCGTCGACGATTTTTTGATTGTGAGAAATTTCGTATTTGGCGCTGTTCGCACAAAAAATTTAATGTAGAGTAGATTTTGTTCGAAAGAGTTGACTATAGTATTTTGACTCTGACAACAATGACGAGGATGAGCAGTTTGAAAAATTTCTGTTCTTTGACATTTTAAAAACAAGGGGAGAAGCATTTGTCATTGGCTGTTTGACTGCTCTGCTGCTGTTGAAGACCTTGAAGACGAAATAAAAAAGTAAGTAGCTAAGTAGGTATGTAATTTATTTATTTATTGAATTGACTGTTTTTCTGTTTTTCAAATAGGTATGTAATTTATATTTTATAACAGAAAAAAAAACCGTAAATAGATAAGTTCATATAGGTATATTATTGATATATCAATATGTACTTATATATATTTTATGCCAAAACTCGAGCACAGATAAGTTTATTTCAGATTAGTTTCCTCAAATAATTAATATTTTGTTTTTGTTGCAGATGACTGAAAATGAAAAAGGGATTTATCAAACAATGGTTACCATATTGATAAATTTGTATCAATTTTTTTTCTGAATAAGTTTTGCATACTATGTTAAGAATTTGTGTTTTCTATTAAACAATAATAAAAGCTGTTTAATAAAGTTTAAAACTTAATCAAAACAAACAAAAATTACTTTTAATAAAATTTTAAGCTAGCCGTATATAGGTACAGGATAGAGTTATGGGACAAATTCATCATCGTGCACATACGTATGGCTTGAAGTGGCCCCGCAGGCTCGGTTGTATTTACGGAAAATTGAAAATCGAACCGAAACGATGCCAAACAATTCTCGCATTATACCTACTTAAGTGAGGAAAATAAATATAGGTACGTTAATTTTTTCATATGGCAACCATGGTTACATAACTAAAATTTTAATGTAAGGTAGGTACCTATAAGAAATCAAGTTAAAAAATAAAAGTCTGTTTTTTAAATCATTTGATACAGCGATTGAAAGGTGGCACTCCCTAGATCACGAATATGCATTTTTTAAGTTGCTAGGACGCTTAGTTTAGCCGCAAATCAAGTTAAAAGATGTCAACTTTGATACCCGTAGGACGCTTAGTTTAGCCGCAAATCCAGTTTAAAGATAAAAGTCTGTTTTTCAAATCAAGTGATACAGCATTTGAAAGGTGGCACTCCCTAGATCACGAATATGCATTTTTTAAGTCGCTACGACGTTTAGTTTAGCCGCAAATCAAGTTTAAAGATGTCAACTTTGATACCCGTATCCATGATTTTCTTAAAATAAAGCAAGTTTTGCATCACCAATTTATAACTTTATTTCTATAAAATTTGTAAATTTTATTGAGTTATTTACTTTTCAAAAATTTGCATCGCAAAATGTATGCATACAACAAATCAGATGTTAGTAAGAAGAATTTTCAATGGAATATGTAATTGTGACGTCACATTGTTTCGTCAGCAGCTACATACTATTCTAATAGGTAGCTTGCCACATTTCATAAAGTTCAGCAATAAAGCTAGCACCTACACATTCAGAAGCAGCCAAATATTTATTTTCCACCATGCATACAATCATACATTATAAATAAATAACTTCCAATTCCCTTTTCTTATGAACATTCATTATCAAAATTAAAACGAAGAAGCTCAAAGAGAAAAAGTCAAAAATTATAATTTTCATCTTCTTCCAACTCTTTGAAATTTTCTATATGCCTTCTCGTTATAATATTCCCCAGTTTGTATCCCTCAAAATATTTCCCAACAACAAGCCACTCCCCAAAGAGCTAGAGCTCCCAACCTTGATAGATGGCGCTTCGAGCTATCGAAAACATCGAAAATTTAGTGCATACGATGGACGTACTATAGAAATATATATGCAATGGTGTTAACTGCCTACAGTAAAAAAAAAGACTTAAGGGGGTGACTTGTGGTGAAACACTTGCGATGGTGCGTTCACACTATGTGCTAATTTTTATTTTGATTTGTAGTTAGATAAATAAACATCTAAAATAAGTTCAAAAACAATTTCGTGATGTTTTACATCATTTCTTATTAAAATCGTATTTAGAAAAATGATTTTAAGAAGAAAAATGTTTATTTCGAGTTTATTTCCCGCTCCAACGGATGCCAACGGATTATTTTGAAAATTTTATTTGAAAAATTCAACACAAAATGGAGCCTTTTTACTTTTTCACCAATCGGCAGTATTTCATGAATGTAGTGGTAGGCCAAACTTGACAGTCCCATTTGAAATGCAAGGGCGCACGCACACAGAAGTTTAATAGTGCCGATTTGAAAGTTTGTGGGTAAAAGTGGGTGGAGCCTCCTGAGTTGATGTTCTATTTATTTATTATTCTATGTACAAAACTAAGCACATAGACACAAAGTACAAGATGATACGAGATCTATCAAAGAAGAAGATCATCGAGTGTGAATATTGCACGACTGAAAATATGATTGCAGATTTATTGACGAAACCGTTAAGTGTAACGAAGCATAATTATTTCAGAGATAAATGTAACATTGTGTGAAGGAGGAGGAGTATTGAAAAATTCACTGTTTCATTCACACTTTGCTTTTAAATATTCATATTCAGTTTTCATATAATTTAATATTGATTTTTGTACTCAAATAAATTTTCATACTTGATTTAGATTTCAATAAAATAAGTTTTGTTATAAAAATAATTTTCTATTTTGTTTGCGAAAATAAAGATTCGGTACAATTAATTTCTACATTATTTTCTTCATAAGTCCAAGTCCATACTAAATTGTTGTTTAGGTATTCAAAACATTTATTTTATTTATGTTTTTTTTCTTCAGTACACTATTTTTGCCTCACTAATTCTATATATTAATATATTGGGGTAAACTGTCGGTACACTTTTCTCCGTAGGTACTAATCAGATCTGCATGATATGTAGACCAAACGAAAGGCAGAATCAGTTCATTTTTTGTAAGTTAAATATTTTGCCATCAGTAATTGAAAAAATTAATACCAATGCTTCTAAGCACTTTGATATACAATTTTTTTTCAGAGATCAGAACAAAACTCAGAAATAAACAAAATTGTGAAGTGAATTTTCAATTTGATCGTTAAAAACTAAAAATTGTTGTTTATTAATTTATTACTAGGCTCGCCCAGCGGTCGAAACTCGACCACATACATTTAAATTTTTGTTTGCATCTCAAATTTATTTAAATATTAATTAACATAAGTCCAGTCAATAAAGAGATTGTAAAGTTCGTGAGCAAATCATTCCTTCCGAATATTGTTAAGGCTGCTTAAGGATTTAACATTGTTGTGGACAACCTGTAAATAATAAAAATTATTTTTTTTAACTCAATGTATCTTATAAAAGAAAAAGAAAACAATAAAAAGTACTTACCGTCTTAATTTGATGATCTTCCATTTCCAGCAAGGGATTCTGATTGTGACAGCGAGTGTGTTAAGACGTCATTTTTTTGCAAGAATTTAGAAAACGAGAAAATTATTTCAACTTTTAAGTACTTTTATAGTACTGATTTTATGAAAATAAAATATTTTAAATAAAGATAACATTTCAAAAAAGTGTTTTTATCGACGACTTACGGTGGATGGTGATTCTCCAACACGGATGTGGGTGGATTGTAGCCACATGTGTTTCGGCTGCTTACACATTATTGTTCGTAGAACCTGCCTTGCTTTTCCACGCACGGATTAATTGTTTTTTTTGCTGACATGAAACTACAATCGGATTTTTTCAAATCCAAAAAAACTGCACCATACAACAAAATTATGGACGCTGCTCAGCAACTCATCGCCCTTAGTGGGCAATCATCAAGCACCAGCGTGCAAAGAAGCCCAGACAAGTCAATTTCTCTCCAAGCGAAGACTCAACCATCATATATAGAAAATACAAACGAAGATATGACTACATCGAATATGCATTTATTGCCACTCCCTTGAAGTTGATTTGGGTGACTGGGAAACCCCGCCAAAAAAAAAATACCGTAGCTGCTGCTAAAGTGAACTTAACATCACAAGAAATGGACATTGTGCCAGACACAAATAAATTCGCTTCGCTGGCTAAAGTAAAAATACAATCAGTGCTAAACATCAAGCACAACAATTCCGTGACTAAACAACTGCAACAAAGAACCATCAACGATGATGAAGAAAAGAACAGCGAGGGAGCCTCTCCAGCAACATCTAGTATTAAGCAGAATAAAACGTCCACTGTAGATGATAAAATGTATTCAGGTAAGTTCTGTCCACCAATTATATTGAAAAATGTAGATATTAGAAAGTTAATTTCCGAATTCCAAGAGAATACGGTAGAGTTTAATTATAAAATAGTGAACAGGGGTAGTAGTTGTAAACTATATATAGATGATAGCGATGCTCATAGGGAGATAATGAAGATGCTGAGGAACACAGGTGATGCACAAGCATACTCTTTCACTCTGAGGGAAGACAAGACAACAAATGTTGTCCTTCGTGGACTTTCATCTGATTATCCACCTGAGGAAATTCTCAACGAATTAAAAAACCAAATCCCCAACATTTCTAATATCTCACTCTTCGAGACATTAAGGTCAAAGCAGGAGAAAATAAAATATAATCTGTTTCTTGTTTGTCTGCTTTCTGGTACAGATGCGGCAGAATTAACAAAAATCAAATATTTATTTCACACCAGGGTTTATTGGGAGAAACCAAGGGGAAATAGAGGCCCCCTACAGTGCAGGAGATGCCAACAATTTGGGCACTTGGCCAAGAACTGTGCCTTCGCGTACAAATGTGTGAAGTGTGTGAAGCAACACGAACCCAATGCCTGCACTGTAGTGAGGGATGAGGGTAGCAAAGTGATTTGCGTGAACTGTGGAGAAGATCATCCGGCTAATTTCCGAGGATGCAAAGCTTTTAAACAGTATGAAGCCAAGAGAAAGCAGCTTTTGCAAGAGGCAGCAAACAAAAAAGAAAAATATAGAAACTTATCTCTCGCCCTTTCAAATGGGGCCTCGATCATCCCTGGGGTTGATTTTGCGAGTCACTTCAAGACTCATCCCAAGAACCCTCAAGTTGCATCTGGCCCTCATGGGCTACAACAGGAACGGACAACAGGAAACATTCTAAATCAATTCATGGCACTTTCCAACGACCTCTTTGGTTACGATATGAGATCCTTGTTGGGCAAAATTGAAAAATTTATGTCAAACATAGAAAACTTTAATTCCTTAACGGATAAAAGAATGGCCTACTTAGATCTGGTCAATGAACTTCTTTTCTGTTCTAAATGATGTTGTTAAATATACTACAATATAACATTTCGTCGTTAATTGCACATTCTAGGAGAATTGAGCTTCTAAAAATTCTCCAAGAAAATAAATGTCACTTTGCTTTCATTCAAGAAACTCATCTATCTAGTAGACATAAAGTTTTCCTAGATAACTACTGTATTATACGAAACGACAATCTTCAAGTTGCTGCGTTAATTATTAAAAATAACATTAAGTATGAGCTCGTTAACTTTGATTCTAACATTTTCCCTTCAGTTTTCATAAGTATTAGATGCATCGAGGACAATACCTCGAAGAACTATCTTATAGGATCGTTATACTTCCCCTCGTCTTGTGCTGTCTCGCAACTCACAACTGAGTTAAATAAATTAGAAAACTTAGCATCCAGCTTTGACGGAGCAATTATCGGAGGAGACTTAAATGCCAGAAGTCCAAACTGGAGAGATCATTCATACAACATTAATGGCAAAACCATTGAAGCCTGGCTTCAAAATTTCACTCCGTCTATAACTTTGCTTTCCTCGGACACTCCCACTTTTCCAAGGGGACCGTCCTTTCTCGATCACTTCCTGATCTCGAGCCACTTGATCAACAATTTAGATCCAAATTTCTCACTTACCGCGCTTCCAACTTTTTCTGACCATTGTCCGCTCTTTTTGAGAATTTCCCTCAAGGAAGCTAATATTTGTATCAATGATCATCCATCATATAGATCATTTAGAAACACCAACTGGAACTCATTCAAAAGACAATTTGATCGACGCCTTAATGAATTTTTCCCTCCTCCAGATAATTGTATATACAACGAAGTTATCGACGCTCATATTTTGCATTTTAATAATTCACTTCTTTCCACCTTGGATGAAAATTCCACAAGCGTTTCGCTCTCTACAAAAAAATATAAAAACTTGCCTATTGAAATAAACAATTTATACAAAATAAAACATCAGTGGCAAAGGCGCTTGAAAAATATATTTCACAATGCACTTAACAGAGTTAACGCACAATACAGAGAACTTGCCACACAAATTACTCTTCTTAACAAAATTATTAAAGAGAAAGTGAACATATGGTTAAATAAAACACTCAGTGACAGACTGGCGAAAATAAACCCTGGGCCGCTGGCTTTTAAAAAAGTATTTAGACTTGTTGGACACAAGAAAAGATTCTCTTGTAATAAGGTGTCAGTGAACGAGCAAACGTTTGTCAATGCAACCAGTGTTATATCTGCTTTTTAAAATCATTTGAAGGAAATTTTCAAGGAGATTGTTCCTATGCCTGATTCCCAAACCACCCAGGAAGCAATTGCAGCTGCTAGCTCTATAGCTCAAAACACCCCAGAGCATATTTTCATATTCGATTCCGTAAACAGTGCACTTCGCCCAATGGCCAATCATATGTTCACTGACACTGATACAGTCAGAAGCCTGATTAAACAGTTAAAACCCAAAAAGTCCACGGGGCCAGATGACATTTCCAACTTTGCCTTGAAAAAGATCTCAGACTCAGGAATACAATTTCTAACAATTATTTACAACCAATGCATTAACAATGCGTATTTCCCAAATTGTTGGAAAATAGCCATAATACTTCCAATTTTGAAAAAACAGAACAACTATGACATTAATAATTTTAGACCAATATCTTTAGTTTCAAATACCGGAAAAATCCTGGAGAGAATAACACTACAATTTCTCAACTCGTCAATTGAAAATCCCATTGATCCGATTCCGGATTTCCAATTCGGTTTTCGTAGGGGGCACTCTACTTTACATTCATTAATTAAATTCCAAAACGATGTAATCTTAAAACTTCGAGACAAGCAATGCACTGTCGCTTGTTCCTTAGATGTGGAGAAAGCATTTGATAGCGTGTGGAGAGATGGACTCCTTGCAAAGATGTCTTCTCTTAGTTTCCCAGCTCATGCGTTAAACATAATTAAAAGTTTCCTTACTGATAGATCCTTTTTTATTCAAATCCAAAATTCCAAGGGCAATATGTGCGAGCACAATCGTGGTGTACCTCAAGGATCGATTTTGGGTCCACATCTGTATAATATTTTCATACATGATTTTCCTCACCAGTTTACAGAGAATAACATCGTTTCCACAGGGCTTTTATATGCGGATGACACCATCGCTTATGCTAGTCACGTATCTCCATCATACGCCCTTGGGGTTTTGGAAAAACACTTATGCAAAATTAACACCTATTATCAAAAGTGGGGAATTAAACTTAATGTTCCAAAATCCGAAGTCATTATTATTAGGAATGCAAGTGGGAAGGGACCTGCTGGTGTTGTGAAAGAAAGCAAAAATCTCTCTCTCAGACTGAACGGCTTCATTATTCGGCCTAAAAATAATTTGAAATATCTTGGAGTAAATTTCAATAATCTATTGAAATTCAACTCACACGCCAAAATTACAACTGAAAAGGCGAGAAAAGTCTCCAACATGTTTATGCCTTTTTTTAAACATAGAGCTCTAAATCAAAAAACATAGTTGCTTTTCTACAAAACACTAGTCAGACCGATTCTGAACTATGCATTCCCCATTTGGTTTTCCATCTCGCCTACAGTGGCAAATTCCATGGAAATTTTGGAAAGAAAAATACTAAGATTATGTGCTGGGAAAAACTTTGAGTCCCCCACCAAACGCTTCTCCAACAATCACATTTATAATATCACTAAAATCATTCCGCTGATGAGATATAATCTAACTCTCATGAAAAAAACAATTATGTGTCTAGAACTTTCAGAAAATGACCTTATTAGTCACGTCATTCATTCGCAGACAGGGTACACTTGGGACAACTCCGGTTACTTGTCTCCCCTCGGAATTATATCTTTGGACCTGGGTTCCTCACTGACATCCTCTCCCTTGTTTTACTCCTCGGTCACTTCGGGCCAAAACCGTGGTTGAATGCATATAAACTAATTTTATTTTATAGATGCTTTTAAATGCACACTATCTCTGTTCACTATTTTTTCTACGGGGAATGTGTCGACAGCTGAAATCTTAATTTTTATAAATAAAGTCTTTATCTTTCCTGTGTTGGTGGACAGGACTTACCTGACAGTTTTAAGAAATCTTAATAATGTATAGAATTAGTATTATAATCTTTATTCTTGCTGTACTACTCTTAATTTGTAAAGAAAATAATAAGACTGATTGCAACTTATAAGACTAAGAAGAAGTTTAAAAAAAAATAATAATAATAATAATAATTTCAAATTGATTAACCAATTCGATGTATATTTATGTTTCCATGTTTTATATGTATTATATGTACAATGTACCCTCTAGATTGAATGTTCATAGATTCAATTTCAAATATCTATATCGTTTCAAGAGAAAAAGAGACAATTTTATAACTTTTAATTATAGATACCTTTCATTTTACAATATCTATACCAAAATAGCTGTGAATTTTAATGAAAAGAAAATCTCATTGAGCGCTCTCGCTCTATCACATACAAATAATTGTGTAATAATAAAAAAAAGAAAAAAAAAACTGGCTGATTGTTGACCATTCGTTATTTAGTTTTAAGTAGTATAAGTATTATGTATATTGTATATTCATATGGCATATCGTCAAAGAAAAATATATGTATACTCTCTCCTGAGCAAGAGCAGTCAGACTATATTCAAAAGTAAGCCATGAGGCATTTCATTTTAATTGTAAAAGCAGGCAATACATTATAGCCGCAGTTATACTTTAGTCATCGATAAGTATATACCACTCTGTAAATTATTATAAAGACTTAATAAAGAATATTCAATATTCAATTCATTTCCAGCAACATACCACAAGGTCATTGACCTTAACCCTGGTATATGTAGGTACATATATGCATGCAAGTCACTTGCCGATATGTTGTGGAGATTGAATTTGGTGCCTTCTTTTTCATCCAACACAAAACGCAGATTTATTCATAGAAAATAAATCGGTGTAATTACGATACTAAAATAAACATAAGTATATATAAATGTTAAATTTTGTTTGATTTATTTGCACAGAGCGAAATTTGTTTACGATTTACATACCTACCAAACATGATAGTATAAGTAGAAACACTTTGTATTTTCATCATGGGATGAAAAATAAACTTATTTACGCGCGGCGCGACAATTTTAAGCGTCGGTAGCTTAAATTATTAATTAAATAATTTTTAAATACAAAAAAAATATTTATACAATTATTTCGATTAAAAAAAATAATTGTTTACATTAGATTTTACTTGACCTGTCAGACATTGTTCCGAAATCAATGATGGCCGACGTAACTTGTTTTTTTTTTTATTGGTCGTTATTGAGAAACATTTGTTCCGAATCAATGATGGCCGAATTGATTAAAACGTACTATTGTGGATAGATGTCGCTTTGGTCAATTTAAGTCCCGATTCGCACTATTCACAGTGGTACAACAAAAAGATAAAATCAATTAATAAAATTTAATTTGATTGGCCGTTTCGATCGAAAGATCTGAGATAACTGCTTGCAGAATTGGAACGATGGGTTTGCTCGAAATCTTAAAATATGTATGCGACGAAAGTCATAGAAACTGTTGTAAGGTGCGGAAGTGTGAAATTTAAATTCTTGAAATTATAAATTAAAAGTTAAATGTCATTTCAAAATTAAATGGTAACAGTGAAAAAAATTAATTATATATTAAATATTTTTAAGATTTTTGTGTTTTTTTAGTAAATTTCACACGAACGGTGGCTTATAAAAAGTGTGCTATAAAGCCATGCAAGACATGTATAAGTTTTAATCAAAACCACATAAAAAGTGAATATTGGTGAGTGATTTTTTTTAAGATTTATCTTGGGTTCTCGTTTTAGTAGTTTTTTTTCTTTATCAACTACTAGGAATTACCTTGGCGATCGCGGATAGTCCAGTTGGAATCCGGATCGCCCGCTAAAATTTTGTTTAAAATTTAAAACAAGGATTTTTTGCAACAAAGGAATTTCACATTCGCCATTTTTGCTAAAATCGAAATTCAATTTAATGCTCCATTAAATTTTCGCAACGTTTAAGTTTTATTTTTCGAATAAAATAATTAACTTTAAGTTTCACACAAAATTATAATTGAAAATTGAATTTTGAACGGGCACTGGCACATTAAATGCAAAAGCAATAGTACGTGGCCCATTTACAAAAATTATCCAAGACGATATATGTATCTACGGGTCGAATTACTTTTAATTCACACGGTACCCTGTATACAAGCGATATATCTAACGTCATCGTGGTAGTATTTTTTTTAAGTTAAATTTCCTTTGGCGTAATATTTATTTTTTTCTTGTTTTTCTTTGTTTTATGTTTATCATATTAAAGCAATTCTAATTTGTACGAAAGATAAAATCGTGCATACGTTTAAAGATATATATATCTTTATGTATATATTATCAGACTCTTCATTAATATTCTATGAGACAATTTGGTCATCAATAGTAATAAATACATGGGAAGGTATTTCCTGTAATCTACCGACTTTGAGTTCTGGTTAGTTGGGGGGGGTAATTACTTTTTTTTCGTATTTTGTTTGGATCTCTTTATTTTTTAATATCTAGCGGCTGAATGTACGCTACGTTAACATAAATATATATACTGATATATGTATATGTATATTTGCATATGTGCAATTATCTTTCCCATTTTGTTTGTTCTTTTGTTTAAATTTTAATAAATAAAAATCATTATTGCATTTACCAATAACTTTATATCCCTTTATTTTTTATATATATTAATTTTGCATTTATTGTTATTTTTTTCATGTATTAAAATTCTTTGGATGACAACCAACTTTAATAAAAATGTTCCTTGTTCATTACGCCAAAATGGTTGAACATCTGCTTTTTCTTCAAGCGCATAGCTTGATGTATTATTAGGTTTCTATATTTTCAGGGGATGCTGAAGGTAGCGGAATCGGTGAAGGACGGATGAACTGAGCAGATACTAAAGGTAAGCTGAAGGTCTAAGGGAAGTCAACTTTTAGCCACTGACTTCCATGGTAGGGTGGGTTTAGGCTACGCTGATAACATCTCAGCGCCCTCTAGTGGTAATGTCCGTCCGTTTAATCTTCTATTAAAGAGTTTTTTTTATAATTTTCTCAGCATGATCTGTGTTTTGTCAATAGGCGAGATTGAGTATCATGGGCAAAGATCCCACCCATTGTCGACGAGCTATTTGGCCGAGCAACGACAAGCATGCCAGCTCATGATACTAATCGACATTTACGAACTTTTTAGTTCAAATTTTTAACACCGTACCTATTACAAATGACGCCCGTAACGTGATACTTCGTTTTTGTTTCCCTTTTCCAAATTTAATTTTTCAGAACTATCCTTGTCATCACCATTAGCCACTCGTAAGTCATGAATAAGGACAGTTACTTAACATACCTTCTCATTTGCGACGAGATAACAAGATGGCGATGACAACGATAATTCAACCGTGTTATTTCTTGTCAATCCTTTTCCATAGATGTGATAATTTTACTTTTCTATCTTTCTTATTTCTCAATTTTCATTCCACAGTTTGTAGGAAAAGCTATCTCAGTCACCACGACAGACATCAATACATTCTTTTTGAGTAATACATTATGAGTATTATTAAAGACGATATTATTTTATATCGTCTGTTGGACCAAGGTGCATAAACCTGGACCAACCGATGTGTGTAAGGTGAAAAACGGTTCTTGATACCGCTTCACTATGCGAAGTTTATTAACGAGTGCACACGGTTCTAGGTACGGCTGCACTGTCGAAGACTACGATTTTATATTAATGCCCCTTACCGCTGGCGGCGGGAAGCACTAATTTATAAGTAGGCGAGAACAGTTGAAGAATATTAATGCCCCTTACCGCTGGTGGGGGGATGCACTAATTAATGAGTAGACGAGACAGTCGATTGCTAGTGAATGACAATATTTTATTAACTTACAATACTATTTATACTACATTTTTGCTTACTTGACTAAAAGGTACAATGAGTTATTCTGCTTAATAAGTAAAAAATCGTTAATGTGAATATCCATTGCACATTCCATAAGTAATGTTTATGCTTACCCAGCAGATACCTTGGAAGCATGCACTGGACATCCGAAACCTTTATGGTTTATTTACTGAATTTGAATGGAGAAGCAACATGTAAAATAAATAAAACATACAGTGAAGCTGCCTATTGTTGATGAAAATAAATAAAAATAAAATGTGTATGGTGAAGTTATGAACATACTCCGCGCGTTGAACTGTGTTCGAAACTATTGCAAAATTTCAAATGTTAGAGTTTTGGGGTCTTCCTTGCTTGAACTCTCGTTTTTTATGGTGTTCTTCTTAACGTAGCCATGATATACCCTCCGCAACATGAAGATTAATATTATAAGGGATATAAATAATCCTAGGCAGCCCACTGTAAACTGATGTACATCGGTGTGTAATGTTGGAGTTGGTAAGGCTTTCGTAATGTTTTGGAGCTGCTGCTTGAGGTTCTCCAGGTCCCGTAAATGATTGTCGTAAGGCACGGGCTGATGAATTATTGGGTCAAATCTATCTGGTATGACATTATCCGATAGATTTGTTGTTGGCAAGTGTGACATTCGTGTAAACGTTGGATGTATTGAGTGGCAGCGCAATGTTAAGAGGTCATCTTTGATTACGCAATTTTGTTGAATTTGGAGTATTCCTGAACCTTCTAAAGCGCTTTGTGTGGAGGTGTCATTGCAGACTATATTTAAGGTAGTTCTTTTCTTGAGCACATAAATCCACTCATTTGGATTCCATAATTGTATCCAATGAGGACCATCGTTGGTATTCGTCACCTGGCAAGATGGAGACTGTTGACTATGGCTCAAGTAGTTGATCTCGCAGGAGCTAACTTCTGATACTCATCTGTAAACTGGATGATTTTGGTGGCACAAATGTCTTTCTTTTGTTAAGGAGAAACATCGTTGAAATTGTGATTCGCTTAGAGGATAGTATTGGTCACGATGCAATGTGACCGTGATATAATCCGTCGATGGGCTTATGGTAAGGAATGATCCGCTTACAAGTACTGGCACTGGTGTTACTTTGAATAACTCAAACTAATCGAGACTTAGTAGTGGCAGGGTGAGTCTGAAAATTATATGATCTGTGAGTGCTCTATCATGAATGTTCATTAGGTGATATAATTTAAGTATTTCATCTTGTGTCACTGGAAGTCTCAAATCCAAGGGTAGGTTCGCTCTGATTCGGATGAATTCTTGTTGTAATTGAGCCGTTGAAATCAGTTGTGGATTTATTTTTCCCTGGTGAGTAACAACTATTATATCTATTAATGAAGCCTGTGTCTTTTGAATCTGTGACATAGCCAGTATTAGCTGTAGTGCTATGGAATTAAACAACTGACGTAATCTCTCTTGGTGATATTCGTGCCTGATACCATCAATTATTGTAGCAAATTGTTGTAGGTCTTGCTCAATTTCCTTGAAATGTGAGTTCGTTTCTTGCTCACTTCGTCCTATAAGGTTAAATGTGGTGTCAGTAACTGATGTCTGATTTCGCATAAGATTGACGAGGTGGCCTTCATCCTGCTTGATTTTTGTTATGGAAGAAGACATCTTATCTGCGTATTCTGAATCCAGCACTCCAAATAGGGCATTTGCAACATTGCCTTTGAAATTAAAGGCTCCACGACAAACTCTTTGGTTGCTCGAAGTAGCTATGAGTAAACTATTTCCTTTCTGTAAGTCCTTATTGAATTGGTGAAATCGGGTAATCGTTCCCTTGCAAGTCTCATTTTTGTTTGGTAAGAAATTGCAAATGCTGACGAGTTTTTTGCTGTAGTTTGAAATTGTTTGATAATCCGTGCAATAAGTGCTCATATCATAATAGGCTATTATATCCCAGCTGCTTGCAGTTATGTCAGAAGTTCCAAGATTTTCAAAATAAATGACTGGCTGTGATTTGAATGGACGAAGTTTAATCGGTACACATTCTGTGATTGGAGCGACGAAACAGACAATCAGTAGTGTGATAATCGCTGATCCAATCGTGGATTTGAGTTTCTTTTTTGGAACCGGGCCGTTGCTAACCCTGTTGTGCTTGCGTGCAACAGAGCTGGATGCCGATTTAGTAAGGCACTGGTTCATTGGTTGATCTGTGGTTTCCTGTTGAGTGGAGGTTGTGGCGGCGTTGACATTTTCTTCAATTGGCACTGGGAGCGGGGCCAATCTGTGTATGGCTCTCCGGAATACACCAGTAGCTGTCTTTACATCTGCTACCCGAACTAACCCATCATTTCCAGTAATAACGTTTGTAATACGACCAAGTGGCCATTTTAAACTTGGCAAGTTGTCGTCTTTAATGAAGACCATCATTCCCGGTTCCGCATTTTGACATCGGTCTTTCCATTTATATCTGTGCTGTAGTTGATTTAGATAATTTCGAGACCATCGGCGCCAAAACTCATGTTTGAGGTTATCAACAATGTTCCAGCGAGCTTGTAGTCCAGAGTTTTGCGGTGTAGCTATGGGGTCGACGTTGTTAACCAGGGGTTCTCCAATTTGAAAGTGGCCAGGTGTGAGGGCTGTTAGATCGTTAGGAGATGAAGACATTGGTGATATAGGCCTTGAGTTCAGTATGGCTTCGACTTGAGTTACAGCAGTTTCCAATTCCTCGTACGTAAGGGATGCTCCTGCTAGGGTGTGCTGTAAGAGGAGTTTGGATGATTTGACCGCAGCTTCCCATAAGCCTCCAAAATGCGGTGAGCGTGGTGGAATGAAGTGAAAATCGCAGCCTTTGGTTGTACATGCATTTGCTATTTTCTCTCTTTCTTTGTCGGAGTCCATAAAAGTCATTAAGTCCGACAGCTGGTTCTTGGCACCGACAAAATTTGTGGCATTATCGCAGTATATGTTTCTGCAGTGACCACGCCTGGCCATGAATCTCTTAAGAGCACCTATGAATCCTTGAGATGTTAAATCGGTCACGAGTTCCAAATGGCAGGCTTTGGTGGAGAAGCAACAAAAAATTGATATGTATGATTTTTGTGGTCGTTTGCCTCTCATCTTGTAATGAGTCAAAACTGGTCCGCAGAAGTCAACGCCTGTGTTAATAAATGGCCTAGCAGGTTGAATCCTATTGGCAGGTAGATTTCCCATTTGTTGCGACAATAAGTTTGGGTTGGCTCGAACGCATCCCACACAATTATGAATAACTGCACGAGCAAGAGTTTTTCCTTTCAATGGCCAAGTTGTCTGCCTCACAGCATGGTTTGTGGTCCGCAATGATTGTTTTCTTTGTGGATGTCCCAAAGAAACATTTTAGTAAAAGGGTGATCATATGGCAAAAAAATTGGATGCTTAGATTCGAATGGTATTGACGAATTCTCTATCCACCCTCCTACTCTTATGGATCCTTCGTTGTCCAGAAATGGTGTTAGACTTTTTAGTGGACTTTTGTCCGATATTTGGCTCTTGTTTTTTAAATTCAAGATTTCTGCTTTCATTTTGACTTGTTGCATTTGTTTGAATATCGCCATTTTTGATATTTCAAGTTCCAGAACTGAGAGTGGTCCCTTGATTCGATTGCTTGATTTCAATTTTGGTTGTTCGACATTGTGAATGAATCGTAACACATATGCGATGATTCGCTGTGCCTTTTGGAATGAGTTGTTGTAATTGATTTCAAATAACATTTCCTGCTCGTCCAAGGGAAGATATTGAATAGTTGTTCCCAGACAAATGAGATTGTTACTGCAGTCGTCACTTGTTTTCTTGCCATATTTGGTTGGCCAGATCGAAATGTCACCATGCAAGAATTTTGGGCCATAAAACCATAAGTTGCATCTTGTAGTTCCCATAATTTTTGCAAAAATAGCTTCGCCACTACAACTACCGGCGCCATGATCCCCAGTGGATCATATAGATGTGCAATATCAGGCAATGAGGTTCGTTTGGTCACCAGATCCCGTTCCATCCAAGAGGTTTTACACAGAGTTGGTCCGATTTTGGCATCCAAGTCAGCCCCATGGTTTTAATGTGTTCTTCAATTTCGCTACTGAAATCCATTTCAGTTTCTCTGTCCTCGAGTGGAATACTCTTTAAAATGGATTCGTGATTAGCGCACCATTATATCAACTTGAAACCACTATCTTGAAGTATTGTTTGCAGTTACATTTGGCTCTCCAATTTTGTTTTAGCCAGTTAGTACATCATCCACATAAAAGTCACGTGAAAGCGCCAATGAACCTGATGGAAACTTTTGCTTGTTTTCTTGTGCCAATGTTTGAAGGCATTTTGTGGCTAGGTATGATGCTGAGGTTGTGACGTAAGTTACTGTTTTAAGCTTAAAACACCTTAGAAGATCGTTTGAGTTGTTCCTCCACCATATCAGCTGAAACTTTTGGTCCCTTTCATCCATGAGTATTTGGCGGTACATTTTTTCGATGTCTGTAAATACAAATCTTAAAAGGCGGAAACGCAGCAGCGTTGAAAAGACGTCATCTTGAATGGTTGGTCCCGTGGCTAGTATATTGTTTAATGAAACGTTTGTAGAACTTTTTGCATAAGCATCAAACACGACCCTTAACTTAGTGGTGCTACTACTGGGCCTTTCAATACCGTGATGAGGCAAAAAATAGTACGGCTTTGCAATTTGACGGAAATTTACTTCTTCCATGTGGCCGAGACGTTGATACTCGATCATGAATTCTGCATATTGCTTCTTGAGCTCAGGTGATTTCACAAGCCTTCTTTCCAGTTGGATTAATCTTTGAAACGCTATGTCTTTGGATTCTCCTAGCGTGGCTGGAGGATCCTTAAAGGGTAGTTGAACGACAAATCGACCATTGGGATCCTTTTTTGACGTTTGAATAAAATGAGTTTCACAACGTTTCTCAGATTGAGTGAAGTTACTTGTAGTAGCTGTGACTTCTTCTAAGCGCCAAAATGTCTCGATTTGTTCATCAAGTAATAATCCTCCGGGCATATTCCGCATGATGCCGTGAGAGAGGTTTTTATAGAAGAAAACTTTCCCTCCACTGTCCATCCAAAAACTGTATTTTGCAATGTTGATAGTTCCTTTCCCAAGCTGATTTGACCCACAACTAGCGTAGAATAAAATATCTCTGCACCGATAAGCAAATCAATTGGCCCTGGTTGATGAAATTGGGAATCAGCCAGAACAATGTTGTTTGGAATTTGCCATTTTGTTGTAATGATTGGTTGAGCCGGTTGAGGGGAAATAATTTTCGGTAAAACATGTGCTTCAGTTCGGGTTGAGAATCCACTCGTTCTAGAATTAATCTCCAAATTAATTCTTCGAAGGGATGCTTGTTTGTTTTGACCAACTCCTTCGACGCATAATGTTTCCTGAGTCTGCTTTAATCCTAATAATTTGGACAGCTTTTCGGTTACTAAGTTAACTTGTGACCCAGAATCCAATAAAGCTCGGCATGCGATTTGTTCTCCGGTTTGACCTTTGACGAAAATCATAGCTGTACTCAAAAGAACACCTTTTAGTGTAGGCTGATTGGTAGATAAAGCTGGTTTGTCTGTAGCTGAGGATGTACAGATGGTTGCTGAATCAGGCACTGAAATTTTTGCAGCAGCTAATGTCAATGTTTTCTATGTGTCAGGTTTTGAGGTTTTATCGAAATGCAGGAGAGTATTATGCTTTCTTTGGCATTTGGAACAACATCCTAAAGGGCAATTGTTTGTAAGGTGCCCCGGTTTAAGGCAGTTTGTGCAACATTTTGACTTTTGCACGAGGTTAAAGCGATTTTGCGGACTTAACAGCAAAAATGTTTGGCATGCGAATAACTGATGGTTGCCTTTACAGGAAATACATGTGTATCCTGCTGTAGCAACTGTGGTGAAAGCTCTGTTGGGCCCTGATCTTCTGTGTAGATCTTCGGGAAACGCTCTTGTGGTGTCCTAGTGCCTCCAAGGATTGAAAACGTGCTTCCAAGAACTGTAAGAATTCCTTTAATGAAGGTAAAAGCTTTGGATGCTTCAATGACTGTTCCCACAGGGTGTGCGAATTTCTATCCAACCTCTTAATGAGAATATGTAAGAGTAGTGGATCCCAATTTTCGGTCTCAACGCCCAGATTTTGCAGGCTTAGAAGACATTCAAGTGTAGTGTCATGCACAGTTTTTATCATGGCCGAGTTTTCATGGTGTATTGTGGGTATCGCCATTAATTTGCTTAATAAAGCCGTTACCAGAAGTCGGCTGTTTTCATATCGGCTGTTTTCACAGCTAAGGCTACGCTGTTTTACGGTGCTCAAATCTGGGGCGTTAAAAAGTTTGAGACAGCAGAAAGAGTTTTGCGGTTTTTCCTTAGGAAGATTTTTCTGTTGCCAGTAAATTCTCCCAATTATATGTATTACCTGGAAACTGGACTACCTACACTTTATGTATCTACACTAAAGCTCAATGCAGATTATCTTGTACGAGTGGTAAACATGAATGACGCCAGACTACCGAAGATGATGCTTACGAGTGGCTTGATCATTCTGCAAACTGTGGATGGAATCTTAATTTAGAAAATGCAAGCTCACTTCAATGGAAAAAAGCTCTGTATGAAGTTATACAACATATAGATCAGAATGAAAGATATTCATTTATAGAGCAAGCTAGATCATCAATTGAAAGAACGAAATACTCTAGTCTGAACTATAATCTTAACGAAAAAAATTACTTCACACAGGATCATTCACGTAAATTAATAAGCACTGTTTTCAAAGCAAGGGGAGAGCTTACTAAACTTAATTTTATGCCTCACAAAACTGATTTGGAAGGTAATTGCTCTCTTTGCAACATGCGGGAAAAAGAGAATATGTATCATTTTCTGGGAAGGTGTCCAATGCTGATGGAGATAAGGAGAGTTTTCTACGAGATAAATAATCTGCAAGAAGACGACATCAAACTGATTTTGAATGGGGAAAATTGGATTCGGTTATATGAATTCACAACAGAAGCGATGGCATACAGAAACAGAATTATTAGTGAAAATTTCTATTTTTTTTTTTTAAATAAACTAAACTAAAAGTAATATCCATTTTTGATTTCTTTTTTTTAAATTCCAGTTTATTAAATTTCCGTTTTAACTAAACTAAAAGTTATATCCGCTTGTAAATTTCTTTTTACTATTTTTTTTCGTTTTAACTAAACTAAAAGTTGCAACTAAACTCAATTAAGTATTAAGTTAAATTAAAAAAAAAAAAAAAAAAAAAAAACTTACAATATTTTTCAAATTCGATTGTTTTGAACAATAAAAAAATGTAATATCAAATAAATAATGCCGCTCGGGCAGACGGCAGCAATGCCATGCTCATTATTATTCAATTATTAACTAAATGTAAAAACTCAAAACTAATATGAAATGAATAAAATCTATCTATCTATCTATCTATCTATCTTGTTATGATTTCCCAAGCAGCGTTGTAGTTGGCATCTGATGTTGTGAAATGCTGAATGAGTCTCTCTGCTTCTCCTGTAAGAGTAGTTTTGAGGTACCACATCTTATGACATTGTGCAATGGGTTGGTTGTGTACCAATTCTGTGTATAGGTCACGGAATTGTAACCATTTTGCGTAGTCGCCGTCAAATTTTGGAAGTCATGAATAAGGACAGTTACTTAGCATACTCTCTAATTTGCGACGAGATAACAAGATGGCGATGACAACGATAATTCAACCGTGTTATTTCTTGTCAATCCTTTTCCATAGATGTTATAATTTTACTTTTCTATCTTTCTCATTTTTCAATTTTCATTCCACAGTTTGTAGGAAAAGCTATCTCAGTCACCACGACAGACATCAATACATTCTTTTTGAGTAATACATTATGAGTATTATTAAAGACGATATTATTTTATATCGTCTGTTGGACCAAGGTGCATAAACCTGGACCAACCGATGTGTGTAGGGTGAAAAACGGTTCTTGATACCGCTTCACTATGCGAAGTTTGTTAAAGAGTGCACACGGTTCTTGGTACCGCTGCACTGTCGAAGACTACGATTTTATATTAATGCCCCTTACCGCTGGGGGGAAGCACTAATTTATAAGTAGGCGAGAACAGTTGAAGAATATTAATGCCCCTTACCGCTGGTGGGGGGAAGCACTAATTAATACATGCGATAAGCTACATGCAAAATAAATAAAACATACAGTGAAGCTGCCTATTGTTGAACATACAGTGAAGCTGGCCTATTGTTGATGAAAATAAATAAAAATAAAAAATGTATGGTGAAATTATGAACAAGTATGGTAAAAGTCAATCCATTTTAAAAAAATTTCTATAGTTGAAACATTTTATATTTTTTTTTATCATCGTACCAAATATCATGGTGTAAGTGGTAAAATAACTTAGTACGAACAAATCATTATAGAGTTAGTTCATATATTCACCATCTCCTCAACTTTCAACATTATCTCTATCGGAATATATGTGCAACCATAAAAAGGGCACACTCCATAAATAAAATATATTTTCCATGAACGTTTTGTTGTAATGTCAAGCAAATGGAGGCAAATGGAGGCAAAATCGTGTTTATCTATATAACAGTATACCAGTTTAGGACAGTTCCAAATGCCAAAATAGTGGTTTATTTACTTTTGGCTGATGCTCGCAGTTTTGATTAATTCAGTTTTTACTTTTACTTTTCTGTTTTTTGCGTTTTGTCGCATAAACTTGCGGTTCTAATATATTTACATAAAATTAAGAAAAAGTGTAACAATATCTGAGTTGTTGCATATGTTTATTCAAGAGTTTTTAGATCTTACACTTCTTCCATAATTTCGCTAAACGTTTTTGCGTACAAAGTATAACAAAAAAAATCGACCAAGTCAGTTTATAAAAATAGTTTATTGCTAATCAACAAAACCAAATAAAAATATTCATCAAAAACTTGAAACAATAAAAAGAGAATGGTATTTCATTGCCACAGATAAAGCACAAGCTATTAAAGTCTGTACGAAGGCTGCGATGTGTGCACAAGAGTGGAGCTTACTGCTTCAAAAAATGGTAATCCAATTTTTTTTATTCAGATTTAGTTATTTACCTAATATTTTTCTTTGGCACTTTACTCAATTTTATGGTAAAGAAGTCTTCTAGTGGAGTCTACTATTGTCTTACCAGTCGTATCAGCAGGATATACATGGAACGAACACGACAGCAGCCTTCGAGGGATGTACAACAGCAACATCACTTTCGCACGTTGGCACCTTAGAAGAGGAATGTACCAAAAAAGAAGACACTTGCGATCCAAATATCAAACGCTTCTGCTTTGGACACGTTCCAATTCTGAATTCGATCTGGTACTCGATTACGATTAGACGTTCTTGTACATTGAAATTATTTGTAAGAGCTAGTCAAGTTTCCTCCTATTGTTCAAGTTTTTTTTTTTTTAACTAAAAAAGACAAACCACATATGTGTACCGAGTCGTTAGTGAAGCATGTAAAAATCTGATCACTGTGGAATATAGGCCACAAACTTGAGAGAAATTTTTGTCCGATTGAATTCAAGGCGATGGGATGCTTTGAAAGTTTCCAGATTCTTTTGTTGAATCGAAATAGCGAAAAAGCAAAATGGCGCAATTCGTAGTTGTTTTTTTTTTTTGAGAAGAGACGTCAAATAAAATAAACAAACACCTAAATGTCACCTTCAAATAGGCACACAAAAACTGTTATACTTTGTATGGGGTACACTATCCAGTTATATTTTGAGATCAGTGAGCGTGACTATAGAAAGGACGCTTTTTGCGTCTGTAACGCTTTAATAATATGCTACATATAATATCTAAGGAATTAATTATATCAGCGTTGGCTTAAATAACTATTTTACTTCCACTCAGAATGGCTATATAAGCACTATAGCTAAAAACAACTCTTTAATTTGGAAATCGGAAGCAAAATTGTAAGTTGGGGAGACATGTAATTTTGGTCACACATTTGTTTTGTTTATTTGTTAATCGTTGGCTGCTTTTCCGATTAACAATAATGGTAAGATATGTTCATATTGTTTTTGATCAATATTATTTGTATTTATTTTGTTTTTATTAATAGAAATGAAAAAAACTGATCGCTGCCATCTAGCGGTTTCTAGGTGCGTAATTACTCTGCTCATCTACTAGCGCTTGAGGGTATGTGTACATATATGGTGGTACTAGATTACTACTCGTGAAGTCGTGAGTACTTTGAACCGTGTATACTTTCGATAGTCACCCGTCTTTCGATTTTCAATTTTGTTTTGTTTACTTTACTCGCAGTAGTAAACGCTTTGAAATGCAAACCAATCCGCGAAGGAACCCCGACCGAAGGTGAACAAAATTAAAGCAATTACAAAAAACAACGAATAAGGCAAAAGAGAATAACAAGAATCGGGCGAACTTTTTTGGACCGTGCTCGTTGGAATATCCCCCACACGTTTCACCTCCTTTGCCAAGACATTCCCGACACGTTCGTGAAAAATCGGTCAAAGTAAATCCTGACCTTAAAGGAACAGGGCTAAAATTGAAATGCGAAATTGGTAGTCAAAATTAGAACTAAGTTATATTTGCTCTTAAGTAAAAACCTGACTACTACGCCACACGTATATGGAAAAGTTTAAATGCTCTACGGCTTGTCAAAATTGGCACTAGATTAGATAATCGGGCCTATTCGGCGAGATCTTTTATTCTTTTATTCTGTTATTCTGTTATGAATTTCCATACAAAAGTTTGAGTTGTCAAGAAATCTTTTATGAATAACAGATTTGGTATTCGGCACGCTAAATCTGTTATGAAATCTTTTAAGAAATCTGTTATGAACTGTCGAAAATTCGAAAATTCAAAAAATCTTTTATTAATAACAGATTTGGTATTCAGCATGTTAAAATCTGTTATGAAATCTGTTATAAATCATAAAAGAATAAAAGAAAGATTTTCTGACTTTTATCATAAAAGATTTCAACAAAGATGTAGATATCTGGAGTAAAATTTGATATTTACCCTCTATTTCGTCAACAAAATGATTAAAAGGAGACAAATGTAAGCAAATATATTAAAATAAATATATAAAAATTAAATATATTGAACAACGATTTTTTTTAGGTGAAAAAAGCTCAGATTGCACTTGTGTTTTTCCTCCAAAGTCTAAAGAAGCTTAATAAAGTCTTTAATTGAATTAAATTTTCATAAAATAAGATGTGGTTTTTTGTGAACTTTATATTACTTTTGGAATTGAACTGTGGTATAAGTACCTACCAATTAAAAAAAAAGTCTTTTAATGTTAAGGAAACTTATAAAATCGTCCGATAAAACACCTGGTCACTCGAAAACTAATTGCTTCATTTGGATCTTTGGATGATATATTAAAAATATTAAAAAGGAGACAAGGGTAAGCAAATATATTAAAATAAATATATAAAAACTAATATATTAAAAAAAGTTTTTTTTTAGATGAAAACCAGTTTATGTTGCACTTTTTTTCCTATAAAGTCTGAAGAAGCTTAATAACAAGTCATCTGCAATTTTATTTAAGTTTTCATAAAATAAATTACAGTTTTTTGTGCACTTTAATGATACTTTTGGAACTAAACCGTGGTATAAGTATCTACGAATTTGAAAAAGTCTTTTAAAGTTAATGAACTTTATGAAATCGTTTAATAAACCACCTGGTCATTCGAAAATTAATTGCTTCATTTGGATGATTGAAACTGTTCTCAGTTCCAGTTGAAATTCGCATACTTGTTCTGTAAACCAATTCAAATCCGACCATCTAAAAAAACAAAAAAGTAATTTTTCTATTTTTCTAATTTTCAGGAAACTTGAAATGAATTTTTTTTTAAATAGGTAGTTGGTCAAAATGCAAATGCAGCAAACAGTTTCGGAATTAATGCTTGGTATAAGTAAAAAATCTCTTATAATCCAGTTCCCGCGGTCTTGCATTCCTCACTAACAGGGTTGGTCACATCCCTTAATTGTGAATACAATACGGTTAAGCGCTCATTGAGTAGTTTATAAATATACATTAAGGTTCATTGCAACCGGTCAAACAAAAACATAAAGTTTCCTCATTCATCTACCTACCATTTCATTCACATCCGTTCTACTTATGGGTGAAAGCCGTCTTCATTCATTAAACTTATCAAACATAGAAACATAAGAAACATAAAACCACTCACATTCATAATATTAGTATAGGAACAACTAAAGTATAGAAACATCTGTGTTTTAAATAAAAGCCAATAAATCCAAATCAATTCCGTATTTATTAAGCGCTTAAACTCTGTAACATATGTATATATAAAGTATGTGTTGAGTGATGTCTTTGCGTATGCTTCTCGTTTGATCCTACATGAAGTGAAACCAATCACCGGGCACCGGTGTTGATTTCTGAGATGGCACACAAGCCCATGGTATTACATGGTCATTCTTAGCACCCGTTTTTGAGCGCAACCCATGAGCAAGTGGAACCTCCTAGTGTACACTATCTATCCTCTTTTTTGACATCTTTTGGGATAAAAACTGCACTTGCACTTGCACTGATCACTGCATGTTTTTACAAAGCTGTTCATGTTCATATGCTCCTTGCATATTTTCCGAAATAGACATATGCTTTCTGTATGCATACGTAACTTTCGGTTGATTGAATGGCAGTGAATCTTTTTTTTTTTTTTTTTTTTTTTTCACTATCAGATCCTGTTCATAAGGAGCTTAGAGCAAGCTTCAGCTTATGAACAAAGATTTGCCAACACATTATATGTGTTCCACTGGCTCATCACTTAGTGCTGGTGTTAGTTGTTAGTAATGTAAAACAAATGACTACAATAACACAAGCACTATAATACAATAAAACATATAATTTAACAATACAAAATACATAAAACATGAACTAAAAGCGTGGAGCACTGGTTTTAAGTACGTTCTTAAGATTTATTTTATTGTCATTAAAATCAATCATTTTAGAATTTAAATTGAAAAGCCTACACATGCGGGTAAGCGGCTCATTTATACCATAATTAGTCCGATGGTGTGGACAATGTAGGAGCTCAAGGCTACGCAGATGGTGAGCACCCCCAGGATAATTGAGTCCAACACAAGTAAGTAGATCAGGTGCATCTAATGCGCCCGAAAGAAGTTGGTGGATAAATCTGTTGGGTTCTTTGACGTATACAAGCCAAGGAGCATAACAATAGTGTTTTTTTTTAGAAAGTTGCAATGATTGCACATCTTTTTGTAGACTCACGGCCCCTTGTTCTCGTTTGGTGAACCTCAGAAGTTTGTTTCAATTCTGAACAACATCAGATTTCTCACCAAAAATTTTCTTGATGGTGATCCCATGACTATCCGTTGCATTCTGTATGAAAATTAATGATTAATATTTTGCATAATATTTCCTTTGGACTTACCTCTGCTTCAAAGTTTGGTAGAAGACACTCCTTGGGGCCAAGTAGGACAACACTGTTGCTTACAATCCTTTGAAGAAATCATCATCGACAAACTCTGTTACAAGAAACACCCATCGTTTGGTTCCATAAATATAAGGCCATTTTTTTCAACTAAAAAGAAACTAAAGAAATATATATACACATTTTTTTACGAAAAACAAAATTATTTTACCACCAACCTGCGTATTTTTCAATTAGTTTACCAAATATGAATTATTTCTTCTCTGAAAGTCAGAATATTTTATTGATGACAGCTTATTATTCATAACAGATTTTAGTTCTGTTTGCTTTGATCATAAAAGAATTTCTTTTTCGAAGTTCCATAGAAGATTTTTATAAAAGATCGAACTCCTGAATACCAATTATAAAAGATCTTTTATGGTAACAATCTTTTATCATTCATAAAAGAAAATTCATAACAGAATAACAGATTTCGCCGCATAGGCCTAAATATTAGATTGCTTCTTTATTTTCAGTTTCTTAAAACTTTTAACAATACATATAATTAGGCCTATTCTACAAAATCTGTTATTCTGTTATGAATTTTCTGTTATGAATCATAAAAGATAGCCACCATAAAAGATCTTTTATAATTGGTATTCAGGTGTTCGATCTTTTATAAAAATCTTCTATGGAACTTCGAAAAAGAAATTCTTTTATGAACAAAGCAAACAGAACTAAAATCTTTTATCAACTGTCAAAAAAAAAAAAATTGAGGTTGTAAGCAAAATAAATTGTTAAAAGTTTTATTTGAAAAATAAAATAGAAGCAGCATATAAATACAACTAATTTTGACGAAGGTAAGTAATATTTGACAGATACAAAAAACAAAAATCTTAATTATTTAATTTATTAGAAAAAAAGCTGACCTGTTGGTCGAAATTAAAACATGAAGCTACGATGGGCTTTGAAACACAAGAAGTTTATTTGTCTAAAATTGTTGTAGAAACTGGTTCAAAAGATGTCACCATTGGCAAACTTGTTTGCATTATTGTTAAAAACGAAGCAGATGTTGCTGCCTTTAAAGATGATGGTACAGCTGCACCATATCCGTCTGGTAGATTCCAGGTTCCAGGAGCTCCTCGCCTTAAAGCAGCCCTCATCATTTTTCGTGGTTATCGATCGAATGCCTTGTCAAAATCAACAAATCTAGTAAATCGCTTAATATTTTTATTTATTTCTGCATTATACAAAACACATTTTACATTTTAGTTGTGAAAAAATTCCCGATCTTTTCCTGGACAAATTAATTAACGTTTGACTATTTGATTACTCATAAACATTAGGTACATATGCCAGATAACCATCATTGAGACCAATTATAAGTAGCTACTCAGTTATGTTCAGCTGTTTCCGATTTAGTTAAATTGATAGCATCGTGTAAGGAACTTATTTAGTGAATTGTGTAGTCACTGATGTCAAAGCGCTCGAGACTATTTGGTCTTTAGTTGAAATACTACTTTGATACCCGAGGAGATTAATTTCATGTCGATTGCACCTACGATTGGATGCAAATCGACGCAAGGAGATTCACAAGTAACGATTTGGTGTAGAATTGTAGAAGGTAAGAAGCTTTGGCCCTTATTGCGAGTGTCGTTTGTCTATCGCTAATCGACTGTTGTCGATAGTCGAACGTCGAAAATCGATGTTGGTATTGTGAACGATACTTTTCGTTTTTTCATTCGACATCTGTCGTCTGCATTTTTTCAATCGACTGCGTTAAAAAAAAGAAGTGTCTACATCTATTTATTTATTATTATTTATTTATGGTCTACATAAACAAACTTTCTCAACCAAAATGTAAGGAAATGTAGTCAAATAAGTAAAATTTACAAAATAATATAATAAATTTGTTATTTACAGGGCAAAAGTTGTCAGTAATAGAAAGCAACTAGAAAAGCTAGTGCTTTTGATGGAAGCGAATCAAGACATCGCGAAGTTAATTTGCGGCAACGAGTTTAATTTTCTCACCAAATGTATGTTGATTTCCTTTTAAATATGGTTTTATTGTTTCTAAAATAACAATTGTTTGAACACAGAGCAATATAATAATAAATAAAGGAAAATAAAACACACAATTTGGGTTGGGTTAACAATCACTGAAACACATCAAGATAATCTTTATTTACCTAACATTATAGTATTACTCTTATAACTATTTCAAACAAAGAAAAGATGTAAATTAATAACAAATAACGTGAAATAATTTTTTTTTAAGAAAACAAGTATATTAAAATGTTTATTTTTTGTAAGAAAAAACTATTCCTTCGACTGATGAAAATTTGTTTACTATCTGTCAAATGCCAAAATATAGGAATGACTGAAACATATGACAGTGATAAAAATGCAAAACAAAACAGCCCATACGTTTGTAAGAAATGTCCCAACAAAATTCCCAACGATAAAATATTACAAGAGAACAAAGGAAAATCTTCGTGTCATTAAACAGACACACAGCAAACAAGGTGCCTTGTAGCTGATGGTTAGTGTAGTATAGATACTCAACGCTTATTTTTAAGCATTGTATGTGATAGGATTGCGTTATAATTGCATCATAAGAAAATTCAGCCAGTGTTACACAGTTTTTAGATGATTTCCGTCACATTTCTAAGATTTCTAAAGTTTTCTGTTTTAATTTATCTTTTAATTGGAAATACTTCTTGACTCAATTTAGGACTAAAAAGTATTTTTTTCCTACGTGTATTATCACTGGCACTACCCCAAATGCCAAAATATAAGGTTTATTCACAATAAGCGTTTTCGTTATTCACAGTAATAGATATCTCTGTCGATAGGGAGTTTTACCATCTTGTCAAAGCTCACACTATGACGAAGACAGATTGAAATATGTATCGCGCTTTTTTCAAACTGTCAAACTCAAGATCTTGAAGAAAACAATTTGGAAATAATTTTTAAATGCGGTATTCTTTTTTGTGTGAAATTTGTGATTTCCGTGGCTTAAAAATTTATTTTAATTAGCAAAACCAACAATTTTCACAATTTTCGCGCACAAATCTTTAAAATTCCCGCTTTTGTTTTCAATCAATTTTTCAACAATGATAAAAAAAAAATCAGCTGTTCATCATACTGCTGTTTTTGACAATTCTGTGAGAACGAGAAAGAGATATATCGTTGTTACCTAAAAAGCCCTATCAAGTTACACAATACCAAAACGAAAATTTATCGATGCTTTCGACTTCTATCGCATCGAAAGTTAAACGACACTCGCAATAAGGGCCTTTATCTACGAAAGAACATTCTTAAATATGTACCTACTTATATTTTTTTTTTCAGATTTCAGATGTCTTATGAAGGTGATTGAATTTTCTGAAAAGCTCTTGCAAAGCAAATAAGCGGCAAATTACCTACCAATTTTCCGCCAATAAACAATGCAATGATATGAATTAAATGTAATAGTTTGTAATTAATAAATTGTCATTTGTCTGTTGTTAAAGATTTTTTTTATATATTATATATATATGCAAGATTAACTTGACAAAAAGAAACATCTACATATATGTACATTCATGCATATCTTACAATGTAATTGTAAGTGCTTTAGAACAAATTAATTGGACAAATTTATACAAAATCGGCTGCTTTTTTATAGCTCGTATTCTGTTCAAGCTTAGTCGAGCTACGCTGAGTACTTTGTAGGTACACACCTAACACTAGATTAAAAGCACTGCGAATGGCAGCTAGATTTGTTATCTATGTATGATGAAAAAAGAAAGAATTCATTTATCCCCAACTTTATTTTTAAAATGATAACTTAAAAATGACACAAAGATGGATGAACTGAGACAAAAATTGAATAATATGAGGAAGAAACAAGGATAGCACTAATTTCACAGCTCACATTCAAACCAAAAATTGGTATGTTGGAGTTCCTTTATTTAGCATAATCAAATACACAAAGAAATAACTCACGCAATCCGGCTTTTGAATTCTAGCAACCAAAATGAATTGATCTTTGTGGATTCCAGCTTCTTAAACGAATTACCTAACCACGTACTGAATACAAACGTCAGCATTTCCAGCGTAAAACTTGCAATATTCGAAGGTCTCCTTTTTGTATTGTATTAAGCGTCTTTTATGATCTCCACTTTCAGAAACTTCTTACAACGTTTGGCAATCCCAGCAAAAGTTTTCTGAACTTTGATCGAAAAAAATATTTTGTTTTCATTTATTCATTTATTAAATATGTTTACTTACATTTTGTCGCCTTTTAATAACATAACGTTGACGAAACATGAGATATATCCATATGTTCACTTCATATACCGACGAACTTTGGAAATCTTTTATGATAAAAACCTCGAAAATGTATCTTTTATTCTTTTATGATTTCTGACAGATTTCATAACAGATTTTTACATGCTGAATACCAAATCTGTTATTCATAAAAGATTTTTTGAATTTTCGAATTTTCGACAGTTCATGACAGATTTCTTAAAAGTTTTCATAACAGATTAATCATGCCGAATACCAAATTTGTTATTCATAAAAGATTTTTTGACAACTTAAACTTTTGTATGGAAATTCATAACAGAATAACAGAATAAAAGAATAAAAGATCTCGCCGAATAGGCCCAAATAATGTATACAATAACAATATTTCTATAAAGTTTACAAGCATGGCGTGTAAGCCGTCTGCCGGATATTTGAAAAAATTCAAAAAATTAACAAGAAGATTATACATTTTAGGGTGTCTATAAAATTGGTACTAAGTTATCTTTGCTCTTTAGTACAAACTTGACTATTGCAGCGCCACACGTATAGCCTCCAAACCTCTATTATGAATAGTATTTCATAATCTTTGGGTCATGGACGTCATTGTATATTCATTTATATATGGCGTGTTTTATTGGTAAGCGTTTAGTCACTTTAGCCAAATTTTGTATGGTATACGAAAAGTGGCGATAAATTGGTCAGTTATTAAAGTGAACATAATAGTGAAGATAAAATCTTGGAATGCCTTGAAATTTTTGGCGCGAAATAAAATGTCAATACATTTTTTGCTTAAAGGTTGGTGGCACCTACAACAGCTTAAGACATGGACTCCATATACAATGATTATTAATGGTTGTGTTCATTGTGTTTTTCTTTAGGGCCGCGTTTTGCGGAAGAAGTAAGAAGTTTTCAACGAAAGTTGCAAAAAAGTTTTGATGATTTTGAAATTTTCGCTTAAAAACAAATAAAAGTTGGTTAAAGCAAATCTTTAATGCCCAGTTTCACCAAAATACACCTAAAAGCATTTTAGTTAACGAATTAATAAAATTTATTGGCATTTTAGCTTAAACTGGTTTGCACTAACATAAATAGGTGAATTTTTAAAAATGAGGAAACTTGATGCCAACCCCGAATTTTTATTCACCACTCATGGCTCTCTTTCATTAGAGCAAGCGAGAGGAGAGCATATCAATCGAAAAATTTCAACGTTCTCTTTGTCTTGCATTTTTAAGACGCCTTTAAAATTTATTTGGAACAAAATGGGACTTTAGTTTATTGGCCCTTTTAAAAATAAAAATGGTTGGTGAAATTGAAAGATGCCATTTTAAAAATTAACAACCCAATAAATATTTAAAAGTGTTTGGAGAAACAGGCCATAAATAAATTTATATAATTTGGAATTTCATTTGGTAATATTCAAGCTAAATAATGATTATTTATCCGGTTTTTATTTGTTTGTAGTGGAAGGTGGGATAAAAATTGACCAACTCGGCATATACAAATAGCCATACTTTGCAGTCACATCCATGTAATGTCCAAGTGTAAACGAGGCCGTAATCAACCGACAACACAAACAGATCGATAGACAGATGTTTGTCTGTTTGAAATATAATATATAGATACACACAAAATGGTCAACCGCCAAGCATTGTTGTAAGCGAAACCCTTTTGATTAAATAAAGCCATATTATCTGTAAATACTGGATTTTATTACAATTAAAATACATAATTTTACAATTGACGACGAAAACCATTTAACACTTTGGAAACATCCAACATTGGTGAAATATGGATGAAATGGATTCGGAGATTCGAGAATTTTCTGGTGGCTTCTCAAATAGATGAAGCAAAACGAAAGAAAGCACTTCTTTTACATCTAGCAGGTGAGTTAGTATCTGATATTTATATTTCCCTTCCTGAATCCCTATCTCCCACTGCAACTGCAAAGCATCTGAAAACTGTGGATACGCTGTTGGCGAGGAGAAAGAAAATGAGATCAAAAGGCAAAACTTTATGGAACAGCATCAACATTGGTGCGAAAGGCCAACTTTAGACCAGCTGCTAACATATGCCAAGTCATTGGAAACCACAGACTTTCAAGTAGAAGGCATAGAAGGAAACAATGAGGATCAAAGTGAACGCACCAACGCATTCAACATAAAGAGGAAGTTTTCGCATAACAAAATTAATCGAAATCCTAGTGCACATTTAATTGGCAATACAAATAATTGCAGCACAAACAGACGCATGTGTTCCTTTTGTGGAAGTTCATGGCATGAAGATGGACTTTCTAGCTGTCCAGGTAGAAAATCAAAATGCAATTTGTGCAACAAAAAGGGGTATTGGACAAAGGTGTGTCGTTGAAAAAATCCCAAATTAGCGCAAAAACAAACACAAAGCATAACGAGACATCTGAAGGAAGACAGTTCCAGCAACGAATCTACATTTAGCCTAGCAACGGAAGTGACAAAAACACCAAAGGTCAAGTTGTCTCTAAATGACATGATGGTTGAATTTATTATCGACACAGGATCATCTGTAAACATAATCAGTCGTGAAACACTTCGTAAAACTGGAATTAACCTTGCGAATTTAACACCAACAAAAGAAAGTGTTTTCATATAACAACATACAAGAACACAGTTACCTATATTAAATAGTTTTTTCAGTGTCAGCACTGGTTCCAATGTGTTGTGTTGGATCTCCATATCGTCGCGATTTTTAATTTGTTTTTCTAATCTAATGACTGTGTTTTAATTATAATTTTTGACTAATATCACTTTTTCTAGTGATATTTTATATATTTAAATTAAATTCATAATAAATCATTTGTTAAAATCCAGTGCGCGGTGATTTGTTTGATTAAGTCAACAATATTCATATTTATTTAATTTTAAGTGTTGTTTGATTCATTTGCGTGTGTGATTAAGTGCTTTTAAGTGGTTCTGTGTATGTGCTCACCTTAAGCTAACGTTAAATTTCTCATTTAAATTTTAGTATTTTTTATTTTAATTTAACAAAAATCCATTACATTACATTACCAAGCTCCTTGGTAGCTCAATTAGATAATACTTCATTCTTCAGTCGATCTTCAGCTGTGAAAGTGTACAGACGCGTTGACGACTTTCTCAGTATACAAAAATAATTTCCAAGTGTGTTTAATTGAATTAAATTAATTAATAGTTTAAGTGCACTCATCATCAAGTCCTGTAACCCCACTCGGGGCATAGGGCGCCAACAAAACGTCTCCATCCTTCACGGTCTGCAGCTAGATATCTTAACTGTGGTCACGTCTTTCTCTGTGAATTAGCTTCTGCTACAACTGTTGACTTCCATGTTGTTCTTGGTCTTCCAACCCGACGTGAACCCTGAGGATTCCATTCAAAAGACTGCTTTGTAATATCATTGTTTGGTTTCCTAAGTGTGTGATCAATCCATTGCCATTTACGCTTTCTTATGTCGACGTAAGGATATTTGACTGGATCTCCAAATTTGAGACAGAGAACCAAAGGCAACGCGAGCTTTATTTATTCTGCTATTTACGTCCAGATCCATACCACCATTTGCTGATACAGTACTTCCAAGGTAATTAAACTGTTCGACCTCTTCAACAGGCGTGTCATGCAGAAGCAGAATAATACGTTGTTGTTGTTGTTGTGAGGGGGGTCCTGTTAGCATTATTTTTGTCTTTTTGCCATTTATTCTAAGACCGCACGATTCTCCTTTCAATAGCAGAGATTGACACATCACGTTCAGCCCACTGATGTTATTTGCCATGAGACATATATCGTCGGCATAGTCTAAATGGCTAAGCCTTTCAAACGGTCTCCACTGAATGCCCTGCCTCTCCGTTGCACCAACGCTGGCCGTCAAAACATCATCTATCGCCAGCAGAAAAAGAATTGGCGATAGAACATCCCCTTGTCTCACACCCTGACGCACTTCAAAAGAGTCGGATAGCTGCCCATTATGCAACACAAAACACCTCGCATTGTTGTAAGACTCCCTTATATCGGCGACAATTTTAGGGGGAATTCCTCTACCAAGAAGTGATCTAAATATACATTCGCGGTTAACTCGGTCAAAGGCCTTCTCAAAATCTACGAACATGAGGTAAAGCGGTGTTTGAAATTCCGCAGACTGCTCAAGGACGATGCGCAGAGTGTTGATATGGTCGACGCACGAACGACCGCTGCGGAAGCCAGCTTGATGCCTCTTGAGTGTAGACTCTATTCTAGCCTTTATCCGTTCGAGGATTAAAGTTGCCATTAACTTTGGAAAAACGGACAAAACGGTAATACCACGCCAATTGTTGCAGTTTTTAAGATCACCTTTCTTTGGCAACTTAACAATCACTCCATCCTTCCACTCCCTGGGATAGGTTTCGTTTTCCCAAACAGTTTGTATCAGCGGATGCAAAATACTTGCTGCTATGACGGGATCAGCTTTCAGGAATTCAGCTGGTACACCGGCTGCTTTGTTGTTTTTGAGGAGATTTATCGACGATTGGATTTCCGCAACTGAAGGAGGTTCGATTTCAATACCCCTACAGGAACTACGCATCTCATTTAGTTGGGCCACTTCAGCACTCTGCTCAATGAAGCAGGACACAAAAATGATCCTTCCACCTGCGTAGCTGGTCTTCAATTGATACCAAAAGTGTCCCATCCACATCCATTACAGGATGATTAGTGTTGCTTTTTTTCCCGACAACTTCTTTGGATATTTGGTACAATTCTCGGATATCTCATCTTCTTGCAGCGTTTTCAGCATTTTCAGCGAGCCCGTCTATCCTCACCCTCCTGTCACGTCTCACACAACGATAGACCAACTTGTGTGCTATCCGATATTCGCTCCGCAATTCAGCCTTTCGTTGAGCGTCTGTCTCGGCGTTTAATTGCACCTTCAACGATTTACGAAGCTCGATTTTCTCCCAGGTGTCTTGGGATATCCAAGAGTCTCTAACTCTCGACCGCCTAGGCACAGTCTCGGATCCAGTCTCCAGAAAAACACTCTTTATTTCACCCCACATCTCGTCAATTTCTGAATGTTGTAATCCATTAAATGACGAAGCTCTGTCGTAAAGGGTGTTGATATAGTTACGACATATGTTGGGATCACTTAGAGCATTCGTGTTGAATTTTGGGCTCCTTGCTGCATCCCGCGGTTGTCGTAGTATGGCCGCGGTTCGTAGTTTGAGACTCATGACAACCAAGTGGTGGTCGCTTCCCACATCGGCATTTCTTAAATTACGGACATCACACATTGACTTCCTCCATCGCTGCTGAATCATGATATGATCAATTTGATTTTGGGTTTGACCATCTGGGTGCACCCAGGTGACTTTGTTGCACGTCTTATGTTTAAACACAGTCCCACCCAGTACAAGACGATTTGCGTTGCAAAAGTCGACAAGCATGTCGCCATTTTCATTTCGTGACCCCAAGCCATTTTTTCCCATCACTCGTTCCAGACCGTAATTGTCTGCTCCGACTTGTGCATTGAGGTCTCCCATGACGATGATTATAATATCGGCTGTCGGAACACTACTGTAGACCGAGTTAAGATGAGTGTAGAACGCGGTTTTGTCCTCCTCGGTCGCTTCATTTGTGGGGGCGTAGCACTGAATAATTGTGACGTTGCGAATTTTTGAGCGGAACCTTGCAGTCATTATTCTTTCAGATATGGGCGCCCAAGAAATAAGACTGCGCCTAGCTACTTCGTTTAACATAATTCCAACACCATGCAGCCTTTGGCCACCCTCTCTTTCATCTTCCCCGGATAAAGCATTCTCGTTTGTCCAGTGTCAGATCTGTATTCAGCTCTTCCTCTCCACTTAGTTTCACTTATGCCCAGGATACAGATCTTAAAGCGAAGCATTTCGCGTTCTAACTGCTCGTACCTTCCCTCGCCATACAAAGATCGAACGTTCCACGATCCAATTTTTGTACGTATGCCATAGCCAAAAGTATCCATTGCATTTCTTGGAAGACTTCCACTATTTGTTGACGATTCATTTATTATTATGGCGTCTTGATTGACGCCACTGCACAATTTATTGGCAATTTACCAAGTAAAATTAAAAGGCAAGTTAGCCTAGTTTGTAGAGTGGCCGACGACAGACTAGAGGGGCGTGGGTTTGAGCCCCACCCTGGTCAGGGCTTTTTTTAAATAAGTTCTGGGAAAAAGTCAACAAAAACCGAGAGGAGAAAGAACAGCAAATGATAAAATCAACGGGGACATCGGAAGATGCTCCCCCAACAACAAGTGAAACAGCCAAAACATCAGGTGATGCAGCAGCAGTTACGGTAGCGGTGCCTTCCAAAGAAACCCAGCCAACAAAGACAGCGTCATTGGCACGTGCCGAAGCTAATACAAGCAGCATAGCGACTTCAACAACAAGCTCTGAAAAAGGCATGACATCAACACCAGCCGGTGCCATAGCCAATTCAAAGGGAGATAAGAAGAGGAGGCGTATCATTAGATACAAGCCACACCTCATAAATCGTGCCGATAGGAGCACCAGAGCTAAGTTGGCTAAGGCCTCCGCTCAAGCCAAAATGCAGAGGCATTTAGAAAGCTCCTCCTATGAGGATGACGACACAAAAAACAACGAACATGACATGAGGGTGATGACGAGGCAGAGGCTGAAGACGAAATCGCCAAAGAAAAAAATGACGATGCGACCGTCAAGAAGACATGTGAGCATAACGGTAGATGCCGAAGACATTGCATACATGTCCGTAGAAGGGGAGGGGCACTACGTGAGTGGCGAATTGGTGGACCTTTCACCTTCAGAAGTCAGAAGATGAGCAGGAAAAAATCGAATCACTGACAGAGCAAATCTCTTCCTTCATGGAAATGGTTAAAGCGCTCAAAGTTAAGCAAAAAGCGCGTAGGGAAAAAAAAGCGCACAGTAGCTCTTGAAAGCCAACGACAAAAAACGCTCCAAGAGCAACAAAAAACAGCACAAATGCAGCAGCCTCCCAAGCATCAACAACCTCTCCCGGAACAGCAGCACAAAAAGAAGCAGCCGACACAGGAACTGCAGCCCCAACATCGTCCTCAGCAGACGCAAAAACTAAAGCCCCAGCAACAGCACCGCAAGTACAGCAACAAAAACAACAGCAACAACAACAAACAGCGACAACCGCAGCAGTCACAACAGCAGCAGTCACAACAGAAGCAGCAACAGCAACAGCCACAAGCAAAGAAAGGTAAGGTGCCACCAATTAATACCTTCAAAATAGAATTGAAAGACACAATAGAATTATGTAAGTCGGTCATAGGCAACAATTTTATTATTAAAAGGTTGAACGTAGACCGACACGCTATTCATTGCTCTTCGGTCAAGCATTATAAAAAAGTAAAAGATCTCATGTCTCAAACGAAGACAGAATACTACAGTTTCACCCCGAAGGAAGACAAGAAACAGATAAGGGAGCAGGCGGCTAGGGTGGATTAAATCTACTCTATTCTGCCGGCAACGCGAAATGGTTAAAGGCACGCTGCCTGAGCGACCCTTTAAGATCCTAGCTGTGAATGTTGAACCACACAGGGCACCCATAGGCAATCATTAGCCGGATAAGGGCCATTTAGCAAATCGCCTTTACTCTGCTGTAAAGGCGGCTGCTATAAAACAACCGTCTTGTCAACCCAAAGGCTCCCCTAGCTCTGGCCAGAGCAGCATCTACATGTCGATTGAAATATAGATACTGATCTAACCAGATGCCAAGGTACTTTACCACATCTTTACTCGCCAGTGGATGTCCACTTGGTCCAACGATCACTAGATTTCTCCAGTTCTTTCTTGTATCCCTAGAAGCCCTAGGCAACGGGGTTCTAAACAGGATAGTTTCTGATTTCTGAAAGTAAATTTTTAACTTCCAGTCTTCACAATATCGCTGAATCTTGTCGAAGTCACGCTGCAGAAGAATTCTGATGACTTCAACTTTTGGACCGTTCTGTACGCTACAAGATCATCGGCATACGCAATTGAATGAGTTAGACTACCTATCAGATCGCTGGTGTAAATACTAAAAAGAATCGGTGAGTTCACATCCCCTTGCTGTAGACCATTTTTAATATCAAAAGTTGTGGTAGAAGTTGCATTGCCACTTTTGACAACACACTATCTACCAGTGAGGATGTCATGAAGCATATATAACAGTGGTTTACTTATGCCAAATCTAGATAGCTTCAGATAAAGACCCTCTAACCATACGGTGTCGAAAGCTTTCTCAAAATCAACCAGAACGGCACCCGTGCTGTTGATTTTTCGTTTTGTTCCATTGAACACCAGAAACTAACTTAGACGCGGCATGAATAGTGTCATGCTCCGCCTTAAAGCCAAACTGATTATCTGGAATAATATTTTTGTTCTCAGCCCACTTGAACAGAGCTCTATTGAGAATCTTTTCGAATATTTTACTGATACTTGGAAGAAGACTTATCGACCGAAGATTTGCCGGATTGGAGCTGTCCTTTCCCTTTTTGGGGAGAGGATGGACCACAGCTGTCTTCCAACTCACTGGATAATATGCATTATTCAATGCGTTGTTGAACAGTGTGGTATAAATGTCTATGGCTTCCTCAGGGAGATATCGTAACATAATGTTGGGTTTACCATCGACCCCCGCAGATTTCTTTTTCTTTAATGTTTGAAAAATCAACTGAAGTTCTACCTTCGAAATTAACAATGAACTGGGTCCATTTAGCTCGGCGATGGTGGCGTTTGCCAAATTTTCGTCATTGAACCCGGTGAAACCAGTATTCTCAGATCGCCATTGCGTTATGTTATTTCCAAGGTAGAAGTTGTGTAGTAAGGCTCTGTTCTTCAGGTCATGATTCAGACGAATGCTAGCATTCACCTTATACACTTGCTGGAAAGCAGCTACAGCTTCTACCTTTTCCTGAGGATATTCTATCATAAAAAAGTTATCATCGAAACGGCACCCTCCGGATCTATTCCCGCAATCGTAAGTACGTCTTCGTTATCTGTTGTCCTCTGAAGTTTAAGACGTGGAAGTTCGTTGTGATCATTTCTTCTAAATATCTTATTTATTTGGGGAAACATACTAGGGTCGCTAGAATTAACGGCCCGAATTCTGTTATCCCAATATAAATTAATAGACAATCTATAATTTTGTTTAATCAGAACATTAATGTTTTTGATCGATGACTTCAATGTCCTTATCTCCAGATCACGTGTGTCCGTGAAACGTCTGTAAAGAAGTTTCAATCTAGTCAGCAGTCTACTTTTTTTGTCGGTGTAGTGCGTCAATTGTCGCGTTCTTGTATAAACCAATATATTTCTGTTAACCATAAAAAAAAACACAAAACATCTTTGGAGTTGACCGAAATGATTTACAATCAAAATCAAACCAATCAAAGTTAAATCATTCCAAAAAATCTTTCCCTTTCTGCCCTTACCATTTAACCTAATATAGACACTCGCCAATGTATCTACATCTACATCAATGCATTCAAAACACCTAATCCATAAAAAAAACCGCACACACCGAATCCTTTAAAAATGAATTGCAGTTTCATATTATAACCTACATGCAAAAACAATGCAAAAAAACACAAAAACAAAAGATACACTACTGCTTATGCTACACTTAATATTTTATGCAAGAAATGCATTTATTTATTTTCGCGATGAAATTTAACTTTTCGTAGGTAGATACGGAAAATCTTTCAGGAAAATAATTAAAATGATTTTCTTACAAAAAATATTAAATAAACCTACCTATCATTATTGTTTCAAATAACATCAAAACATATTTTATTATCGATTTAAGAAATTGATTATCGATTTTTAAAACCCCTAAAAAAATGAAGAAAACATTCATTAAATGAAGTGCATTTTCTTCGCAAGTTACCTAGTCAGAAAGACATTTAATTTTATTTATTAAACACCGAAATACCTATTTTTATCGTTGATAAGAATAACGAAAGAGGAAACGATACGTATCCACCCATACCTACGTAATGCAAGTAAAATAGTCTACCAACCCTGTCCATTTGTTGACCATTCATTAAATAGGTACCTTCTTCTTCCATGCCTTCACTATTTTTTATTCATCATACCTACCAAAACACTATATCCCTAGTCCCCACCTACCTCACCACCATTTTGTTTCAATCTTTATTTTGTTTTCCAAATATATAATTATTTCATTGAGCCCAATCAACGGAATAAGCTCTTAAATACCATATACATAAGCACACAAATTCATCAGCTTGACTGTTGTTCATCCGATCATCCCCATATTGGACCCAAATGTCCAGGACAATGGTGACCCTTGTGTTGAACTGTATGAGGAAGTAGTGACTCGGTCAAACGTGTATGGGGATGATCTGGTTTGGTATGAACTGTACCTAACCCGATGATGATGATGATAATATTAAATCTTTTATCTTTTGACAATTTTTTTTTATGTCTATGAAGGTTATTTTTTTTGTTGTTCTTAAACTAGGTTTTAGCTCGATCTTCTGAAAAGGGAAACAAAATTATTAATGGAACATGAAAAACATATAAATGAGACTTAGGAACAACAAAAACGAATTCTGAAAATAAAATGTTTTTAATTATAATAAGGTTTTAAGCGGTTGTTATGTACCTTCCTGTTCGTTTTCTTGTTTATTTTTATTGTGGTAGTAACAGGGCTATCGATCGACACAATATCGTATGGTCCTATCCATTTTTCTGAGAATTAATTTTTCCTTACGGGGTTTTTAAGTAAAACACTTTGCCCGACATGGAAAGACATACACTTGAGATGCTTGTCGTAATGCTTTTTAGCCATAATTTTTGCTCTTTTCAAATTCTCGTCAGCTATTTGGTGACATTTAGGAAGCTGGTATTTCAAAGAACAAGGATAATAATCGACACAATATCGTATGGTCCTATCCATTTTTCTGAGAATTAATTTTTCCTAACGGGGTTTTTAAGTAAAACACTTTGCCCGACATGGAAAGACACACACTTGAGATGCTTGTCGTAATGCTTTTTAGCCATAATTTTTGCTCTTTTCAAATTCTCGTTAGCTATTTTTTGACTTTTAGTAAGCCGGTATTTCAAAGAACAAGGATAATTGTCGCTTGCATATAGTGGAGCAGCCTTTTTTTCAGATTCGTTGGCATTTCAAATTGGAAACCAAATAAGGCGTTAAGAGGTGTCAACTTAGTTGCCGAATGAACTGTATTGTTATGCACGTGCATAGCTTGTCTAAGCCACTGATCCCAATGCTTTTAATCGCTAGCGACAAAAGACCTTAGATACTCAGCTAATGGCCGATGGCTCCTTTCTAGGGAACCATTAGACTGCTGGTGGTATGCTGTAGTGTGCATTTTCTTTATTCCAAGTAATTTGCAGGTTTCCAAAAATACTTTAGAAATTAAATTAGCACCATTGTCAGTTGCAAGAACTTTTGGTATTCTGTAACGCATTTGTTCATAGAATACTTGAGCTACTGTAGACGCTTCGTCATCTGGCAGTGCCGCGCAATCCATAAACTTCGTCAGATCATCCTGAAAGGTAAGAATGTATCTATTCCCTGAATATGATGTGGGAAGACCACATACTATATCCATATATACCTTATCAAAAGGTAAAGATGGAGTGTCAGTTATTACCATGGGCATTTTAGTAGGAGGCGAGCTTTTATTTTTCTGGCAAGCTTATACCTGTCTTTTCATACCTTTCCACCTGTATTGTTGTCTGATTCGTTGAAAGGTCCTTTCACCACCTTGATGACCTCCGAGTGCAGAGTTATGAAAATTCTTGAGCACGGTTTGGATTTCGTCTGAATTGGATGAACCTTTTTTAACCAAGTAGGGTTTTCCATCTTCCGTGTCAGTGCTTTTGGTCTTCTTCTGTGATTTTTGACAACTTACATTGTGTTCCCTTTCTTTAGCGGTTTGTGCTCTCGTTATTGCCAGACACTGACTTTTACTCTTAGAAATACGACTCAGTGCATCCGCGTTCGTATTTATTTTCCCGGGTTTGTACTCAATTTTGTAATCGTATTCTGAAAGCTTATGGTGAAAATTTACAAGACGAGTTGTTGGGTCTTTCACGTTAAATACCCCTTTCAGTGGTTGATGATCACTGTAGACTACAAATGGTCGCCCTAGTAAATAAGTTCGAAAATTTCTAGTAGCCCATACAATAGCTAAAAGCTCTCTTTCTATGGTCGAATACCTCTTCTCAACCGGACTTAAAGATCTACTGGCATAAGCGATCGGTCTATCTTCTCCCACTTTTCCCTGTGATAAAACCGCACCCAAAGCTTCACCGCTAGCATCGGTTGTAAGAATGAATGTTTTAGTAAAATCAGGATAGATAAGAACGGGTTGAGATGTAACCGCTTTTTTGAGATCTTCAAAAGCCCGTTGGCAATCGTTCGTCCGTTTGAATGATGTATTCTTTCGCAAGAGGTTGTTTATAGGCAAAATTTGGTACAAAATTACGGTTATAACTCACAAACCCTAAAAAGGACTGAACTTCTTTGGTATTTTTGGGAGATCGGAAATTTGTACGATATGACCCAGGTATACTACTTCTCTGCACAGAAATTTACATTTATCAGTGCTTAGTTTTAAGCGGTTATTTCTAAGCTTATCAAAAACATTGAGCAACTTTTGGCTATGGTCTTTCAAGTTCTTTGAATAAATGACTATGTCATCGAGGTACACAAAACAGTCGATACCATGGGGTCCCGTCAAAATGTTGTTCATTATTCTTTGAAATGTGGCTGGTGCTCCCGAAAGTCCGAAAGGCATCCGGTTAAATTCATAATGACCTAGACCTGTGCTGAACGCTATTTTTTGACGGTCCATTTTGGTGGTATCCATTGGCCAAATCAAGCGTGGTGAAATATCGATAATTTCCTAGCTGGTCAAGAATATCTTCTATTCTTGGCAGAGGAAAAACATATTTTACAGATACTTCGTTTAGTTTTCGAAAATCAACCGCGACTCTCCACCTTTTTTGTCCATCATAACACCATCCTGAAGCATCTTCTGGACTTGGGAGTTAATTTCGTCTCTAGCAATTTGAGGTAACCTGTATTGCTTTTGATTTATTTCACCGGTATTTTGTGTGAAAGAACATCTGTATGGCTAAACTTGTCACAATCCAAATGAAAAATATCGTTATACTGGATGCATATTTGTTCGATACAAGCTCTTTCCTCGTTATTGAGGTTGTTGCCAAGGTTTATAGCACTTAATAACTTGGCAATCCTTTTCTGAGGTTCTACCTCACTGAGCTTGTGGACTGACTTCATTGTATCAGTTAAGATTTTAAATTGGTCGCTGTTCTTGAATTTAGGCATAAAATTCTGCGGTGTATGGCTCACTTGTACTTGTACCGCAGAATGGGAACAACAACGTGACCGTTTCTAACCGTAGCAATGGTACTTGCAAGATAAACTCCCGGTTTTACCTCCTGGGACTCTACTAATACCTCCCGCAGACCTGTTTTCAAGCTAAGTATAACCAATTTTTGGGTTCGTGCTTGGATATTTATAATAGTATTTTTATTAACCTGGGACAAGTTCTTAACAGCATTCAGAGATAATAGTGGTATCTTCACATTTACTTTCCCTCCGTTATTGTCCAAGAATCTAAGGCGTTTTGCCATCGTGTCAATAATGGAGCGATTCCATTAAACTGTTGACAGGGTCCCTAATGTCGATATAACCCCTCCACATGCACCCCCTGATTCTTTGCTTTCATTTGTCTGAATCTGTTCGGTATGTGCGAGTGCTGTTCTTTTGATTAAACTGATGTCTGCACCAGTGTCGATCAGCATTGTTATGGAACCAAATTTTGGCTCGGTTAATGGCAGATTAGTGAACACATCATGACTTTTTCTTTTACGCACATGCATAAGACTATGCCTTGTTGGGTTATTATATTTAATTAAGCGACTCAGCTTCACAGTTATTACATTGATAATATTTTTGGCCAATTTAGTGACTTTTAAACTAGTTTGCCCGATTATGTGAAGGTCAACAAAACTGAATTCTGACTTCAATGCGGATGCTAACATTTTTATTGTTGTTGCATATAATAAGCTAAAGAAGTTAAATATAATACCCATGTAAAAGACTGATGGCGGTCAGCCATCAGACGAATAGGGGGAATAACATGTAGCATACGAAAACATGCAAGTGCCGTAACTATTCGGGACTGGTGGAAGTGTGATCATAGCCTCTTTGCGGCGGCCGCTAGTAACAAGCCTTTTAAAAAAGGTTTGGCTAATATGATCAGGCTGGTTCCTCAGGTTGGCAACAGGTTAATTCCCTGTTCCGTAAAATTTAGAATTACGAACCCGACAACAAGCCTCGGAAACGGACTGATCTCACGACGACAACCAACGCAACGAAAACGGCAAAACGATTTACGAATTTTCTTATGAAACGTACGATCGCTCTATAGAGCTCGAGCTGCTCAGCAGCTAGCCGATGCCCTGTCAAAATATAGAGCTGACATAACAGCACTACAAGAAATCAGACGACAGGAATGGTGTTTTACAGAAGAAAGAATATGACGTATACTACGGCTCTCATACAAAACACCATGTGCTCGGGGTAGGCTTCCTAGTCAGCGAAAAAATGAAGTCTACCATCATCGGCTTTAACGCTTTAAGCGAAAGGCTATGCACCCTTCGCGTGCGAGGCAAATTTACGAACATTAGCCTCATTAACGTTCACGGACCTACGGAGGAGTCCTCAGACGAAGAAAAAGAGACTTACTATGAACAAGTCGAGAGGACCCTCAATGCCTGTCCGAGGTATGACGTAAAAATCATCCTTGGGGATTTGAACGCAAAAATAGGTCGGAAGCCGGTATTCAGGCATTACGCAGGCACCCATAGTTTGCATGAGAACACTAATGACAATGGACTTCGAGTCTTAGAATTGGCAGCATCGAAAAACATGATCGTTGCGAGTACCAGGTTCCCGCAAAAAGATATCTACAAAGCCACCTGGGTATCACCTGATGGAGTCACTCGTAACGAAATAGACCACGTGTTGATAAACCGTCGCCACTACTCGAACTTGATGACGGTACGAACGTACCGAGGCGCCAATATCGACTCGGATCACTATCTTGTTGGTATGGTCTTCCGAGGGCGGATTGCCTTGCGAAGACGTATTGCATCCGCCGATCAAGTTCGAATCAACACGGCTGCCCTGCGCAATGAAAATGCCAGTAATACCTTTGGTAATGCGTTAGGACTCGCCCTAGAATCGCTTGATTTAGGGAGAGTAAGTCCTGGAGCCAGTATGCTGGGCGTAGATGAGAAGTGGACACGCCTTAAGAATACTGTCATTAGTACTGCCAACTCCATCTTAGGCAGCAGTCGTAGAAATCGGAACGACTGGTTTGATGATGAATGCAAGCTAGCGACTGAACGTAAGAATGTTGCGTACCGAGCAACGCAACAATCTCATAGAACGCGGGCACGCGAAGAAGAATATAAAGAGCTCAGAAGAATAGAAAAACGGCTTCACAGACAAAAAAATCAGCCTGGGAGAAGAACTTAATCTGTGAAATAGAAAAAAGCCGAGAGCGAGGTCCGCACCAGGCGCGGAAGTTCTACCAATCCGTCCGAAACATGACGCAGTACACACCACGCTGCACATACTGCAAGGACGGAGAGGGAAATCTGATCACCGATCCACAAAGCATACTGGAGCGATGGGAAGTGTACTTTAATGAATTGCTAAATGGTCAACTCACTGCAGAAGTGGAGGCTCCACTGCTTCAAGACGAATACCCTATGTTGCCGTCACCAAGCATAGAAGAGGTTGAGAAGGCTATAGACCGGCTAAAGAAAAACAAAGCCCCGGGAGCTGATGGTATACCAGCCGAATTATATCAACACGGTAGGCCAGCTCTACGTCAGGCAATTCATGATATTATAGTGCACGTGTGGGAGCATGAAGAAATGCCAGAAGACTGGCGAAAAGGTATAATATGCCCCATACATAAGAAAGGAGATGTCACAACGTGCAGCAACTATAGAGGTATCACGTTGTTGAGTACCGCCTATAAGATACTCTCCTCTATCCTACAAGACCGGATAACCCCATACGCTAAAACCATCATCGGACAATATCAGTGTGGTTTCATTCCAGGCAAATCAACAACTGATCAGATCTTTACCCTTAGGCAGGCGATGGAAAAATGTCTAGAATTTAACATCCCAACATACCACCTGTTTATAGACTTTAAGGCCGCCTATGATAGCATAGCCAGGGTAGAACTTTACAAAGCCATGAGAGAATTCGGCATCCCAAATAAATTGACACGACTATGTAGGTTGACCATGACCAACGTAACAAGCCAAGTAAAAATAGCCGGATTGCTATCCAGACCAATCAACATCTTTAGTGGACTCCGACAAGGGGATGGTTTGGCCTGCCTCCTCTTCAACCTGGCGTTGGAGAAAGCAATCCATGACTCTGGCACGGCAACAAGAGGGACCATCGTCAACAGGTCCAGAGAGATACTGGCTTACGCAGACGACATCGACATCATCGGAAGAACCGAGCAAGCTGTACACGATTCCTTCATCCAGATCGAGCAGGCGGCACAAAATCTGGGGCTGCACATTAGTGAAGGTAAAACAAAGTACATGGTGGCGTCGAATGCGAGAGGAACAGTTGGTCAAACAATCAAGGTAGCGGAGCACGAATTTGAAGTGGTGCAATCCTTTAAATACCTTGGGTCAATAGTAGCAGCCGATAACAATATAGAAGAAGAAATACGCGGGCGGCTTCTCAAATCCAACAGAGCCTACTACAGTCTGTCAAAGCTCTTCAAATCCAGAAATCTCACCATAACTTCAAAACTACTGCTGTACAGGACCATGGTCCTGCCAGTACTCACATATGGATCCGAGACTTGGGTGCTTAGCAAAAGGCACTCTGACCTCTTAGCCGCGTTCGAGAGAAAAGTCTTAAGGAGAATTGTGTGCCCCATATGTGAGGAAGGACGATTCCCCAGACGGTATAATCGTGAATTGTACGCAATCTACCTTGAAGCAGATATCGTGACAAAAATTAGGCTCGAAAGACTTCGGTGGGCAGGGCACCTAGCTCGCATGAGCGAAGAGGAACCTGCTCGGAAAGTTCTTTGTGGTACATTCTATGGCAGACGACAGCGTGGTAGACCATGCTTGCGCTGGAGAGATGGCGTAGACCAGGACGCCCGGAGCCTTGGGGTGCACAACTGGATGGCGTCGGCTCGAGACCGGTATAGGTGGAGAGACTTGTTGAAGGAGGCCAGGACCGGACCCCGGTTGTCGAGCCGATGATGATGATGAAAAGACTTAAGAGTTTGTGCTTCGCATTATCTCTGCTCGAGATGACTTATCCGAGGTTTGAAGGGCACAGTCTACTAATTTTGGCTGCGCCCTCTTGAGTTTCCCTGCTTTTTCTTATTATAATAACGCTTGTAAGGACACTCCTCCTCTGAATGGCCAATTCGAGCGCACCAAAGACATTTAATTTGGTTCGAGGGGGTTTGCACGGCGAAGACTCTAGACTTTGGACACACATCTAATGTGTGACCGTAAGATGCACACGCTTCACAATAAGGTGTGTTTTTTCTTTGACGGCATTCTGCGTAAGTGTGATTTTGCTTACCACAGAACCCGCATTTAATGTTGAAGTGTTGCCGCATTCGCCTTTGTTGTTTACCCAGAGACTGAGAGTGATGAAAGTGCTGGTTGTCATTTTCTGCAATTGACACATTGGGAAAAGTGGTGTCAGCATAACGAACATATTGCGTATTTAAGACTTGGTGATTATACAAAGCAATGTTAGCATTGAAATTTGTAGGCGCATGTTGAGGTAGGTGAGATACCTGTGAAACAGAATAACCCATAGATGTTTGTTGAGGTTGGTTTAGTGGAGATGTAAAATTACTTGAGTAGTTGGTAGGTATTGTGGGCTGTGTATAATGGTAGGGTACTTGATGCATGGCAGAACCTAGTAAGGTCGGGGTATTTCGACCAACTAGCATGTAGCTCATTGGATTGGGTTGAAACAGGAGTGAAGTTTTCCTAGCTTGTTCTGCCATTTCATTCAGATCAGTACTCGTACTGGTCATCATGAACTGCCGAGGAGCCAGATCGACTAGTCCTGTCTTAAAGGTTGTGATGACTGTGTTAGCAACCTCCCTTTTGAGTCCACCCGATTCTTCTTTTGTGTAGATCGCGTCAATTATCTCCACCGCTGTGGCCTGAAACCTTCCCAAGCGCCTGGAAAATGCTTTTATATCCTCTGCAATCAATTGATGTGATTGCCTTAACTCGTTCATTACGCTATCCAGTGTTTTTGGCACTAAATAGCAATCTTTGAAGAGTTTTGACAGATCTTCAATTGTATTGGCGGAGTTTGAGCGTAATAGCTTAAAAGCATATCCCACTAAACGCGTAGATATTAAAGAAACTAATATCCCCTCCTCCCCCAGCTTAACGGTTTTCAATGTAAGATCACAGGCATTGAGAAACTCATAAACTCTGCGTGGGAGTTCATGGTTACGTTCTCCAGAGAAAATGGGGACCAGCCTAGAAACTACCTTGCTTATATTATCAAAAGACATATTAAATGGCAACTCAATTTTTCCTGTTGGTATGGTTTGAATCGGTTTGTTTAAAGTTTGAATTGATTTGTTGGTTCTGGTCTCAACCCTTTTAGTCTGAACCCCTGTGTCTACAAAACTTCTACTTACTGGTGTTTTCGGTGTAGATGTATAATCAGGAGTACTTACAAATTGCAGTAAGGTATGTTGAGGGGTCAATATCAACGGCAGTGAGTTTTTTGGGTTTTTTGTGAAAGGTGATTTTGACCTTTCTTCTTCAAGCTCCCTCTGTTTTGACAAGCTTTTGTTTAACTCACTTGGCAAAAGATCTATCTCCTGATCAGCTTCTTCTGAAGTTTGTAGAAGCCTCTTTTCAGCTGCTTTACGAAATAACTCGCTTTTTTCGAGCTGTTTGGCTAGTTTTTCTGCCTCTTTCGTGTGTTTCTTTACTAAATTCTGAACGGCTTTAACGTATTCCGTTAGAATCGCGTCTGTTGATTCGACACGCATAAATTTACTCCACTGAGAGCTAAGCTGATAGTTAACCAGATTATAAACCTTAGGAATCAAAATAGACTTAAGCTCCGAAAGAAGAAATTCGTTTAAAAGCTTAAGCTCCGTTGGTTTTCTTTTTTTTCTTTTTTTTTAAAACTCGTTTTCCTCTATGAGGTCCCTAAGTTGGGCCTCAAGTTGACTTTTGGCCATTAACTCAACAGAAAAAAAAAACGATTTGACCCCAAATAACTTTAAACAAAGTCCAAACTTTTCCCAACTAATTAGTAATTAAATGGCCAGGTTAAAACCGCAAAGAGAGAAACAAAACAAAAACTTCAAGAATAACTAGGAAACAACACAAACAACCAATTACAAAAAAAAATATTCATAAAAATTAAATGAAGACCTATTCAATTCCTTTGATTAGACTTTTTATTTTTTACTCTCTTACGTTCGCGTATCGGCTGCGCCAAAATGTTATACGTTACAAAATGTTAAACGTATTTTCGGGATTGTGAAATCAATCAACCGTTCTCTATTGCTTTTTTCTTTCGACAACCTCTTTAATCGAAACTCACTTGGGTCATCCACTGCCAAATGCACACTTAGCACTTCCTGGTAGTTTACCTCTTGGGCCAATTGCAAAGGTGACCCAACATTGCTGCGTATGCTTTTGCATAGGCCAGCAATATAGTTTCCACACAGTGCAATGGCTTGAGTAAGTTCAACGCAGGTTGAGCCAAATGACCCAAATGCAGGGCACAACAAATGTGTTTGAGTTGAAATTTTTTTCCCTGACTGCTTTTGAAATTCTTTGATTTTCCCTGACCAAAATTTCGTTCCCTGACTTTCGAGTTGAGTGGCAACTATGCATGCATGAGGAGCCAGATCGACTAGTCCTGTCTTAAAGGTTGTGATGACTGTGTTAGCAACCTCCCTTTTGAGTCCACCCGATTCTTCTTTTGTGTAGATCGCGTCAATTATCTCCACCGCTGTGGCCTGAAACCTTCACAAGCGCCTGGAAAATGCTTTTATATCCTCTGCAATCAATTGATGTGATTGCCTTAACTCGTTCATTACGCTATCCAGTGTTTTTGGCACTAAATAGCAATCTTTGAAGAGTTTTGACAGATCTTCAATTGTATTGGCGGAGTTTGAGCGTAATAGCTCAAAAGCATATCCCACTAAACGCGTAGATATTAAAGAAACTAATATCCCCTCCTCCCCCAGCTTAACAGTTTTCAATGTAAGATCACAGGCATTGAGAAACTCATAAACTCTGCGTGGGAGTTCATGGTTACGTTCTCCAGAGAAAATGGGGACCAGCCTAGAAACTACCTTGCTTATATTATCAAAAGACATATTAAATGGCAACTCAATTTTTCCTGTTGGTATGGTTTGAATCGGTTTGTTTAAAGTTTGAATTGATTTGTTGGTTCTGGTCTCAACCCTTTTAGTCTGAACCCCTGTGTCTACAAAAGTTCTACTTACTGGTGTTTTCGGTGTAGATGTATAATCAGGAGTACTTACAAATTGCAGTAAGGTATGTTGAGGGGTCAATATCAACGGCAGTGAGTTTTTTGGGTTTTTTGTGAAAGGTGATTTTGACCTTTCTTCTTCAAGCTCCCTCTGTTTTGACAAGCTTTTGTTTAACTCACTTGGCAAAAGATCTATCTCCTGATCAGCTTCTTCTGAAGTTTGTAGAAGCCTCTTTTCAGCTGCTTTACGAAATAACTCGCTTTTTTCGAGCTGTTTGGCTAGTTTTTCTGCCTCTTTCGTGTGTTTCTTTACTAAATTCTGAACGGCTTTAACGTATTCCGTTAGAATCGCGTCTGTTGATTCGACACGCATAAATTAACTCCACTGAGAGCTAAGCTGATAGTTAACCAGATTATAAACCTTAGGAATCAAAATAGACTTAAGCTCCGAAAGAAGAAATTCGTTTAAAAGCTTAAGCTCCGTTGGTTTTCTTTTTTTTCTTTTTTTTTAAAACTCGTTTTCCTCCATGAGGTCCCTAAGTTGGGCCTCAAGTTGACTTTTGGCCATTAACTCAACAGAAAAAAAAAACGATTTGACCCCAAATAACTTTAAACAAAGTCCAAACTTTTCCCAACTAATTAGTAATTAAATGGCCAGGTTAAAACCGCAAAGAGAGAAACAAAACAAAAACTTCAAGAATAACTAGGAAACAACACAAACAACCAATTACAAAAAAAAATATTCATAAAAGTTAAATGAAGACCTATTCAATTCCTTTGATTAGACTTTTTATTTTTTACTCTCTTACGTTCGCGTATCGGCTGCGCCAAAATGTTATACGTTACAAAATGTTAAACGTATTTTCGGGATTGTGAAATAAATCAACCGTTCTCTATTGCTTTTTTCTTTCGACAACCTCTTTAATCGAAACTCACTTGGGTCATCCACTGCCAAATGCACACTTAGCACTTCCTGGTAGTTTACCTCTTGGGCCAATTGCAAAGGTGACCCAACATTGCTGCGTATGCTTTTGCATAGGCCAGCAATATAGTTTCCACACAGTGCAATGGCTTGAGTAAGTTCAACGCAGGTTGAGCCAAATGACCCAAATGCAGGGCACAACAAATGTGTTTGAGTTGAAATTTTTTTCCCTGACTGCTTTTGAAATTCTTTGATTTTCCCTGACCAAAATTTCGTTCCCTGACTTTTGAGTTGAGTGGCAACTATGCATGTATAACACAGAATTTTCGTAACTATCCAGGGGCGGATCAATGCATATTGCTACAAAGGCTTAACACTAGTAGTTGTGTGTTATTGAACAGTTCTTTTGTTTTTTTTAGTACTAGCTCTCATTTAGATTATTTATGTAATTTGTTTTATTTTTTGTGTTTTAATTTTATAATGGAGGATAAATTTAGGGACGATTTTAGCATCATTTGGGGCTTAGATCGAATACTGTAGTATACAGGCCAGCTGTTTTGGCACTAAGTGAAACCCAAGTAGGTGTAAATACTGATCATGCAGAATTTAAACTCAACGGGTATATCTTAGTGCCATTATTCCTTTCGTACCATGGTCTCGCCGTCTATATTATAATGACGTTGCTTATCAACTAAAACCACAATACGGTTCTTGTTTGAACTCGTTCTTTAGATTTATGTGGTAAAAATTTACTGTGAATAAGCATTTAATTCATATAATTATGTTTCATTTATCGTAGCCCAAATTTGGACAGTAGTTCAACTTTTCACGAATTTGATGCGCTGTCTGACTCCATTCAAAGAATTGTTGCCCATTATCCTCGCACTGAAATCGTAATTGCGGGCGATTTCAATTTACACAATTCTAGTTGGCTTCACTATTCTGCCCAGACAACACCCAAAGGTAGGTATGTCAAGCTCTTTGTGTTAAATAACTTGACTCAACTTGTCAACGAGCCAACACGAATTCCTGACGTTGCAGGTCACACACCCAACACTCTAGACTTGTTAAAGAAAAGTCCCAAGAAGAACCGGTTGGCAATACGAGAATGCCAACTGGGACGGTCTCAATGATTTTTTCAGAAACTTTAACTAGTCATTATGCTCGGAATGAAATATTTAATTTCTTATAGGTCAAAAAGCGTCAAACCTAAAGAAAACTTGTGGTTCAATTCGAGCTGTAAGGAGGCTATCAGGTTGAGAGAAGTAAGTTTCCGTTGTTACAAAACCAACCCTACTGAGGAAAACCGGAATACTTTCAAATAAGCTAGAAAAACTTGCAACGGTCATATTCGACGAACCAAATTTCTACATGAACAAAAATTACGGCAAAAAATACTGCAATGTCCCAAAGGCAGTAAGATTTTTTGGTCGTTTGTAAAAAACACACGAAATTCAACTTTGTCCTCGGTTCCGACGCTCGTCTCAAACGACACTCCTGTGGTCAGCTGACAAGGAAAAGCAAATTTGTTTGCAGCTCAGTTTGCTGCTAACTCCACGCTGTCACATAGTGATATGACACCTCCTGTACTTGAGAGCGTAAACGGTTTTATGGGGCAAATCTTGTTTCGCACTCGTACAGTTGCAATAGATCTCGACATACACAAATCCGCTGGCCCGGATAGTATTTCCCACATTATTCTGAAGAGGTGTCCTTCCATGCTGGCAAAACCACTGCGTAAGCTTTCCATCTGTCCTATTCTACTGGTCTCTTTCCGAGTGGATGGAAAACAGCATTTATACAGCCCGTCCCTAAAAAAGGGGAATCTTCTTCCCCCTCCAACTATCGACCGATCGCACTATAGTCCCTTCTTTCTAAGGTCATGGAAACGCTGATAAATTATCAGCCTAAGAAATATCTTGAAGAACGAAAGCTCCTTAATGACCGGCAGTACGGCTTTCATAGCAATAGGTCCACTGGTGATCTGATGGCTTATCTTACCGAAAAGTGGAACCTCGTTTTGGTGAAAGTAAGATTATTGTGCTTGATATTTCAAAAGCAGTTGATAGAGTTTGACATCAAGCTCTTTTTTCAAAAATGCATGCTTTCGGTATTGATGTATCTCTAAATAGTTGGATTAGATATAACCTTTCGGACCGTTCAATACAAGTAATATTGGATGGTTTCAAGTCTGAAATCTTCAATATAAATGATGGTGTGCCCCAGGGCTCCGTTTTGTCTCCGACGCTATTCTTGATTTTTATTAATGATCTTTTGTCTGAAACTTCTTATCCACTAGATTGTTTCGCTGACGACAGCAACCTCAGCTTTTTGTTTCCAGATTCACAACGCAGCTCTTCGGTATGGTAAGCTCATTAAATTCCGATCTTGACAGCATTGTCCAATGGGGAATTAACAACCGCGTGGAATTTAATGCTTCTAAAACTCAGTGTTGTCTTTTGTCGTTAAAGCGTTACATACCCCTAATGCCACTATCTATGAGTGGCAATTCTCATGTCTGGGCAGGAGCTCATATAACTTATTGGAATCTCCTGGATAGAATTCAGAAAAGATTCTAAAAATGATAGGTGACACGTGCTGTGGTTGAGTGCTGTAGGAAGCGGGTAGTCACTGAGCGGCATCAACATGGCGATGTCCAGTGATGTAACATTGAATACACACCAATTGTGCTTATTATACCTCCAAGTGGTAACCAACGGGTACTGGTCTCGTCCAACCGGATCTGACTTGCCGAACTAATAAGTGCGAGTGTTGAACAAAAGACAAAAATAGCAACACTATTATGCTCTGTTGGATAGGACTGGCTGTCTTATTCGGCTATAGTCCAGGACGAGCCAAACCATCAGAAAGATGGTCTGCAGCGGATGAATTCAACTTAAAGAATCAACGGTGTCACTAACAGCCTTGAAGACAGAGACCTTACATGAGCTAATCTGAAATACTTACGAGCTAAGGTCAGTAAGGGTTTTCAGTACTTGCCAGGGTGCTGAAATAGAGATGGTGGCGGATGAACCCTTTATGGGCCAACGGCAGCGATCATATCCACGTAGTGGGTTACGGGTATCAAATTCGTTTTAACATCTATAGGCAAACAATAACACCTTAAAGCTTTCCCAACAGCGTGCATGCGTGAGTCCTAGGGTTGCGCGACTGGAGATCACCGGCGTGGTAAAAAGCAATCACACAAAACTAGCGCATGCCAGTGTCAAAAACATGCGAAAACGTTACGCGAAGGCAATACCCCTGCAATGCAAGGTACTGATCCTGGACCGAGCAGAAATGACCGGGTCAGAGCTAGACGGATTCCGGGGGCTAGCAACATGATGCAACAGATTAGTCGAAATCTGAGAGTGGCGAGTTGGAATGTTGGAAGTATGAACGGACGAAGCTACGAGCTGGAAGAAATGATGAAAAGAAGGCGATTGGACATCTTGTGCGTCCAAGAAACAAAATGGCGAAACACTGGAAACAGGGCCCGTTTTCTGGATGTGAAGACGAAATCATACAAGATGTTCTAATACGGGTTGGAACAACGTCGAAACGGTGTCGGTATCATCCTTGCGGAAGAGTTACTTGGAAGCGTCTTGGCTATTTCAAAATCTAGTGACCGTTTGATTTCTATGAAGCTGGTTATAACTACAAGGAAGCGTGTGGAATATTGTCAGTGCTTATGCTCCCCAAACTGGGTGTGAGCAAGCGGAAAAAGATAAGTTTTGGTTAAATTTTCACAACCTCCTTAAGAAAGTCTCGACAGAAGAACTTTTGTTTGTGGGAGGAGATTTGAATGGACATATCGGGAAGACCAACGAGGACTATGAGGACTGCCATGGTGGCATGGGATACGGCATCAGGGATTCTCTTGGTGAAGACATCCTTAGCATGTGCAGGTCATATGGCCTTATCGTTTTAAACACTATGTTCATCAAACACAGCCGACACCTGGTCACCTTTAGCAGTGGAGGGAATGAAACTCAGATTGACTACCACTTTGTTAACAGTTTCATGAAGCCACATGTCAAGGATTGCAAGGTGATACTAGGAGAAGCGATTACCCAGCAACATCGTCTCCTGGTGACAGAATTTCTCATGGAGACGAAGAGGAAAAACAAACAAGCAGAGACTCCAGGAAGAATCAAGTGGTACAATCTGGACAAGGAAAAGGGAGAAGCTTTTATCACTAAGATGAAAAATGTTCTGTTCCACACCATCAACAGAGCTGGTAATGAAGAATGTGGTGCACAAAATATGTGGAATTCTCTGCAACGAACCTTTCTTCTGAAAGCCAAATCACTGCTAGGCACCGCAAAAGAACACTACCATCAACGGGACAAGGAAACATGGTGGTGGAGCGATGAAGCCAAAGCAGTGATGACTAGGAAAAAATTAGCTTTCAAAGCTTGGTCAATGTGTCCCTCCCATAACAAAGAGGAAAAAGCACGCCTTGAAGAAGCCTACAGATGCTCCAAGAAAGAAGCAAAAAAGAAGTGTGCCCAACTTAAAGCAGAGAGTACGGAGAGCATGTCAGGAGTTGGAAGAAATATCTGCACCGGCTGCTGATGCAAACCAGGCCCTTCAGGAACTGCGAAACGTCAACATTAACAAGGGCGCAACTATCTTTAAAATTGCCGCTCAAAGAAGGAGAAATGCGCTGGAGATCTGCTCACCTAAATTCATAAGCGATGCTCAAGGCCAACTTCTTGTGGATGACGAAAAAATTCTTCACAGATGGCGACAGTATTGCGAAGGACTTTTAAATGAACAGTTCCCCAGAATATACTTTCCAACAGCCGCACCAAACTATGAGGAAGTGCCCGACATTACAGTCGAAGAAGTTAATGCGGCAGTGAAAAGCTCCAAAAAGGGAAAAGCGATTGGGCCAGACGGGATACCCTCTGAGTTCTGGAAAAAGATGGGAGACATCGGGCTCAGATGGCTTACGGCTCTCATCTCCAAATTTTTCAGAGGTGAGCAAATGCCTTATCAATGGAGGGAAAGTTATCTTCTCCCAATTTACAAGGGAAAGGGTGATACGAGGAACTGCGACAATTACCGATCAATCAAGCTGATGTCACATACCATGAAGATCGTTGAGCGGGTGTTGGATGACCGCCTGCGAAAAATAATACGGCTATCTGATGACCAGTGCGGGTTTGTCTCGGGCAAATCAACCACAGATGCAATCCAGAGTGTAAGAATCAGAATGGAAAAACATCGCGATTCCTCGAACGATTTGCATGCTGTGTTCGTTGATTTTGAAAAGGCGTTCGATCGACAACCACGGGATCTGATATGGGTGGCCCTAAGGCAACGAAGAGTTCCAGAAATCTACGTGCAGATGATCATGGATATGTACGAGCAAGTCAAAACAAAGGTTCGATGCACTGCAGGAGTCACCGAAAATTTCCCAATCGAAGTTGGTGTACACCAAGGAAGCGTCTTGAGCCCATTGCTCTTTATAACAGTGCTTGATTATCTACTTGAAGATAAGGTGAGGGACCCGAAAGTGACTCAGTTATTCTTTGCTGATGATGGAGTCATCATAAGTCAAGATCCTTCATCCTTGCAACGAGCACTGGACTTATGGGTGGACGTTCTGGAGGGAAATGGGTATCGCATAAGCGCCAAAAAGACCGAATACCTTTGCTGCCCATTTTCTGATCCACTCAGGCCTATTCCGGATATTTATTTGAACGGAACTGTGCTTCCCAAGTGCGAAAAGTTCAAATATCTTGGATCTATGATCAATAAGAAAGGAACTTGTGATGACGACGTCAACCATCGCGTAAGCGTAGGGTGGATGAAGTGGCGTGAGAACTTCTGTGACCGAAAAATGCCCCCTAGGCTGAAAAGAAAGCTCTACACTGCAGTGGTCCGTCCAGCGCTTACATACGGTTCACAATGTTGGACTATGTACCAGTGGTATGAAAGCAAAATGACGGCAACTGAGATGAAGATGCTTCGCATGACAGCAGGAGTGACAAAGCTTGACCGAATACGGAGTAGAAAGATCCAGAAAAGCCTCCACGTCAAAGAAACCATCGTTCAAAACATGCATCACGACAAACTCAGCTGGTACTGTCATGTACTTAGGAGAAACGCTGAGAACCCCGTCCAAAAAGCATTATCATACAACGTTCCAGTACAATCGCGGAAGAGAGGCAGGCCCAAGAACTCCTGGAGAAAACAAATGCAACGACACCAGCATTCAGTTGGCCTCAGACATGGAACAATCCATAACCGGGAAGCTTGCCGACACTTTCTGAGGTCAACCCGACGAACCCCACAAGCAGATCAGTAGAGAAGCGGTGAAGTGGGAAAGTTATGATCCGACTCGAGATCATAATATCGTCGGAAAAGAAGAAGAAGAAGAAGAAGAAGAAGATAGGGGACACGAATATAACGGAAAAATTTGTGCCACTTGAACACCGCCGAAATGTTTCTTGCCTCTCTTTATTTTATCGCTTTTTTATCTCCTTTCAAACCCTATCCAAATTTCCTAAACGCTCGTACTGTGTTAACCATATTAAGGGTATTGATATTCCCTTGAGTGCGCGCCTAAAATAAAAGAAATATAGGAAATATAATATTAATAAAGGGCTTTTTAACAGGCGGCTATGTCATAATTTTCTATATTCGACTTTGGGGAGAGAACGATAACTTTGGCGCCAAGAATTGATAACGGTTTTTTGTAGAACAGTTTAATTCAAGCATTTTTTACTATGGGTGGGGGGTCTATCTCCCTCCGTTTGGGCGGGAGGGGCAATTTTATAAAAACAGTGCTAAAAATTTGAAACAAATATTAAAAAATAACGGCAATACTTACAACTAAGTTTTATATCTTTTTTTAAAGCCAATACTTTTTTCTATTAGATGTTTTTTAAATCAAGTGAAACCTATGCCTAGTCTTTGAAAAAACGGACTTTAAACTCAAAAATTGCGAAAAAAAAGGTGAAAAAAAAACTTTGAATTGTGATTTTTCAAAACTGTAAAATAAAATACTACTTTTTTTTTTATAAAATTCGTTGCTCATATTAATTTTAAATCATAAACTGAAAACAAAACGATTTTATATTTTCTGGTTTTTGAGAAAATGGAAAATTACTAAAACTACTTTCTTATAAGAGTTTTCTTTTTTTTTTTTGGTATACGGTGAATGTTGTACGTAGGTTCGTTTTTTTAATGATGCTTGGGCATCTTTAAATGTAACAGAAACTTTGCATACACCCAACCTTGCACCCACCCCACGTCGCACCCACCCCAAATCCTATAGTGTGTCCAAGCAGGGGGGTTGCAGGGGGGCAGCATGCCCCCCTTACATACCTCACTGTTTATACGCTTTAGTAATTTTCCATTTTCTCAAAAACCAGAACACATAAAATCATTTTGTTTTCAGTTTATGGTTTAAAATTAATATGAGCAACGAATTTTATAAAAAAAAAGAATATTTTATTTTACAGTTTTGAAAAATCACACTTCAGTTTTTTTTAACCTTTTTTTTCGCAATTTTTGAGTTTAAAGTCCGTTTTTTCAAAGACTATGCATAGGTTTCACTTGATTTAAAAAAAACATATAATAGAAAAAAATATTGGCTTTTAAAAAAGGTATAAAACTTAGTTGTAAGTATTACAGTTATTTTTTAATATTTGTTTTAAATTTTTAGCACTGTTTTTATAAAATTGCCCCTCCCGCCCAAACGGAGGGAGATAGACCCCCCCACCCATAGTAAAAAATGCTTGTATTAAACTGTTCTACAAAAAACCGTTATCAATTATTGGCGCCAAAGTTATCGTACTCGTGCCGAAAACTCTTATAAAAAAGTAGTTTTAGTAATTTTCCATTTTCTCAAAAACCAGAACACATAAAATCATTTTGTTTTCAGTTTATGATTTAAAATTAATATGAGCAACGAATTTTATAAAAAAAAGTAGTATTTTGTTTTACAGTTTTGAAAAATCACACTTCAAAGTTTTATTTTACATTTTTTTTCGCAATTTTTGAGTTTTAAGTCCGTTTTTTCAAAGACTATGCATAGGTTTCACTTGATTTAAAAAACATCTAATAGAAAAAAGTATTGGCTTTAAAAAAGATATAAAACTTAGTTGTAAGTATTACCGTTATTTTTAAATATTTGTTTAAAATTTTTAGCACTGTTTTTATAAAATTGCCCCTCCCGCCCAAACGGAGGGAGATAGACCCCCCCACCCGTAGTAAAAAATGCTTGTATTGAACTGTTCTACAAAAAACCGTTATCAGTTCTTGGCGCCAAAGTTATCGTACTCGTGCCTCGACTTTTCACACCCGAAGCTTCATAATGAGTAAATACTTTTTCTCTATCCTTCAAAGTAATATTTGGTTGGTTTGAAAAATTCGCAAAAATTGGTATCTTTGTTTGACATTTCCCTTCATGCTGGAAAATTTCAAATGAATTGTGGTCAATTCTCAACGGTCAATATTATTCACAATGATCGAAACTTTTATCAATCAAGCTACACAATACTTTCAACTTATTGATAAATTTAAGAATTTGTCGATTTGCAGATAATTGATAATCGTAATTGGGGTGATATTTTTGATAGAACGCTAAATTTCAGACATATCGGTATATACAAAGTTTCTGTACAACAAAAAATAATTAAAACAGATCATGACAAAGTTCATAATATGCAGCAAATATCTTTTTTTTCATGATCTTCCTCGTTGCGATTTCTGTTATTGATTTTTTTTTACAGTAACAAACGAATTATTATGATATTTTCCTCATGAACAATCAAATATTAGCTGCATTATATTGTTTACTTTGAGAAATAAAAAGTAAAGTTGTTCTTAATTCAATTCTAACCTCCAACAAAATCCCTCGTTTTTTACATTCCTTTCACACGTCATGACATTTATTATGAAATCATTTGACACCTTAATCAAAAGAGCCTCGTTCAGTCGCAAGTCTCAGTGAAGGCGTTTACTTAACACTGCTCCGTTCTTTAAATAGAAGAGTCTTCGATCGAGTTTTTTGCTCTATCAGAGCAAAAAAAAAAAAAAAATCAGATCGTCTGATTAGACGATCACCATGAACAGTTATAATTTTGTTTCATTTTTCCTTTTGTATACAGTATACCACTTCACTTAGGACATCAACACTTTGTATCGGTCTTCCCAAAAATGCAATAGGATTGTTTAACATACATTTTGTTTGTTTATTTTTTCCAGGTAGTTTAATTTTTTTTTTTAATATTTTTGAAGTAAAAACAAATGCTTTTTAGAAAGAAATTTGTTTCAGGGGATAAGTTATATTTTTTTCATAATTCTTGTAGGGTTTATTTTGCTTTGCGATGCAATATTTAAATTACATTAGTGTGATTTCAACAAACGATTTAGAGAATTGCAGAGCTGCTTTTTTTTGCTTTTGAATATAATGTTAATGTATATGAAATTTATATTCTTAAATAAACAAAAGTTTAAAAAATATATACGAAGTTTCTAAGTTTTTCTGCTGACAGAATTTCATGCTTGCATGCGCAAAATTGTAAACCCAATCTATGTTGGACAAATGACTTTCAAAATATAATCCGTGAGCAATGTCGGTACAGTTGGGCTGTCTTCGTTGATCGCTTTCAGAACTGTAAGAAAAAAAAAAGAAAAAAACGTTTCAATAAGGAAAACAATTGAATCTACATATATAAATAAAAATTAATGTAACTCAAATATCGTTGGAAAATACATCCTTTTTTTTTTATTTGTTTGTCATACATGAGTACCTAAACCGCATTTATTCGATATAATGAACATTTGTTGAGTTTTGCGATACATTACTGTTAGAGAGTGTTAATCAGATGGTAAGCGATTGCATTGTACCATTCAGTTTATACACATAGAGGAATCGAGATGATTTCAAACGCACCGAAGTAGATGTCGCTTAACGAGCATATCGAGTAATTATTATATCCCTAGCTCTCTGTAAAGAACAGTACTTGAACCGAACCGAACAAAATTCTTCTGCCATTTGTATATGTTTTTCTTTATTTCTCTTGCCTGCTCAAGAGTAAAAAAAACAAGTCGATAGTAACGACATCCTAAGAGCTAAGTTTGAAACTCAATGATTGTACTGATTTTTTTTTTTTTGTCTTTTATTAGATAATAACGTTCGATCAAATTAATTCAAACTAAAAAATCATATTTCACAAATAAAAACAAATAGTGAATTACAGCTGGTTGGAAAATGATTTAATTTTTTTTCACTTTTGTGCTTCTTTGATACTTGGTGAATTTGTTTAACATAACACATTTTGTTTTATTGTCAAATAAATTTGTTGGATGCACTTGAATACCGGGTTGATAGACAATTTTAATTTTTGTTATTAAAGAAGGTGAACCAAAACAATGTTGCGTTGACACCCGCTTCATCTGGAATTGCAACTATTTTATTGAAAGAAATAGTCGAACTGTACATTATAAACTCTATATTCCATTAAACAAACAAACAAATAAAACACCAACATTCCAAAGAACTCTGAAACGTAAAACTATTGTGTGGGAAGAGTGTACAATGCAACACACGCACACTTAAAATTAATTTAGAAATTATAAGCTCCATAGGCCAGCCGGCAGAGACAACATTTAGGTTCCAATTATTTTTCCTAGATTTCGAGAAAATTTAAAATTACCAAAACTAGTATTTTAATTCAATAATTTTTTTTGCTTGAGTATTTTACGTGGTCTTATTTTGATAGTAAAAATAGAAAAGTCAAATACAAGAATTATAAACTATAGAAGGGGGGACTTATTTCCCAGTTTGAGCGGGAGGGGTTAGTGAAAAAAAAATTGAAAAAAATCATTAAAAAAAAACGGTAATACCAACAATTAAGTATTATATCTTTTTTGAAAGCCAATACTCTGTTTTATTAGACGGTTTTTAAATCAAGTGAAATCTCTTCATAGTTTTTGAAAAAAACTACTTTCAAACTCAAAATTTGGGAAAAAAAACAAAATAAATTTTTAAAGGTTAATTTTAATGAAAAAAGTACTAAAAATTGAAAAAAAATTATTTAAAAAAATAACGGTAATACCTACAATTAAGTATTATATCTTTTGAAACCACGTAAAATACTGAAGCAAAAAAAAAAAAATAATTAAATTAAAATAGTAGTTTTGGTAATTTGTAATTTTCTCGAAAACTAGAAGACATAAAATCATTTTGTTTTCGGTTTCTGATTAAAAATTAATATGAGCAACGATTCTAAGAAAAAAAGTTTTGAAAAAATACACTTTAATGATTTTTTTATGTTTTTTTTCCCAAATTTTGAGTTTGAAAGTAGTTTTTTCAAAAACTATGAATAGATTTCACTTGATTTAAAAACTGGCTAATAAAACAGAGCATTGGCTTTTAAAAAAGATATAATACTTAATTGTAGGTATTATCGTTATTTTTGAATGATATTTTCCATTTTTAGTACTTTTTTCATTAAAATGCCGAAACGGGGGTAGATAGACCCCCCTTCCCATAGTAAAAAATGTTTGTATTTAACCCCTTTACTAAAAATCCGTTATCAATTGCCGGCGCCAAAGTAATCGTACTCGTGCCATTTCGTTTTTATTAAATTTTTAAAAAATTAAAATAAAAAAAAAAACTTCTATAAAGGGTGATTGGTTTAAGGTGCACCAAAAAGCTTGAGCGTGTAGGTGGGGTTAAGACAAGAAAAAAATCGTATTGGAGGGGGGTCTATTTCCCTCCGTTTAGGCGGGAGGGGCAATTTTATAAAAAATTGACTTAAATCAGAAAAAAAATTATTTAAAAACAACGGTGAATGTTACAAATCCTTGTTATATTTTTTTGGAAAGCCAGAAAACTACTCTTTTGTTTTATTTTTAAAATAAGTTGTTTAAGTCAACAGTTTTAAAAAAATTCATTTTCAAACTCAAAATTTTGAAAAAAAATAAAAAAAAAATTTTAATCTATTTTTTTTCAAAATTTTATGTATTTAACTACTATTTTTATTTTCAAAATTCAATGCTCTTATTAATTTTTAGTCAATAACAGAAAACCGGATGCCAAAATAAATCCTAGTTTTTGAGAAATTAAGAAAATACTTAAAGCACTTTTTCAAAAAAAGGTGAAATCTGGTTAATCTGGTTAAAAATAAATATCTGGATTAACCAGATTTCACATTTTTTTAAAAAAGTGCTTTTAGTATTTTCTTAATTTCCCATAAACTAAGATAAGATTTAGCTATTTCAAGGAGTGCCAAGTCATATCATCAGTCTCCTTATTAAAAATAATTAAAAACTCAATGAAAATTGTCGGAATAAAGAATGATCAAGTAATAAAACTGACATTCTAGTGTGAATAGTACAATAAAACAATAATAATTCTGCATTCTGTTTTTATTAAATGTTTTTAATTTACAAAACAACAAATTAATTATGGTCATTAAATAATTAAATACAGTTATTTATTTTATAAAAACAATTCATATTCCAAAAAAAGTAAGCTACATTCATATGAAACGAAGTACGCTCTGGTTATCAACATTCTGCAAATAATATAGGTTTGCGCGCGCTTTTTAACATTTTCAATACCTTTTCTTTTCTTTATTTGCAGAATTCTGAAAAGCAGAGTTTTAAAAGCCGAATTTTGACCCCGGCAGAATTATGAACTCAACCCCAAAAAATGCTGTGGGCAGCGGCAGTGGGCTCTTAGTTTATTTGAATCGAACAAAGAATCGGAGAATTATCAATCGAGAATTAAACGCAGACTACTAATGTTGTAATAGGTACGGTGTTAAAAATTTGAACTAAAAAGTTCGAAAATGTCGACTAGTATCATGAGCTGGCATGCTTGTCGTTGCTCGGCCAAATAGCTCGTCGAAAATGGGTGGGATCTTTGCCCATGATACTCAATCTCGCCTATTGACAAAACACATATCATGCCGAGAAGATTATACAAAAAAAATGTTCAAACAGAAAAAGAATCGGACGGACATTACCACTAGAGGGCGCTGTGATGTTATCAGCGTTAGCCTAAACCCACCCTTCCGTGGAAGTCAGTGGCTAAAAATTGACTTCCCCTAAACCTTCGGCTTACCTTTAGTCTCCGCTCAGTTCATCCGTCCATCACCGATTCCGCTACCATCAGCATCCCCTGAAAATATGGAAGCCTAATAATACATCAAGCTATGCGCTTGAAGAAAAAGCATATGTTCAACCATTTTGGCGTAATGAACACAGAACATTTTTATTAAAGATGGATGTCAACCAAAGAAATTTAATACATAGAAAAAAAAATAACAATAAATGCAAAATTAATATATATAAAAAATAAAGAAATATAATGTTGTAGATAAATACAAAAATGATTTTTATTTACATATAAAAATTTAAACAAAAGAACAAACAAAACAAGAAAGATAATTGCACATATGCAAATATACATATACATATATCAATATATATATTTATATGAATGTAGCGTACATTCAGCCGCTAGATATTTAAAAAAAGGAGATCCAAAAAAAATACAAAAAAAGTAATTACCCCCCACCTAACTAGAGCTCAAAGTCGGTAGATTACAGGAAATACCTTCCCTTGCATTTGTTAATATCTATGACCAAATTGTCTCGTAGAATATTAATGTATTCTGAAAATTTATATATAAAGATATATATATATCTTTAAATGTATGCACGAATTTAATCTTTCGTACAGATTTGATTTACTTTAATATGATAAACATAAAACAAAGAAAAACAAAAAAAAATAATTATTACGCCAAAGGAAATTTAACTTGTAAAAAAAATACTCCCACGATGACGTTGAATATACATATATCTAGCATACGGCCGCACAGGTATCAACATATATATACATATATATCTTCAATCCAGGGTACCATGTGAATTAAAGGTAATTCAACCCAGTAGGTACATATATCGTTCTGGATATTATTTTTTTGTATATGAGCCACGAACTGTTGCTTTTGTATTAAATGTGCCAGTGCCCGTTCACAATTCAATTTTCAATTTTATTTATTTGAAAAATAAAACTTAAGCGTTGGAGCTTTAAATTGAAATACGATTTGGCAACAAAAAAATGGCGAATGTGAAATTCCTTTGTTGCAAAGAATCCTTGTTTAATATTTTAAACAAAATTTTAGCGGGCGATCCGGATTCCAACTGGACTATCCGCGATCGCCAAGGTAATTCCTGGTAGTTGTTAAAGAAAAAAAAACTACTAAAACGCGAACCCAAGATAAATCTTAAAAAAAATAACTCACCAATATTCACTATTTATGTGGATTTGATTTAAAACTTATATGCATGGCTTTATAGCACACTTTTTTGAGCCACCGTTCGTGTGAAATTTACTAAAAAAAACACAAAAATCTTACAAAAATTGAATATTTAATTAATTTTTTTCACTACTACCATTTAATTTTGACATGACATTTAACTTTTAATTTATAATTTTAAGAATTTAAATTTCACACTACCGCACCTTACAAGAGTTTATATGACTTTCGTCGCATACATAATTTAAAATTTCGAATAAACCCATCGTTCCAATTCTGCGAGCAGTTATCTCAGATCTTTCGATCGAAACGGCCAATCAAATTAAATTTTATTTATTGATTTTATCTTTTTTGTTGTACCACTGTGAATAGTGCGAATCGGGATTTAAATTTGACCGAAGCGGCATCTATCCACAATAGTACGTATCAATCAATTCGGCCATCATTGATTCGGAACAAATGTTTCTTAATAACGACCAATTAAAAAAACCAAGTTACGTCGGCCATCATTGATTTCGAAACAGTGTCTGACAAGTGACAGGTCAAGTGAAACCTAATGTAAACAATTATTTTTTTTTATCGAAATAATTGTTTAGATATTTTTTTTTGTATTTAAAAATTATTTAATTAATAATTTAAGCTACCGACGCTTAAAATTGTCGCGCCGCGCGTAAATAAGATTATTTTTCATCCCATGATGAAAATACAAAGTGTTTCTACACATTATACCATCATGTTTGGAAGGTATGTACATAAATCGTAAACAAATTTGTACATAAATCGTAAACAAATTTCTGTGCAAATAAATCAAAGAAAATTTAACATCTATATTATGCTTATGTTTATTTTGTTTATTTTAGTATCGTAACAACGCCGATTTATTTTCAATGAATAAATCTGCGTTTTGTGTTAGATAAAAAAAGGAAGGCACCAAATTCGAGTTCCACAACATATCGGCAAGTAACTTGCACGCATATAACTACATATACCAGGGTTAAGGTCAATGACCCTGTGGTATGTTGCTGGAAATGGAACGATCATCAATTTAAGACGGTAAGTACTTTTTATTGTTTTCTTTTTCTTTTATAAGATACATTCAGATAAAAAAATTATTTTTATTATTTACAGGGTGTCCACAACAAAACACTGGACTTGTGAAGGAAAAGTTTTCCAACGACCCCGACGACAGGTACAGTGGAAAGACACCATATAAATTTTTTTTTTTTCAACCAACGTAAAGGCTGGTGAGTTCAATGACCTATGTTATTGTTTTATATATATATAATAGTGTTTAAGGCTAATTGTTAATTAATTAAGTAACTAGTAGAGTATAGATGCTTTTAAATAAAATATATTTTTACTAACGAATGAAGAAATGACTTATTTTTTTGTATGAATTGTAATTTTAATATGTAGGTATGTGGGTTAACGTGGTGAAGAACCCACATAACACAAGCCGGGCAATATGTATTCGCTTTTCTCTATGCCTGATGTAGTGATGTACCTAAATAAAAATTTGTTTGTTTTTATTCATGAGTTTGGCTGTAGCCTTTTTCAATTCAATTTCAACAGCATATACTTGCCGGGGTGAGAATTTGACCTTCACCGTAAGCAAGTTGTTACTTCTTGTTCTTATGCAATTTACAAGGTTAAAGTAAGTATCGTTAAAATTTATCATGCTTAAGACATTATGAATGAAAAAGTAGGCATTTAATTATCATAACAGTGTGGTACATAATTAAAGGATAAATTAATAATCAATAATAAAGTATATCTAATAAGCACATAGCTAATAAGCAAATAATAACAAAGATTATACATATAACATACATAAATAGGTAACATAATTCAATAAATAAGAAAAATAAATAGATACATTAAAGAGGTAGGTAGGTATACATATAAACTAACAATAAAATAAATACATACGCACGATTTGAAACAAATTCAATAAATATATATTTAACTAAACAAAATAATTAACTACATAAACGGGTAAATTGATAAATTAATATTTTAACAAATAAATAATACTATATATAACGTATAGTTTAATAAATAAACAAAAATCAATAAGTAGACTAACAAATAAATAAATTAACTGAACAAATAAGTTAAATGACAAAATAAATAATGAACTTTAAGTACATAAAAATTAAATAAATAAATAAATAAATAAATAAACTCTGCTATAATAAATAAACTATACTTAGACTAATATTGCACTTAAATAAACTAAACTAATACTAATACTAGTAATGCATACTTAATCTAAAATATATTAACATAAATATCACAGGGTCTGATGGACTTCACTGTTTTGATAAATAATCAATAAATTAACATAAAATAAACTAATATGGCAACAATTTAATAAATAACATAGAAATAAATGCAAAAACTACATAAAGACTAATGAGTATAATAACCTTACATAAACATATAATACTTAAGTACGTAGATAAGAAAAATAATTAAACTTTATAAACTTGAATTTAGTACATATAACAATAAATATAAATAAGTAAGAACAGAACATGCAGAAAATCATGATACGTAATTGAGTTAAATACATAAATAACACTAAGTTGCCATAACAAAACATAAATGACTACATAAATACTAACTCATTTCATTGCTTAATGTCTTTAGCATGAAAAACACCAATAGGTTTGCCAGATAAATTTTCTAACTCGTAGAGATTTTTACCAACTGCTTTAACGATTCTACATTTAACAAATTTGGGACAAAGTTTTGCACTGAGGTATTTCGAACTGTCGCTAAGAACAAAATTCCTTCGGAATACCTCTTGGCCAGGTACAAATCGTGTATTGCGGGCTCGTGTGTTGTACTTTTGAGCACTTTTCTCCCCAGCTTTCGCTATACTAGCTTTAATTTTATCTCGCATGCATTGGAGTCTGGTTTGACGCGAAAGTGTCATAAGCTCACCATCCTCAACGGAATTTAATTTTTGTGCCAGCTCATAACAGCTACCGTGGGTCATCATATTGATGCCGAAAAGAGCAAAATACGGTGACACACCAGTTGAAGTGTGAACAGCGCTTCTAAGGGCACATGCTATTTCGCTTAAATGCAAGTCCCAATCTCGCTGGTCATCTTTAAGGTAAGATCGAATAGCTGCCAGAAGAGTGCGATTCACTCTCTCTGAAGCATTCGATTGAGGTGAATAGTTCGCCGTTTTGAAATGTCGGATTCCATAAGATTCCAAAAATTGTTGAAAATCTTTTGACAGAAACTGTTTTCCATTGTCTGAGTGTATAATTTGAGGCACTCCAAACATATGAAAAATATTTTCTTGCAAAAATTTAATAATGCTTGAAGAATTCGCATTTCTTAAGGACTTCAAAAAAACAAACTTGGACATATGATCAAGGACGACAAAAATAAAACTATTACCAGACTTAGAACGCGGATACGGACCTAAAAAGTCAACATATAACTTTTGAAACGGACGATCAACGCTATACATACTTGACATAGGAGGACGCAAAACTTGATTGGTAGGCTTACACTGAATGCAAGTACCACATTTAGCAATATACTCTCGTATTTGAACTGTCATATTTGGCCAGTAAAAATACTCTCTAATCCTTTGAAGAGTTTTTGCTACTCCACCATGCGCAGCTTGAGGAGGATTGTGAGCGTGAGTAATAATTTCATTAGTGAGGCCCGATGGAACCCATAATCTCCAAGTGTGTTCTACAGTGGTATAATCTTGTGAAGAAGGAAAAGAACGTTTATACACATATAAGTCTTCAGTTTTTAGATCAGGTAGATCTTCTTGATTTTTTTCTACGGTTTTTATTAATTCTACGTATTCTTCAGATTTGAATTCTTTTGACTGAAGGTCTATTAAGGGTGCTATATTTTCTAAGTCGATACTATCAACTTCCATGAAGACTCTTGACAACGTATCAGCTACTGTGTTTAAATTTCCTTTTCGATATTCAATAGTAAACGAAAATGCTTGTAGTAATAAGCTCCAGCGAGCAAGTCTACCGTTCAAATCTTTGAGACTCATGAGCCATTTAAGACTTGAATGGTCAGTTATGACGGTAAATAGCATTCCTTCAACATAGGGCCTATATCTCTGGATAGCTAATACTGCGGCTAAACATTCTTTTTCCGTCACGCTGTAATTTTGTTGGCATTTGTTCAACTTTTGTGAAAAGAATGACAAAGGTACTTCCTCTTCGGCATCGTTCTTCTGGAAAAGCACCGCCCCTACCCCTGTGTCAGACGCGTCGCATTGAATATAAAAACGTTTGTTAAAATTTGGGTGCGTTAACGCCGGAGCTTCTGCTAGGGCTTTCTTAAGCTTCTCAAATGCTTCAAGAGCTTCTTCCGTCATTTTGAATTTTATATTGCTCCTTTTCAGAGTATCTGTGATCGGAGCCGTCAGTGTCTAAAATTCCCGTATAAACCTACGGTACCACCCTGCTAGACCAAGCAGCCTGCGAACCTGTTTCGCAGTTTTTGGTATCGGAAAATTTTCTATTGCTTCTACTTTGGCTGGATCCGTCTTGATATTCCCACCACCAACAATGAAACCCAAGTATTTTAATTCTTTAAAACAAAATTTTGACTTCATTACGTTGATGGTGAGTCCAGCTTTATTAAGACAAGTTGCAACTTCGTCTAGCAGAGCGATATGTGTCTCGAAATCCGGAGCTATGACGAGCAGGTCATCCAGGTATACGAAAACACGGTCCCTTAACCTTGAGGGAATGACCTTGTCCATCAACTGACATAACTTTTGGGCTGCGTTACACAAACCAAAAGGCATGACAGTAAAATGGTACAAGGGCCGTCCCGGTATTGTGAAAGCAGTTTTTTCTCTGCTCTGCTCCTCCAGTGGTATTTGCCAAAATGCGTCTTTGAGATCGATACTACTTATAAAAATAGTATCACGAAGACGACTGAAGATGCCTTCGAGGTTTGGAAGGGGATATGCATTTTTTTTCGTGAGGGAGTTCAGCTTACGCGAATCCAGACACAGACGATTTTTGCCGGGTTTCTGTATCAGGACCACTGGCGAACTCCAAGGGCTTTCGCTCTCTTCTATAACTCCAAGGCTCAACATTCGATCTATCTCGGCATACATCAGAGCTTGTATCGCTGGCGAGACAGGATAGTGTCGCTGCTTCACAGGAACCGCCTCTCCGGTCTCGATGACATGCTCGACAAGGGTCGTTTTTCCGAGACCGTATTTGGTATAACACTGGAACCTTAGTCTGACAGCATCCAATTTTGACTGCTGCTCAGGAGATAAATCGTGAGTATGTGTTGTATCGTTTGTTTCGTTAACTGAAATTTCGCTGACTATTCCAGGGGCGAGGTTAAATGCTCTCCAGAAGTCGACACCGAGGTATAATTCCTGATCCAAACTTGGAACAAGATAAAACGTAATAACATGTAACATATTTTTATACTTAACTTGTAAGTTAACTTTTCCTATAATGGATTGAGATTTTCCATCAGCTGTTTTAACATTGGATGAAAATGGAGCTATTTGAACGTTAAGTTCATTCATCAGATTTCTACAACCTTTGCCAAGTATGCTAACGCTTGCGCCGCTGTCTAGCAAGCCTAATAGTTTTTTGTCAGCTATTGTTACTGAGGCATAAGGTCTAGGGTCTCCAGAAACATCAATTATAGTTGACAATAAGTTGCATCTTAATTGTTTTCTTAAATTATATCTTTTTCTGGCTTTAAGAATCTTATTACTAACAGTACTAACTTTAAATATTCTATTTCTAGCATTATTGTATTCGTTCATTCTTATGTGTAAAGGTTTTATATAACTAATTTTGTTCTTAATGTTTTCTACTAAAATATTATTTTCTCTCTTCAAGAGTGTGATTTTCTTCACTTCACTTTCTTCATTGATTGGTTCTTCTAGGCATTTGGTGGTTTCATTGTATCGGGAATTTGCTTCGAACACGATTCCCCCGTTGGAATCGTGCTCTTCAGAAGGTTTTTCGATTTGCATTTTGGGCAGTTAGAAACTATGAAATTTTCTTCACCGCATTTGAAGCAAAATATATTTTGTTTCGGTGATGGGCATTCCCAATATAAATGTCCAACGGTTTTGCAATTCCAACAAGTAAGTACCTTATTTGCTGGTCTTGGCCTGTTGTTATTTATATAATGCATAGCAGCTATTTTGTCCTCATAATGATCATGCTCTTCTTCAAAATATTGGAGCTCATTATTTACAAATTTTTGAGGAGGTCTATAAAAACGAGTGGAATTATGAGAAGTTATTGGGAAAGCATTCTCTGCTTCCTTACAAGAGAACCTGAACTGATCCATGGAAAAGATTTGCATTGGATACACAAGCTTTCCAATCCTATCATTGAGATTTCTCTTTAACATTTTTATGAGCTCGAATTCGGGCATTGGCATTTTAAGTTGCGACTTTATTTTAAATATGGCCGAGAAATAATTATCGCACGACTCAGCTGGGCCTTGTTTTCGATCCGAAAGCTCACGCATGATCTCGAAATCGGATTTTGTGTTTCTAAAATGTAGCAATAAGGCTTCACGCAATAAGTTCCAATTTGGCCGGTAATTAGATCTTTGGAAACCCCAATACCAATCCTGAGCATCTCCAGCCAGAGTAAGATGGAACTGTTTTAAGATCTCTGACCAAGGACATTGATATTGAGACTGAAGAGTTTCTAGCCTGAAGATTAAATCTTCGACTGTCAATACTCCCGGTTTTCCTTCAAATTTCAAACCCCATCGGTCGATCTTGATTTGTTCATGACAACCTCTGGTAGGATTAAGATTCGTATCGGGATTGTGATTAGATGAAGTTTGTTGATAACCGTTAGGGTTATCTAGATCAGGATAATTATTTTGAGAAAACTCGATTGGTTGTTGTATCTCGAAATTAGATATTGGTTTGAAATTATTTGATGGTAGTGAAAATGCCGAATTGTGGTTGGTATGTAAATTTTGGTTTGGTGTTTGTCTCTGTTTTTGTTGTTGCTGATAAAGAAAATTTTGAGTAGTATGTGGTTGTTGTTGATAAAGATTATTTTGGGAATTTTGTTGGGGAGCGAAGTTTTGGTTTGTCTGTTGCTGTTGTGCAATATTGAGGTTTGATTTGAGTTGCAGTTGTTTTTGAGAAAAAATGTTTTGGAAAGATTGTTGTTGTAGAAAGTTTGAATTTTGAAAGGATTTATTTTGTAAACTAGGATTTTCTAAAGATTGAGCTTGTTGTTGGTTAATGGATTGTTGTTGTGACTGAGGATGTTGTTGTAGCTGAGAATGTTGTTGTTGAGCTTGTTGTTGGTTAATGGATTGTTGTTGTGGCTGAGAATGTTGTTGTGGCTGGGAATGTTGTTGGCGCTGTGCCGAACGTCGTTGTTGCAAATGTTGATTTTGCTGAGGATATTGTGGTAACGGTTTTCGAATCGCATTCGGAATAGTAGCGGGCTTGGGATTTGGCTCTTCTCGTCTTAAGGGCTGAGTTGTAGAATTTAAATCACCTAGGAAATCTATGAAGTTACTTTTAATTGAATTTTTTATACTTTCGAAAATATCCGATTTCATAGATTCCGTGTAGGACGAAAAGGCGTTCAAAATAGCCAAATTTACATAGGCTTTGAGATCAGATGGTATAGAATCGGTATTATTAACTTTTTCATGATTAAGATTTGATCTATCTGTAATTTGTTCATTTCGAACGATTTCAATACTATGGCCAAGACCCGCGAAAGCTGCGCCTAAATTACTCAGACTGCTATAAGATGGAGCTCTGATTGAATCTAATCCCGTTGACCTATTAAGCGGACCTACACCTAAACCATTATCCGTATTATCAAACATTTCTTGTTGATGATCTTGTTTTTGACTTTGATTTGAATTTGGATTTTGATTTATTGTTTGCATTTGGTTTTGACTTATGTCAATATTTTCTATTATTGGTGTGCGTACTATTCGTGGACGAGATTGAAAGTCCGTCAAATTATTGTTAGGAGCATTAAGATCATTAATCTGAACTGATGCTGCTGCAGAATTGGAACGAGGTTGGTTGTTTACGTTTGATGTTGCATTAACTGGAACCAATGGACTTAAGCTATAAAGCAAACGTTCTTGCTCGCTAGGGTTTAACCTTGCAGAAGACTTTGAGCCTTTCTTTTTGTTAGTGCCAATTTTAGAAGTTTGACTCATTTTGATTTATTTAAGCAAAATAACGAAAAACAGAAAACAGAAAATATAACGTTTAAAAAGTTTAGAAAAATTTGTACTAATATAAATGGATTTATTTGAAAAAAAAAGGAATAATATTGGAGCATATGAAATGTTTTTATTTTTTTGGTTTATAGTGTATTTTGTTTTATTTAAGAAAAAATAATAAAAAAAATTTCAAAATTGTAAACTCTGAAAATATTTTTCTTTAACTATAGGTAGTTTTAAGAAGAATAGAAAAAAGATATTTTTCAAAATTGTAAATCCTGAAAAATATTTTAAATAATATAAAGGTTTATAATTTTTTTGTATATTTCTATCAATAAATTTCAAACAAAAAAATTTTTTTTTCCAAAATTAAAGTTTGTTTTATTTTTTTGGTTTTGTTCATGTATCATTGCGGGGATGCTTCAGGTAACTTCTTCGGTGATGGTATTGTTGGCGAAGTATGAACTGAGCTGAAAAAGATAAGCGACAAAAATTGATTCTGAAAGACAGTCGGACGGACTAATTCGTAAAATATTCCCTCTGAGTGGTAAGTTGATAGACACAAATTTGGACGTAGGACAAAACTCGTTGCTATCTTTTTGCTTCCGCAATTTTAGAACAGTCTGAGACCTCATCTAAAAGACATGACGCTGTTAGAAAAGCAACACAAAAAAAAAATTGAGAAGAAAAAAAAGGAAAGAAAATAGTGCAACTGTATGACACTTCGTCATCTCACAGGTTACAGTTTCTTTGATGAAAAAACGAGACAGAGGAATGAAGATTGAAAAAAAAAGAGAAAGATAGAAAAGTAAAATTGAAACATCTATGGAAAAGGTAAGACCAGACATAACACGGTTGAATTGTTGTCGTCATCGCCATCTTGTTATCTCGTCGCAAATGAAAAGGTATGCTAAATAGCTTTCCTTATTCATGACTTACGAGTCGCTGATGGTGATGACAAGAACAGTTCGGGAATTATAAAGTTTGGAAAAAGGAATAAACAGAAACGAAGACTCACGTGCGGGCGCCATTTGTAATAGGTACGGTGTTAAAAATTTGAACTAAAAAGTTCGAAAATGTCGACTAGTATCATGAGCTGGCATGCTTGTCGTTGCTCGGCCAAATAGCTCGTCGAAAATGGGTGGGATCTTTGCCCATGATACTCAATCTCGCCTATTGACAAAACACATATCATGCCGAGAAGATTATACAAAAAAAATGTTCAAACAGAAAAAGAATCGGACGGACATTACCACTAGAGGGCGCTGTGATGTTATCAGCGTTAGCCTAAACCCACCCTTCCGTGGAAGTCAGTGGCTAAAAATTGACTTCCCCTAAACCTTCGGCTTACCTTTAGTCTCCGCTCAGTTCATCCGTCCATCACCGATTCCGCTACCATCAGCATCCCCTGAAAATATGGAAGCCTAATAATACATCAAGCTATGCGCTTGAAGAAAAAGCATATGTTCAACCATTTTGGCGTAATGAACACAGAACATTTTTATTAAAGTTGGATGTCAACCAAAGAAATTTAATACATAGAAAAAAAAATAACAATAAATGCAAAATTAATATATATAAAAAATAAAGAAATATAATGTTGTAGATAAATACAAAAATGATTTTTATTTACATATAAAAATTTAAACAAAAGAACAAACAAAATAAGAAAGATAATTGCACATATGCAAATATACATATACATATATCAATATATATATTTATATGAATGTAGCGTACATTCAGCCGCTAGATATTTAAAAAAAGGAGATCCAAAAAAAATACAAAAAAAGTAATTACCCCCCACCTAACTAGAGCTCAAAGTCGGTAGATTACAGGAAATACCTTCCCTTGCATTTGTTAATATCTATGACCAAATTGTCTCGTAGAATATTAATGTATTCTGAAAATTTATATATAAAGATATATATATATCTTTAAATGTATGCACGAATTTAATCTTTCGTACAGATTTGATTTACTTTAATATGATAAACATAAAACAAAGAAAAACAAAAAAAAATAATTATTACGCCAAAGGAAATTTAACTTGTAAAAAAAAATACTCCCACGATGACGTTGAATATACATATATCTAGCATACGGCCGCACAGGTATCAACATATATATACATATATATCTTCAATCCAGGGTACCATGTGAATTAAAGGTAATTCAACCCAGTAGGTACATATATCGTTCTGGATATTATTTTTTTGTATATGAGCCACGAACTGTTGCTTTTGTATTAAATGTGCCAGTGCCCGTTCACAATTCAATTTTCAATTTTATTTATTTGAAAAATAAAACTTAAGCGTTGGAGCTTTAAATTGAAATACGATTTGGCAACAAAAAAATGGCGAATGTGAAATTCCTTTGTTGCAAAGAATCCTTGTTTAATATTTTAAACAAAATTTTAGCGGGCGATCCGGATTCCAACTGGACTATCCGCGATCGCCAAGGTAATTCCTGGTAGTTGTTAAAGAAAAAAAAACTACTAAAACGCGAACCCAAGATAAATCTTAAAAAAAAATCACTCACCAATATTCACTATTTATGTGGATTTGATTTAACACTTATATGCATGGCTTTATAGCACACTTTTTTGAGCCACCGTTCGTGTGAAATTTACTAAAAAAAACACAAAAATCTTACAAAAATTGAATATTTAATTAATTTTTTTCACTACTACCATTTAATTTTGACATGACATTTAACTTTTAATTTATAATTTTAAGAATTTAAATTTCACACTACCGCACCTTACAAGAGTTTATATGACTTTCGTCGCATACATAATTTAAAATTTCGAATAAACCCATCGTTCCAATTCTGCGAGCAGTTATCTCAGATCTTTCGATCGAAACGGCCAATCAAATTAAATTTTATTTATTGATTTTATCTTTTTTGTTGTACCACTGTGAATAGTGCGAATCGGGATTTAAATTTGACCGAAGCGGCATCTATCCACAATAGTACGTATCAATCAATTCGGCCATCATTGATTCGGAACAAATGTTTCTTAATAACGACCAATTAAAAAAACCAAGTTACGTCGGCCATCATTGATTTCGAAACAGTGTCTGACAAGTGACAGGTCAAGTGAAACCTAATGTAAACAATTATTTTTTTTTATCGAAATAATTGTTTAGATATTTTTTTTTGTATTTAAAAATTATTTAATTAATAATTTAAGCTACCGACGCTTAAAATTGTCGCGCCGCGCGTAAATAAGATTATTTTTCATCCCATGATGAAAATACAAAGTGTTTCTACACATTATACCATCATGTTTGGAAGGTATGTACATAAATCGTAAACAAATTTGTACATAAATCGTAAACAAATTTCTGTGCAAATAAATCAAAGAAAATTTAACATCTATATTATGCTTATGTTTATTTTGTTTATTTTAGTATCGTAACAACGCCGATTTATTTTCAATGAATAAATCTGCGTTTTGTGTTAGATAAAAAAAGGAAGGCACCAAATTCGAGTTCCACAACATATCGGCAAGTAACTTGCACGCATATAACTACATATACCAGGGTTAAGGTCAATGACCCTGTGGTATGTTGCTGGAAATGGAACGATCATCAATTTAAGACGGTAAGTACTTTTTATTGTTTTCTTTTTCTTTTATAAGATACATTCAGATAAAAAAATTATTTTTATTATTTACAGGGTGTCCACAACAATGTGCGATGCAAAGCGTTGATCAATTTATTTTTGACAGCTAAACGAAAATATTCTTTGAAGTTCTTCGACAAAAAATTGCTGCGGAACATTAAAGAAACATATTTTTAAAAAGTTGTTGCTGATTCTATTGAAAATAAATGTGTTTTGTTATTTAGTTGCTATCCTGTTTTTTTTAAAACTTCATTGCTAAAAGTAATGTAGCCAACTCTCTGTTGAAATGTGAGAAGCAAATTATAATTCTTAAAATAAATCTTCCTTTTATGAGTATTCCTTTTTCTATGGTCATATTAAGTCAAGTAATACGATATTTTCTTTATCAAAATTATATTTCAATAATTAATTACATACATATCAATCTGAAGTTTAAAAATTATATATCAAATATAAATTGTAAGTTAAATCATTTGTTAACATCTACATAAAGTAAAGTTAATTGGTTTTTAGATTATTTGCATATGCAAACTAAATCTGCAAAATTACAATCTGCCGACGTACAAAGTGAAAAGACATTGTAAGTAGTGTAATATTAGACTAAAAATAAAATGAAACTTGTTTTGTAATCCATCTATTTACAAAAGAACCAATTGCGTTTCATTGTTAGAGGATTAACAAAAGGTCTTCGTTGCTAAATACCGCAACGTCACATATATATATTTGGCCGCCTGTTGCTAACGCACCGCAAAATACCGCTTGTTCCCAAAGTCCCGCTTGCTGCTGGTACAGTTTTACTTAGTACCGCAACAATTTACAAAACAATTTGCAGTATTTTACGAAAGGGAATTTGATTGTGAAGATTGTGCAAAAAATCTAATTTATAACGCGAGGAATTAATTGATCTGGTGTAGGCTGGAAACCATCTTTGTTTTTTATTCTCATCTAAACATCATTGCACTTTGGAAAACAATATTGAATTAATTGTAAGCAACATCCAAAGTGCACAGTCATCAAGCAAAGTTGTTTTGTCATCATCAACAGTCAACTAACTGTAAGCAACATCCAACGTGCCTGCTTATCAAGTAAAGTCTCTTTCTGTCGTCATCACTGCACTTTGAAAAACAATTAATTGATTGTAAGCAACATTCAAAGTACACACCTATAAGATGCCACCAAAGAAAGGGAAGTCAACTAAGCTAGCAGCGCCTGTTCAAATCGATTCGTTACCAAGTAAAGAACCATTGGATTCCTTCAACTGGGGCGACGCCCCAGACTCTGCTGACGATATGGTGCAATGTGACCAATGCCTTGGTTGGCATCGCTATATTTGTGCCAAAGTGGACAGCTTTATAAGAGAAGAAAATTGGGTTTGTCAAACCTGTGCAGACAAGAGATTTTCCGTATCTAGTAGTTTTTTTTCGAATACCTTTGTGCATCTGCTGTGAATGTCATCACGAGCAACACCAATGTGCCACAATTAAACGCTAGTATCTCACATTTAGTAGCAAAGCCAACATGTACTGCTACTCCCAGCTAATGCCCTATGTCTACCCCGCTTCTTGACATGAACTCCAAGCACTCTGCCACTCACGTGCCTGCCAATTCTACAAGCCCTATTCCTGTCTCAAGGGTTCACGTTGCCATGAAGCAGAGAATAATTACACTAGCCAAAACTCTGCCGCTAATTTTGTCACTGCTAAATCGCCAAACTATGTCAGCTCCTTTGCAGCGCTAAAGAATGCTGGCGTTTCTAATAATGAACGCAGTTTAGACTTTGAAACTGCAAATCTAAGTCGAATCTTTGGCAGTACTATAAATGCTGCCTCATCAACAACAATTAGTTGGGCTTTAGGCCCCAGAGAAGCATGCAGTGAAAGTTATACATATAGGAATTATCTTTTAAATTTAAATTCTACTAATGCATCAAATGCAGCCACTTGTTCCACATAAAGGTTATCGTATGATAAGAACGCTCTTCCAGGCGTTAGTGAAACTTGCACAACAACTGCCTCACGCTGTGCTTTAGGCTTGGACGGTACCAACAAAATACAAATGATAACGAAGCCGGTTGAACAAAGACGATCAACTAGGAATTATAGCTGCTCCACATCTTCAAAGGCCTCTTCCACAAAATTCATCGAGTAAGAACGGCAGAAGCTAGAGGAGGAAAGAACGTTGATGGAAAAACGTGAAGCTGGAGAAATCGAGCGAAGGAAAAGGAGAGAGGAACAATACCTTGCTAAAAAATATGAGATTCTATCTCGTCGAAACGAAGTTGATAGTGAGAAAGAAAAATGTGAAGACGATGGCAACTCATCTAATTGAAGGTCAGCAGCTTTTAGTTATGAACTTTCACTTCCACCGAATCAACTTATGGTTGGCTTTCTCGTGTCTCCAACATTCTACCATCGCTTCGCAAAGCTAATGTGCTGCCTCCTAAAGGTTTCTACAGGGCAGAATTCAATGGTCGTTCTGAATTCCAACGCCAACAATGCCCGACGTTACTATCTGCTCCACTCGAACAGTCTTTTTCAAACATTTTCAAACAGCAGCCGAAGCTTCAACGAACCCATCTTCTAAATCAACATCCTCATCAGCCAGGCTCTTCGTCTATGGTAATAAACAATTTGAATTGTCCGACTTTAACTCGGAATCAGATTGCGGCTCGACAGTTAACGACACGAGATTTACACACATTTGGTGGCAATTTCAATAAGTGACCGCTCTTTATATCTGACTTCAATAGGGGTACGGAGCTGTGGACGTTTACTGATGAGGAGAACTTGATAAGGCTGAACAGAGCTCTTAAAGGAGAAGCACTTACAGCTGTAAGGAGCCTACTTATGCAACCGAACTGCGTCAAGCAAATAATAGCAACTCTTAAAATGCTCTTTGGAAGGCCGGAAATCATAATCCACACACAGCTACATAAAATTCGTTCCACACCACCACCAAACGCAGAGAAGATTGAAACGATCGTGGCATTTGCCTTATCAGTACAAAATCTTTGTGCTAGCGTAGAAGCATCGGGATTGGTTGAACACATGAATAACCCTACACTACTACAAGAACTCACAGACAAGCTGCTCCCTGCTATTCGTGTTAATTGGGCAACGTACAAGCATTCCTTACCTCTCTCTACATGTACGCTCTCGCACTTCAGTAGATGGATGTACTAAATTCCCGAGCAGCGAGCGGAGTCCTTGTACCCACGATAGGCCTGGTGACTGATGTTAAGTCCAACAATAAAAAATATAAAGAGAAAGGGTTTATAATTGTATATTACAATGAAAACCAAGCTGCTACTAATAGATCAAGCTCATCTATTCACAAGTGTTATTTATGCAGTAGCAACTGTCTCTCGGTTTCCAAATGCAATCGCTTTCTGAAGATGAATCGCATTGAAAGATGGTTCGAAATACAAAAGCACCGGTTATGTCGTCAGTGTCTATCAAAGCAAGCAAACAATAAATGCAATTCAACAACAATTTGTGGAAAGAATAACTGCACCTTTAAACACCACCAGCTGCTTCATAAAGATAGTAGACTTTTCATCACAAGATGGCCTGGGATGCGATAATGACTTAAACAACACCCTACTCGGCGCCACCAAATCTTCTGATGGCTATGGTACTGTTGCTTTTTCACTTAATGACTCAATGACCCGAGTTCTTGATGTCAACTCCGTTCTGTTTCGGATAGTCCCAGTTATCATCTAGGGAATATACATTCAACTTAAGACGCTTGCTTTCCTAGATGAAGGGTCATCTCTCACGCTGATGGACGATGAAATCGCGAAGAAACTCAACGTGAAGGGCGACCGAAAGCCAATATGCCTACGCTGGACCGGGAATATGTCGAGAATGGAAGGAGACTCTGAAGTGCTCAACGTGAAAATATCTGGTACTGTCCCGCATTCTGAAAAGCACATGCTCAATGAGGTACACACTAAGGACTTGCATATGCCGTTCCGATCACTTGATGTCAACGCAATGCAGGAGAAGTACGCACACCTAAAAGGAATCGCCATCGAAGCCTACCATAAGGATGCTCCAAGGCTGCTAATTGGGCTTAATAATGCCAGACTGTGCGACAAAAACTCGAGTCGGATGGGTTGTGCATGGCGTTAACAACAAATTGGAGACGGATACAAGGAAAAATTACAGCTTCCAACTACAACAGTTAGTAAAAACCTGCATAACCTCAGAGAGCTTCGGAGATTCAAGTACCTCGGAAGTATTGATTCCTGTCGAAGATGCACGAGCGCTAGAGCTTTTGAAAACCAATACAGTTTTAAAAGATATGAGATACGATACTTCACTTCTTTGGAAGTATGATCAAACTTAGAATCTTAACGAGTTTCTTCAGTGGTCACTGCAAACTTAAAAGACACCTAAACATCATATGTATATCCAGTAGTGCAACCTGCAGGTTCTGTGACGACCAAGAAGAAACGCCAGACCACCTTCAAGGAAAGAGTGGGTCGATTATGCACAAAAGAATAAAACATCTGGGAAGTTACCAGATAGAAGAGAGCAAATTACCCTCTCTACAAGTACTCCAGATACTATCATTCCTTAAAGATATTAAGGTGGAGGAAGAGCTGTAGAATGAGTCAATCATCCAGCCCTAATAAAGGCGGCACAATAAAGGTCGCAGTGCACCAAAACCCCTAAATAAATAATACATTGATTCATTCATTAATGCACCTGACAGATTGAAACTTTTATCTCTGTTGAACTTTTTATGAATTTTAATATCAATTGCTTCACGCACCAGTCTTGGTACATAAAACCTTTCAGTTGCAATAGATTTTGTCTGATCGAATCTTATGTAGTGATCGTTGTTGTATGCCAAATGTTCACATATTGCTGATTTAGTAACTTAATTTTTCTGTATAGCTTTAATGTGTTCATTGAGACGGGTTGTTATCGCTCGTTTATAGCGTTTTTCATTTAAATTTCAAAGATTTGCCCTCAAAATCAAAAAGTGCTAAATGAAACATGTTGGGCTGCTTTTTTCGTAGTGTGAAGACAGAGATTAAACACGCATAGGCTGTGTGAATAATATGCTTGCGTTCCAAACGATCATCATACAATCACAAGGATAGCTTTGTTTTTAGTATGCTTGAAGCAATAATAAGCCGTCATTTATATTTTACACTTCCATTCAATTACAAGTATCACTATTCATTACCATTGTTTGTTTACTTGAACATTTGTACAAATTCGTTAAAAAATTGCAAGATTTTTAAAAAATATTATGAATTTGAGTGCAATAATATACCTATACCGTCCAAATAGGTAACAATACAAAACTATCCAATAGTTTTAGAATAAAAAAAGAACGCGCAAGCAAAAATCCGCCATTAAATGTTTTCATGTGTCAGTGTTTAGATCAAATCGCTCAAATTCGAGAGATCGAATTTTTGCAAAAATGCAAAAAGATCAAATCTTTTAAAGGAAAGAGCAAATATTTTTGTAAAAACGCTATTAGTTTCTCTAATGTATTCCGAACCGCAGCTACAAGGAACAGAGTATACTCCTGGGTTTTGAAGTGGTATTTTACCTTTCGGCGGTCGTAAAGTTTGCTTTATTTTCAGAGGTGGTTTGAAAATAGATTTTATACCATGAGATGACAAGATTCTTCCAATCCCTGCAGAAACACCTTTTCTGTATTAAAGGAAAGCCCGTTTTTCATTTTGATATTGTCAAATCTCTTTTGGTTTTGAACTTGGTATCCAAGAGCGTTGTCTCGCACTATATCCATTTTTCAGGAGAGCGGCATGTGAACATTTCGCATACAACAATGATTACTACATAAGATTTGATCAAACAAAATCTATTGCAAGTGAAATGTTTTATGTACCAAGACTGGTGCGTGAAGCAATTGAACTTTCTTTAACTGATAAACGAGTTAAGGAAAGTGAGAAAAAACAGAAACAAAAATCAAAACACTTCACCCGATGTGATAAGTTTTGCGTGCAAAAAATACCAAACGGTACAATCTCCGTGTGAGAAAATAAAATCCACACAAAGAAAAAAGAAAAAAACAACATCCACCCACAAACCATCAGTCAGCTCGTGACCACGACAAGTGGAACCTTGTCGAAACGTCGGGCAAACTTTCATAATTTATGAAAATAAAAATTCGTCGCATTTTCATTTTAATAAGATTCAAATTGTTTTTGTTTATGTTTTCATGACCATTAAATAAGACATGCAATGCAATTGCAGATTTTTTTGGTTGATTTAGGCGAATACAAGACATATGTTCATTGAACCTAGTCTTTTTACTAACTATTGCTAAGTTTCGTTTGTTATTTTGTGAGTTTTTATAAAGGTATTTGTATTGCTGCCTACATGTATATATGAACGGCAAAACGTCACAGTAAATGTATTAACTCTTTGCCTTGTGCAAGAGTAGGACAACCATTTATGGAATAAAGATGACAATACATGCTTCTAAGTAAGAGCATTAAAAAAAAGAAGCAAAACTAAGTGCAGTAAATGCTTTATAGCCGCGATTTAACCTTATATTTATAAATAAAGAAAACATGAAATAGATTTGTACTTCAACGCGCGCCGCTTAATTTTTAATTGTTTGTTCACAATCAGTGGAATTGAAGATGCCAGCGATGACGTGGATCCAAAAAAGGCTTTGACAATAGAAATAATAAAATAGCTTGATGTAATGTAGGTGATTACATTTAGAAGCAATTTTTTTATTTTTAAGAGTTTTAAAAGGCTTTTTGACTTGTGTTTTTGTTTCTTAGGTATTTCGAATTGATTACTTAGTGTTTTGTTGCTGAAAAAATATTTGATAAAAAACACTGTCGAGGCAAAACACTTTATTTTCATATGTTCAATAGTTTTTCCAATTTAACTTATGTTTTTGAAATTACACAATGTACATAGGTAGGTACATAATGCATGCATATTATTCATTGCGAATTTATATTACTTTCATTACTGAAACGTACACTGCAAGTCATAAGGATAGAAGCATGCATTTTCAATAGGAAGAACTCAAATTTTTTTCATATTATGACAGACTGAATACAAAATTTTAGTGCACAAGAACGACTGTTAAATGTTCAATACAAAATACTCCATAAGAACTTCAAGGCGAATTCTAATAGATAAACCCATAATTTTGTGTGATTTAAACGCGTCATAAGGATAGAAGCATTTAAAAATAGAACGAAACAGAAATGCTGCAATTAATCTTTATTTAGTTTTAAATTTATTCATATTAAATTGATTATTTTCAATAGTCAGAGTTTAAAATAACTTTTTTATTCCATGATTTTAAAAACTTCATTCTTCACAAAATTATTGTGTGAGCCAGTCACATACTTTTCCATTGCGTCGAGATCCATAGTATACGGTGGTGAAACCAACAAATATACAATTTGGCTCTTAAAGAATGGTTTTCTACTCGGGATGTGATTAATAATGGCTTTGTCGTTTTAAAAAATTCATGAGGTTTACCCGAAAATATCATACATTTTCGGAAAAATTCATTCAAGCAAGGATTTGTAGCTGTTTCCATTAATTTTTGTGTTTTGTATCACCAAGTCAATGGTAGGATTTTGCACCTCCACCAGTATGCTTCCTTCCCTGTTCTGATTTTTGTTCAGAAATCGCTCCTGTTTTCTTAGATAGTAAAAAAAGAATTGTTTTAAACATTCAGCCCATCCAAAATACAATTTTCGTCAGAAATAAATATTTTCGATAGTGTCAATTTAGCTTACCATTTTTGAACATTTCATGTCATATTCTCTTTGGCGAAACACATCCTATAGTTCTTTCTGACATTATTTAAGGGCGTTTTTTCTTAAGCTTAAGACGCTTCAAATGTTTAGCACTGCGGATAACATGGTTAGTAAATTTGCTTCAACGATAGTCTTATCCCTGTATTTGCTGCTGATAGTGCTGAATTCGATGCGATTATGTGATTCTTTTGTATTTTTCAAAGCTTTAAAGCAGAAAAAATGTTTTCATCCTATTTAGCCCTGAAAAATTACGGGTTTTCGAAATAATGGCTGATAACATAATCACTGGAGAGTTATAGAGCCGTTCAAAAATACTGCAGCATGTAAACGTTAATTTTCACTCAATCCTCTAATGCAAAAGATTTTTTTCCCATTTTTCTTAAAACATACGACTTAATGTGCTTACTCTGCAAAATGATCCATCAATGTCAAAAAAAAAAACGTTGATTTTGGCACTGCTTCTATTCTTATGACGCGATTTTAATTCATTTATTTTTGACTTAATTTAAAGACAGGTCTTCTGAATTCTATTAACCCAGTTTTCAAAAAATCGACAAGTTCTCTATTTAGTTTTGAATGCACTACTTTATTGACCTCCATACTCTTTGTATAATTTGCATATAACGGTAGCAACATCAGTTTTACTTCTTAAATATGCATGCTTCTATCCTTATGAGTATATGAAAAAGAACACAATCCATAAAATTCTATGATCAACATGTTTCCTATTTTTTAACTAGTTTGTTGGCTTTTTGCTCATAAAAAAACAAATCAAAGGAACTTTCATTTGTTTAAACAATCTAACAATCAATTTTGTATTCGTATTTAGTAATTGTGGTTTTTATTTTTCGTTTTTCTTTTGGTTCAACGTTTGGTGCTCAACAGCCCATGCTGATTTTGACAGAATCGACCCCTGAAACGCGGTAACATTTTGCTCTACACAACTGAGCTTAGTAGTCTTGTGTAAACAATTTCTTTGGTAAGTTTATTTGTTTTGATGACGAACTAGACTAAACTAAGTTCAGTTGTGTAAGGGCATAAACTTACTTTTGATCCTCAAGTCACTCATATTGAATCTAAAACACACTCTATGCTTGGATTTCTCAAGAGAAATTCTAGAGATTTCAAGGACCCGTTTACATTAAAAGCTTTGTTTTGCTCTATTGTTCGTCCATTACTCGAGTATAATTGTATTATTTGGAACCGAAGTTCAAAAATGTTATGTGACAGCATCGAGAGAGTTTCTTAGACCTGCATTGAAAGAATTTCAATTATCTGGTAGTACTGATTCAAATTATCAAAGCAGATGTCTTTTGCTTGGAATGATGAATTATAATTTTTTTTTATAATTTCATATTTGGGTGAATATTTCAAAACATTGAGTACGTTCAATACAATTAAGAACTTGAGTTAAGTTGAAATGAAACCATTGAACGACAAAACTAACTCATGCCTGTTTTGTTTATACTCAAACATTTCTTTTACTTACGGCCTTTACTTTTGTGAACAACTAAAATTGTAGTTTTGTTCATGACAAAGTTATATTTAAAGAGGTGACTTTTGGAGATGAACTTGGTAATATTATCATTTTCCAATGATCTTTGATACTTCTGCGAAAATTATCTCAATTCTACTCAAAATTGACCAATATTTTCTTTTTCTTGATTGTTACCTACCTCATTCAACTTTGTTGTTAATTATAGCATTTGCAGTTTTTGTATTTCTTCTAACTAAAAGCATTGGAATACTTAAAGCAAAAAAAAATATATATATATTTACAGAGGCACCACATAACTACAGAATGAGACAAAGTTAAACTTTTCTCCTCCAAATAACGAATCAGCTTTTACGTTTTATATCAGATAAACGAAATTTTTTGGTGCAAACATTCTCGACTAAATTCTTGACTAAATGTCAGCTAAATGACAACTAACTTTTGAAGGTATCTGGCCAATCAGAGCTCGTCGACTAACTTTTATTCGGCGCATTGAACGTACCCATTAATATTTTGGACCCAAAAATGGACATTTCCTAAAATAAATTGATTTTGTTTTATAATGGTAGGTTTTAGTTCATATTGCACAAGGAAAAGTTTTTCAGCAATTAGCCACCATTTAACTATTTTATAACAGCTTCAATTTTAATCGGAAATAAATCTTCCGACAATTGATAAACACAATCATCACTAAAAAAACTTAAACAAGATTGTTGAAATGCTCAATTTGTAGTCAAGATTAGAACTAATTTATCTTTGCTCTTTAGTACAAACTTGACTTCTACAGCGTCACACGTATATGAAAAAGTGCGCTACGGAGGTGACGTGAAATAAGGCCAAGTGTAATAAGGCCAACTTTCAAATGATGGCCTTATTTCACTCTTGAAAAGTGAAATAAAGCCAATTTTCAACAGTTGGTCTTATTTTACTTTAGCAAAGTGCAATAGGGCCAATTTATTTTGTGAAAAAAAGACCAACTTAGTTCATACTATTGGAGTTTGTAACACAAAAAGTTTTCGTTAAAGTGAGGATTGCTTCAAAAAGCATGGGTCTTACAAAAAGAAAACGTTTAAGTTATCGGGTCAATTAATTAAAATAGGGATGAATTTGGTAAGCTTATGTTTGACTGATAGCATTACTGTTTGTAAGGTTCAACGTTGTATTTTAAGGTGAAAGTATATCACCATTGTTTAACACACGTCAAGTTGCGATTGGCGCTGAAATATGGGAAGCATAAATAGTAATTTAATGTGGTCCCCAGGAGCGTAGCGATACAAATTTTAACCATGAAAGGATCAACTTGTGGTGAAAATTAAAAATTCGCGCGAATTTTGAATTTTCACACCACAAATTGATCATTTCATGGTTAAAATTTGTTTCGCTCCACTCCTGATCCTTTTTCCTGTCCACCAATAAGCAAGTAACAATTTAATATTCATAAACGCCAATAGAAGCTATTTTCTTATTTCTATAACAACTGTAATCAATCTTATAGAAAACTATTTGGCGCACATAAGCGAAGTTATAACTCTTCACAGACAGTTTGGATAAGGCTTTGTGAAGGCTTTGCAATGGAAACAATACGTTGCTACGAAAGGCTTTTTGTTTTGCTAAATAGTTGTCACAAGACTTTCTTAAGAAGGCAATAGTTTCTTTTAAGGACCGAATGTAGAGCAAACCTCTTTCATTTGCTGCAAGACCAAAGTCCTGATGTGCTTATAGCTGTCGAAACTAAGCTAAACCAGAAACACAAAATGACAAGTAAAAATTCGCGCGAATGTTTCGTATGCGCTTTTGAGAATCAGGTTCAGTGTCTCAACCGTATTGTCAATATTTTAGGTGACTCATAATTCAGGCCTTGTAATATGTCTTGTTGTTCCTCTACTTTTGTGACAAAACGATCCCAATTAGTTTTTCTGGGATTTCTATATGGTTCTTTTTGTTTTATATTATCCCCAATTTCAAATTCAATACTTCTGTGGTCAGAAAAGGAAGGTTCAGTAGATACTTTCCAGCCACTTAACGAAAAAGAGTTAGAGTTGTTAATAAGGGTTATGTCTAGCACTTCCATTCTATTTCTAGTAACGAATGTTGGTTCGAATGTTTTCCTATAACTAAATTATGTTTTATAATAAATTCAAGAATTAACTCTGCTCGTGGGTTGGTGTTTGTACTACCCCATTGTACATGATGCGAGTTAGGATCACATCCTAGGATAAGGTCCCATCTATCATCTCGACCTTTTTTGACAAGCTCCTTCGTCATTTAGTTGGGGGTATCGTCCGTCCCATGTGGCATGTAAATTGATGCGAAGACGATTGGATAGCCATTCTGTCGTTCGCATTTTACAGCGGTCTGGTCAATATAGTTGTGGGTGGATAAAAGAAATAGGTTAACCTGACTTTTAGCTACAATGCAAGTTCGAACTGTGCATTCATTGTTCTGTGGAAAGGCATACGTTACCAGGTCTTTCGATCTAAGCCCTCGTATTTGACCTCGAACTACCCAAGGTTCTTGCACCAGAGCTAGATCAATATTGTCGCTTGTCATAGCATGTACTAGGTTGGCGCTAGCGGCTTTGCTGTGATGAAGATTAATTTGGCGTATCTTCAAGCCGGCTAGTTGTTTCCCCTCTTTTCTTTTTATTCACTGTCACAAATGGTCTTATCTTGCATCGGGAGATGCCGACGCGTATTTTGTAGCCACATTTGCGCAGTAGTGGCATGGATTTGTGACTGAGTCTCACCACAATCTCCATGCCTTTATCATTGTGCGGCCCCATTTCCCACACCTGCCAGTCCTTACTTAAAAGTTCCGGGTTGAGGTTTTGGATGTTGAGTTGCACTCTTTCTTTCGGCAGATAAGGGCCGGGAAGGAATAGACGACCCTTAGGTTTGGCGAATTCTAGAAGTTATTTCCTATCGCAGACGCAGGTTGGCTTTTGGTCATGGTGCTTCCGTGTTGGCGATGAACTTCTTCAACCATTTGAGGGTTTCCGCGTCCTCACATTCCCATTTTGAATCCTTTCAGAGATGTAAGTTGTCCAAAGTGCGGGATATGCCCAGCCAATTTGTACGAGTCATTCACCCCATCCAGGATTCTGACTTCAATTAATCTCCATTGGTCATCTGTCAGCCTGCGTTCTGGATTACCAAAGTCAACAACTGCGACCCGGTGACTGTCTCTGACCACATTGGATAGTTCGTTGTTTTTTGGTTTGGTTGGGTGGAGGAGAGAATGTGTCGTCATGCCTACCTCTTTTTACACAAACCGCAACTACACCGGCGGCATTTGTTGATGCCAAAGGCGAGGGTTGAGCTTTGCCGTTCCCTCTCCCTCCAACATTATCTAGGGTTTCTCTAGCTCTAGCTAACGATATTTGTTGTCTTTCCGTTAAGGAGCTGGGTTCTATACCCTTGAGGCGTTGGAGCCTTCTTCTGGCGTTACGTACTCTATTCGGGACGTACTTCAGCGATGCTGTTTGAATGTCAGCCTGAGCAGTACCTCCTGCTTTGGTTTCCCTCTGCAAGGAGAGTACTGTACAGACACTGCCTATAGTATCGTCCCCGTCTTCCCGTGAGTCTACTTTTGGGATCAAGTTTCCTGTTGAACACGTCGTAGGTCCCGACGGGCTAGTGCCTGTCACAGTCCCAGATTTGTTCAACAGGACCCCATCACCGCCTACACTAGCCAGACAAGCCGATGAACCCACTACCGGTTCCGACGGGCTAATGCATGTCACAGACTTTGATGAGTCCACCAACTTCTCCACACTGCCTAACTTTTTCCCAGCAAGGGAGACAGTGTCATTGTCACCTAGGAATAAATTTCCTACATCCATGACACTCTCTCCAATGCTGCCGTCGGAAGTAGCCTTAAGGGCTGAAGAAGATTCGAGAAGGAAGCTCTCCTCTTCTTCTGTCATGTTGTCGTTGATTGAATCGGCTTCCGTTAAGAACTTCGTGCCCGATTCTTCCACGTCGTCCCCTTTTGTTTTTTTTTTTTTTTTGTTGTTCATTTTTGTTTCCACGAGTATGGGGGAAGGAAAAGTCCGTCTCACCCCCTGTATCACCCCCTGTACACAGATAAGGTCAGGTTACTCTTCGATTTGACCCGGTTTCGAAGAGGTACCGTTAGAATACAGCCGGTATACCCCTTGGCTGCAAACCATATAATAGGCACGGTGACGGAACACCCTGGAGTAAGGGGTGGGCAGTTCTTGGTTCGTTACTCATCAAAATCACTGTAGATCCAGGTTTCCCCAGATTCATAGATCAGATGAATCTTTAAAACTTAAGCCTTCGCACCACAACAAGGTGACTACCCTTGCTAAGGACTTACAGAAGTCATTACGGAAATCTTACCGAAATAAAAAAATTCAAACAAAATTAAAATTAATTTTTTTAACGCTTTTTTTTTTCTTTATTATTTCGATTTATTTTATCTGAGACCATATTTTTCTTTGTTCAAGTGGTGAGTTTCTTGCCTTTGCTGAAAACTAGATATTTAATTTTATTATTATTGGAAAAACTTACTTGCCTCAACCAGGGATCGAACTTGCAACCCAACGCACCCCAGTCAAACACTCATTTTTTTGCATTTTAATTCATTTTTAATTTTTTTCATTTTCTTATATCTATCTTAATGCTAGACAAAAAAATCTTAAACAACTAGCTTACATATTAACTTAACTAACTTACTGGTCCCATGCGGGCGCTCTAAATTAAACTATGACTATACTTAAACCATGCCTTTCTTCAACCAGGGATCGAACTTGCAACCCAACGCACCCCAGTCAAACACTCATTTGTTTGCATTTTAATTAATTTTTAATTTTTTTCATTTTGTTATATCTATCTTTTTTTTTTTTTTTTTTTTTTTTATAATGAGCGCACACTCAAAGGGATGATACTACCCTTATTATGTAGACACAGTGTGAGCACTAGGAAAGGGAGAGAGGGGTTGAAAGGAGGTGTCGGTGCACATTAGTTTTGAATTCCTGAATATTGCAATGGCTGGGAAAAACAGAGTGTGGCAAGGTATTCCACATTCGCATAGTTCGGCTAAAGAACGAATCTCTGTACTTGACAGTACGACCGAAGTTGGGCTCGAGGGTATATTGATGAGCATTCCTAGAAGCGCGAGTATTACGGTTGAACTGTTTAAGGGGAGGAATGCAACTGGCTATTTCTCTAGAGCAAAAACCATTAAAATAACGGTAAAAGAGGGTGAGACAAGAAACATTTCGACGATGTTCAAGCGACGTAAATGATCTTATGATGGTAATATCACCAATCAATCTAAATGCTCTACGTTCAATACTGTCCAAGAGGCTTAAGTAAGTTACAGGAGCACCAGCCCAGATATGGGAGTTATACTCAAGCTTTGGACGTATATAAGTCTTGTAGATAATAGCCAGATCAGAGGGGGAGAAAAACTTCTTGCATCGCCTTAGAAAACCCAAACATCTTGCGGCATTTTTGGCGACATCGCGTATGTGATCGTTCCACAAAAGGTGGTTGGTGATACACATACCGAGAATATCGAGATGTTCAGTCTCCTCGATGCAAGTGCCATCTATGGATAATGGCAAGGGGGGTATATCTCGCTTTAACGATACAAGACAGCATTGGGTTTTCGAAGCATTAAATTCCACGCGGTTTTTTAATCCCCATTGTACAATGCTGTTTAGGTCGGAATTTAATGAACTTATCATATTTTCTCGTTGCAGTTCCACATCCGAAGAAGAGGGATGTGAATCTGAAAACGAATATGAGAAGCTAAGAGTACTATCGTCAGCAAAACAATGTATTGGATTAGAAGTTGCAGACAGGAGATCATTAATAAAAATGAGAAAGAGTGTTGGAGATAGAACAGAGCCCTGGGGCACACCAGCATTTATTTTGTGGTTTTCAGACTTGAATCCATCCAATACAACTTGTATTGAACGATTCGAAAGGTAATTACTAATCCAATGAAGGAGGGATTCATGAAACCCGAAAGCACGCATTTTCGATAAGAGAGCCTGATGCCAAACCCTATCAAATGCTTTTGAAATATCAAGTGCAATAATCTTACTTTCTCCAAAACGATGTAAAGATTTGTTCCACTGTTCGATGAGATGAACCATGAGATCACCAGTGGATCTATTGCTACGAAAGCCGTATTGTCGGTCATTAAGAAGCTTTCGATCTTCGAGATATTTCTTGAGCTGATAATTAATCAGCGTTTCCATGACCTTGGAAAGAAGGGACGTAAGTGCAATCGGTCGGTAATTAGACGGTGAGGAAGATTCGCCTTTTTTGGGAATAGGCTGGACAAATGCAGTTTTCCATCCGCTCGGAACGAGACCTGAGGAGTAGGACAGATGAAAAAGCTTACGCAGTGGTTTTGCCAGTGTTGAAGAACACCTCTTTAGAACAATAGCGGGGATACCATCCGGACCAGCGGATTTATGTGTGTTAAGATCTTTTAGGACTCTCGCTACAGTACGAGTGCGAAAAAAGATTTGCCCCATAGAATCACTAACTCGCTCAAGTACAGGCGGAGTCATAACACTCACTGGCAGCGTTGAATTGGCGGCGAACTGCCTAGCAAAGAGATTAGCTTTCTCTAGAGAGCTAACAAATGGAGTGTCATTCACAACGAGCGTAGGAACCGAGGAAGAGGAAGAATTCCTCATATTTTTTACAAATGACCAAAAATTTTTACTGCCTTTGGGACATTGCAGTATTTTTTGCCGTAATTTTTGGTCATGTAAAAATTTGGTCCGTCGAATATGGGCGTTGCAGGCCTTCCTGGCTTGCTTGAACTTATTCCGGTTTTCCTCAGTTGGATTGGCTTTAAGACAACGGAAATTTACCTTCTTGACCCTAATAACCTCTTTACAGCTCGCATCGAACCATGCGTTCTCTTTAGGTCTGATGCTTTTAACCCTGTTCGGGATAAAAGTTCTCATTCCCAGGAGAATCAAACTTGTTATCATATCAGCGCTGGCGTCAACGTCACTATCGAGGAAGCATAGTGACCAGTTAAAGATCCTAAAATAATTATTGAGACCGTCCCAGTTGGCTTTCTCGTATTGCCAAACGGTTCTCTTAGGAGCTCTTTCTTTAACTGGAGAGTTTTTACACGAGAAATTTGCTGATATGACACAATGGTCAGATGTGCCTAGAGGAGATAGAACACTAATAGTGTACTTACCAGGGTCAGAGGTAAGAAACAAGTCAAGAGTGTTTTCTGCTCGACCTACCACGTCCGATATTCGAGTGGGCTCGTTGACCAACTGAGTTAGGTGGTTAAACTCAGCGAAGATCTCAGCACACACTCCTTCTGGTGTTGCCTGGCCCGAATGTTGAAGCCATGAAGAATTGTGTACATTGAAATCGCCCGTAACAACGATTTCAGTGCGAGGATAGGACGAAACAATTCTTTGGATGGAATCAGACAAAGCATCAAATTCACGAGAAGTTGACACTCTGTCTAGATTGGGGCTTCGATAAAGGAAGCAATAGTGAATGATTTGCTTATTCACGGAAAATTTAAACCACATAAAATTGAAAAAAGAATTGGCGCAGAGACCATATTGTGGCAAAAACTGATAAGCAACATCATTCCTAATGTATATGGCGAGACCATGGTGGGAAAAGAATAATGGCACCAAGTTATACCCATGAATAAAGAATTCAGTAGGATCGGAATCCTCACCTACTTGGGTTTCACTTAGTGCCAATACAGCTGGCCTGTTTAAAGCAGTATGGGAGTACACAGAAAGAAAATTCGCTCTAAGCCCACGAATATTACAATAATCTACCCTGAAATTTCCAGCCATTGCAAATAAAAGAATAACAAAAACCAAAACAGACAAAGACTATAAGAAAAATATTACTGAGTTGAACCACAGAATGCTATTCGATACACGCCACCACTAGTGTTATGCCTTAGTAGTGACAAGAATCGAATCCGGCCCTGTTAATGCAAAACAGTAACATTTTTTTTTGTCAACAATCTGTTATCAACGATGACGCAGCCTGTGTATAAATTACATTAGTTATAAAACCAATGCAATTTGATACACATGCTAAGCCATGCGATTGTAAGAGAAAGGGGAAAGTGAAGGATGGTACTCACTGTGCTATGCTGAGCTAGCTTATCATGATTTATTATTTTTTTATTGGTTATTGGTTGTTTGTTGTCTTTGTTTTATTGTATTAATTTTAGTGTGGCGTGGTTTATTGATTTTTTTTATCACTATTAATATTTTTTTTTGATTGCTATTTTTTTGCTATTTTTTTTTTTTTGTTTCGTTTTGTTATTGATATTTATTTTTATCATTTGAAATTTATAGGAACAAATAACACGACTAGGCACAGACTCAAACAAGACGCGCACGGGCAACAGACGATCGACGCAACTTTATGCTAGACAAAAAAATCTTAAACAACTAGCTTACATATTAACTTAACTAACTTACTGGCCCCATGCGGGCGCTCTAAATTAAACTATGACATACTTAAACAATGCCTTTCTTCATGAATTTTAAATATAAGTTATTTTACTTATATTTAAAATTCATGATTACTTTAAACTAACGAGAAAATTATTAAAAAAAACTCATTATCTATATCATTATTTTTTTAATTTTTTATAAAACTTAAAGCTACCCTTTACCTAAATAAAACTAATTAAAATTAAATTATACTTAATAAAACTAACTTGAACTACATTATATCTAATTAAAACTACAGCCACCAGCATTTTTTTTTTGCATACGCATATGCATACTCACGCACGCCCATACACATGCATATATGTACATATATATATATATACATATATATTGCCAACCGCAAGTACCCACATACAAAAACATTTACTTCTGTACTTATTTTTTTTTTGGTGCAACCGTCACTGTTCTACCTACTCTACCTATATTTACCTTAGAACTATGTAAGTCGGCCAAAGCAACAATGTGGTCAACTTTCAATATCACGGTGGTCACCCAACCACCAGAATTTTTTGACTTGCTTAATTAAGTCCTTTCTGTCCCGAAGGGGCACAGCTCTACTGAACCGCAGACGTTATGCTCCGTTTCCAGAGCCGACGTCCCGATCGTAAAGGAGTCGCCGATCCACCGTCCTACGGCCGACGTGGTAGATTAACGGAATCTATCCTGTATCAGCCCACGACTGTCTAAAAAGAGGAATGTCTCGGGCGTGATGAAACCGTTAAGACGTACACTTTCACTATACTCATCATTGGGGTAGTAAGCCCCAAAAATAAGTCCATTGGTAGAGGTCATGGTTAATATTTTAACTTCCAGTGATCACAATTTCGCTGAATCTTGTCGAAGTCACACTGCAGAAGAATTCTGATGACTTCAACTTTTGGACCCGTTCGGCATACGCAATTGAATGAGTTAGACTACCTATCAGATCGCTGGTGTAAATACTAAAAAGAATCGGTGAGTTCACAGCTCCTTGCTGTAGACCATTTTTAATATCAAAAGTTGTGGTAGAAGTTACATTGCCACTTTTGACATAAGAATATATAACAGTGGTTTACTTATGCCAAATCAAGTTAATTTCAGATAAAGATCTTCTAACCATACGGTGTCTAAAGCCTTCTCTAAATCAACCAGAACGGCACCCGTGCATTGATTTTTCGCTTTGTTCCATTGAACATCAGAAACTAACTTAGATGAATAGTGTCATGTCCCGCCTTAAAGCCAAACTGATTGTCTGGAATAATATTTTTGTCCTCAGCCCACTTGAACAGAGTTCTATTGAGAATCTTTTCGAATACTTTACTGATACTTGGAAGAAGACTTATCGACCGAAGATTTGCCGGATTGGAGCTGTCCTTTCCTTTTTTGGGAAGAGGATGGACCACAGCTGTCTTCCAACCCACTCAATAATATGCATTATTCAATGCGTTGTTGAACAGTGTGGTATAAATGTCTATGGCTTCCTCAGAGAGATGTCGTAACACAATGTTGGGTATACCATCGACCCCCGCAGATTTGTTTAAAAAATTAACTGAAGTTCTACCTCCGAAATTAACAATGAATTGGGTCCATTTCGCTCGGCGATGGTGGCGTTGGCCACATGTTCATCATTGAACACGATGAAACGGGTATTCTCGGATCGCCATTGCGTTATGTTATTTCCAAGGTAGAAATTGTGCAGCAAGGCTCTGTTCTCCAGGTCATGATTCGGACGAATGCTAGCATTCACCTTATACACTTGCTGGAAAGCAGCCCCCACAGCTTCTACCTTTTCCTGAGGATCTTCTATCATAAAAAAGGCATCGAAAACGGCACCCTCCGGATCTATTCCCGCAATCCTAAGTATGTATTCGTTATCTGTTGTTCTCTGGAGTTTAAGACATGGAAGTTCGTTTTGATCATTTCTTCTAAATATTTTATTTATTTGGGGAAACATACTAGGGTCGCTAGAATTAACGGCCCGAATATAAATTAATACACAATCTATAATTTTGTTTAATCAGAACATTAATGTTTTTGATCGACGACTTCAATGTCCTAATCTCCAGATCACGTGTGTCCGTGAAACGTCTGTAAAGAAGTTTCAATCTAGTTAGCAGTCCACTTTTTTGTCGGTGTAGTGCGTCGATTGTCGCGTTCTTGTATAAACCAGTAGGGTCTTGTTCCTTATATTTTGGGATTTTTATGTAAATTTTTCCTTTAATTGTTGTATTCATTTGATTTAGGTACCTGTCGATCTCGACGTTCATCAGGTTCTTGTCATTTGGTGGAGAAATGTCATCGGAACGTATTTCTCTTGCCAAGGAGTTGGAGAAGCGTGGCCAATGCGTCTTACTGAAAGTGTAAGAGTGCGCTGGCACATACTCATCCAATTCCACAAGTTCGCTTGGAAGCTGTATTACGGTGGCAAGTCCGCAGTGATCACTGTCGTATTCAATCGTTCGTAAACAGTTTCTTGTCAGTTGATTTGTTGCATCAGTTATAACTAGTCGTGAGTCAAGCAGTAAAAGATCCAGAAAACTACCACTTCTCGGAAATGACGGTATATCTGTAGGTCGATCCTACACTCAACACTGTATCGTCCCATCTAATTAAAAAGATGGTTCCCTCTAGAATTTTGTACTTAATTTAAACAATCTATATGTTTGGCGTTCAAGTCCCCTGCCATGAGATAATAATTCTCATCCAAGTTCAGTCATAAGCATTCAAAAAGTTTTTCGAGCTCTGCGATAAAATTAGCCGGCTGAGGTCCGTCAGGTGCGTACACAGCGATTGCGTCATTCTTTTCCCTTGTTGGAGAGGAATGCAAACGATGCAAGCTTCTAGCAACCCAAATATTCGCACTTCACTATTATATATAACTTTATGTTTAATACCCTTTCGTAAGAATATTGCGACCCCACCCCCTTGAGAGGAGTTGGGACGATCCCTTCTTACGATATTGTAATTTTTATTAGTCATTTTGTGTTTCTGGTTTAGCTTAGTTTCGCTAGCCATAAGCACATCAGGACTTTGGTCTTGCAGCAAATGAAAGAGGTTTGCTTTACGTTCGGTCCTAATCAGTGTTCACATTCACAGCTAGGATCTTAAAGGGTCGCTCAGGCATCGCGCCTTTAACCATATCGCGTTGGCGGCAGAATAGAGTAGAGGTAATACACCTTAGCCGCCTGCTCCCTGATCTGTTTTTGCACGTCGGTGACCATACATGGTCAGTATGGTCAGCAACACCTGCATCAGATCTGCCTCAGGCCCATGAGCCGTAGGCACATGGGCCTGTTTGGTTACCTGTGGTTGAGGCTGTCCTGTTATTGCCCTTTCGGACGCCATCTGGGCGTAGGAAATTTTGGGGTTAACGGATATTATGGGTGGACCTACTTCTGGGCGTCTTACCTCTATCAGTCAAACACTCATCCACTAGGCCAACGTTATGTATACAGAACGAAGATCGAATTTTAACCAGTTGATACCGTACCTACTTGGTACTATAGGAACAGATATGAAGCTATACAGTTCGATTTAAAATTCAGCATAAGCAGTTTTTTTTAATTTATAATTATTATATTAACTGCCTGTTGGTAAAATATAATAATATTAATTTCTTATGCGAGCAACAGCTGTCATCAGCAAGCCTATTTGGCGCAAAATATCCCTTTGTTAATATTTTTATTCGAGCAGTTGTGTTAATAAGGAAATTAGTTTTCTTTAGTTTGTCATCAACAACTAAGCAGAGATAATTTTTTTATGTGAGCTATAGCTGTCATTAACAAACACACCACGTGGCATATTTTCCAAGTGGTATTGCAATAGCTTTCTTAAGGGAATTATAGTTTTCTTTAGTTTGTTGTTAACAACTAAAAGAAGAGTTCCTTTTTTATGTGAGCTATAGCTGTCATTAACAAACAAACCACCTGTCATATTTTCCATGTGGTATAATTATGTACGCTAGGGAACTATAGTTTTCTTTAGTTTGTTGTTAATTACTAAAAGAAGAGTACTTTTTTTATGTGAGCTATAGCTGTCATTAACAAACAAACCACCTGTCATATTTTCCATGTGTTATAATTATGTACGCGAGCAATAGCTTTCTTAAGGGAACTATAGTTTTCTTTAGTTTGTTGTTAACTACTAAAAAAAGAGATACTTTGTTTATGTGAGCAATAGCTGTTATCAAGAAACAAATCAATGTATGCACATTTCAACGTGTATCTATGTACTTTAATGCGAGCAATAACTATCTAAGGAAATTTCGTGCAAAATAAAGTGTTGTGTTATTGTGTTATTGTGTATCTTTTAATATTAAAATTTAGTAAATGGTGAAAACTAAAAGTGTCTGTACACATGACATTTTGACGAAACTTAAAACCAATATTAAAAAACTACTACCTGGCGCAAGGAATGCAACAACGACTGCATATAGCGGCAATAAATGTTTATTAGCAACCTTAAAGAAGTCTTATGATAAACTCTATACAAGTCATATGGGTTATCGTATATTTATATATAATAAATTCGAAGTATCAATATTATCTTAAAATAAAACGTTTTAAAAATTATTATTGTATAGAATTAATAGTAACATTTTATAAAATAGTGATGGACTTGAATAAATAGAATCCTGAATCACACGCTTTTAACTTGCAAGAAATTATTTTGACTGTTCGAATTGCTTCGGTTAACAAGCCTTTTAATTGATTTCGAGTATAAAGCTTTATACAAGCCTTTACATTTAGATTTTGTCTGACTTACTTTGACAAACCTTACAGCGACCTTATGAAAAGCGATTTTATCTTTTCTCCGTATGGTTCGCGAGTATTTTCTGCCAAATGCTTTAAGGAAGCTATTGTTTAAAATATTCAATGAAAAACAGTTAACATCTATAAATAAGCCTTACTACAACACTAAAGAAATAATAGCTTACTAATTTTTTGAAATTGGACCTTACACAAGTAAAATTGTTAGTTGGGGCTGGCTTAATTGAAACAAGTTTGTCCGAATCGGTAATTGTACATAGTAAAAACAAACAACCTTATTGGGCCAAGTACACTCTCCTAAACCTAAATAGAAACAAAATGTTCAAATTTATAGCATTTCTAAAATGAAATAAGACCGAAATCTTAAACGATGCATTCTTTGTGTGCTTTGGTAATTGGTGCTCATACGCAACCGAAGTATTAAGTCCTGTTAAAGAATATACACTTCAGTGCATTCACAGGATATGTGTCTACATATATACAATTTTAATCTTTGGTCGTATTTCACTGTATTACGATAAATTAAAATTTATCAATTAAAAGCGCAATACCACCAACATGGCGTTATTTTACTTTTGTGAAATAAAGCCAACCATAAAGCTGGCTTTATTTCACGTCACCCGCTATGGGTTGTCAAAACTAGCACTAAGTTATCTTTGCTCTTTAGTACAAACTTGACTACTGCAGCGCCACACGTATAGCTTCCAATCCCATATAATGATTCTTTAAATTTCTTTTACATTGTTAATCTTTTTAGTTGAGAGCAAAGATTATCTTTATTATTCGTGAATATAACAACATCGCTAAATGTTGCGCTTGTAACACAAACACACCATTGGTACGGGACGTCAGAGATACATTCGCATATGGTTTTTTACATTCGGTGTACTACATCCTTAAGGTTTGCTTTTAGTATTTTTGTTGTCTATGATTCACCCTTCGAAATATTAGGTACTAATAGTTTAATGCAGGGAAATTTCTAACCCCAATTTTCTTTTTATTTCCAATTTTCTTTTTATCGAAACAAACAAACGAAAACGCAACTAGTGAAGTAGTGAGTTACCGGTGTAGGAACAGCCTAACCAAAAAACCCAAGTTTGTGAACAGACCCAAAAAGCTGATGATTTTGAAAAAGGCGGGATAATTAATCCACCACTCAGCTTAGGTGAGAGTGTGTGCAGTTTTCTTTTGTTCTCACGAACACTTTCTCACCTAAGCTGAGATCAGCTGATATCGAAGCTTGTAGGTAACGTCAAATTAAATGACAGGATATCAAAGCTTGTAGGTAACGTCAAATGTGTTTCTTTTTTGCTTTAGAGCGGGAGATCAATCGGAACCCTTGTAGGGTACACACGGTGGCGCTGCCTTTGCGCCACCATCAAAGTAATAAAAAGTAAAAAGCAAAAAGTAACTAGAAAAAAAAAAAAAAAACCGTCAATTAAGTGGTAGCGACGGTGGTCTTTGGACCTCCGTCAATTTTAAGATAAAAACGTAACTCAAGTTAGTAGTTTCAGGGTGGCTTGTCCCCCAGTAATTCGGACTGCTTATAAAAGCAGCAAATACGGAGCTAGGAAGCAAAATTAGGGATTGGTGTTCAACAGCGCTCCAAGCAACCAGCAATGGCCAGGATGGAAGTAACATTTTGTGAGAGATGTACAATAGCGCTCCATATAACGACATCGATGGACGAAAACTTCCCACCCAGCTAATATTTTACTGCTAGATACCCAACGGTACATCAGGCATCGACTACAACAGTAAAGTTTATAACGTGACAACAATTTTATAACGTGACAATCCAGCGTGCAACAGTGTTTCTGTCTTCATACATATAAAGTGTTCAAATATTTAAGTATACTGTGATAGTTTCACTTTATCGTTTTGATATTTTAATGTAATATAATTTGTTTCAATCAAATTTTCATTGAAAACTTAATAATTAATTATTTACGTATATTCCTAGGGCGGTCTCGCTCTATCAAGCTATCTAATCATACCATTTATAAGTGTTAATAATTTAAACATAATATATGCATTGCATATATAGTAAAAGTACTGAGCTCTCGCTCTAACTTCAAAAGAAATTTTATTCTCAATGTAAATTATTTTATTTTAGTGTTAGTTTTTAAGGTATTTGTAAATATATATGTGACTTTCCGTCTCAAGCAAAAAAAATAACACTTATGAGCAAAAGTAGTGTAACTATATATCTTTTATATAATAACTGTTCGCCACGAGGCTTTACATTATACACAACTGAAAAAGAAGGCCATACATTACAGCCACTTTTGTACTCGCTAAAGCGAACAAGAATTAGAATTAGAATAAGACAAAAATGTAACTCGAAACTAAAAGACTCAATAAAATTCAATTCAATTGCTTTAGAGCGTTCAGAGCACAGAATTTGCGTTTCTTTTTTAAGTTCAGAGCATTATCAGAGCTCGCTCTATGAGCTCAGGATTAATCCACTGAGCGTTCTGAGCAAAGCAATCGATGTGACATTTTACAGAAGAAATATGGGTAGAAAAGTATGGATAAGCAATTGTTACATCGATTATGCAGTGAAAAACAATTAAAATGGCGGAAGAAGCTAGTCGTTTTGCCAGAAGGCAAAAACAATTATTTTATAAATAATATTTTTAACCAAATATTTCATAGATTATACAACACATACATTACATACAACATACATACAAAAAATTCAGATACATCACATACAATTTTCTGTTTCATAGATTTCACTGGAAGTAATGTATTAATTTTGTTTTGTTGTATGTAATGTATTAATTTTGACATTTCATACTGCTGTCATTTTATTCGCATAAAATGTGAGTTTGTTTTTTCGTTCAATAAAAAAAAATTAAAACCAAATAAAAATAAGTGTTTTAATAAAAATTATCCTACATAAATAAAAGTTGTCGTAAATTAAAAGTAATGCAAAATGGATGTAATTTTTATTGGTGAAGACCTACTTTTTGCTTGTAATAATATACAAGAATTTTGTAAAACAAATTAAGAGGACTCGAAAAAACTTGATTTTGAATTTATTTCAAAGATCTCGCCCATAGTCATAAATCATAACATAACTCTTTACCAAGACCAAACAAAAAATTTAAGTCCTCGCTCATATGTTACTCATGAGAAGTCGAAATTTATGAGGCTCTTATCTAAATTAATAGCGATAAGTAAATACCATTCCTACGACAGCTAAGAGCAACCTACAAAGTGAAATGAATATAACTTATTTGATAAAATTAAATTTATTAATTAATAAAAAATATCACTTTCTTATATTTTCGCTCAGCAAAACTCATTTCAGAAATATTTTAGTATTACTTACAGCAAAACTTTTTGCTGTATGAAATTAATGATAAATTTACCGGTAGTTGTATTAAAACAATGTATTAAAAAATTTTAGGAAACAGAATCATACATTATTGGAATACTTCCAATCGATCCTTCTAAAATACATTGATGTATGACGGTACATCATGCAACATTTCTATGAAACAGAATTAATACATCACAATTGCCAAATTAATACATTGTATGTGATGTATGATCTATGAAACAGGCCCCTGAACGACAAAAGAAAAACGCCTATTGTTACTATATATCAATTTGACGCTTTTTCGTTACCAAAAATTCCAGTTCACTAGTGTGTAAGCCGCGTAAAAGAACTTCGTTCCTAAAAAACTTATAGTACAAGCTTCAAAAATGGCTCAAATTACGCATAATAAAATTATTTATAAGACTGCGAAAAAAATTTGGGTTTAGTTCTTTTAGTTTTCTCCTAAAAATTTTGTTGTTACTTACTATACACAAAATGCAAAAACTTTTATGGTTAATAATAATTAGTGTTAAAAAGAATTTAAAATAAAAAAAATAAGGATAAATACATTTTTTCAACTTTGGGCCAAAATATTATTAATTAAACGGTATAACATATAGCAAAATTATGTTTTTAACATTGCTTAACATTATTTGGCGTCATTAAAATTTCGTTTTACATTTGTGCAATGTACTAGGGTTGGCTCTTACCATACAATTTAGTTCAAAACGTCTTTTTTTTTTTTTTTTTTTTTTTTGTTATTTCAATTTCAATTTATTTATTTAAAAATGGCGTACAAATAAGACATAGTCTTTTATAGTACCAAAGCTTAAACAATTTTTTGCGGAAAAAAGAAAATTATAAAATATTTAAAACTATAATTAAAATAAAAGAATAAACTTCAGAAAAATTAGATACATTTAAGAAAAATGACATAATTATAAGCAAATTCAAGACATTATAGTTAGTAATAATAACTTAATTTTTAGCTAAAAAAAGTTGAATGTATATTTGTATATTTTTATTTTATTTAATTTATTTGCTGTTTTCTTTTTTTTTCTTTTTCTTTTTTTTTCACTTTTTCTTTTTTTTTTAATTAAAATTCAGAAATAATGCTTTTTTAAACTTTATTGTTCCAATAATCTGCCTTACCATTATAGGCAGGGAGTTCCATAGTCTGATGGCATAAACAAAGAAAAGTCTCGAAGAATTTAAATAATTAAAGGAGTGTGTTGTGAGGTTCAAAGTTCGAGCAGATCGCGCAAAACGGAGCTTTTCAAACAAATATGGTGGTGTTTTACTATTAATAATCTTATGTAAGAACAAGCAACATCTAGAATCAAGAAATTGCTTGAAGGTACATCCAAGGACAAGTTGATGATAATGGGAAACGTGGTCGAATCTTCGCAATCCATAAACATACCTAACCATGTCATTGAAAGCAACAGTTAGTTTCTGCAGGGAGTGTGAATCAAGCCTACAGTAAACCACTGCAGCATAATCAATGAAAGGTAGTAACAAAGATTTAATAAGCCTCAGTTTAGTGTCTAAAGGAGTCAGGGCAGAGTAAAGATTTAGCTTTCGTAGACCACCATAAATTCGGCCGATGGATAAGTTGACATGATCGTTGGCTGAAAGGTTCCGATTTATTTTGAAGCCTAGATTAGTGACTGATTCAACAAATTCAAGTTGACAACATGATATGAAGACTGGTGGTAGGTTTGTTACATCAAATTTCTTTTTAGAAATAGCAATGGTCTGTGATTTAGAAGGATTAAGAGTTAACCCATTGCACAAAGACCAATTGTAGACCTCTAAAAGATCTTCATTTACCCTGCATATAAGGTCCTCCAACAAGTTAAATGGTCGTGAAAGGTATAATTGAACATCATCAGCATAAAGATGCAACATAACACTATGACAAACTTGGGGAAGGTCGTTAATGAACATGCAAAACAGCAAAGGGCCCAAAATTGAGCCCTGCGGAACACCAGCAAGCAGATTCATTGAATCAGAAAAAGTGTCACCAACTTTTACTCTCTGACTTCGGTTCTCTAAATAGTTTTTTATTAAACGAACCGATCGTCTACTGAATCCAAAGTATAAATTCAGCTTTTTACACAAGATTTCATGGTTGACTCGGTCGAAAGCCTTGGAAAAATCGAGCAGACACAATATAGTCAATTTATCCAGATCATACGGAATTCTTATGTCGTCAAGTACCTTAACCATTGCTGTAGGACAACTATGATTAGGGCGAAAACCCGATTGCACTGAAGTTAATAAATTATGGTGGCTAATGTGGTTAAATGAGCTGGTTATACAAAAATTGATGATGTGTTTAAAAGTGGATAGAATTTGAGGTAGTATTATTTTAATAAATTTAATAGCAACACCATCCTCACCTTTGGAATTAGACTTAATAGAATGAATGCTGATAAGCAATTCATTCTCAGAGACGACTTCAAAGTCAAATTCATTAGAACCTCCATAAAAGATGTTAGTATTAGGTGCAAAGTTTGAAGCCTGTACGTTATCTGATGTGAAAGCGTTGTTGAGATCGTTTGGGTCAGGCAAGTTAACAACAACCTCCTTTCTACCAACCCCAATAGAACGCAAAATGCTCCACAATTTGCGAGAGGTTTGGTGGGTGCTTAATTTAGACATAAAAAATCTTTTTTTAGCTCTTCGAGTTACAAACGTTGAATGGTTACGAGCACGACAGAAATTCTCCCAGTTTATGGCAGAAGGGTATTGCTTCCATTTAGAATACAATTTACGTTGATTTTTAATAGAACTAAGTACTTCAGATGTTAACCACGGACAATTCATGTTACGAACTGTAACTGTCTTCAATGGAACATGTTTTTCGTACAGTTCCAGCAGTAAGTATTGAAAAAAATTAATTTTATCATTTACATTGTATAAACAATAACATAAATCCCACGGGAAATTACAAGCGTCAAATAGTAGTGCATCAAAGTTAATAGATTTAAATTCCAAAATATTCAATATAAAACGCTTTGTCTAGTTAATGTTAAACTACATAGTTTTCTTTATTGAATAAAACGACTTAACAGCAAAAAGAATGATCGCTACAATATGAGTTTGATGACTGAATTGTTACAAGAAATTAAAGGAATCTGGTTGGCATTTGGAAGGAACTCTAGTTGGTATTTGGAAGGGACGCTGTTTCCTATTACCCTATCTTTCGTTCGTCCGTTTGTTCACGTAAGGTGTCGGTTCGTTGTGTGAGTATGTGTGTGTGAACCGTTCACTGACTAGTTGTATGTTCACTGTCGTCCGCTTCTCAATCTGAATTGAATTGAATTGAATTTTATTGAGTCTTTTAGTTTCGAGTTACATTTTTGTCTTATTCTAATTCTAATTCTTGTTCGCTTTAGCGAGTACAAAAGTGGCTGTAATGTATGGCCTTCTTTTTCAGTTGTGTATAATGTAAAGCCTCGTGGCGAACAGTTATTATATAAAAGATATATAGTTACACTACTTTTGCTCATAAGTGTTATTTTTTTGCTTGAGACGGAAAGTCACATATATATTTACAAATACCTTAAAAACTAACACTAAAATAAAATAATTTACATTGAGAATAAAATTTCTTTTGAAGTTAGAGCGAGAGCTCAGTACTTTTACTATATATGCAATGCATATATTATGTTTAAATTATTAACACTTATAAATGGTATGATTAGATAGCTTGATAGAGCGAGACCGCCCTAGGAATATACGTAAATAATTAATTATTAAGTTTTCAATGAAAATTTGATTGAAACAAATTATATTAAATTAAAATATTAAAACGATAAAGTGAAACTATCACAGTATACTTAAATATTTGAACACTTTATATGTATGAAGACAGAAACACTGTTGCACGCTGGATTGTCACGTTATAAAATTGTTGTCACGTTATAAACTTTACTGTTGTAGTCGATGCCTGATGTACCGTTGGGTATCTACCAGTAAAATATTAGCTGGGTGGGAAGTTTTCGTCCATCGATGTCGTTATATGGAGCGCTATTGTACATCTCTCACAAAATGTTACTTCCATCCTGGCCATTGCTGGTTGCTTGGAGCGCTGTTGAACACCAATCCCTAATGTTGCTTCCTAGCTCCGTATTTGCTGCTTTTATAAGCAGTCCGAATTACTGGGGGACAAGCCACTCTGAAACTACTAACTTGAGTTACGTTTTTATCTTAAAATTGACGGAGGTCCAAAGACCACCGTCGCTACCACTTAATTGACGTTTTTTTTTTTTTTTTTTCTAGTTGCTTTTTGCTTTTTACTTTTTATTACTTTGATGGTGGCGCAAAGGCAGCGCCACCGTGTGTCCCGCTTCTCAATCTTAATATCGGCTATCCTGCCGTTAGTGTTGGCTAAACATCGAAATATTTTACTATCGATAGTATATATATTTTTTTTCGGAAAAACTATCGATACTATCGATCAAAAATGTTAAAAAGATAAGATAAAATCTTCTTTTTTTTTCGGCTTTTAGGTCACGATGAGTTTATAAATGAAACAAATATGTTGCCATTTACTTTTCCCGACGTTTCGGCAGGGGTTGCTACTCAGGGGAACTTTATTGTGAAACATAAGAAACAGAATATATAACACTTGTATTATGACAACTCAAAATAAGAACTTACGTTATGTAGAAACAAGAGAAGTTTTAAATTAACAATTTGTTACATGAGTAAAATTAAAATTACTTTTGAAATAAATAAAAGAAAAATGTATGCACTTTAAAATTAAGTTTAGTCTTTTATAAACCAAACAAAATTTTACATTGAGCAATATACAGCCGATATGTTTTGTGTGTCTATTTTCCGATTCATGTTATAATTGTTGTTAATGATGTGCAAAGTTTCCAGTGTATATCGTTTTGATGCGTGCCGTTCAGTCTGTAGAACCTTCACGTCGTCAAAATCTGGAAAGTGGCCAATTTCAATTGCATGACTGGCTAAAGCTGTTTTACCAGGGTTGTTGGATTTAATGTCTGATTTATGGTTAGACATACGTTGGCGAGGAAACTGTTTAGTGGTACCAATATAACACAAATCGCAGGAGTCATCCGGTTTTCCTTTACAGTTAATTTTACAATTACAATTGGTCAATAATTTTGTCTGGGATACTATCGATCTACTATCGATAGTTTTTTTTAAATCATTTATTGATCCAGGGGCCTATTTCACAGATCATACATCACATACATTGTATGATTTTTATACTTTCTATACATCCTGTAAAATTCTGTTTCACAAATTTTGTAGTCATACAATAAATTATCATACATTTAATACAGCAGAATAATTTGCTGTATAGGTAAAAAAAAGTACTGCAAAAACTATAAAATAATATTGTTTGCAAAAAAATAAAGCAATTACAAGATTTAATCAATAATGATAAAATATTTTTATTGATTATTGTTAGTATTCGTCATGTTTGTCATGTTATTTGCAAGCTGTTGCTATGACGTTATTAAAATATTCCTTATTGATTGTTTATTCTTGTCATATTAACAAATGTTATTTGGCATGTTGTTCTGATATATTTTACTAAGATATCAGTCAAATGTCACATCTCATACAACATACACTGGAATTATACAATTATTCCAATGAAATCTGTGAAACAGAATTTTCGATGTAATGTATGACAATCGATTTGTTGTATGTTGTATTAAATGTATGTGATATATGATCTGTGAAATAGGCCCCAGATCTCTTACATAATATATGTTTATGATAACAAAATATGAACATAAAATTATACTGTTCAAATAAAAAACAAATAAAACAAACTATTGTTGCAACAAAACTGATCTGATCTGTTCTGGATCAGATTTGCGTCGCTTTTATGCTTTTATTTTTCTCGAAAGAAGAACTGCAGGAGACGCAGTCCTGTTAAGGCAGAAAATCGATCAAAAGTAAATGAAGAAGCTGTAATGCAGAGAAACTTGATCGACATTTCTCGAAGTGAACTTGTAGATTTATGCCAAAAAGTAAGAGCCATAGCTTATTAGAGTGGCTAGGTGTTTTTTAGTAACTTTAATATTTTTCTAAATGTCCATACGATTTGGAGCTCATTTGCAGATTGAGTAGTCCGGTTGCACGAATTGTCCAAAATGGAAACACCTCCGCAATGACCGAGGACGTGTTTCAAGACCCGTTGACATTTTCAACAGACCTCCGACATGTTCGTGGTGGTAAGTTCCGTTCCGATGTAAAGTCCGACAAGCACAAGTCCATTCACCATACAACCGATCGTATTCGAAAAAGTTTCGTAGGACCGTTAGTACAAACAGTACGAATTGTTTGTGGATGAAATTGATAAAGATGAGAAAGATGTTGATCCCTCTGTCGGTTTTAACCAGCAATTTGAATCTAAATATTAAAATTTTTTACACATAAGAGTGTAAGAGTTAAACTAGCAAGTCGTCTTTTTTTTAAGCTCCAGTATATAATAAATATTTAAGTGGTTTTAATTTGAAACTAAAATTCAAAAACATTCATTGCCCTTCGTTTTAAAAATTGAAGGTGAGTTAATTAAAACTAAAACCAAGAAAAGAGATAATTTAAGGGAAAACCACAAAACAAAACAAGGAAAAAAATTAAATTAAAATTGAAACTTTATCTGCCATTGTGACGGTAATATGCAACGGTCACCCTCACCAACAAAAAGCACCGAAACAAAAATCAACACACCAGAACAAAGTTCATATGCAAAGAGAGAGCTAGCGGAAACCTCCCCCGAAGATTTTCCACCACAAAAAATAGCCACAGACAAAAAGAAAACAACCATGTCCGTTGGAACAATGCCAATATCTGATCTAAAGATCATGATTGCAAGCACCATGATTTTGCTACTGGACGAAAAACTCAAGGATCTGCCCACTAAATCAGATGTGGACAAAATTGGAACAGACATACATTTACTGCAACAAAACAATCTCTCACTGCAAAGTAAACTCGAACAAATGGAGTCCCGGTGCTTCTCTCTTGAACGGCAAGTTGAATTTCTGTCAAGAAAAGCCAACGAAAAAAATATTATTATGCACTTTCCGGCTCAACTAAATGTTTCCGCGGAGGATAAGGCAAAAACAATGTGTTTGGATCTACTCCAAACACAAGATCCTGCAGCAATAGCAGCCACGCGAGTGGTTCGTTCACGAAATACAAACATTGCCAATGTAATTGTTGAACTGCAAAACCGAGAAGACGTAGGGCGAATACTTCAAAAAGCGACTAAGTTCAGAGGAACTGGCATATCACTGCACAGAGACTATCCCGCCGCGGCAAGAGAAAGAAGAAGAAAACTAATAAACATTAAAGTAAAAATATTTTCAAAAAACAAAAACATTAAAACATTTATTCGAGGAGACACTTTGAAAATTGAAGAAAAAACATTTTATTTCAACTCAAACAATGTTTTGACATATGATGATGAAGGAGGTATGATGTTTCTGCAGCAACTGATCGATGACAGCATTGAAGTGACAGCTGCCGAAAATCACATCAGGGACCCTCAAACTTCGATGACAGCAGTGGTGCCAAATTATATTTAATAAAAATGCCGTCAGTCACATTTATACTAAAAATTATTTTAAAACTAAATTATATAACACTTCATTTAAAATCATTGCATACAATATATCAGGCCTAGGAAATAAGTTGTCATTTAAAAAATTTTTTGAATCCATTAGAAATAGCGATATTTTTTTATTATTTGAAACTTTTATTGAACGCGATACTAACCACTATGAAACATACTTTGAAGAATTTATATTGAAATGGATCCCGGCATTAAGAACTCACGTACATGGAAGAGCAAGTGGAGGTTGCTTGTTTGGAATAAAAAAATCCTGGAGTAAGACAACAAGTTGCCGTTTTGTAAATGAGATGAACAGAACTTTAGTTGAAATCACATTGATGAATGAAAAATTGTTTATAGTTCCTGTTTATATAAATTGCAATAAATGGATGGATGACTTCTCTGGCTTGTACGACTTCCTGCTCGAATTTAAAAAAGAAAATATAATGGTAATTGGAGACTGCAACGCAAGAGTTGGAAACTCGCAACTGTTACAACTGGAACCAGATTTTATGCCTGACACAGTTAACACCACCAGGGCAGCAATGGATACTAACATTGATGGAAACGGGAAGAGATTCGTTGAAATGTGCGAAACAATAGGTCTGACATTACTGAATGGTCGAACTAGAAGTGACCCGAAAGGCCATTATACATTTATAAGAGGAAAATCTTGCTCAACAATAGATTATTGCCTCGTACGTGGAAGATGGCTCGAGTGCGTGGTTGATTTAGAGGTAGGTGAGTTGACTTATTCAGATCACTTGCCGCTTTTCGTCGACGGCATCTTCAGCAGAGATGAAGCAAGCAGCAATAACTTGGAAATGATTCTTCTACCTAAACTAAAATGGAAAAGCTCTCATTTGGAACGATATCAAAATAGTCTCGACTGTATGTTGGAATTTGTCAGCACTACTCAACTAAATTCGATCCGAAGTACAGACATATTGGTCTCATGCATATCTCAGGCAGCTCAACCTTTTCAATCCACGCAAAATCAGAAATGGAAGGAGCCATGGTTCGACGCAGATTGTGAAGCAGCAAGAAAAAAATCTTTTGGATTCCTAAAACTTCTAAGGGCAACAAACTCTAATCTTGCTAAGAGCATGTACCAGGAGGCGAATAAAGCTTTCAAAAGCATTTGCAAGGAAAAACAAAATGCATACTCTCTTTACCTGATGCAAAAATTATCGGAAGTAAATGACAGCCGTTCTTTCTGGAAAATAGCTCGATCACTCAATGGTGTACCCTTTGTTCGAAATATTAGAATTAAGATCAATCTCTTAGCCGAGCATTTTGAAAATTTATTGAGCAGAAATGCAAGCCCATTGATACTCTATGCCATGCCACTCCTGGAAAATGAAGATCTTGACCGCGCATTTACTGTAGAAGAAGTCGCCAAAGTAATAGACCGTTGTAAACTAAACAAAGCACCAGGCGAAGATCGTGTGCCGTACGAATTTCTCAAATATGCCACGGTAACATTTTTTGAAAAACTTACGGAGGCATACAATCACATATTTAATATGCAAGAAATCCCAAAAAGCTTTCGCAAGAATATTATTCTTCCACTGTACAAGAAGGGTGATGTAAACGATCCGAACAACTATCGAGGTATTTCGTTTATGAACTCTGTGATGAAAGTATTCACTGGCGTCATTCTCGACAGGCTCACAGCTTGGGTACAACAAAATGAATTACTAAGCGAATTCCAAGCAGGGTTCAGGAAGGAATATTCGACAGTTGATAACATATTTGCACTCACCTGCATTGCTAGATCATATCTGGACAAAGGAAAAAAATTATATGGATTCTTCATAGATTTCAAAGCTGCTTTTGATTCAATTGACAGGAATGCCCTGTTTTACAAATTAAGCTGCCTAGGAATGTCAACAAAAATGCTTAATGTAATTCAAGGTCTTTACGAAAATAATGAAACCTCTGTTTGGGATGGCACCGAAGGATCCGCTTGGTTTCATACAAGAACCGGAGTCAAACAAGGCTGTTTGCTTAGTCCGCTTCTTTTCGCCCTTTTCTTAGATGACCTCACATCAGCTTTACCTGGAGGAATTAGTTTTGCTGGAGTTCCCATTAAAGCACTTATGTATGCAGACGATATAGTCATATTAGCTGAGTCCCCACTAATGATGCAAATGATGATCAATAAACTGCAAGGTTACAGTCAGCTATGGGGTCTCACGGTTAATACCAATAAGTCCAAAATTATGGTCTTTCGAAATGGAACAGGCAGTTATGCGAGAGAAGAAAAATGGACCTGGGAAAACGAACCGCTCGAAATCGTCAAAGAGTATAAATATCTCGGAGTAACCATTACACCACGACTTTCTTTCAAGAAGCACCTGCAAGAAAAACTTTTGGATTCAAAAAAGGCAATCAATTGCAACTGGAAGGGGGTACTAGGAAAAAAACACATTGCGCCGAGTGCTAAATACAAACTTTTCGAAGCGGTGATGCGATCAATTATGTGCTATGCTGCTCAAGTATGGGGTTCGCATCAATACGATGAAGTAGAAAAATTGATAAGGTACTTCATCAAAAAAATCTTTCGGCTCCCAGATAATACGCCAACGTATATGCTGCATCTAGAGACGGGTGTTTCGCCCCTTTATATCTTCTCACTTAAAATGCACTTCACATATATAAAAAAAGTATTAACCCTTCCAAACCATCGACTTCCCAACATAATTACGAGACATCTTTTGCAGCAAAGATCGCAGTTTTTCGCAGAATGGTCACGCTTGGAAATACAACATAACGTCCAAATACTACAAAACCGATTTGAGGACTGGAATACAACTTTTGTGATTTTACTAGCTAAGATTGAAGAAACGTGCTTTGAACAGTTTGCAGAGATGGCACAACGAAGTGAGACAAAAAGTATGTACAAAATTCTCCAGTATAACCTCGGCGAAAACAATTATTTCAACGACAACTTTTCTATGGAATTAATCACCACCATCTTCAAAACCAGAGGGGAACTACTACGACTAAATTATCAGCCGCATGGACAAGAGAGAAACACAGATCGATTGAAAATAATTTCCATTTCTTAGGAACATGCCCCGTTCTAAAAGCAATAAGACATGCTCACTGGGGTAAAACGTCATTAACTTGGAGCGAAGCTGTGGAAGTTCTCAATGGTCAGGAATGGGCTGTGTTATACAGTTATGTTAAAACCGCACTTAGATACCGAAACCAGATAATAAATGAAGCATTTTAGTATTATTTATGTATTAATACTTTTTTTTTTTGTCTTTGTTTTTTAAATAATTTTTCAATTTTATCTACCTATTTTGTAGAATTTTAATAGTATGTATATTTAATATTTATATGTAACAAACTAAATTGTAATTGTTGATATATAATACTCTTTTTTCTGGCTGACGGCAAAAGCCAATGCTATAATTATTGTGAAATTGTAAACAAGAAACACTACTACTACTATTAAAATTTGAATCTAAATATTGAAATTACTAGTTCCTTTCTTTCTTTAACAACGGCACTAAACCTATCCTCAGGCATTTAGGAATTGAGTTCGTATAGTAAGTCTTAAGACGTTTTTTAATCGAATCTGAAAGTGATTTTAAAATGTCTTGCTCTTATACAGTGCTTAAAATTTAATTTCTAGTCATTTTATTGTTTTTATTTTTCAAACTTGTAACTTCGCTTGACCACGAGCATAACATCCCTATTCTATTGTCTAACTTTAATCAAAATTCTTAAGAAACATATAATTCACAGGAAATTTTCTCTGTAAATTTTATAAAGCAGTCGGTAATCATCGACAGTCGGTAATCATGAGCCCACCATCGAACCAGTGCGAAATGCATATCTTGGAGTAAAGGCCACAAAACCTTTAAAATTAAACACTTTACACATCCTCTGACTGCCTCGGTTACCTTCTTGGTCACACCCGGTATATAAAATGTTTTTTCCAGCAGCTCTTGTTTTCTTAACGGAAAAATGCCCTGCTGGTGTGCGATGCCAATCGTCTCTCTTTCGATATAAGTTCGTATTACAACAAGTTCCTTGAATATTGCTCCAAGGCCAGGGAAAAATCATTAGGATCTCCCAATCTCTTTAGATAGCTGAATTCAGAAACCTCTAAAAATATATATACAGGGTGTCCCGCAACTCAACGTCAAGCGTGTACCGGGTGATAAGGTAGGTTATACCCGTACTACAAATAGTAAACAAAAAAATTATCTCGCTGGGTTACGTAATAATAGCAATATTTAGAAAAATTATGAAAATCGATATCCAGGGCCACATTTTTATGTACTTAGTGTTCACAAATTTTGATATTTTTCAGTGATTTTTTTTTCTATGATAGATAGATAGAGGATAGATAGATTCGATTTATTTTCATTAATTCAGATTGTTTTACAAAAAAATATTATATAAAATCGTTTAGGCTTGGCTTCGCCGTCTGCCCGATTGACATCCGATTAAAAAAATAACAATAATTTATCTATTTGAAGTTTTTTGATAAAAAGTTATAATATTTAGAATATAAAAATAAATACATAGTTTTAGTTTAAAATGATTCGTTTATAATTTGGTTGCGGTAGTACATTGCAGTTCGAAAATAATTGAAGAATTTATTTATATTTCCTTCACAGTTGAGGAGTGCCACTACTTCATCCGATGACTTAAAGTTGCTGCCCAACCAATTTCTGCGAAATTCGCCTAAAACTGGACACTTTCATATGAAATGGATGACATCTTCTCTTTCTCTTAAATTACATAAACTACAGTAGATAGGTAGATCCTTTCGATGTGGAATGTAGTGAAGACTTATCAGCTCCCCTCTCATTTTAAATATCGCTGAGATAAGCTCCTGCTTATTTTCGTTCCGGAAGTAATTAAGCTCGCATAAATTGTGATTGAGATGGTTGTATGTTGACCTATGCACCGAAGAAGTAGCCTCATTTATAGCGTCAACTCTTAAATGTTCATCTACCTTGGAAATAAGTTTTAGGAGGTCATCGTTGTAAAATCTTCCATTATCGTTAAGTATTCGAAAGTTAATTCGACAATAATCAGCATGTTCTTCCATCTTTTTATACCACAGGTTTTTCTTTGCAATTGTTTGCATAGCTAAAATTTTCGGAAGTCTTGCATTTGGCATATTAAGTATTTTAGTGATATAATCAACATGACACTTAAATGTTTTAATGAAAAGTCTTTTTAACTGCTGTGGTAGTATTCCCGTATGCAAAATTATATTAAAAGCCGATGTTAATTGTAAAGTTAACTTCTCCGTCCGTATTTAAGAAACTCCAGTGGAATACTATTGGGTCCTGAAGCCTTTCCGTCTTTCATTTTCTTCAATACGTTATTAACCTCAGCATAAGTGAAAGCACTATCTAAAATATCATTAGAGTAAGCAGGCTTTGCGAATTGGAAGGGATGAGTGAGACTCACCGGGTTCAAAAGAAATTGAAAATGGTCGTGCAGTACATCAATGTTTAATTTCGAACTTAATTTTAGCTTGGTTCCATTTAATTTATTTACTGCCATCCAGATTTCCTTGGAGTCCTTGCAGTTGGTTAATTTTAGTGCTTCCATTTCATAAAATTTTGTTTTTTTTCTTTGCATAATTTCTTGAATTCAACGTTTGCTAGTATATACAATTTTTTGAAGTAGTCGCAGCTGAATTTTCTGAAGACTTTCAGCCATGCAAATGATTTTTGTCGTGCTTTAACACACTCCACATCAAACCATTTTTCTTTTTGTTTAAGTACCTTTCCTTGATGTTTGCTGGATTGCGGGCGAAATCATGATTATTTATATAATTAAAAAAGTTCACAAATAAAGATTTATTACTTAATCCTGATATATTATAAATTATCATTTTAAAAGTTTTAAATTCATTATTTTTTGTTAATATTTCTGCAGACGGCAAGTTCACCCTATGCTTTGGAATAAATGTTATTGGTTGGTGTATCTGCTAAGGTACTTCTATCCCGACAACTAGGTGTCGCATGGTTTTCATTATTGGTGTCATCAGTCTCAATAAGAGAACCCAGCTGCTGCACTACATCTGCACTGAAAATGTCACTTAAAAGCTTAACTCCATCTGTGTCATTGTTATGATTGCTGTGTATTAATCCAAGCGTAGGGCTCCAGCGGAAAACATTTTTATTTATAAACATTTTATCATCTCTAACAAGCACTTTTATTACGTAGAGTGCTAAATAATTTAAGTGCTGAAATAACTTGTTGTTTTGATTCCAGTTTGACCAAAAAGTTCTTTAGTTTAGTATTTTTTGATCGAATCTCGTGGATTTGCAAGTTTTCATCAGATGGCGGCGGATTAATTATTTTTGCGCATACGGTTTTTGCAAGCTCTTTCTCATCTTGATTTTCTTGGGTTGCTACCCGTAGCAATAGATTATTTTCTGTATTTTTCTTTTCAATCTCTTCCATTTTGCTCTCCAATTGTTCGTATTTTTTTTGAAGTAAATCGATTTTTTTGGACAGGTGAACGTTCGTTGCGATTATTTGTTGTTTAACAATGGTGATGGCTTCAATATCACTTTTTTTTTGCAACTTCTGCCATTTTAGAGTCCAAAAGCGTCCCCAGCTTATTCAAAAGATCATTTGTAGACATTGCACCTACCAATTCTGATGAAATTTTTAATGATTATTGTGTTTTTTTTTCGATATGGGGGTCTCTGGAGAAATTTCATGCACTTTTCTCTTATCCATATGATGTGATAGTGAGGTTATGCGTGCGCTTATTTTTGGAAATGGTGAAGAATACCTTAAATTTATATAACTCACTTGGAATTTTGATGTTAAATATAAAAGGAGTCTTTATTTTTATTTTCACAACGGTTTTAGTGTTTTTAAATTACGAAATTAAAGAAAATTTTATATTAAAATTTGGAAAGATATATATTTAAACTTCTCAACTTATTTGACAGCTGTCAATTTTTTCTATGTAATCCTTAATTACCATGCTACTGAATGCAATCTCGAAATTTAAAATAAATATTGTAAGTTTCGCAAGAAAAATGAAGTTTGACTGAGTCATTTTTCAAACAAATCCATCTGTGTCATTGTTATGATTGCTGTGTATTAATCCAAGCGTAGGGCTCCAGCAGAAAACATTTTTATTTATAAACATTTTATCATCTCTAACAAGCACTTTGATTTGCAAGTTAAATTCGTTTAGCCGTCTTTTAATACACATCAGTTTGTATCTTTTTTGTCGAACCGAGACTGGAAGATATTTCGACATTATGATTTCGGTGTTACGTAGAGTGCTAAATAATTTAAGTGCTGAAATAACTTGTTGTTTTGATTCCAGTTTGACCAAAAAGTTCTTTAGTTTAGTATTTTTTGATCGAATCTCGTGGATTTGCAAGTTTTCATCAGATGGCGGCGGATTAATTATTTTTGCGCATACGGTTTTTGCAAGCTCTTTCTTGGGTTGCTACCCGTAGCAATAGATTATTTTCCGTATTTTTCTTTTCAATCTCTTCCATTTTGCTCTCCAATTGTTCGTATTTTTTTTTTTAAGTGAATCGATTTTTTTTGACAGGTGAACGTTCGTTGCGATTATTTGTTGATTAACAATGGTGATGGCTTCAATATCACTTTTTTTTGCAACTTCTGCCATTTTAGAGTCCAAAAGCGTCCCCAGCTTATTCAAAAGATCATTTGTAGACATTGCACCTACCAATTCTGATGACATTTTTAATGATTGTTGTGTTTTTTTTTCGATATGGGGGTCTCTGGAGAAATTTCATGCACTTTTCTCTTATCCATATGATGTGATAGTGAGGTTATGCGTGCGCTTATTTTTGGAAATGGTGAAGAATACCTTAAATTTATATAACTCACTTGGAATTTTGATGTTAAATATAAAAGGAGTCTTTATTTTTATTTTCACAACGGTTTTAGTGTTTTTAAATTACGAAATTAAAGAAAATTTTATATTAAAATTTGGAAAGATATGTATTTAAACTTCTCAACTTATTTGACAGCTGTCAATTTTTTCTATGTAATCCTTAATAACCATGCTACTGAATGCAATCTCGAAATTTAAAATAAATATTGTAAGTTTCGCAAGAAAAATGAAGTTTGACTGAGTCATTTTTCAAACAAATTTTGTAAGCAAACTTTAACACATCATATTTAAAAAAAATATAGGAAACTACCCACGGCAAGTTATTTAAAAAATTGGCCCATTTTATCAAGTTTTCAAAACAGTTCCAAACTTGCCGCTTGCTGCTTCCATAATCATTTTACCATCATTAAAACCATTTTCGAGCAAGTAGAATTTAATTTTTTTAAATAGGAACGTATTATAATTTATTGATGTAGGACTCCAGTAAGCCATTCCCTTAAATTATTGTTCAAGCTACTCAAGTAGTTAACATACTAAAAGTCCTGATCCTTGGGGGGTTATCCGGAGGAGGGCGAGGAGCATAAAGCTCCCAAAAGGCGGCTTTTGGCGACTTACCCTTATACCACGGATATAGTTTGTCGTAGCGAATTTTTTGCTAAGAATAAACAAAAGCCCATCGAATATTGTACAATTTTTGTATCGCAAGGGAGAAAAATTACAAAAACAAGTGTTTTATTTATATTTTTCATCAAGCATTCCATTATATTATCTTCTAAACTGCTAATCTTAATCTGACAAACAAAATTCTTCGATAAAGTTAAAGAAAGTTAAATTAAGTACAAAAAATTACCCCTTAAAAATAGATTCTTAAATGCAAAAGACCAAATTAACCTTACTTAAAAAATGTAAAGTTATAATTTTACAAATGTAAAACAAAATAATAAGGGTGAATTTCTTTTGCATTCAAAAATCAATTTTTAAGTGTTATTTTTTTTTTCAAAGAAATTAAATTCTTTATAACTTTATCCAAGAACATTTTTTGTCAGATTAACAGTTTAGAGTAGACGATATGATGGAATGCTGGATTAAAAATATAAAGAAAACACTTTTTTTTTTATTTTTTCTCCCTTGCGATGCATGTATCTCGGAAACGGTTGATTTTCGGAAAAAAGTGGTCATAATTAAAATTCTACAAAATTTGATGGGCTTTTGTTTATTTAAAAAAAAAATCCTTACGACGCACTATTTCCGTGGTTAAAGCGTAAGTCCCCAAAAGCCCCTTTTTGGGGGCTTTATACTCCTCTCCCTCCTCCGGATAACCTCCCAGGGATCAGGACTTTTAGTATGTTAACTACTTGAGCAGCTTGAACAATATTTTAAGGAAGTGGCATACTGGAGTCCTACATCAATAAGGTATAAAAAGTTCCTATTTAAAAAAATAAATAAATTTTACTTGCTCGAAAATGGTTTTAATGTTGGTAACATGATTATGGAAGCAGCAAGTGGAAAATGTTGAACTATTTTGAAAACTTGATAAAATGGGCCAACTTTTTAAATAACTTGCCGTGGGTAGTGTCCTACATTTATTTTTAAAATATGATGTGTTAAGTTTGCTTACAAAATTTGTTTGGCAAATTACTCAGTCAAACTTCATTTTTCTTGCAAAACTTGCAATATTTATTTTGGATTTCGAGATTGGATTCAGTAGCATGGTTATTAAGGATTACGTAGAAAAAAAATCACTGAAAAATATCAAAATTTGTGACCACAGTACATAAAAATGTGGCAATGGGTATCGATTTTCATAATTTTTCTAAATATTGCTATTATTACTTAACCCAGCGAGATATTTTTTTTTCTTACTATATGAAGTACGGGTATAACCTACCCTATCACCCGGTACCCGCTTGACGTTGAGTTGCGGGACACCCTGTATAGAAGCAAACAATCTTTATAAAACCATTTGTGAACATAAAAAAACGCTGTACTTCAATGGAATGGCTAATCGAATAGCGGATGTGTTTTTTTTTTGTTGGGGTTGATGCTCTTAGAAACCACTTTCGATCAATGTTGAATTCACTGGAGCCTCAAATCGCGTTTCATTACGCAACGCCGCTTGTGGAGGATGAATGTTTAGACACGCCTTTTGAATAGGATGAGCTTTTTGAGGTTTTAAGAAAGGCAACACAAACCAAAGCTCCAGGTGAAGACCGAGTTCCCAATGAATTCTTTCAAAACGCTACGGATACTTTCCTTGAAATATTATTAAACTCGGTTAATTACATTTATAGAGAACAGAAAATACCCGAGGAGTTCCAGAAATCAATAATATTTCCCATCTTTAAAAAGGGAGATCCAAATGATGCTGTTAATTATAGAGGCATCTTATTTATGAATTCTAAAACTAAAATCTTAACTTGTTTGCTGAACAGGAGGCTGACAGAGTGGGTGAAACAAAACAGGAAGTTGGGTCCATTTCAAGCAGGATTCAGAGAAGGTTTCTCAACAGTGGATCAAATATTTAATTTAGCATCGCCGAAAGTTATTTCAGACAAGGAAAAAAACTGTACGCTTTTTTTATCGACTTTAAAGCAGCTTTCGATAGAGTAAACAGAAACTGTATTTTTTATAAACTCTCAAAATTCCTAAATACTGTGAAAAATCTGTATAACAACAACGAAGCAGAAATCTGAAATGGGAAAGATCTTTCACATTCGTTTAAAATAGAAATTGGAGTAAGAAAAACTACTGCAAACGGAACTCTCTGCAAATTAATACCGCAAAATCAAAAGTACTTATCTTTAGGAATTGAACTGGTTGCTTTGCGAGAACTGGAAAAATGGAAGTATGGCGAAGATGACTTGGAAGTTGTCAAATCATACAAACACCTTCGAATAACTTTCACCCACAATCTTTCCTTAAAAAAACATTTTGCACTTAAACTCTCTGATGCAAAGAGAGCTATTAATACCATATGGAATAATTTTATGTCGAATTCGAGGGTAACAATACCATCAAAAATCAGAGTTTTTGAAGCTGTCATGCGGTCAGTAATGTGTAATGGTGCACAAGTATAGGGAGGAAAATCGTATGATGATGTAGAGAAATGACTACGCTTCTTTTTGAAAAAAATATTCCGTCTTCCATCGACCACGCCCAACTATTTGCTACAGATTGAAAGTGGCATACCACCACTTTTTGTGTTTACACTACAACTGAACATGAATTATATTATTAAGATTTTGATTGAAGCAGATGACACACGACTTACCAAAACTTTAGCGAACAAAGCTGTAAGAACCAAAACACTCTTTTTCAAAGATTTGGAAAATATCGCTACAAAGTTCAACATAAGCTTTTCTTTTAATGAAAATAATATTCCCCAATGGAGACCACTTACGCAAACATGTATAAGGGATGTGGAACAGGAACTTAGGAAGGAAAGTATTAATCAAGCTGAAACCTCAAGTTCACGGTGTATAAGCAACTTAACCATCAGCAAATAAAATACTTTACTTCTAACCTCAGTACTGCTCAAATATTAACAGTAATCCGCGTGCGAGGAGAATTGATTAAATTGAATTGGACGCCTTATCGTGAAGACCTACCGCTACAATGCAGCCTTTGCAACACTAGGGAGTACGAAGATGTGATTCATTTTCTAGGTTCTTGTCCTGTTTTAAAAGAGATAAGAAGCAACCACTTTGGACTGGATATACTACCCATAGGAAATATTAAAAAATATTCTGAACAATAGCAGCTACTCGAGTACACTGGCTACACTTAACTATAGAAGTAGAATAATTGATGAAAACTTTTAATTATTAATCCCAGCTAAAAGTCTTTATTGTCACTTTTGATAAACAAAATTGCAAAAATTTGTTCAATTAATTTGTACAATTTTTTTAATAATTTTGTAACTCATTTGATTGAATAAAGTACCTTTAACTTAACTTAACTTAACTTGACAAGCTCCTTGACGGGATCCTTGCATAACACTCCTGCTTTCATGAAGAAATCTTCATACTGATCCTTTTCAAAAATCTTGCGAACTGCTTTCGTCCATTAATCTCGCTGCTGTGCCTCCTTAATTCGGTGATTTAACGAATATTCAATCATTAAATCTGAGAAAATATGACGTCAATCCCAAAAAACGTTAAAGCGTTTTTTGATCCTTCGGTGACGGATATTCTGCAACAGCTCTGGTTTTCTCCTCAGACGGCTTGATGTAGCTATTCTCGATTATATATCCTAAGAAGTGTATCTTCGTCCTTAAAAATTGACACTTCTTCCAATTCAGCCTTAACCCATATCTCTCTGCAACTTCCAACAAAAGCTTCAATTTCATAATACCCTCGTCCTCGTTTCCGGATGGTATGATGAGGTCGTCCATATATGCCTCTTCGACTCGATATTCCAAACGGATGTATATTTCCTGGACTCGGTGTCCATTGGAACATGGAACAACCCGTTCTTTAAGTCCAATGTTGTAAACATTGGTACTTCAAAAACGGGTACTTCATCCTTCGAAACCAGGTACTTCATCCTTCGAAACCAGCTTCATCGTTACAGGTGATGATTCCTTTACAATTGGCGTGTGCCCTTAAAATTTTTGCAACAGTACCTCTTGTTTGTTGACGTCAGGGTGACTGAGCTCTAAATATCTGCAAACATGCCTTCTTCCGCGGCCAAACAAATCTGCTCCAATGTTGCCGCCAGATCGAATACTTCCGATGCCTGATCATTTGATTCGTCTTGCATCCGTCTTTGGTTCAGGTTCTCCTCAATGTGTCTGGCGTCTCCTCGTACAGTTTCGGTACTTATACCTCGTACATCCACACCGGTAGGTACCCTCATCCCGTACCCCATCATAGATACCCATTTTACGTACCAACTTACCAGTATCACCATTGTTCCGTAACTTATTACCCCCCTGAACCTCCGACTTACTGTTCTCCCCGAACGAACTCTCTTTCAGCTTAAATTCCACACTCCGATCCAAAATCGTCCACAAATTCCAAAAGAGCTAAGCTGTCGTAACGCAATAAACATAAGTCACTACCTGTGTCTGCGAGTGCAGAAAATGTTACTTCTTGATCACAATATCCTTGAAGATCCAGTTCGATCCGATAGCGAAATTTGTTCTAGCCTCCGGTCATGAATTTTGGTTACCCGTTGGTGCCGGTTGTCCACCTCTATTCTCCACACGTCGCACAGTGGACTGACTCCATATAGTTAGACGTAAAAAAAACCAATGACAAGGATTGCAATTTTTCGTTTTGATTATCGATAACGGATAACGGTTGACCCCGAAAACAGTTTTTTTTTTTGTCTAACCCAACTTATTGGAGAGTAATCACCTTTTTAAAGTCGTTTGTCGGAAGTACTGCATTTTATTTTAGCGGTTAATGCGTTTGAAGTGTCTCATGTTTTTTTTTTTATAAAAGTTTTGATTTAAATGTGATTTCTTTTTTTCAAAATGGCAGTGATTCGTGAATGTATTTAGATTTTGTATACCCAAATATTAAAATTTTATGGCGCAAAATTTTAAACATTTAAAACCCATTCTAAATCAACATTAAAATGAGCGTCGTGTCTAAAAAATAAATGTAGAACAAGAGTCGGCTCTTTCTAAATTTTAAACGTCATAAAGTATACTTTTACCTTAAAGAACTTATCTAACTTTAAAAGCAGGAAACCCCTTGTTTATCTTTTTAAAGTATACTTTATCGAGCTGTCATTTGTCATTCATTTGTCATTTCATAACATAAATGGGAGTATAGCACACAAGGTGGTAACTGGTAAGAGATTCGGGCGTCCTAGTAAATCTTCACAGTTCGGAGGATTTGCCTCATCTTCAAGTTTTTCAGGATCTTCTCGTAATCGTCTTCAATCGTCAAGAATACAGGGATCTTCTTCAAACTACGGTTGTGGTGGATTCCCTAACTCACGTCGAAGTAGTGGTAGTTTCAGGGGCTCTTCAACCAATGTTCGCTCACACCAGTGCACTTATTTTATTAAAACCCGCAAAGCGTTTACCCCAATAATTAAAATATTTTATTTTACAAATTTATCTAAAAATTAATTCAAATGAATACGCGAAAACACTGACGTTTCTTTGACATTTGATAGACGTCATTCAATTTCAGGCCTGTTCGTCGAAAATTTGCTTGCGTTACGTTACGTTTCAGCATTATTTGTCAGGGTTTTTTAAATTGTTTAAAATTGAGAAAAAATTAGACTAGGCTTCAGGTTTAAAGAACTTCTTTAATTAGAGTCGGTTCTTTTGCTAAAATGAGTAATGTTTAAAATTTTGCGCCTATGTGTTTAAGTTTGCCAGATAAAAAATGTGGAATAAGTATGTATTGAGTTACACAAAAATAAAATGTTTTTCAAGTGTTTTGGACAATCTAAATAGGTGCCAGAATCTGCAAGATTTCGAAATTATATTTTTTGATTAGCTGTGATTGTCTCCTTTTTGTTAATGTATGTGTTAAATCTCGCAAACAATTGCAAAATGTTTTTTTTACATATTTTAGAGATACACTACTCCATTCCTCGCATGGAATTTTTTGAAGTTTGGGTTTCAAATTCCAAATTAACTCGTAATATGAAACTGCTGGAGTATGTTTTTAGAAAAATTAAATTAGCAGACACAAGGATTGATTTAGTAAATCAATTAAAGCGATCAATAAGTTCAAAATCTTCATACTTTGATGCTAAATGGAAGTCGGCGGATAAGCGTAAGGACAGGTTCCTCTAACGGAATAGAGATTGGCTCAAGGATACAGAATTTTTTAAAGTTTTTGTTGTTGATGAAAAAAATAATATTGAAGAGTTTAGAAAGCCATTCTGGGCCCGGAAGGCCAAAAAAATCTGCGAAAGCTGTGGAGAACACGCTAAGCGTGCCAAAGTTCGTCATCTTTTGAATAATAACTCCTCATCGGAGCTTTTTTATGCTGCGCAGGTGGCTACTCGAGTAAAGGGTAACCGTACTGGAGCAGAAGTTTTGAAAAACGTTTCAATACTCGCTTCAGCATCTCCTGAAATTGCAAAACAGTTCAAAAAATCTGAGGAGCAGATACAATCGTTTAAATCTTACACTGCCGAAGAAGCACTAGCATTGTATGTGGATACAAAAATGACCCGAAATGCTTATAAAATTGTTAGAAAGCAATCAATCGAAAGAGGGCACCTATTATATCCATCTGTTTATGGACTAAACAAGGCAAAAAAAGAGTTTTTTCCTCCGGAAACTGCAATCAATGTAGATGAGACAAATGCGTCCATTGATGTGGAAAGTATTGTGAGCCATACTAGTCGACGTCTTCTAAGAGTCCAAGAGCAAACATTGTGTGAAAACGTTGCTGATGGATGCATACTTACTCTTGTCTGCAAATGGGGTAGTGATGGAAGTTCAGATCATAGCACATATAAACAGATGTTTCAGGAGCAGAATAAAACCGACGAATATTTATTTGTCATTTCCTTTGTACCAATACAGCTTAGACTTTCAGATGACCCAAAAACAATAGTTTGGCAAAACCCAAATCCTTCCTCAACTCGAAGAGAAAATTTCCTTGCTAGACGAGGAAAAGTCGGAGTCTACAATACAGACAAATGCAAACAAATCTGCAACTGTATATCAAACTGATGAGAAGAACTTTTGATTGAAACCGAAAGTAAAAGAAAGAGGCGTAATGCTAAAAAAAGAAAAGCGGAAGGTAGCCCTGAGATTGATCCCATTAATCAAAAAAGTTCTCCAACCGAAAATAAAAAACAATTGAGTACATTAAAACAAAAAGTAAAAGATGTGCCAGCTAATGTGCGAGCAGAATCTAACTCTAGAGGCAATAGAAAAGCATTGTCACCTCCAATTATGATCTCTGGATTGCCAATATTTGGAAATTTGAAGAAAATAATTGAGAATGTAACAAAAAAAGAGTGTAAATACACATCTTACAATAAAAACAATTGGAAAGTCACTGTCGAAGACGCCGATGAGTATAGATCTGTCACTGAAGAACTAAGCAAGCACGAATTTCAGTGGCACTCGTACGAGAACAAAGCTACAAGAGCCGTAAAAGTAGTGGCCAGAGGCCTCCATTCTTCATGCTGTGCTGAAGAAATAGTTGAGGACCTTGTTCAAAAAGGCTTTCAAGCAGTTGATGCAGAAAATCTTTTTAAGAATGAAACAACGAAAGACTCCTCTGGGGAAACCAAGACAAGAAAAAGATCTCTTCCTTTATTCATGCTCACTTTTGACAACAAAGAAAGTCTCGAAAAGATCTATAATATTAGATCGATTATGGGCATAATTGTTAAAATTGAACCTTTGCGAAAGCCGAAGATTGTTCCACAATGCAAACGTTGCCAGGCGTTTGGTCACACTCAAAAATACTGCAACCATGAGTTTGCTTGTGTAAAGTGTGGAGGAAAACATGCAACGAAAAGCTGTACAGTGAGCAAAGAAGTTAAAGCAAAATGTGTGAACTGCCAAGGTAATCACCCTGCTAGTTAAAGAGAATGTCCTGTTGCTAAAAAAATCCAAGAATATAAAGGCAGTAATTCAAGAAAAAACACGTCTGCTGGAAAAAAACTTAGGAACGCAGAAAAAGTAAAAATAGCTTTGGAAAATAAAACTAAGAGAGAGCCCTCTAAGGAAGTTACCCAAAGCAGAACTGTCGAAAAAACATACTCGACTATAGTAAAAAATGCACGGAAAAATGAAGAAACTTCCGTAAAAGAAATGCTGCAACTTATTCTCAAAAGGATCGACCAACAGGATTTAACCATCAAACAGCTAAGCGAAGAAGTCGCTCTTAAAAAACAATGATGGACAGAACACTTAAAATTGCTACTTGGAATGCAAACGGCCTTTTGCAACATGCATCCGAATTAAACATCATTTTAGATGTAGAGAATGTAGACATTTGTCTCGTGTCTGAAACACACTTTGCCACTGGACAAAGTTTTGAGAACAAAATGCCAAACTATACGTGCTATCACGCTCCGCATCCAGCTGACAAAGCTAGAGGAGGATCGGCAATACTAATAAAAAAGTGCTTGGTACATCATGAGGAAGCCGGGTTAATAAATGAAAATATGCAAGTGGCAACAATCAGTATAGGCATGAAAAAGAAAGAGTTTAAAATAGCTGCAATATACTGTCCACCGAGGCGCTCTCCAACAGAAGAAGAATATAAAGAACTCCTTTATTCGCTTGGAAATAACTTTATTGTTGGTGGTGACTTCAATGCTAAACATACCCAATGGGGATCTAGGCTCATAAATACAAAAGGTAAACGACTTTATCTAGCAGGTCGCAAACACAAATGTGAATTCTTTTCCTCTGGAACGCCAACTTACTGGCCATCTGATCTTAACAAAATACCAGACCTTATAGACTTTTTCGTGGCCAAAGGTATAAAGCGAAATCATGTAAGTGTTGTAAGTAGTTACGATCTTTCATCAGATCATACTCCAGCTATTTTATCACTGAGTGAAGTAGAAATAAAAGAAAAAAGTAATCCAAAGCTCGTGAATAAAAGAACAAATTGGGAGGAATTTAAAGTAAAACTGGAAAGTTTTATTGACCTTAGATCCCCAATGGAAACTAGTGAACAAATTGACCACGAAGTTGAACAATTTATTGCTGATGTGCAACAGGCTGCAGAAGAAAGCACGCCAACTATTTTGAACAGAAGAGAAACAGAAATAAAATACCCTGTAGAAATAACAGAGTTAATATTGGAAAAAAGAAGGGCTCGAGGAAAATGGCAAACTTCGAGATTTCCGGGCGATAAGAGAGTATTTAATCGACTAAATAACGAATTGAAAAAAAGAATCTATGAATTCAAAAATGATTCACTTAGCAGTTTTCTTGAAAGTTTGACGACGGATGCTTCTACTGATTACTCACTGTGGAAAGCTACCAAACGTCTGAATAGACCGCAACAACAAAATCCGCCCATCAAAGCACAAGACGGAAAATTTACTGCAAATCCGAAACAAAAAGCTGACCTCTTCGCAGATCATCTCTCGAATGTCTTTAAGCCGTTTCCACAAAGTGCAGGGGCAAATAACTTACAATTTGTTAATAAAAATGATGACTTAGAAATTCCCTTAGTAAGGCTCAAAGAAGTAAAACGCATGTGCCATCACAAGTTATCAAATAAAAAATCACCCGGGTATGATCTAATTACGGCTCAGGTCTTGAAAGAAATGCCAACAATAGCCTTCAAAAAATTCCAATACATAATAAATGCATGCCTTAAGCTCCGTTATGTTCCACATCATTGGAAAATTGCAGAAGTCATTGTTATACCAAAGCAAGGTAAGCCACCAACCGAAGTTACATCTTACAGACCAATATCGCTTATACCAATTATGGCAAAAGTTTTCGAAAAACTGCTTTTAAATAGACTAAGCAAAATAATAGAAGAACGAAAACTAATACCAAATCATCAGTTTGGATTTAGAAACAAACATTCCACGATGTTGAAAAAGCACTTGAAGAAAAACAAGTATGTTCCGCTCTATTTCTAGATGTTGCTCAAGCCTTTGACAAGGTTTGGCATTTGGGGCTCGAGTACAAACTGCACAGGGACCTTCCCAGGCAGTTCTATGAAATACTCAAATCATATATTACCGACCGACTTTTTAGAGTACGGTACGAGCAAGAGTATTCGGAACTTAAGAAAATCGAAGCCGGTGTACCACAAGGAAGTGTCTTAGGACCAACCCTGTATTTGTTGTATACAAGGGATATTCCAGTGGACAACAATGCGATCATGGCCACTTTTGCAGATGATACTGCGATATTAGTGTCAGATAAATGCGTTGTAAAGGCAACAGAAAAACTGCAATATGCAGTCGACAAGATAAGAGAATGGACGCAACAGTGGCGTATCAGACTCAATGAAACAAAATCAACGCATATAAACTTTACTAATAAAAAGATTAATAATGTTCCACTTTTTATTAATAGTAAAGTAGTACCTTACTCCAATACGGCCAAATACCTTGGGATGACTTTGGATGCAAAGCTAAAATGGAAAGAGCACATCAAGAAAAAAAGTGAAGAACTTAACTTAAAATATAGAAAAATGTACTGGTTACTGGGAAAAACCTCTGCCCTATCAATTGAAAACAAATTAATGTTGTATAAGCAGGTATTAAAACCTGTTTGGACGTATGGCATCCAACTTTGGGGTTGTACAAAGAAAACAAATGCGGAAACCATCCAAACATTCCAAAACAAACTCCTTCGTGGAATAGTAAACGCCCCTTGGTATATAAGAAACAGCGATTTACATCGTGACCTTCAAGTAGAAATGGTTACAGAAGTAATTAGAAAACACGCTGTATCACACAATCAGCGACTGCTTAGTCACACTAACTCCGAAATGGAGAAAGTCTTAAATGTACGTACCAATGTTCGGAGACTAAGAAGAACCAAGCCTCATGAGCTGATGGTCTAAAAGCGATGGGAAAGTATTAAATCATCAAACTTCCCAAAATGTGAACTAAAAATTGAGAAACTAAAATCATTTGTCGATCTTTTATAGATTGGTCATGATTCTAGGTGGTTTTAGTGCGGTAGAAGTCCCACACTACTTGATACCGAATATTATCAAGTGTCTTTTGAAGATTTCCACCTACCGAAAGAAAAAAAAAAAAAAAAAAAAAAACGTGTTACATTGATGTCATCAATTATTGTTGAACGAATACCGAGAAGAGCCCAAGGTAAGTTTGAGTACCAATTTTGAATGTCTTCGTGAGCGCGTAGAGAATCTTTTAGCTGTCCTTATTCGTTTTGTACCGAGGGTTTCAGAAATTTCTTTGAAGAGGTACTCCAAATCTAGAAACCCAGTTTTGTACAAAAGCTGATACCACAGTGGAAGCGTTTATGTTTTTGAGTGGTATAGCCTCTGGCCAAGAAGAAAAACGATCTTTTATCGTAAGTAAGTATGTGAATCCTTGAGATGGTGGTAATGGACCGACAAAATCCATATGAATATGGGAGAAACGACCTTCTGGAACTGGAAAAGTTCCGTGTTTTGACGTTGTGTGCCTTGAAATTTTTGACTTTTGACATAAGATGCAACTTTTTGTCCATCAGTTAACGTCGCTGTACATTTTAGGCCAAAAGTATTTTGCCGTTATTATTTTGCGCATTGCTTTTGAACCTGGGTGAGAAAGTTTGTGATGATTGTCAAAAATTGCACGTCGAAAAATTTCAGGCACATAAGGACGGGTTTTTTCAGTTGATGTTTCACACCATATTTCAACATCATTCTATATGCGTTTTCTTAAGTTCGAACGACGTTCTTGAAGTTTTTAAAAGAGACTTCAGTTCGTCGTCGTTTTCTTGTTCTTTTAACAGGCTTGGAATACTAATATTTTTAAAATCAATTAAATCGACATATGATCTCGATAAAGTATCAGCTACGATATTTTGAATACCTTTGATGTATCGAATGTCTGTAGTGAATTTCGCTATGAACTCTAAATGTCGTGTTTGACGAGGTGATTTTTCAGTCTTGGAACATATAGCGTTTGTGAGTGGTTTGTGGTCAGTAAAAACAGTAAATTGTCTACCTTCCACGTAATACCGAAAATATTTAACGTTTTTGAAAATTGCAAGAAGTTCGCGATCGAACGTAGAATATTTTCTTTCGGCCGGGCTCAGACGTGTGGAATAGAAACCTAATGGTTCCCAACCGTTATTAAGGTATTGTTGGAGGACTCCTCCAATCGCGTCGTTGGAAGCGTCTACCATAATACTGATTTGCGCTAGAGGCTTTGGATGAAAAAGCATAGTACGCTGCGATAGATCTCGCTTGAGAACTTGGAACGCTTCTTCACACGTGTCTGGCCATACAAAAATCGGTTTAGATTTCGATTTATTGTTGCTTTTAATGTTTTTAAGCAGCTCGTACAGTCATTTAGCTTTGAACGCCATATTTGGCATGAAACGATTATAAAAATTGATCATACCGAGGAAACGCTGTAGTTGTTTGATAGAGCAGGGACTAGGAAATTCATTAATGGCTTTAACTCGTTCTTGCGAAGGAATTATTCCATGTCTGGAAATGTTATAGCCCAAAAAATTGAGTTCGCTTACTCCAAACTTTTCGCAAATGCTCTTTGTGTTACTCGGTAGATTTACTTGAAACGAGTATGTCGTCTAAATAAATGAATACAAAAGAAAGATCACCTAAAATGCTATTCGTAAAACGTTGGAAAGTTTGCGCACCGTTGCGCACTCCGAACGGCATTCGAAGGAATTCGAAGAGCCCGAAAGGTGTTATGACCGCCGTTTTATGAACGTCTTCCTCTGCGACCGGTATTTGATGGTATGCTCGAATTAAATCTATTTTGGAAAATATCGAACAATCGTCGCTTGATTTAACCATCGATAGTCACCGCAGGGCCTGAAGTCGAGTTAGTTCTTTTTTGGAACCATGTGAAGTGGCGATGTAGCGTGTGACTTTGAAACGCGACATATTCCTAAATCGATCATTTGCTGAAACTGTTGTTTTGCGATTGCTAACCTCTCTGGTTTTAGTCGTCGGGCACTAGCTGAAGGTAGTTGACCTTTTGTCTGTATCCGGTGGACAACGTCGTGTTTTACTGGTAACGTAAAATGTGGTAGAGCTTTGAGCTCAGTAAATTCGTGAAGAATAGCACCGAATTCCTTTGCAATCGAAAAATATTTGGGAGAGCTAGTGTTTGCGGGTTTAGAAAGACAGTTGACTTGGAGATTTGTTTTGTTATTTTTTATTTTCTGGTTGCTAATATCAACTACCAGGTTAAATTTATGTAAAAAATCAGCACCTATAATAGGGTGATCAATATCTGCTATAACAAAAGTAAAATCGAAGGATCGTCTTAAATTCAAGTCGACGGTCAATCTTTTGCAACCGTAGGTATGAATTCTTCCACCGTTCGCGGCAAGAAGAATAAAATCGTTTGGCTTGTTGAAGTGTTGGTAGAATTTACGAGGAATGATAGAAATTTCGGCGCCGGTGTCGATTAAAAATTGAAGTTTTGATTTTCTATCGCGTACAAAAAGACGGCGTGAAAAGAATAATTCGCTTCTAATTTTTCAATTTTGAAAATAAGTTTGCAAGAGGTCATTATCAGACGTCGGAATCTGAGGTGCATTAATTTGCGAAATGTTTGAGCTACTGGCTTCGGAGGTGTCATTGAGTCGATCGGCTAAAGCGAAAAGTTCACTTTGAGTCTGGGAATTCTCAACTGCCATAAGGCAAACACGAATCGTTGACGGAAGTCGGTTTAACCATAACTTCTTAATTAATGACGTATTAATTAAATTATTCCCGCTTGCCAGATTCTCCATGCTTCTGTAGAGTTCAGAAGGTTTCATATCACCGAGCTCCATTTTGTTTAACAGAGCGTCAAAACGCCTTTCTTCACTATCGCGGTTTCTTTCTAATAGCACTTTCTTTAAATTCTCGTATTTTTCTTGCGCGGGAGGTGAAACGAGAACGTCTGCCACTGATTCCATTGTCTGATTATTTAATGAGGCCACTAAATAATCATACTTGGTTGTGGATTGAGTTATGTTCTTTAAACGGAACTGTATTTCAATTCGCAAGAACCATAAATCCGGTCGGCTGTTCCAAAAAACTGGAATTTTTATTGAAATAAGCGAAGTTTGCGAAGCTTGACTGGCAAGAGTAAATTCCTCCTCTTTTTCATTCTCGGTACCGTTGTTGGTTTATGAATCGGAAGTTGTAGCCATTATTTAAACCGAAAAGGTGGGCGCGTGAGAGAGAAAAAAAAACTATTTCCGTTGCGGAAAAACAAAATCGATTAAAACGATTAAAATGTTTGAGTCGCTGCTGGGTTTTATCGTTGAAAAAAATAATTTGGAAAATACAAAATCTGATCCCAAACCCTGAATCCGAACTGTTAAAATTTTTTTCTTTAATTGATAAGACGCTGTAAAATAATGTATTTGAAGAGGTGAACCGGGGTTCTCAATAGCCGTTATATGAACCGTACGACAAAAATATGGAAACAAAATTAACGCGCAAAACTCACTATAACAGTCTTTTATCAATGAATATACACTTTCTTACACTTTCTTAAAATGTGTTAATAGTTTTATTTAAAAAAAAGGTATTATATATCATATGTTAATAATAGATAGATAGCAATAATTTCATTTTATTACATAATATTTGATTACAAATTTTTTTTTTGACATAATGTATTTAAATAAAAAATTTATAAGAAAAATTTTTGTACTCACTGTAGCTTGAAATGTCTTACATACATAAGCATATAAATGCATAAAAATATTGTTGATTGTGGTGTTGTTTTTTGTTGAACCCTTTTTGATGTACCGTTCGATGTTGATGTAGAAGTAGCAGACTACGTAAGTCGTGTCTTGACTCAAATGCACTGGAATGTGGAACAAACACAACACCCCTTTTGAAAAGTTTATTTTACTTTTTTTTTTTTTTGTCGATGGGATGGTTGCTTTCCTGCTACAGTGGCAAACAAATTACATACATATATATGCGGACGGCAAGTGCAGCGTGTGGTGGCGTACGTGCACTGAAAATTAACTTTCTTTGGGGAAAAAAAATACCTTAACGAGACGCAAGACGATGTATGGTGGTCGCGATTTGATGGAATTAAAATTGTCTTTCGTAATTATCTGAATATAATAACCGATTGTGTGGATAATATATTATTATTCCGTCAAGGGCAATTGGAAGAATTGTTTTAAGATTCCGTGATGGTGGACGGTGCGTGGTGGCTTTGTATTGGCATGTACAATTTAAGTGATTTGCACTTTGTTCGAATTTGCCATGTAACGAATGCAGATTTTTTTTTTATCGAGCACTTATTTTTTGAAACTTTTTTTTAAGTTCTCGGGGTCACCAATCATATGCCCGTGGTTATAAACCATTCGCTCCACGTTTTAAAACGCAGTTACTTTAGTTTAATTAAGTTTTATTATTTAATAAGTTATTTTATTACAACTAGATTTTAAGATTAGGTATAAATGTTAAGGATGCGACCAGCCACGTTTCAAGGGTAAAAAATTAGTACTCTGGCAATTCAAAAGCGGAAACGATATGGCGGACTTTCGTCCACCTTGGTTAAAGTTTTCTTGTAAGTTACTTTAGTGAATCGTTAGGGGGAAGTAATGCAGGTTTACACTTTATTAAATGTCGGCTCACACTTTTATACGTGGCCGCTACATGTACCTATTTCTGACGTTTATCAGAGTTAAATACAACTTAAACATGGGTTTGGTCCAGTTTAAAGTTCGAGTTTTCGTTTAGAATTGGGTTTAAATTTTATGTGCAAAGCAAAAACTCGAGTTTAGCTTAAAAACAACTTAATTAGACCTTGTCAAAATCTATGAATATGTCCCATTGATTATATCAATGTTGAACAATGTTGAAAAGTGGGCAAACATATTAAAGTCAAGTAAATAAATACTTACTTTTTATCAAGACCTGTAATGCTTGATTGTTTGGTGTTCCATTTTCCATATGATAAGGAATGACTGTTGTTAGATACTTGGGATCTTGATTTAAAATACCTAAATAAACAATATACAAGAAATAAATTAATAATTTTTGTGCAGCTTTCGCTATAAATTTTATTGTGTATTTACACTGTGATTTTCCACGCTTCTTTTCAACATAAAATTGTCTTCGTTTGTTTTGCACGGCCAATAATAACGAGATGAAAGTATTTTTCAATTCCTTTTCATATTCCAATTCATCTCGGAATGCTAGTTCGTTAATAAGTGTTTCACTGAATTCCTGAATAAGAACCTCCATTTCCATGTATAATTCATTAAGCTGGGACATTGAAAGATATTGTAGTTCTGTTAAGGAAAAGGATAAACAAAGAACATATAAGAGAAATAATTAATCAATTTGTTTGTTACATTTTAAGCAAGAAAAATGTATCACTTATAAATTTAAAGGCGCACAAATTTGCTCTGGTGTCAAGTTGCATAACACTAAAAATATAATATATTTAATTTAAAATAAACGAAAGAATCATATGCACACATTGGCATAATTATTTGCACAATGCATTTTATATATTAAATTTCTTGAATAATGTGGTATTAGTATTGAGCCTTATCGCCAATATCATGCGAACTTTTTTAACCAGGAAAAAATTGTTTACCCCGTAACAACATTTTCCCATCGTCAATCTCCCACTAACGTGTTTTTTTTTTTCAGATACAAGTTCTGCCAATAAATTAAAGCAATCATTTTCGAAGTTTTTTGAATGTTTTACCAAAGATAATCAATAAGGGGAAAGAAATCATTTTCCATTATATAATTGTGCAGAAATAACACTGTTTGAAAGTTTAGCTTCTAAGGACACGATATGAAGTCACTGTAAAAGCATTTACTTCTTATTACTTATACTATTTGGTAAAACCTGTAAATTGTTTTGGTTTGTTGTTTGTAAACAAAGATAAATACTGATAGAAATTTGAAAATGATAAAAAGTATTGGTTTTGTAATAGCAGTGCAAGACTCAGATGAAATCGAAAGACAGACTCAAATATCAATAAGAAGAAACTTGAGAGTTATATCAAATCCTCTACAATTCAAATTCCAATTTTTTTTTATCAAATATTTAATTTGAATCCATAGATTTCATCAGTATTACCGTGTATTTGCTTGATGTTTTGAAAGATTTGTTGCCGGAACAAAAAATATCATTCGCTATACCTCCGGTTGTAAAACTTAGTGCCTAGTTGTTAAAGGAGCATACCAAAAAGATTTAGCAAAAGATTATGAAGTTGGACAAGCGCAGTTTTCATTTTCCGAAGTCCTTTCCGAAGTGCTGGGAATTTTTGAGTCCAAACTTTGTCCAATATGGATAAAATCTGAAATGACTGCTGAACAAAAAAGGACTAAATTAAAATTTTATTAATATAGATGGAACTCACATTCGAATCATTGCCTGGGAAAAGAAGCACTTGCACTACAATAGGAAAGGATACTTTAGCTTAAATGTCCTACTAGTAAGTAACTCAGTTGATTGCTTGTGATATTTCAAATAATTCGATCCAGGTTTGTGATGATCACATGATTATTAAATTATGTGGACGCCACCTACCCTGGTGCATCCCATGATGCAAAAAAAGTACAAGTAAAACAAAAAAAAAAAAATAAAAATTCATTTGAAACAAAATAAAGCACTCCAATATTATATACATAAGTTTGACTTAAAATAGGCACTAATATTTTAAAAGCTTAGCTCATTTTTTTTTTCTTTTCTTTCTTCTATTTCATAAATCCGGTGTCTTTACAACTCGGAGTTATGGCGAATGGTTTCTTTAAAAAGAAGTTTTTGCTGATCGTTAATTCGGCCAATTGATCTGTATATTTTTTTGACACCAGCCTGGATCACGATTTGGTCATTATTTGCACCGCTTCACCAATCTGCTTGCAGTTTTACTTGCAGATGAGTTTCTTAATCTAGAAATTCCAAAGAATTTTTCATACTTTGCCGACCTCTTTTAGCTTCTGTCTTTTTGAATATTTTCAACGCATGGTGTGGCTTTCAAAGTGTTGCATGTGGTGGCGTTTCCAGTTCTGTTTCTGAAATTCTTTCTTGAATCGGCAAAGCAGGAGTGTTTTCTTTATCTTCTTGGGATTGCAGCTTTTGTTTTTTGGAACTGGATGGCAATACAAACGTGAGAGTACCACAATGACCTTCCACAGATTCACTCACTGCACAGATTTGTATAATTTTGTCTTTTACGTCGGAAAACTTGTACTCCTTACTAGGACCAGTTGATTTTTTGGACTTTATGTTTTCTGTCATTTTTTTCTTCACATATTTTTTTTATCACTCCATACCTGAAACACATTAAATTAAAGATATCTTAAGCAGTATGAAATAAAAAATTTACAAATTTTACCCTTTTCCACTCAAAAACAGATTTAACTTTTAAGCTCATCTCCAATCGATTTCCAGATTTCTTGCTCTTCTTTTTCCCTTTTTTTTGGAATACTCAGTGGCAATATCGGGATAAATTTTCATAAAGGTTACCATGACTTCTATTTGATTTTTTTTTTTTTTTTTTTTTTTTTTTTTTTTATAATAGGCACGCACTTAAGGGGTTTTTGTTCCCTTTTTATGCCAAAGCACAGTGCGAGCGTTAGGAAAAATGGGATAGACGGAGAGGGTTAAGGATGAGGTGTCGGTTAACATTAGTCTTGAATTCCTGAACACTGCAATGACTGGGGAAGACAGAGTGTGGAAGAGAGTTCCACATTCGCGTAGTACGGCTAAAGAACGATTCTCTGAACATGACCGTACGTCCGAAGTTGGGCTCGAGGGTGAACTGATGGGCATTCCTGGAGGCGCGGGTATTACGGTTGAATATCTTAAGGGGAGGAATGCAACTGGCTATTTCACTAGAGCATAAACCATTAAAGTAACGGTAAAAGAGGGTGAGGCATGAGACATTACGTCGATGTTCAAGTGACGTAAAAGTCTCAACGATGGTACGGTCACCAATCATCTTAAATGCTCTTCTCTGGATACTGTCCAAAAGACTTAAGTACGTTACTGGAGCACCAGCCCAAATGTGGGAGTTGTACTCAAGCTTTGGCCGTATGTAAGTTTTGTAGATGGTAGCCAGATCAGAAGGGGAAAAGAAGTTCTTGCATCGTCTTAAAAAACCTAAACATCTTGCGGCATTTTTGGCGACATCGCATATGTGATCATTCCACAAGAGGTGGTCGGTGATACACATACCAAGAATCTGGAGATGTTCGGTTTCACTGATGCAAGTGCCACACATGGACAGTGGCAAGGGGGGTATATCTCGCTTCAACGATACAAGACAGCATTGAGTTTTCAAAGCATTAAACTCTACGCGGTTTTTTATTCCCCATTGTACAATGCTGTTTAAGTCAGAGTTTAATGAGCTTATCATATTTTGCCGTTGCAGTTCCACACCCGAAAGGGAGGGATGTGAGTCTGGGAACGATAATGAAAAGCTAAGGGTACTATCGTCAGCGAAACAATGAATTGGATTAGAAGTTACAGACAAGAGATCATTTATAAAAATGAGAAAGAGGGTCGGAGACAAAACGGAGCCCTGGGGCACACCAGCATTTATTTTGTGGGTTTCAGACTTGAACCCGTCCAGTACAACTTGTATTGAACGGTTCAAAAGAAAGTTTCTAATCCAACGAAGGAGGAATTCATCAATACCGAAGGCACGCATTTTCGATAAGAGAGCCTGGTGCCAAACTCTATCAAATGCTTTTGAAATATCGAGTGCAACAATCTTACTTTCTCCAAAACGATGTAAAGATTTGTTCCACTGTTCGGTGAGATATGCCATCAAATCACCAGTGGACCTGTTGCTGCGAAAGCCGTACTGCCGGTCATTAAGAAGCTTTCGTTCTTCAAGATATTTCTTAAGCTGATAATTTATCAGCGTTTCCATGACCTTAGAAAGAAGGGACGTACGTGCAATCGGACGATAATTGGAGGGAGAGGAGGATTCGCCTTTTTTGGGTATAGGCTGGACAAATGCTGTTTTCCAACTACTCGGAACGAGCCCAGAAGAATAGGATAGATGGAAAAGCTTACGCAATGGTTTTGCCAGCGTTGAAGAACACCTCTTCAGAACAATAGCGGGGATACCATCCGGGCCAGCGGATTTGTGTATGTTGAGATCCTTTAGGACCCTCGCCACAGCACGAGTGCGAAAGAAGATTTGTCCCATGGAATCATTAACGCGCTCAAGAACTGGCGGAGTCATGACACTCTCTGGCAGCGAAGAGTTGGCGGCGAACTGCCTAGCAAAAAGGTTAGCTTTCGCAAGAGAGCTAACCACTGGAGTATCATCATCAATGAGCGTTGGGACCGAGGAAGAGGAAGAATTCTTCATGTTTTTCACAAATGACCAAAAATTTTTACTGCCTTTGGGACATTGCAGTATTTTTTGCCTTAGTTTTTGGTCATGTAAAAATTTGGTCCGTCGAATATGGACATTGCAGGCCTTCCTGGCTTGTTTAAACTTATTCCGATTTTCCTCAGTAGGGTTGGCTTTGTAACAACGGAAACTTACCTCTTTAGCCCTGATAACCTCTTTACAGCTCATATCAAACCATGCGTTCACTTTAGGTCTGATGCTTTTAACCCTATTCGGGATAAAAGTTCTCATTCCCAAAAGAATTAAACTTGTGAGCATATCCGCACTGGAATCTACGTCACTATCGAGGAAGCATAGTGACCAGTTAAAGATCCTGAAAAAATTATTGAGGCCGTCCCAGTCGGCTTTCTCGTACTGCCAAACGGTTCTCTTAGGAGCTCTTTCTTTAACTGGGATTTTTTGGCACGAGAAATTTGCGGATATGACACAATGGTCAGATCGGCCTAGAGGCGATAATACACTTATTGCATATTTATCAGGGTCAGAGGTAAGGAACAAGTCAAGAGTGTTTTCTGCTTGGCCGTCAATGTCCGGTATTCGAGTGGGCTCGTTGACCAACTGAGCAAGGTGGTTAAACTCAGCAAAAATCTCAGCACACACTCCTTCGGGTGTTGTCTTGCTCGAATGGAGAAGCCAGGAAGAATTGTGTACATTGAAATCGCCCGTAATAACGATTTCAGTGCGAGGATACAAGGAAACAATTCTTTGAATGGAGTCGGACAGTGAGTCAAATTCGTTAGCAGTTGAAACCCTGTCCAAATTTGGGCTTCTATAAAGGAAACAGTAATGGATGATGTGCTTATTAACGGAAAATTTGAACCACATAAAATTAAAGAGAGGATTTAAAAAAGAGCTGTACTGTGGTTGAAATTGGTAAGCAACATCACTTCTGATATAAACGGCGAGGCCATGGTGGGGAAGGAATAGTGGCACTAGGTTATATCCTTGAATATAAAATTCAGTAGGATCGGTAGCCTCACCTACTTGGGTTTCACTTAGTGCCAGAACAGCTGGCCTGTTTAAAACAGTGTGGAGGTACGTCGACAGAAAATTCATTCTTAACCCACGAATATTGCTGTAATCGACCCTGAAATTCTCAGTCATTGCAATACTTAAAAATTTCAAAACTAAAACAGACGAGCTCTAAGAAGATAATTGAATTGAATCTCAGACTTCGTTTCGACTCAACGCCCCTGTTAGTGTTATGCCTTAACAGTGACGTGAACCGACCCGACCCTGGAATTCAAAACAATAATCCTCTATTCGTCTGTTGTTGGTGACAAATCATGTACATACATTGTGTGAGCAAAAAAAAAAGCACATTGCAACGTAATGCACATGATAAGCCATACAACTGTTTGTGCAAGGAGGGAAAGAGGATGGGTACTCACTGTGCTATGCTAGGCATCTTTTTGTTGTTTTTTTTTTTGGAGATGCTGTGCTTTTGACTTTTTTTTGATATTGCTTTTAATATTATATTATTGCGCGATCTTATCGGCTTTTATGTAGATGGTTTGGTTATTGTTTATTTCTAGTGTTTTTGATGAATATGACGCACGGACACGACGAATAAAAAACAGAACGGAGAAAAATCGACACAGCAGACGACACACAACACAGAGGGGACCTTCCCCAACGAGAGCACTGACAACACTTATTTGTTGCGATAGACCTTAAAAAAATTATTTGCGTTCATAAATAATTGAACTTTTTTGCGAAACTGATAATGCATTTCCATAGGAAAAATTATTGGCGGTAGCAATATTTCCAGGGGATTTTTTTCGAACATTATTCACGACACCAAATTTCCTTAACTGGAAAAAAAAAACTATGGGGAAATTTTTTCGCGATACCAAATTTCTCTAAATACAGGGTGAGTCATGAGCAATGCGACAAAATGCTAGGGCGTGTAGGTTGCGTTGAGACAAGAAAAAAATCGTATGGGAGGGGGGGGTCTATTCCCCTCCGTTTAGCCGGGAGGGGCAATTTTCGAAAAAACTGACTTAAAATGTGAAAAAAATTATTTAAAATCAACGGCTTCATTCACAATGCTGTGCGATACGTTTTGAAAAGCCAATAACTTTTTCTTTCATTCTGTGGTTAAATAAATCTATTCTAAGAAATAGTTTTTGAAATATTAATTTTCAAAGTCAAAATTTTGAAAAAAAAAATTGAAAAAAAAATTTCAAATTCATTTTTTTCAAAATTTTACGTAATTAAGTGCTAATTTTAATTTCAAAATTCAATGCTGTTATTAGTTTTAAGTCAAAAACAGAAAACCGGATGCCAAAATGTATCTTAGGTTTTGAGAAATTAAAAAAAAATTAAAAGTAAAACTTGTAAGTAAAGTAAAAAGTTAATTCGTTTTTTTTATTATTTGATTAAAATCGGATGGTATGTGAAAAAAATAAAAAAGGGATAATTCCCTAATTAATAATTGATCTGAGCAGGTCAAATTTGAAAAAACCAAAAAAAAAAGTGTTTTTCTTGGAAAAAAATACTTCTAGTTTTTCTTAATTTCTCAAAAACTAAGACACATTTTGGCATCCGGTTTCCTGTTTTTGACTAAAAATTAATAAAAGCATTGAATTTTGAAATTAAAATTAGCACTTAATTACGTAAAATTTTGAAAAAAATGAATTTGAAATTTTTTTTTCAATTTTTTTTTTCAAAATTTTGACTTTGAAAATTAATATTTCAAAAACTATTTCTTAGAATAGATTTATTTAACCACAGAATGAAAGAAAAAGTTATTGGCTTTTCAAAAACGTATCGCACAGCATTGTGAATGAAGCCGTTGATTTTAAATAATTTTTTTCACATTTTAAGTCAGTTTTTTCGAAAATTGCCCCTCCCGGCTAAACGGAGGGGAATAGACCCCCCCCTCCCATACGATTTTTTTCTTGTCTCAACGCAACCTACACGCCCTAGCATTTTGTCGCATTGCTCATGACTCACCCTGTATAGTAAGTTAGTGTAAGATATTGATAGGTACTCTAGTTTTAAAATTTAGGTGTTAAGATTGAATTGAAAATAAAAAGAAATAAAAAAAAAACGAAAACGGGAAATTAACCGTGCATTTTGTGCTCTCACTGGAATTTTTGATTAAATGTTGTTAGAGGAATTAATCCTGAGTATACAAAAATATTTTTTTTTTAATTAAGAATCGTATACCTAGTTAAACGTATAACTTCGCTTGGTCTAATTCTAATATCTAGCTTTAATCAAAGTTCTTTAGAAAAATATAATTCACAGGGAGTGCCCACCATCAAACCAGGGCGAAACGGAAACCTTAGAGTAAAGGCCACAAAACCTTTAATTATTGAATTTCATTCATAAATACTCCACTTATGAATAAAATTTAATTAGCTATTTTTAGTCTTTTTACTGTTTTTATTTTTTAAATTTATAACTTCGCTTGGCCACGAGCATAACATCCTAATTCTAATATCTAACTTTAATCAAAGTTCTTTAGAAAAATATAATTCACAGGGAGTTTTCTATGTAAATTTTATGAAGCAGTCGGTAATCATCAACAATTATTGAGTACTAGATTGGGTTTGGTGTCATATAGCTGATGAGCCCACCAACAAACCAGGCCGAAACGCATAGATTGGAGTAAAGGCTACAAAACTTTTAAAATTTAATTTCATTCATAAATACTCCACTTATTAGCCGTTTTTTATTATCAGAGATGATCTCTATGGATCATCTTTTGATAATAAAACAACTTTGGATCATCGGGTTTTGTTCCTCTGTAGTGGTAGCATTGACTTGAATTTGTATGCCAAAAAGTGACGTTTGTTAATTGAACAAAATGAAGAAGTAAAAAAAGCATTTGCCTCCTTAACAGTTATTTTTTTCCTAAATCATAAAAAAAAACAAATACATTACCTACATAGAAAACATGAAATCATGTCTGAACTAAAACTTTCGATTTTCCTTTATCAGGATCCATTGCAAAAACATTTTTTTGTAATTTTAGTTCATTTGACATATAATTTCAACATGAAATAAATTAGGTTTGTATAATGCACGACAATAAAAACAAGTCCTCCTTAGCGAACTGCTCTAACCTACACTGATTTTACTGTTCAGTGAGACATTTTCTGCTCTAGAGGTATCTAGATTTGCGTGGTTGGCTGTTCATTCAGCTTTTTTTAAGAAAATATATTCAAAATACTAAAAACTAATTTAAATTAAATAGTAAAATTGTGATTTCATATTAAACATATACAAAATCGAAAAATGCACCGTCCTAAATTGGCTAGTGATGAAGGCAAAAGATATTTAATTGACTGCTCGCCATATACAAAGTCAAACATTTTTTTTTGTTATTATTGCTTAAATCCGGATTTAAATTATTTATTTTTTCGTTTATTTTTATATAAAAACAATAATTTCATATAGACTTGTATGAAACAAAAGATATTGGAAATTAGACCACTACCGAAGAAATGTAAAAAAAAAATGTTAGTGAATGACAGCTGGGGCCTATTTCGCAGATCATACATCACATACAGTGTATGATTTTTATACTTTTGATACATCGATTCTGTTTCACAGAATTGTTGTTTGATAACAGTCATACAATGATAATATAGGTAAACAAAGTAGGGAAAAAAACTAAAAAATAAAACGTAATTAAAGTTTTTTTTATTAACATTATTCTATTGTTATTAAAATTAACGTAATGGCCAAATATTGTTTATTAGACAAAAAAATAAAGCAATTACAAGCTTTAATCAATAACGATTAAATATTCTTATTGATTATTGTTAGTATTCGTCATATTTGTCATGCTATTTGCAAGCGTTATTAAAATATTCCCATTGATTGTTTATTTTTGTCATGTTTGTCATGTCATTTGGCATGTTGTTTTGAATTATTTTACTAAGATATCAGTCAAATGTCACATCTCATACAACATACACTGGAATTATACAATTATTCCAATGAAATCTGTGAAACTGAATTTTTGTTGTAATGTATGTGATGTATGATCTGTGAAACAGGCCCCTGGTCATTTTAGTGACTCAGTTACAAAATAAAGAATCAAATTATCGAACATTGGGAGTAAGATTCTTCTATGTGAAGGGAAACTTTACATTTGGGGTTTTATCCGCTCTGCTTTTGCAGCCTATTTTACAGCACACTGTAGGCATTTTAATATTTATAATTAAATTCCTTCTATTTTATTTTACACTTCTTTAATCAATAATTAAAATCACTCAAGTAAAAAAAGGTTCACTTCACACAGAAAACTAACTCGACCCAAACAATATATTTTCGATGTGTTTTCGAGATTTTTTTTTTATTTTTTGGCGTCAAAATGACGAATGGAAACGGGCATATACCAAGGAACCGTCTAATCACCATTATACGTACCTGTCAAAAAGACGAAACACTTCACGTACGAAAAAAGGACTGGTGTAATCAGGGTCATAATCATTCAAATTATTTTTCAAAACACTCCAAAACAAATAGTCAATTTAAATTAAAAAGAACCCAAGAGAAAAAAGCAGAAGCACGAGGTAATGGAGGAACTTGAGAATGTAAAAACATTATATTATTGAGAATCTAAATACATTTTATTATTTTCTAATACTAATTTCTTAATTTATGTAGCTTCTTTTTGAAAGTGACGAAGAAACTACTGAAACCAGTTTGTCAGGATTTTTAATATTTTTAGAGGAAACTGCAACTGATTCCTCTGCCAGCAACGATGAAAATATTCAACCAAATCATCAAACAATACCGGATTTTGAATCAGTAATTATTGCTTACAGTGATTTGGACTTCAAAAGGCATTTCAGGCTCCAACGTTCCACATCCCAGGTTCTTATATGTAGGTATATATAGTAAATTTCTTGCACCATGTTCGAATAATGTACTAATTTTACCGTTTTATAGATCGCTACAAGATTTCCGAGAGGTTTACAACGGAGTCACTCAAAGGATTGCCAAAAACTTCCACGGAGAAAGAAATATTTGTTTTTCTTTGGTATATGGCAAATACATTCCGCGAAATTTCAAATTTATTTGGCATGTCCACAGAGAAGATTGTGATGACTCAAATGCACTTTTCCCCATAAAACATTTTTGATAGTAGAATCTACTAGCAAAAATGTATATCCATCACTGAACTGGTTAGTTCCACCATTTAGGGACAATGGAAGTATGACGAATGCCCAACGAAGATTCAATATGCTATTCTTCTGGACGTGTCGTGGTAGAGCATTCATTCGGTTTACTAAAAACTCGGTTTCGAAGATTTCACTGAACAACGACGAATACATTTTGTAGTAAACTTGGTTGTCTGCGGATGTATTCTGCACAATATGTGGACCAAAAACAACGATGGATTTGATGAGGAATTTGAATCCGAAGATTTTCCAGTGATTGAAAACAATCAAGGCAGCAACATAAGTAGACGAGAGGAAATACTGGAAGATTTAATAAGGAGAAATATCATTAATCAAAAGCTACTATATTTTGTATAAACAAATATTTTTATATCCAAAATAAAGTCAAAAAGAACATAAATTAACAATGTATTTCAATGTATTACAAAAATTACTTAAAATTAATGTAAAAAAACCTTAAAAAACAAAACAAAACAAAGTAAATATATATGTAGTCTATGAATATGAAATATATTAAGGACGAATTTTACTTAATAACGAAAATAACAAATAAATACAAAAAAAAACTAATAAATAACAAAATAAAACAAAGTAAATATATATGTGCTATATGTATATGATCTAAATTAAGGACGAATTTCACTTAATAAAGAAAATAACAATAAATATAAAAAAAACATAATAATATGTACATATGTGCATTATGTTCTCTATTTTTCAAACAGTTCCCGCAGAAACTTCTCTGTGAAGTAAAGCAAATTATATAGTTTGTATACCTACATATATACGGTATTTCTTTTTTTATTTACCTAGGATTTGATTGGCATTAGTTTGGGCTGTAGGCGTTTCCCGGTGAACACTTATGGGTTTTCCCCTCAGAGTAAGAGTATATGACCAAATAGGTCATGCGTTTGTCTTCAAATGGAGCTTTGCTGGCCGACTCTTCCCTTCTTTTATTATTGAGTATAGTCGCCGTAAATGCTTTCATTAAGTTTTTCACATAACTTCCAGCATTCTCCCCGTGGTGTACTGAGTCTATGAACAAAAAATTAGAATTGTTTTGAACTCAGAAATAAGATATGTACTTACCAGGACTTTCTGTTCAAGCAGATCTTCGAGCACATTCTCCATTTTTTTTTTCTTGGGTGCTCGAATTCACTTTTCTTTTTGGCGTATGCTTCAAGAAAAGCATCAGTTTCCTCTTTACTCCAATTCCTTCTGGGGCTTAAAAGAAGCATAAATATTAAATATAAAAAACTTACATTTTATGCGGACCGTTATCCATGTTTGCGAACGAAACGCCAAATTGCAAATGAATATAGGCTTGTTTGATGTGATGTCTTTTTTTAGTAACCAGCGTGGGTACATGCTTTTCTTTACTGACGTCATAAACACCATATACAAAGTGGTAAAATGTTGGTGCAGAAGGCGAAAAATACTGGTTGAATGCCATATTTCTTTCTAACAACGAAGTATTAAAGAAACAAATCATATAAAGGTGGAAATGCGTCGGTTGAATGAGTCCAACGTGAACACATGGGTGCCAGTGACGTCAGAAAACAACCAAAAATGTATTTATCCATTATTTTGTTATCACTAAACAAACCTAATGACTGATACCCAAAAGTTGATTACCAACGTTAATGAAAGAAAATCAAAAACGTAGTGCCTCACGTGGAAACTAGCAGAACTTATTTCTGGATTATGGAAATCTTGATTATAAGTATCCATATGGATCATCTTCGTAATTAAAAAAAGTGCTATTAATACAATTTAATTAGCTATTTTTAGACTTTTGTTGTTTTTATTTTTTCAACTTATAACTTCGCTTGGCCACGAGCATAACATCATAATTTCTAATGTCTAACTTTAATCAAAGTTCTTTAGAAAAATATAATTCACAGGGAGTTTTCCCTGTAAATTTTACAGAGCAGTCGGTAATCATCGACAATTATTGCGTACTAGATTGGGTTTGATGTCATCTAGCTGATGAGCCCACCATCAAACCAGAGCAAAACGCAAACCTTAGAGTAAAGGCCACAAAACCTTTAATTATTGAATTTCATTCATAAATTCTCCACTTAATAAAATTCAATTTGGCTAGTTTTAGTCCTTTTATTGTTTGTATTCTTCATAATTTTAACATCCTAATTCTAATGTCTAACTTTAATCAAAGTTCTTTAGAAACATATAATTCACAGAAAGTTTTATTTGTAAATTTTACAGAGCAGTCGGTAATCATCGACAATTATTGCGTACTAGATTTGGTTTGGTGCCATCTAGCTGAGGAGCCCACCATCTAACCAGGGCGAAACGCATAGCTTGGAGTAAAGGTCACAAAACCTTTAAAATTGACTTTCATTCATAAATATTCCACTTATTCATACAATTTAATTAGCTATTTTTAGTCTCTATTGTTTTTATTTTTTAAACTTATAACTTCGCTTGGCCATGAGCATAAAATCCTAATTCTAATGTCTAACTATAATCAAAGTTCTTTAGAAACATATAATTCACAGAAAGATTTTTTTGTAAATTTTACAGAGCAGTCGGTAATCATCGACAATTATTTCGTACTAGATTGGGTTTGGTGTCAACTAGCTGATGAGCCCACTATCAAACCAGGGCGAAACGCATAGCTTCGAGTAAAGGCCACAAAACCTTTAAAATTGAATTTCATTCATAAATACTACACTTATCAATAAAATTTAGTAAGCTGTTTTTAGTCTTTTTATTGTTTTTATTTTTTAAACTTATAACTTGACTTGGCCACGCGCATAACATCCTAATTCTAATGTGTAACTTTAATCAAAGTTCTTTAAAAAAATATAATTGACAGGGACACAAAGCTTGGAGTAAAGACCAGAAAACCCTTAAAATTGAATTTCATTCGTAAATAATCATCGACAATTACTACCTACTAGATTGGGTTTGGTGTCATCTAGCTCAAGGCTGCCCAACCCCAGGCCCGCGGCCAAAATATGGCCCACGAACAAATTCTTAATGGCCCGTGGGATATATCTCAACCGTAAGATTTTTGATTTAATTTTAATGCGCGGCACAAAAAAAAAAAAAAATAGTCATCCAGGCTAAACAATAGTAAATAGTATTTCTGTATCTCCAAAAATTTCCCTAGAATTGTTAAAATCGAAAATTTTCTGTTTTTGCACAATTCGGTCGCACACAAAAAGTTAACTGTAGTAGCTAAGGAAAGTTATCTCATCATCGTCACAATCCACGATAAAAAAGGGATTTTTGTTTGGTGTAAAGAAAAATTATTGTGGATTGGTTAATGCTTATCCTCAAGTCTCTCATAAACTAATGTATCAGTTTTCAATTTTATATATCAAAACCAATTTTTTATATCAAAACCAATTTTTATATTTATTTAGCAATGATTGTTAAATACAAATTGCTTCAATCAGCTACGTGGTATAGACATTGGAAATGTGTTAATTTTTCAGTTGTTAAAGATTGATTGTGCAATTGTTAAATTCCATAATTACTTGTAGTTTTGTGGTACACAACAGAAACCAATGTCACTTGCCTAAATTTGTCTCTTGTACAATAGTTGTAGTTTCGTGATACAGGTCCTAGGACTTTCAAAATACAAAGCAAAATTTACAAATTGTCCTTGATCTATTCACAATCAGTTTGACTGAAATAATTAGTTATCCTTCAAAACCACAAGCTTTTTCAAAAGGCTTTGGGGATTTCTGTAAATTCAAGCCAAAAGAAGAGTTTTCTGCAATAACTGATATGGCCCTTCAATTTGTATGCAGTTTTGGATCTACGTATGTATATGCTTGTGAAAAAGGTTTTTTCAAATCTGAATTTTATAAAGAAATAAGTACCGCACAATCTGGCACCTGATATACATATGCAGAAGAATTAATAAAATAAAAACAATGAAATCATTTGATGCACCTATTACTCGAGTTTAAGTTTTTAATCAGCATTTATTACATAAACAGTACATAATATATAAATTGTGTCTTTTTTTGGCAGAGATGCTATTTATTTGATTGCTTTGATGAATGAAATTCAAATAAAAAAATTAGTGTTCCTTGAGCCCAGTTTAAGTTTTTAATTAGCATTTATTACATAAACAGTACATAATATATAAATTGTGTGTCTTTTTTTTGGCAGAGATGCTATTTACATTGTATATAAATTTCTATAGTACAACCATGGAGCAGCGCCATCTAAAGAAAGTTGTTAACTGCACATTTGGAGGTTCTTACATTTACTAAGTGTCTATTCTGTTACCCTAACAATAGCCGTCTACGAAACAAATTAATAATATATAATGTATTTTATTGGCTCTAAAATCCATATTTCCTTGACAAGAGTCGTAAACAAAACAAAAATAATATGTGTTTACGACTGTTGTCAGGGTTACAGAATAGACAACTATTAAATGCACGAACCTAAAAATGTGTGTTATCACACGTTTCTCAAGATGGCCAGGCGGTGATTATTCAGCATGAAAATACTATAGAAATGTATATACAATGCTATTTATTTGATTGCTTTGATGAATGAAATTCAAATAAAAAAATTAGTTTTCCTTGAGCCCACCATCAAACCAGGGCGAAACGAATAGCTTGGGGTAAAATTTCGTTATTTGATTAAAATTAATTTTTTGGTAAATTTAAAATTTAAATTTAGTTTTTTTTTTTATTTTTTTTTTTTTGAAAGACATTGCCTTGTTTGTGTTGTTTTACCAGATCGAGCAGGTAGGAAATAACTTACTTTTCTTTAAAGGAAGACATTTCCAAAGAGGAAAGGGTGGGATTTGCCACGGTAAAATTTACCGTTACAAAAACTGTTCTTTACATCTCAGTCCCATCCTTATTTCTGTATTACTTCCTACTAATTTTTATCTTCTCAGGCGTTTCTTTCAATATACTGAGAGAGAGCAGGACAGCCATGGTTCATCAGACATCGGCACTCTCTCTTAGTATCTTGAAGAAACAGATCTTTGGATGTCATGCGATTTAAGTAATGATTTTGTGAGTCAACAACCAAAATAGTAGTTGGAAGTACTACTTTAACATAGATTCAAAAAGCTGAAGTTACACTCCGAGACCATATACCTTGCCTAGTCAGAGAGCATGCTGATGAAGATAAGCACGGATGAAATTTTGTCCCCGAAAGTTAATGTTGTTTAAAACTGGCCGAGAGCCCGTCATAAATTTAAATATAGTTTGTACAAGATGGAACGCTATCTGCTAGCCCCAATCCCCCAATTCTGAGCAGAAGTCCACCGAAGTAGTTAAAATCACAAATAAGAAATATAAACTGCCATATTTTCCTTCGAATGGTTAATTTTTTTGGTTTTATATTGTCTGCCTTGAATTCTTTGTTTTGGTTTGCATTGTATTAGTTTTGAGGGGGAAAATGATTGTAAGTCGAAAATAGATTTTTCAGCTTTCAATTATTTTTCTTTTCACAAAAATATGGGAATATTGGCTGAATGCATTCATCGAATAGCTTCTCACTGTAAGAAGATAAGTGGCCGGCAAATTCGATGATGAATGTGTAGTAAAGTAAGCTTGGGCTTTATATGTGAGTAAGCAGGGCCACTGAATTTCGATGACTACAGCGCATAATAGCAAATTATGTTATGTGATTGCTGTATTATCTCGTCATCAAGATTAGCGGCCACTGATTGGCCGAAACCATTGGGGACGACAAAAAAGAAGATGCCTTCCAAACATGGTGAAAGTTTGGAAGGACCCTTCTTAAGTGACTGGCAAACGAACTAGAGGTTCAAAAAAGTAAAAAGAAAAGGAATTTTATGTTGGGTCTTTTTTTTTTTTGTTAAAAAAAGCATATTATTCGGTTGACTTCTGTCAACTAATACGGAAAATTCATTTTCCGTATTTCGGGGCCAAGCGATAGTGGTCCATCTTAGTTTAATTTAAATACCTACTTACCTATTTTCGTTGTTCATTTTGTTTTAAAAGATCTCAGGTTTTAAACTTGTTTAAAAGGTTTACTGGGCAATATAGAGAATAGTTGAAATCCCCATTCGGGAATTACAAGTAATTATTTATCGTCTTTTTATTTATATTTGGCTTCAATATATATTTGATATTCAATAGAATATAAAAGTAAGAACCTGTTGTATTGTAATAATGTATTCAGTTTTTTATCAATCCTATCAATTGAATAATTCGTAAACCTACGACGAGCTTAGCTAAGCTGAGGAAGCAGCATCATCTTTGCTGCTAGTTGCATTTTTTTATATTCACCCGTGTTGAGTTGTGTGTGACAAAATCACAAATCCGGAAAAAAACAGTTTTTTTTAATTATCTTCGAGTGCCAATTACCTACTTTTTTTGGTAATTGTTTTAGTTTGATCCTTGTCGCGAGCCATTCGATCTTGTTTATTTCGATTATATATATCATTCCTCCCCCTTTTAAATGAGATTAAAAGTAATATCTAAGTTGATATAATTTATTAACATTTTAAATTGAAATTTTAAATATTCATGAATAGTCCGGTCAGGATACCGAAACCCGTGCGTTTTTTTGGGGTACATTTTTTATATAATTAAAATTGGTTTTCGACATGATAAGGATAAAATTTAGCCTGGGAGCCATTTTTCTAATATGGGCGTTTGGCCGCCATTTTGTAAAATTGCCGCCAAAGTGATTTGTTTATTGTTTGAGGATATCTCCTTACACAGTAAACACATTTTAATTTTGTAGTTTTTTGTAAAAAAATTTTAAAGGCAAACACAAATTGTTAAAAGAAATTTTTTGCTACATCACCTAGTGTCTGAGATATTTAAGATACAAGTAAACAAGCAAAAACAACTGATTTAATAAGAAAAACGTTAATTTTGACATTAAAAGTGCGGTGTCATGTATGCCGTTATATTTATCCTAACTTTTGTTGTGTGGCTTTGTAAAAAGCCATAGGAGTATAAAAAGTATGTGGTCTCATGATCCAAATCATGGTCGTTTGGCCGCCATTTTTAATAATGGCTTCCAAATTGGTTGATTTTTTGTTTGAGGATATTTCCGTTCCCAGTGGTCCGATTTTAAATTTTGAACATTCATTTTACTCGTGTTTTAAAGGCAAATAAGTTTTATTATACTACATTTTTTGCTAAATAACGTAATTTATGAGGTATTAGTTATCCGTTTTCCGACGTTGCTCGGTCGAGTTTTATTTCTTTTTCTGTTGATCCGATCGCTACCAAACTTCACAGGATCACCTTTGGCCTAATCTTAAGGTCGAATAAAAATTCGATCCAAATTGGTTCAAACGTTTTGGAGAACATAGGAAACATACATCCATATATCGATATGTATAAACACTATTTATTTATTTATTCTATAGACTCCAAATTTTTCAGTCATCCTTTAGATTAGCCTAAAAGGTGATCCTGTGAAGTTTAGTAGCGATTAGATCAACAGAAAAAAAAAATGAAACTGGACCGAACAGCGCCAAAAAACGGATAGCTAATATCTCATAAATTACGTGATTTAAATAATAAAACTTGTTTGGCTTTAAAAACGAGTAAAAAGAATGTTCAAATTTAAAATCGGACTACCGGGAACAGAAATATCCACATACAAAAAATCGATACATTTGGAAGCCATTTTTAAAAATGGCGGACAAACGTACATGATTTGGATCATGAGACTACATACTTTTTATTTTCCAATTGCTGTTTAACAAAGCCAAACAACAAAAGTAAGGACAAAAATAACGGCATACATGACACCGCACTTTTAATGTCAAAATAAACGTTTTTCTCATTAAATCAGTTTGTTTTTACCTTTATACTTGTATCTTAAATATCTCAGAAAATGGGTGACGTAGCGAAAAATGTCTCTTAAAAAAATTTGTTTGCGTTTAAAAATGTTGCACAAAAAATTTGACAAAATTAAAATCCGTCCACTGCGTAGGGTAATATCCTCAGGCGGAATCAGTAGATCTTCCACTGGGCTTCGTGAAGGGCAGAATATATGACCATTTCCTTTCAGAATCAACAAAGAGGTGGCAAGGTTTGGCAACCTGTAAAATAACTAGAAAGATATGGCCAACCTATGACAAAAACAGATCGAATGATTTAATAAAACGAAACAGAATAGACACGGCCAGGGTCGTTGCAATCGTCACTGGCCATTGGCCAATAGGCGAACACGCAGCTAAACTGCGCATACCTTTTAACAGCTACTGCCGTAGTTGTAGAAATCCGCTGGAGAGAGAAACTATTGAGCATTTCCTCTGCCACTGTCCGGCCCTGGCTAGGTCTCGCCTCCAAGCATTTGGTAGCCTGTTTCTCGACAACCTAAACGTGCTGTCGAACAAAATGATAATAAATGATTTTACCGCTTTTCTCAACAGCACCAGTTGGCTCTAACAAACCAAGCAATATCTCTATTTCAACTTTCACCTTGGAAGTTTTTGGAACTTCCGTTTAGGACTGGCTATTCGGACTAGCACTTACTCTATCTTTGGCAATAGCATCAGAGCACTGATTAATACTTGGTAGGTATAAACTGTCTTTGAACGGGCTTAGCCTCATATAGATCTAGTGTAAAGTTATTGGGCAGGCTGTCAGTCCAGATGGAACCACCAAGCACACAGTGTGAGCTAATTTCTTCCTTTGGGACTGCAGGCACAGACCAAAAACTGGTCCCCTTAGCTTTTCAAAGCACTCACTCACTTTCCATTTCAACTTTCACCTTTTAAGTTTCTGGAACTAACCTTTAGGACTAGCTTTTCGGACTAGCACTTAATCTATCTTGCGGCGAAAGCATCAAAACACGGATTTACACCTGGCAGGTGTACCGCCTTTGAACGGGCCTAGCCTCATATAGATCTAGTGTAAAGTAGGTTCTTCCCTTGTGACTGCGGGCACAGACCAAAAACTGATCCCCTTAGCTTAACAGTCACTACCACTATATCACAAAAAAATAGGTCAAACGAGTTATGGTATCAAAACGGCGCTTTTCCGCGCTAATTGGGTTTCTTCGGAACAGCTGTTCTGCGAAACCGCCATCTTACCTACCTACCTAGGGTAATATCCTCAAACAATAAATAGATCACTTTGGCGGCCATTTTACAAAACGGCGGCCAAACGCACAAATTAAAAAAATGGCTCCCATCCTTATCATGTTGAAAACCAATTTCAATCATAAAAAAGGTTACAACAAAAAACGCACAGGTTTCGGTATCCTGACGCGACTATAAAATATTTGTTCTACATCTGAAACAAATCAATTCCTGTATTTTATTATTTTTTTTTCCAACTTTATTAATTTTACTGTACTTTTTATAACTACATATTTAAATATTAAATAAACAAAAATAAGCCATATACCTAAATTCCAATTTTTTTTTTCATATATACCTACATAATTTAGTTTCAATCAGTTTCATCTATAACAACCAAACGCTTTTTTAAAATCTTCTGTTTCTTAGCATAATCATTTTTGTTCAGTTTTTCTTATAATAGGAGCAGAACTAAATCGGACTTGTTTTATTTTCTGCAACCTAATTTGATCGATGAGCTGTGCATTTGCTTTTGTATTCCATTTACAAATATCAAATATCTAAAATTACTAATTTATAATTTTGACTGGTATATTTTTCTCTTTATATAAAATGGTATATAAAGAGAAAAAATATTCCGATATTATACCTACTTTATAAGATACTGTTTTTAGAATCTGATTTTGGGGTGTGCCTGTCTGTTTTAACTACTCGTTCTCGAGCTCTTTCCCTATCGCTATTATCTTCTCGTTCTCGACCTGGTATTAATAAATCCAGCAGTGTTTTTGGACAATAACTGAATAATTAACTTGAAGGAGTCACATTGGAATCAGTGCAAGGTGTGTTCCTGTATTTCAATAAAAAATTATTTAACTTTTAGTTCATATCTAAACCACGCAACTGAGGATCTAATAATTTTTTTTTTATTGAGCTCTTAAATATTTGTACTGCTCGTTCGGCACTTCCGTTGGACTGCGGATGATATGGAGGTGATTCAAAAACCTGAACTCCATTAGAAGTACAAAAAGATAAAAGATCTTTCAAGCAAAACTTTGGAACATTATCACTCACAATGCCCTTCGGTAACCTGAATGTATTAAAAGTATTTCTCAGCTGTTCAAAAACACACTTTGCTGTAGAACTTTTCATTAAAAATGACTAAATCCACTTTGAGAACGAATCAAGCACAATCAAAATAATTAAACTTACCAACGCTACAAAAATCAATATGAATGCGTTCGAACGGAAAATAAAGTGTCGGCCACGATCCTACCTGACTTTTCTTAGAATTTTGAGCAACTTGACTACATCACAATGCGTGACAAACATCTCCTCCTTATCATCTAAGTTTGGCCACCAATCATTTGATATAGCTACGGTCTTTGAAGGAACTACACGTAAGTGACCGTCATGTATCAAGTTTAAAACTCGATTTCTTAAATTTTCAGGAATGAAAACTCTATCGCCATAAAACAGACACTCCGACTCCGTTGCCAAACTATCTTTTTTCATAAAAATATGGGCGAAGTTCTCTTCGTTTGGCCAGCCATTCAATAAAACAGACACTCCGACTCCGTTGCCAAACTATCTTTTTCAAAAAAATATGGGCGAAGTTCTCTTCGTTTGGCCAGCCATTCAATAAGAATTCATACACTTTTGACAACACACCATCTTTTTTTATTTCTTTCTTTAAGTCTTCAAATTTTAAAGGGGAATTCATAAGGTCTAGAGAATTAATGTTATCTGATTCTACATCCGTCGCAGCTGCCAAAAGCAACCTTGATATCGCGTCCGCATTTCCCATCTGCGAGGTCTTTTTATATTTGATCGAATAATTATACATTGAAAAGGGAAATGGCCCAACGCTGAAGCCTGTTAGGCGCGACTGAAGGAACGTCCCTTATATCCCCAAAAATTGCTTGTAACGGTTGATGGTCACTGTAAATAGTAAAATTTAGACCATAAATATATTTGTGAAACTATTGAACTGCAAATAGAATTGCCAGGCTTTGCGATGTGACTGCGAGTGTTTTTTTCTGGTGAGCTTAAGGTACTTGCAACGAACATAATAGGAAGCTCTTCCCAATCAACTTCATGAGACAAAACTGCCCCTACTCCATACGAACTCGAATATGCTGAGATTACCATCGGTCTACTTGGATCATAGTGCGTTACCACGTCAATATCCACCACTAAACTCTTACTCCTTCTCGAAACCTTTTTTATGGTTTTCATTCCATTCCCCCACTTTATTAACTGACGTTAAGTCATACAATATTTAAAGCTCGAATTGGGAATGCAGACGAATTGGGAATGCATTGATTATGGTAGTCTATTATGCGTAAGTATCATTTCAGCTGCGTTTTGTTGGTAGGTTCTGGCGCATTTAAAACAGCATTTACTTTCTTAGGATTAGGCTTTATTCCAACAAGACTAATACAGGACCCTAAATAATCAATTTCTTGTTTAAACAATTGGCACTTATCTAAATTTATTGACGTTGTATTTAAGTAATCTGAAAACTTCAATCAAATTTTTTAACTCTTCTTTATCCTGCCCCCCCCACAAAAAATCATCAAAATAAATGCGAACCATTTTTACACCTTTCAAGATTTCGTCTATTATTTTAGCAAACATTTGTGAAACTGTTTTCAAACCTAAAACTAATCTGGCTGGCTGAAATAGTCCAATATGCATGTTAATTATCATAAGCTCTTGCGATCTTTTCGATAAAGGCACTTGTAAATAAGGAGAGGGGGGTTCACATTCAACTGCAGGTATGACAAGCGTGGCATGATGAGCTCAGTTTTGAAAGTGTGAACACTTCATCATGAGGCTGGTCAAGCGGCATGATGGTTTTCAAAATATTTTGATATTCTTCTGACGATTATGGTGGTTGACGGCATGCTTGACTAGTGTTAACGCAAACTGTCAAGCGTTCATCATGTCGCGCTGGTCATGCCTGCAGTTGAGTGTGAACCTTCCTTCTAAAGGGGGGTTCACAACTTCTAAAACCATATCTTCTTACGACTCTGCTTCTACGTACATAACTTAAAAAAACATATCTTCTATAGTCCCACAAATAAAAGACAGAACTTCCAATAGACAGAACTTCTAATTAACAGGAACTTAAAAGAGACATATCTTAAAACGACTTATCTTAAAACGACAGTACTATTTTTGCAAATGGAGGCGGGTGATATTTATAATATTCAACGGCAAGTAACGTGTTTGTATTGGTATATAGTTTCAAATAGTTGTTTGGAAACGGCAGCGGAATAAAGACATAGTAGTTTGAAGAGGACAGAAGGTAATGAATGGTGGATAGTTTTAATTGCTAAATTATATGGAAAGAGCTACTGATATGATTACTTTAGTTCTATGAGTAAGGGATATAAGTACGAAAAAAATGGTGGCTGCTTACAACTTTAATACTTATGATGGGTTCCCAAATATGAAGGCGGTTGTTAATAATTCATGAGGGAGGGGGAGATACCTAACAGCAAGTATAATGAACTTTTAAGAAAAATAATTTAAATACCGACAGTTCTTACAAATTTTGTTTGGTAGTCAAAGGGGGTAGGTATACCTTCACGAATATTAAGGAATTTTACATAAAATAAAAAGCGAAACAAAAAATTAAAGTTGGCGCACATAATAGTTATAATTATTATGAACTTAAATGTCCAATATTTAAGATATAGGTACAATGTACATAGATACACAAAAGAGGCGCTAATGTGTTGTGTGATTTGTAAGCTATTTGGATATCCTGAATTTTTGGTGATACGATTTCTCTAAAGTTTTGTAAAACCCAACTTCAGCTACTCTTCACTCAACTCAAAGCAAAACCGGAAAATGATAAACGGACGGACGTCTTCTACAAAATAAACTGCCTAGGCAACGAAAGCGAAACGTGCAATCTGTGTTATGTGGGAACTACCACATTATATTTTTTTCATGAAATAACAGTTTTTAAAACAACGAATTGCCCCATAAATCAGAATTAAAATCTAACAGCTCGGAAAATCAATGTAAACTTTGTTTCATTTTCACTACTAATGACCAAATAAGCCGAAGGAATAATAAGATTTCATTCAAAATCCACAATTACAATCTAAATTGGTCAAAACAAATTTCAAAGAAGAGGATAAGTTCATTTTCATGGTAAAAAAAACCCTAAATTTGATGGAGACATAAAAAAAAAAGAATTGTGAGGTGAGTCATGTATCACAATTATATGACTCAAAGGGATACATGTCGCCGGTTTCAATTATTGGTAGAATTTTAATTCAAGGAATATGGAGGTTAAAGATTGATTGGGATGACAGGCCACCGATTGATTGGGAGAATAACTGGATTGAATTTTGGGACTCAATAATTTATTTAGAAAACTTTTAGATATATGGGTGGTTGGGTACAGTGCAGAATACAACCGAATGTGGAGTTCAAATGCAGGCAGTTACGTTCTCAGAACACCCTCACATTAAATTATAATCATATTTAAAACACCCTTTCAATAAAGAAGATACAAAGTATCTTCTATGATCATTTTGTCATATAAGCAGTTTGCAATGAAATTAAATCAGATGCTCAAGTGTGCATCCAAACAAAGAAAGATAACAATAAATCGTTAGGATTTCATCATACAAAGATAAATGGTGAAATAATTATTCTAGATATGCAGAATTGCTGCATAAGCATAATATAAGTATAAATAGGTTGACTTGACCATTGTAAGATTTTAGTATTAACTGAACTTCGTATAGCTGAAGATTTCCCCCACCAGAGGTAAGGGATCGGATGCTTAATAAACTATTAAAATAAAATAAACTTGCGTTTTATTTAAGTGGTTGCGGCGGTCAGCCATCAGACGAATAGGGGGAATAACATGTAGCATATGAAAAAATGCACGTGCCGTAACTATTCGGGACTGGTGGAAGTGTGATCATAGCCTCTTTGCGGCGGCCGCTAGTAACAAGCCTTTTAAAAAAGGTTTGGCTAATATGATCAGGCTAGTTCCTCAGGTTGGCAACAGGTTAATTCCCTGTTCCGTAAAATTTAGAATTACGAACCCGACAACAAGCCTCGGAAACGGACTGATCTCACGACGACAACCTACGCAACGAAAACGGCAAAACGATTTACGAATTTTCTTATGGAACGTACGATCGCTCTATAGAGCTCGAGCTGCTCAGCAGCTAGCCGATGCCCTGTCAAAATATAGAGCTGACATAACAGCACTACAAGAAATCAGATGGACAGGGAATGGTGTTTTACAGAAGAAAGAATATGACGTATACTACAGCTGTCATACAAAACACCATGTGCTCGGGGTAGGCTTCCTAGTCAGCGAAAAAATGAAGTCTACCATCATCGGCTTTAACGCTATAAGCGAAAGGCTATGCACCCTTCGCGTGCGAGGCAAATTTACGAACATTAGCCTCATTAACGTTCACGGACCTACGGAGGAGTCCTCAGACGAAGAAAAAGAGACTTACTACGAACAAGTCGAGAGGACCCTCAATGCCTGTCCAAGGTATGACGTAAAAATCATCCTTGAGGATTTGAACGCAAAAATAGGTCGGGAGCCGGTATTCAGGCATTACGCAGGCACCCATAGTTTGCATGAGAACACTAATGACAATGGACTTCGAGTCTTAGAATTGGCAGCGTCGAAAAACATGGTCGTTGCGAGTACCAGGTTCCCGCGAAAAGATATCTACAAAGCCACCTGGGTATCACCTGATGGAGTCACTCGTAACCAAATAGACCACGTGTTGATAGACCGTCGCCACTACTCGAACTTGATGACGGTACGAACGTACCAAGGCGCCAATATCGACTCGGATCACTATCTTGTTGGTATGGTCTTCCGAGGGCGGATTGCCTTGCGAAGACGTATTGCATCCGCCGATCAAGTTCGAATCAACACGGCTGCCCTGCGCAATGAAAATGCCAGTAACACCTTTGGTAATGCGTTAGGACTCCCCCTAGAATCGCTTGATTTAGGGAGAGTAAGTCCTGGGGCCAGTATGCTGGGCGTAGATGAGAAGTGGACACGCCTTAAGAATACTGTCATTAGTACTGCCAACTCCATCTTAGGCAGCAGTCGTAGAAATCGGAACGACTGGTTTGATGATGAATGCAAGCTAGCGACTGAACGTAAGAATGTTGCGTACCGAGCAATGCAACAATCTCATAGAACGCGGGCACGCGAAGAAGAATATAAAGAGCTCAGAAGAATAGAAAAACGGCTTCACAGACAGAAAAAATCAGCCTGGGAGAAGAACTTAATCTGTGAAATAGAAAAAAGCCGAGAGCGAGGTCCGCACCAGGCGCGGAAGTTCTACCAATCCGTCCGAAACATGACGCAGTACACACCACGCTGCACATACTGCAAGGACGGAGAGGGAAATCTGATCACCGATCCACAAAGCATACTGGAGCGATGGGAAGTGTACTTTAATGAATTGCTAAATGGTCAACTCACTGCAGAAGTGGAGGCTCCACTGCTTCAAGACGAATACCCTATGTTGCCGTCACCAAGCATAGAAGAGGTTGAGAAGGCTATAGACCGGCTAAAGAAAAACAAAGCCCCGGGAGCTGATGGTATACCAGCCGAATTATTTCATCACGGTGGGCCAGCTCTACGTCAGGCAATTCATGATATTATAGTGCACGTGTGAGAGCATGAAGAAATGCCAGAAGACTGGCGAAAAGGTATAATATGCCGCATACATAAGAAAGGAGATGTCACAACGTGCAGCAACTATAGAGGTACCACGTTGTTGAGTACCGCCTATAAGATACTCTCCTCTATCCTACAAGACCGGATAACCCCATACACTAAAACCATCATCGGACAATATCAGTGTGGTTTCATTCCAGGCAAATCAACAACTGATCAGATCTTTACCCTTAGGCAGGCGATGGAAAAATGTTTAGAATTTAACATCCCAACATACCACCTGTTTATAGACTTTAAGGCCGCCTATGATAGCATAGCCAGGGTAGAACTTTACAAAGCCATGAGAGAATTCGGCATCCCAAATAAATTGACACGACTATGTAGGTTGACCATGACAAACGTAACAAGCCAAGTAAAAATAGCCGGATTGCTATCCAGACCAATCAACATCTTTAATGGACTCCGACAAGGGGATGGTTTGGCCTGCCTCCTCTTCAACCTGGCGTTGGAGAAAGCAATCCGTGACTCTGGCACGGCAACAAGAGGGACCATCGTCAACAGGTCCAGAGAGATACTGGCTTACGCAGACGACATCGACATCATCGGAAGAACCGAGCAAGCCGTACACGATTCCTTCATCCAGATCGAGCAGGCGGCACAAAATCTGGGGCTGCACATTAGTGAAGGTAAAACAAAGTACATGGTGGCGTCGAATGCGAGAGGAACAGTTGGTCAAACAATCAAGGTAGCGGAGCACGAATTTGAAGTGGTGCAATCCTTTAAATACCTTGGGTCAATAGTAGCAGCCGATAACAATAAAGAAGAAGAAATACGCGGGCGGCTTCTCAAATCCAACAGAGCCTACTACAGTCTGTCAAAGCTCTTCAAATAAAGAAATCTCACCATAACTTCAAAACTACTGCTGTACAGGACCATGGTCCTGCCAGTACTCACATATGGATCCGAGACTTGGGTGCTTAGCAAAAGGCACTCTGACCTCTTAGCCGCGTTCGAGAGAAAAGTCTTAAGGAGAATTGTGTGCCCCATATGTGAGGAAGGACGATTCCGGAGACGGTACAATCATGAATTGTACGCAATCTACCTTGAAGCAGATATAGTGACAAAAATTAGGCTCGGTAGACTTCGGTGGGCAGGGCACCTAGCTCGCATGAGCGAAGAGGAACCTGCTCGGAAAGTTCTTTGTGGTACATTCTATGGCAGACGACAGCGTGGTAGACCATGCTTGCGCTGGAGAGATGGCGTAGACCAGGACGCCCGGAGCCTTGGGGTGCACAACTGGATGGCGTCGGCTCGAGACCGGTATAGGTGGAGAGACTTGTTGAAGGAGCCCAGGACCGGACCCCAGTTGTCGAGCCGATGATGATGATGATTCTCTTATGAGAATGCTAAATATATTTTTTTTTTGTAACAATTAAATCGAACATAAAACTAGCGCAGTCGTGGTAGGATCCCGAAAGATCCATAGTTAAAATACGCATCTTACTTTTTTAAAAGTTTAATTCGGGATTTCAAAAGAAAAAAAATTTCCGTACAAATTTAAATAGTGAAATACCGGTTAACTAAAATAACCAAAAGGTATTGGACAAAATTAAAATTAAATCAGTGAAAAACATTAAAGTCAAGATCCGAAAGGACCATCTTTATTTATCCCATAGAGGGAATGTTTAACTGAAAAAAAAATATATGTGTACAAAAAAAAAAAAAAATTTATATAAATATTAAAGTTCAAAAAGTTCATTACTCAAACGGATTGTGGTAGTGTAAAAAAAAGCCACAACGCGAAAAAAAAAATGTATACAAAACGGATTGTGGTAGTGTAGAAAAAGCCACAACGCGAAAAAAAAAATTTTAGTCAAAAATTATACAAAACGGATTGTGGTAGTTAAAGAAAAGCCACAACGCGAAAAAAGAAAATTGTTACGCTTTTATTGAACTATTAATGAGAGACTTATAAAAAAAGTTCACATGCCAAAATTCGCACCGTACAACAAATAAAAGGAAATACAATAGAGGAAGAAAAATCTGAAGAAAGTCAACCAGCGATTAATTTAGAAAACCAGGTAAAAATGGCATCAATAAATATCGATCCCTTAAAATTAATAAAAAATTACCAAACTTCAATGGTACATCTTGTAGTTTAATTATATTCATAAAAAAATCTGAATTTATAATAAACGCGACAAGCTCATACAATGAGGCAGCAAAAGAATTTATAGTTAATGAAATAAAATCTAAAATAACAGATTTCGCCTTAGATGTAGTTTTACGGAGTGGCGACCCAAGCGATTGGCGGGAAATAAAAAAAATACTAGTTATACATTTTGGTGAAAAAGAATCCTTTTTAAAATTAAAGGAGCAAGCTGATAAAGTGTATTCAAAAAATATTACAAAACTTTATAATTTATATTCAGACATTCTCTGTAGATTAAATAATAAATATTATCTTTCGGAAGATAAACCGATAGAGTATAATCCTAGCAATAATAAAGCGTCATTATTAGCTAAATTTTGTGAAAAAATCCCACCAAATGCTAGTTCGATTATAATAAATCACAACATACAAACTTTAAGTGAAGCATTCTATAAATTAGAATCTTGTCATTGGACAAAAGAAGAAAATAATAGTAGTAATGATAGAAATATTCGAAGTTATAGAACTGGAAATAACAATAATAATTTTAATGATAGATACAAAAACAATTTTAACAATAATAAAAATTACAAAATTAATAATTTTAATCCAAACTATAGGAACGATAGGAATTATAGAAATGAATCTGGGAACATAGCAATAAATAGAAATCAGAATAATATCGGTCAGAATTTTTATAGAAACAATCAAAATTATAGGCAACCAAATAGTAGTGGCAATTTTTCTAATCAGTACAGTAATCAGAATCCATTCACACAAAATAAAAGAAACATTCCAGACCCAATGGAAGTAGATCATATTACTCCAAACACATCAAATTTTCAAATACATGCCTCAGCAGACCATTACCCTGCATAGATGTTCATATTTTAAATAAAAAACTTAGATTTTTAATAGACACAGGAGCAGCGACTTCTGTATTAAAAGAAAATATATTTCCTAGAAACTTTGAAAGTAGATTAGTAAAACCAGTAACCCTAAAGACATTATATAAAGATAATTTAGTAAAAACGAAAATAATTTTACCGTTACCAAGTGAATTCAATAAAAAAGATTCAACTATAGATTTTTTAATTACTCCAATATCTAACAGTTCTTTCGACGGAATTTTAGGAAATAATATCCTGATTCCACTACAAGCTGAGTTATCATATTTTACTCATACTTTGAACATTAATAATATTGAAATCCCATTGCTTTCAAAACCCAAAGATTATCCTTTAGATAGTTATATTCAAGATTTGTCAAGTAAACAAATAAACTTATGTAGTATTGATTCACAAAATTTATTTAACAAGTTAATAGAACCTTACATGAATATTGACGAAAAGAAAGCTCTCAATCAAATAATAAAGAATAACAAACAATTATTTTATCAAGGAGATATTTTAACTAACGTAAATGAAGTAACACACAAAATAGAAACAAAAGATGATAAGCCAATATATTCACGCCTATATAGATATCCAGAAATACATAAAGAAGAAGTTGATAGACAAATAATTGAAATGTTAGAACAAGGCATAATAAAAGAAAGTAGCAGTCCATATAATGCTCCTATCTGGGTCGTACCCAAAAAGATAGACAACTCGGGACTTAAGAAATGGCGTATTGTCATAGATTATAGAAAGCTTAACGAAGTAACCGTGGAAGACAAGTTTCCTATACCTAATATTGATGATATTTTTAGTAAATTGGGAAGAGCCCAATATTTTACTACGTTAGATCTAGCTAAAGGTTTTCATCAGATATTGGTGAATCCTAAAGACAGACATAAAACCGCTTTTTCAACAGTTAATGGCCATTACGAATTTAATCGGATGCCATTTGGATTAAAAAATGCCCCCGCTACTTTTCAGCGAATGATTAATCACGTCTTAGAAGGACTTGGAAAAATATGCGTAGTTTATTTAGATGATATTCTTATATTTAGTACATCACTAGAAGAACATATTTGTTCAATTAATAAAATATTTCAGAAACTTAAACAACATAATTTAAAAATACAAATAGATAAGTGCAAGTTTTTTAGCAAAAATACAGAATATTTAGGGCATATAATTACTACTAATGGAATAAAGCCCAACCCAGAGAAAATAAAAGCAATTGATAAAATACCGATTCCTTGTACAACAAAACAAATAAAATCTTTTCTAGGACTAACAGGTTACTCCAGAAAATTTATTCAAGATTATTCAAAAGTAGCAGTACCAATGACCAAACATCTTAAAAAAAGGAGTAAAGATTAATATTAAAGACCCAGAATATATTACAGCTTTTGAAGAACTTAAATTACTTATATCTAGTGATCCAGTTTTAAAATATCCTGATTATACAAAAGAATTCGTATTAACAACAGATGCATCCAATTATGCAATCGGATCTGTTCTTTCACAATCAAATCACCCAATATGCTATGCATCTCGCACTCTTAACGAACATGAACGCAAATATAGCACTATTGAAAAAGAATTATTAAGTATTGTATGGTCAACAAAATATTTCAGACCCTATCTTTACGGTCGCAAATTTAAAATACGAACTGATCATAGACCTTTAATATGGTTAAGTAACCTTAAAGAACCAAACTCAAAGCTTCAGAGATGGAAAATTAGTTTAAATGAATATGACTTTGACATTGAATATTTAAAAGGAAAAGAAAATCGTGTAGCAGATTATCTCAGTAGACTTGAAGTAAATGCACTAAACAGAAAAGATGACTCCTCATTGGCCACAAATCATAGTGGAACAGAAGAAAGAAATGATCACATAGGTATTTCAGAATTACCAGCAAATATGTTTAAGCATCAAATAGAAGTTATAGTATCAGAAGATGAAAATAAAAATATAAAATTTATATATCAAGGTGTAAGAAGACTTACTATTAAATCAAAAGATGTTAGCGATTATTTTACTGAAGCATTAAGGGAATTTTTACCCGATCACGGCAAAGTGGCATTATACTATCCAAGTGATAATTTATTTTGCAAAATTCAGAAAAAATATGTTGAGCTTTACAGCAATCAAAGTAAACTAAAATTACTAAGATGCATTACGCTTTTAAAAGATTCAAATAATACAAACGATGCATTGAATCTCATTCAGAAAATTCATGAACAATTTAATCACAGGGGAATACATGAAACATATCTTGAAATAAAAAACGAATTCTATTTTCCAAAGTTAAGAGAATTAATTAGAAGATATATAATATATATAACAATTGTACTGTATGTCAAACAGCGAAGCATGATAGAAACCCAGAAAAAATAAAATTTGAAATTAGCAAAACTGCACTTAAGCCAAATGAACTCGTACACATTGATATTTATATTCCAAGCAAAGATATTTACTTTTTGACTGTTTTAGATAAATATACAAAACATTTAACAGCTTTTCCAGTAGCTAGCAGAAATACTCATAAAATTATTGAACAACTTAAGCTAAGAAACTCAATACTAGGCAAACCAGAAGAAATAGTATGCGATAATGAATTTAGTAGCTTAGCATTTAAAGAATATTGCAACGAGGAAGGAATAAAAATAAAATTTAGTACCCCAAATCATAAGACAGGCAGACGTAGAAAGAGTACACGGTACACTCAACGAACATATATGCATATATAATGCACAAGAAAATAAAAAGAATATATTAAACTTGAAAGAAAAGGTTATAAAAGCAGTAAGTGTATATAATTGTACAATTCATTCAACAACATTAAGAAAACCTATAGATTTTATCCAAAACAAAATACAGGAAAAAGAGTTACAAGAAATAGGAAGCAGAATTCAAAAAGTTAAAGAAGATAAAATTAATAAGCTTAATCAAAATAAAACTGATTTTGTTGAACCAGATTTAAATAAAGAGTTATATATAAAAGCCGATGTAGTTAGAACAGCTAAGAAGATAGCAGCAAAATACAAGAAAACCAAGGTAAATAGAAAAAAAGAAAAAATAAAGAAAAATAATAAATTTTACGTAAATCAGAAAAAAATACATAAGAGTTATTTCAAAAGAAAATATAAATACCAAAACACAGATAATAATTTAATCTCTTTACAGGCAATATGAAAATCATAAGTATATATTGAGGAATTTCATTAACTCCACATATATTAAACAAGAAAATTTAGCTAAGAGTATACTTTCACTACAGATCAATACAGATATAATGTTATTAAATACTGAAATAGAAAAGTTACAAGACAATATAGTTTTTTCACGATTAGGCATTTTAGACAAAAATATCTTGACAAACGAAGAAAACAGAAGATTTAATATCTCAATCAACAAATTAGAACATATAGAAAGCAGCCTACATACTAGAAGCAACCAATTAGTTTTTGTTTTAAAAATACCTACATTTACATATAAATATGAAAGTATAATGATTTTACCTATACCTAATAATAAAGGATTTGAAATCGAAATATCTAAATATAACTATATAATTTACAACGGAACAATATATGAAAAAAATTAAATAAAATATGTAAAAAAACTTGAAAACAGTCAAATATGTATCCAAAATTTGTACAAGACAAAATATGAGAATTGTAAAATAAGATTAAATAAAGATCAAGAATTAATTGAATTAGAAGATGGACTGATTTTAACTAAAAACCTTTTCAAAACAAGTCTAAATAACTATTGTAATAACATTGAATATACAATTGTTAAAAACAACTTTATATATTTTAAAGAATGTAACATATAACATAACAACTGTATACAATAATGAAAAAGATACATTAAAGCAAAATATTGTTATTCCATTGTACAACACATTGAACATATCACATATAAATCTTACATTAGATGATATACATATAAGTCACATGCAAAATTTAAAAGCTTTACAAGAATTGAAATACAATAATAATGTTAAACATATTATATCATATAGCAGTATAACACTCATAATAATTACAATTGCAATTTTGCTATTATATTTTAAATACAAAGAAACTAAAAAAGTCAAAATTGAAAATATAATTTTAGATTCTCAGGAGAGCATCAAACTTAAGGGGGGAGGAGTTACGTTCTCAGAACACCCTCACATTCAATTATAATTATATTTAAAACACCCTTTCAATAAAGAAGATACAAAGTATCTTCTATGATCATTTTGTCATATAAGCAGTTTGCAATGAAATTAAATCAGATGCTCAAGTGTGCATCCAAACAATGAAAGATAACAATAAATCGTTAGGATTTCATCATACAAAGATAAATGATGAAATAATTATTCTAGATATGCAGAGTTGCTGCATAAACATAATATAAGTATAAATAGGTTGACTTGACCATTGCAAGATTTTAGTATTAACTGAACTTCGTATAGCTGAAGATTTCCCCCCACCAGAGGTAAGGGATCGGATGCTTAATAAACTATTAAAATAAAATAAACTTGCGTTTTATTTAAATGGTTGCATTCTCTTATGAGAATGCTAAATATATTTTTTTTGTAACAATTAAATCGAACATAAAACTAGGCGCCATATTGATGGCAAAGAGAATCCAGATGTCATATTGGCCAGAGGAAGTTCACCAAAGGATTTGGTGGTTTGGTGGACAGCAATTAATGGTTTTATGGAGTTATCCTAGTTGGATAACTATGGAAGAATCGAAATGGCCAAGGAGCAAAGGAATGGAATCAATACAACAGGAGGTAACAAATGAAATGAATATATTTTCTATTTTGTAGAGCAGGATTATTTTTGTGTGTTCCTTTTCCAAACAAAATAAGAAAACTTCGTTTTTTTGTTTTAAGTTAAATTAAACTTTTATTACTATTAAAACTTTGCCTTGCGTTTGGTCACCTGTTTAAATATATTTCTAGGTATAATCCTTAGAATAAATTTATATAAGCGAACGACTACTACCACGATATATCAAACTTAACTTCCAAGGAATTGACCCAAGAATACTTTTGTTTGATACGTCTTCTAGTCGCAGCAAAATACAACTCATTTATATTCTCAAAAACAGCTCCTTTTATACAATTTCGAGGAGACTATTTCCGTTTCTATGGCAATAATTTTTAATTTTGATTCGATTCGAGAAAATAATAATAAAATAATAAATAATTATATTATCATAGTAGCGGGTTACATTCTCCCCCTTTGATGATCAAGTCCGCTCGACGAGTTGTCAACATTTACTCTGAGTTCCTGGAGCGGCCTCATGTTCTCATTGTCATCCGGGGACTTCGATTGGTAAACCCCCTATACAGTGTTATATTTGATGCATGATATGGGCCAAGTTTTTAAAACGACTATCTTACCTTCATTCTGCAGTCTTTGAAGTCGCAACTTAACATCTCCTAACAAACAAACAGTAAAGTTGACCAATAATTAAAGTGCGGCATCACAAGGGAATTATACAAAAGAATGGAACTTTCAAATGTCCGCTGTCTTCTTATTCTACTCAAAAAATAGACTTTTTTGAAATTTTCGCACAAACATGACTAGCGTGATTCTTAAAATTTACCTTCTCATCAATTATTGCACCCAGATATTTAAAATTTTGAACTATTTCGATTGACGCATTGCCCATTCGCACATTCATTTCACTATTCATTCTAAATTTCATTTCAAAATTTAGTTTTTCATACAGTCACCTTCAACTTGTTCATTTTGAGCCAATCATCAACACTTTTTAAGTCATCATTTATTCGTTGACACATTACGTCACTGTCATCTCCACAAATGTAAATCTCAAATCTATCAGCTTTAAACTGCAATACTTAAGACATTTTTTAAAGTCTTTTATATACAAAAGAAAGAGAAACACTTCTAAAACTGAACCATGAGGAACGCCTAGGTCATTACTAACTGTATCTGACAATTTATCATTCACTTTCGTTCTTTGACTTCTGTTATCCTAAGATAGAATAATTTGGCTATCAATAGTTTTTAATGCACGTTTTAAATTCAAAAACACGGCTATAACTGATTTTCCTGAATCAATTTGTCTTTACGAGTTCCACACAACACAATTAATGGCAGTTTCACATGAATGCGCTCTTCTAAACCAAGAATGCTCCTTTATTAAAATATTATTACCCTCTACTTAATTTTAAGCTGATCTGCAACAAATTTTTCTAATATTTTTTCACAAGTAGGTAACATATTCACAGGCCTAAATTCTTCACATTTTTTCGTATTGCTGACCTTTTCCAGCGGAACAACAACTGACTACTTCCATATTTCAGGAAATCTTCCAGTTTGCAAAGAAGTGTTGATTATTTTCATGAGTACTGGGCTAATAATTTCTAATGATTTCACTATCACGTCTCTATTAAGTCCAAACACATCATTTTTATTATTCAATTTTTTAATTAATTTATACAATGTTCTTTCGTCACAGAATCGAAAAGCAAAAATAGAATCCACACTTACATCAGGCCCTAATACTATCTACAAAGAACACATTGAACTTATTTGCAATTTCATTCGCACGAACTAATGTATTTTCTCCAAATTTAACACTTTCAATATTGTTCGATGCTGCATTCTTCAAGACAATTATTTTTAAAGTTTTCCACATTTTTATTTTTATTTATTGAATAAGAAATAGGAAAGCTTAGCGATAAGACGTATTCTTGTGCGGCTCCTGTGTTGATTAATTGAAACCTATATAAATTAACGTACAAAAGTTCAAAACTAGCATACAAAGTGTTCCTGTTGCGACTGTGCGCCTTTTGATATGTGTGGCGTGTCTTAAAGTGTGCTAAGAACATAAATAAACGCATTTAACTTTTTTAATTTCATTTGCTTGAAAATAAAAAAAAAGAGAATCAACAGGTTCACCATTGAGTGCTTTTTTTCGAATACTCAACGTTGCATTGTAAGTGTAAGTGTACATCATACAAGTTCAGAGGCTAAAGCGGGACTGATTAACTTACACAGTGCCAATAGGTTTCATTTAAAGTGAGTACACACAAGCCTAATAACAATTCCACCATCATATAAATATAACACATAAGTATAGCAAAAGCTCCTACTCCCACATAAAGCTAGTAGTTATTCACCACACCACTTGTGAAAACACCTTACAAAAAGCACACATTAAAAGCTCAACTGATCAGCCGGTTCCGGAGACAACAATCTAACATTCGTTTTTCACCACAGCGACTGAACTTTAAAGCTTAGTAGCAATTACGAAAGTCAAAAACACTAAACAAATATTTTAACAGTGGAACATCGTATGGAAAATTCTAATCCAAAAAGACTTTTCGTAGAAACATCACCAGAAAGTGATATTATACCTACAAGTTCTAAAAAATCTTGCATTATGGGTGAAAATTCATCTATAGCTTTAATAAATCTGTTAATGCCAAAAATGACGGAACTTCTAGATGCAAAACTATCTAATATTGCTACAAAAGATGACATTATCATCATTCATCAAGAAATAACTGCTTTACAAAATGAAAATAAAGAATTAAAATCTGAAATAACTAAACTAAAAGAAAACGAAAGTATGCTCAGTCGGAAATTATCAGTGTATTTTCGTTGGGGAAGGTCCCCTCTGTGTAGTGCGTCGATCGTCTGTTGCCCGTGCGCGTCTTGTTTGAGTCTGTGCCTAGTCGTGTTATTTGTTCCTATAAATTTCAAATGATAAAAATAAATATCAATAACAATACGAAACAAAAAAAAAAAATAGCAAAAAAATAGCAATCAAAAAAAAAATATTAAGTGATAAAAAAAAAAAATCAAGAAACCACGCCACACTAAAATTAATACAATAAAACAAAAACAACAAACAACCAATAACCAATAAAAAAATTAATAAATCATGATAAGCCAGCTCAGCATAGCACAGTGAGTACCATCCTTCACTTTCCCCTTTCTCTTACAATCGCATGGCTTAGCATGTGTATCAAATTGCATTGGTTTTATAACTAATGTAATTTATACACAGGCTGCGTCATCGTTGATAACAGATTGTTGACAAAAAAAAATGTTACTGTTTTGCATTAACAGGGCCGGATTCGATTCTTGTCACTACTAAGGCATAACACTAGTGGTGGCGTGTATCGAATAGCATTCTGTGGTTCAACTCAGTAATATTTTTCTTATAGTCTTTGTCTGTTTTGGTTTTTGTTATTCTTTTATTTGCAATGGCTGGAAATTTCAGGGTAGATTATTGTAATATTCGTGGGCTTAGAGCGAATTTTCTTTCTGTGTACTCCCATACTGCTTTAAACAGGCCAGCTGTATTGGCACTAAGTGAAACCCAAGTAGGTGAGGATTCCGATCCTACTGAATTCTTTATTCATGGGTATAACTTGGTGCCATTATTCTTTTCCCACCATGGTCTCGCCATATACATTAGGAATGATGTTGCTTATCAGTTTTTGCCACAATATGGTCTCTGCGCCAATTCTTTTTTCAATTTTATGTGGTTTAAATTTTCCGTGAATAAGCAAATCATTCACTATTGCTTCCTTTATCGAAGCCCCAATCTAGACAGAGTGTCAACTTCTCGTGAATTTGATGCTTTGTCTGATTCCATCCAAAGAATTGTTTCGTCCTATCCTCGCACTGAAATCGTTGTTACGGGCGATTTCAATGTACACAATTCTTCATGGCTTCAACATTCGGGCCAGGCAACACCAGAAGGAGTGTGTGCTGAGATCTTCGCTGAGTTTAACCACCTAACTCAGTTGGTCAACGAGCCCACTCGAATATCGGACGTGGTAGGTCGAGCAGAAAACACTCTTGACTTGTTTCTTACCTCTGACCCTGGTAAGTACACTATTAGTGTTCTATCTCCTCTAGGCACATCTGACCATTGTGTCATATCAGCAAATTTCTCGTGTAAAAACTCTCCAGTTAAAGAAAGAGCTCCTAAGAGAACCGTTTGGCAATACGAGAAAGCCAACTGGGACGGTCTCAATAATTATTTTAGGATCTTTAACTGGTCACTATGCTTCCTCGATAGTGACGTTGACGCCAGCGCTGATATGATCACAAGTTTGATTCTCCTGGGAATGAGAACTTTTATCCCGAACAGGGTTAAAAGCATCAGACCTAAAGAGAACGCATGGTTCGATGCGAGCTGTAAAGAGGTTATTAGGGTCAAGAAGGTAAATTTCCGTTGTATTAAAGCCAATCCAACTGAGGAAAACCGGAATAAGTTCAAGCAAGCCAGGAAGGCCTGCAACGCCCATATTCGACGGACCAAATTTTTACATGACCAAAAATTACGGCAAAAAATACTGCAATGTCCCAAAGGCAGTAAAAATTTTTGGTCATTTGTAAAAAATATGAGGAATTCTTCCTCTTCCTCGGTTCCTACGCTCGTTGTGAATGACACTCCATTTGTTAGCTCTCTAGAGAAAGCTAATCTCTTTGCTAGGCAGTTCGCCGCCAATTCAACGCTGCCAGTGAGTGTTATGACTCCGCCTGTACTTGAGCGAGTTAGTGATTCTATGGGGCAAATCTTTTTTCGCACTCGTACTGTAGCGAGAGTCCTAAAAGATCTTAACACACATAAATCCGCTGGTCCGGATGGTATCCCCGCTATTGTTCTAAAGAGGTGTTCTTCAACACTGGCAAAACCACTGCGTAAGCTTTTTCATCTGTCCTACTCCTCAGGTCTCGTTCCGAGCGGATGGAAAACTGCATTTGTCCAGCCTATTCCCAAAAAAGGCGAATCTTCCTCACCGTCTAATTACCGACCGATTGCACTTACGTCCCTTCTTTCCAAGGTCATGGAAACGCTGATTAATTATCAGCTCAAGAAATATCTCGAAGATCGAAAGCTTCTTAATGACCGACAATACGGCTTTCGTAGCAATAGATCCACTGGTGATCTCATGGTTCATCTCATCGAACAGTGGAACAAATCTTTACATCGTTTTGGAGAAAGTAAGATTATTGCACTTGATATTTCAAAAGCATTTGATAGGGTTTGGCATCAGGCTCTCTTATCGAAAATGCGTGCTTTCGGGTTTCATGAATCCCTCCTTCATTGGATTAGTAATTACCTTTCGAATCGTTCAATACAAGTTGTATTGGATGGATTCAAGTCTGAAAACCACAAAATAAATGCTGGTGTGCCCCAGGGCTCTGTTCTATCTCCAACACTCTTTCTCATTTTTATTAATGATCTCCTGTCTGCAACTTCTAATCCAATACATTGTTTTGCTGACGATAGTACTCTTAGCTTCTCATATTCGTTTTCAGATTCACATCCCTCTTCTTCGGATGTGGAACTGCAACGAGAAAATATGATAAGTTCATTAAATTCCGACCTAAACAGCATTGTACAATGGGGATTAAAAAACCGCGTGAAATTTAATGCTTCGAAAACCCAATGCTGTCTTGTATCGTTAAAGCGAGATATACCCCCCTTGCCATTATCCATAGATGGCACTTGCATCGAGGAGACTAAACATCTCGATATTCTCGGTATGTGTATCACCAACCACCTTTTGTGGAACGATCACATACGCGATGTCGCCAAAAATGCCGCAAGATGTTTGGGTTTTCTAAGGCGATGCAAGAAGTTTTTCTCCCCCTCTGATCTGGCTATTATCTACAAGACTTATATACGTCCAAAGCTTGAGTATAACTCCCATATCTGGGCTGGTGCTCCTGTAACTTACTTAAGCCTCTTGGACAGTATTGAACGTAGAGCATTTAGATTGATTGGTGATATAACCATCATAAGATCATTTACGTCGCTTGAACATCGTCGAAATGTTTCTTGTCTCACCCTCTTTTACCGTTATTTTAATGGTTTTTGCTCTAGAGAAATAGCCAGTTGCATTCCTCCCCTTAAACAGTTCAACCGTAATACTCGCGCTTCTAGGAATGCTCATCAATATACCCTCGAGCCCAACTTCGGTCGTACTGTCAAGTACAGAGATTCGTTCTTTAGCCGAACTATGCGAATGTGGAATACCTTGCCACACTCTGTTTTTCCCAGCCATTGCAATATTCAGGAATTCAAAACTAATGTGCACCGACACCTCCTTTCAACCCCTCTCTCCCTTTCCTAGTGCTCACACTATGTCTACATAATAAGGGTAGTATCATCCCTTTGAGTGTGCGCTCATTATAAACAAAAAAAAAAAAAAAAAAAAAAAGACATTGTAAGATTCTCTAAAAGGTTAAACGTTGTAGTAAACGGATTGTCCGCGGACACTACGGAAGAAGCTAAGCAACAATTCAACCTACTCTGTAGCTCAACCCTCAAAGTAGCTGTCACAACAACAAATACTAAAAAAATTGGCCACAGAAACAGGACGTCGTCTGCCTATGTTTCCGAATTAAGTAACATAAGTGACGTAAACTCCGTATTATCAGCAACGCATCACTTAAGAAATTCGAATGTATTTATCAACAAAGATTTATCTTACAACGAGAGAAGAGAAAAGTACCACCTACGACAAGTCAAAAAATGTATTGGTCAAGCCAATCCCAATTTAAAAGTTGAAATCAAGAACTGGGCCATCGAAGTCAACGGCCATCGTTACAAATGCAGCACTGAAGGAGTCATCACAGCTTTTAGCGATGCAGACAGTGATTATATCAGTAGACTTTTAAGTAAAACTGAATGTAACTATTCTGTAATTCGAAGTTCAAACAACTCATCAAACGATGTTTAACAATTAGGTGCCTATCAGGTTTTATCATACAATATTGCAGGTCTTGGAAATAAAACCTTTTTATGTAATTTTTTTTAATATGTATGTAGTTTTGAAATTTTTTTTCTATATGAAACATTTATAACCAGTGAAAATACCATTAAATACGAAAAGTTTTTCACCGGCTACAAACTTCGATGGATTTCTGCGAATAAAACACAACAACAAACACGAGGTAGACCAAGTGGCGGCTGCTTATATGGATATAAGAGATGCGTTGAACAACTTTATCAACTTAGTTTTGTCGAGCACAACGACAATGTTTATCTTAGAGGTCAGTTTGGTAGATCTTTTCTTAATCTAGTTCCTGCATATATAAATTGTAACCACTGGAGAAGCGACTTTAATAAACTAATGACATTTTTTGATGAATCCGATCAGAGAAATTTTATTTTGATGGGCGATATGAACGTGAGAACAAGCACAAAAAGTTAAATGAAGCTAGAAACTCAAAAGATAATCGTCATGATGGTAACTGCAATCAGTTTCTCCAGTTCAAAGAAGATATCGGTGCGTTTATTTTAAATGGAAGAGGATTCGGAGATAAGACGGGCGAATTCACATTTGTTAGCAGTAGAGGATCGTCAGTAATTGACTACTGTTGTCCATCGTACAGTGCTGTAGATGCAATGAAAAATTTTGTCGTAGGATGCGAAACTTTCTCTGATCATATGCCGCTCATAGTAAACCTTTTTTCGTCTGAAGTTACAGCGTGCATTGACTCTGCGAATCTCTTACCAAGACTTAAATGGCGTGAGGATCGAAAAACCAAATATGTTCGAAGTTTAGACGAGTTGGTGACGGATAAAATTGTTACAACTGTGACAGTGGAGGATCGATGTAACGCTATCAAAGAATGCATATGCACAGCACATAGTATAAATAATGGACCCAGTCAAAATTTTGTGCCAAAAAAACCATGGTTCGATTCAGCATGTTACTTCCCTCGGAAGAATGTTATGAGAAATCTAAAATTGTATAGAAAATTCAACATCGACGTTTACAGAAAGCACTATCGTGAGTCAAATAATTCGAAGCAACTCGCCTATAACTCAAATCTAGTGATGCAGCTTCGGTTAGTAACAGTAAGTAAAGATTGGTGGAAGCTGGCTAAAATAATACGTGGTAACACCCAGAACACAAAAACTGATATAACAGCATCTGAGTTTAGCACATACTTTCAAAATGTACTTAACCCGGCATCACATACACAAATATCCTTTGAATATTTCTCTAACGGTGATATCTTCGTTCCACTGCTTGATCACGAGATTGAAATGGAGGAAGTTCAACTGGCCATCACATGTTCGAGCGTTTACAAAGCCCCAGGTATCGATGGTATCCCGTTTGAATTCTTTAAAAACGCTTCCTCTAATTTAATATCAGAGGTACACCGTCTTTTTTGTGATATTTTTAGCACGGAATCCATCCCGGTCTCATTCAAGGAATCAATAATATACCCTATTTTGAAAAAAGGAGATACCAGTGATACAAGTAACTACCGCGGTTTGTCATTTCTGGACACCACCTACAAGTTGTTTACAATAATACTATTAAAGCGAATTAATCGTTGGATTGAAGAAAACAAAATTCTAAACGAATTTCAAGCAGCATATAGGCAAAACTACTCTACAGTTGATCAAATTTACAACCTCTCATGCCTTGTGAAAATTCAACTTCACCAAAAAAAGAAATTGTACGCGTTTTTCATTGATTTAAAAGCAGCATTCGACAATGTAAACAGAGATGCTTTATTTTATAAATTAACAATCATTGGAGTATCTACAAAAATGGTATCTATATTAAAAGCACTTCATGACAACAACTCTGCAACTATATGGAATGGAACTGGGACCAGCGCATTTTCCCAATTAATCGAGGCGTAAAGCAGGGATGCGTTCTTAGTGCTGTTCTCTTTATCTTGTTTTTGAACGACCTCGCCGCTGCACTATCGGGTGGAATAGCCATTGAAGACATGCTAATAAAAGAACTGCTCTATGCTGATGATATCGTGCTCGTATCTGAAACTCCCACTTCTTTACAAGCAATGATTAACAGCTTTTTGAATTACTGTCAAAAATGGAATTTGCTTGTTAATTTGAGGAAATCAGAAATAGTTATTTTCAGAAACGGCGGTCGCAACGTGGAAAATATATGAAGCTGCTTCGAAATCTGTGATGAACTACTGCGCCCAAGTATTGGATTATTCTGAGAACGCTGAAATTGAAAAACTACAACGTTGTTTTACTAAGAGAAGTTTTGCTTTACCGAACAACACACCCAACTATGCCCTTAATATAGAAACAGGACTCCTCAAAGCCTTCCTCACAACACTTCAACTACATTTTAAATACATCCAGAGAGTTTGCACCCTCCCAGAAAATAGGCTACCGAAGAAACTGACGGATATGATTGTAAGGAAAAGGATATATTGGGCCAGTGAATGGACAAAACTTTTTGAAGAAGTTAAAATAGAGTTTAACTGGACGATGAAGTCCGAATGGCCTGCTCTGCATATAGAAACCTGCAAAAAATTAACAGAAAAATACTGGATAGAACACACCAACCAAGCGCTTCAGTCACAGTTTCACGACGAGTACTGCAACCTCAAATATACTAATGTGCCTAATTATTTTGAAGACAGCAATTCACGCGAGATGATTAGCATGGTGTTTAAATCGAGATGTGGTCTGCTCAACCTCAATGCTAGAGCATTTAACAACGATTAAGTAGGTATATGTACAGTGTGCAACCTAGGTGCTTCAGAAAACACATACCATTTTGTAGGCGTTTGCCCGATATACAGATCTTACCGACAACAATTTCTTGGATGCGGACTACTTAACCGCGACCAGTTTATTAACATTCTTAACGGAGAAAACTACAATCAACTATATAATTTCCTGAAATGTTCATTAAAATATCGAAATTTAATTGTTAATGAGTTCTCATAAGAAATACAAATTATTGCTAAGATTCAATACATATTAATAAGAAAACAGTTTACCTGACAGGCAACTTAATAAGTTATTGTCAATCATCCTATTTTTTTTTTTGTAAAATGAAAACCATAATTATGTATGTATAAACTTTTGTAAATAAAAAAAAAAAAAAAAATTTATCAATTTTTATCAAAAATATCATCATTTTTATTTGATTGCCAGATTTTGATATCATTTGAGACGTTATGTAGTTGTTTTTTGTAATTTTTATTTTACTTTTATACTTATTTCGAACAGATCTATATGTACGGCGAAGTATTATTCGGCCGCTCCTCGTGAAAATTTACTTTAAATTTGTAGGAAAATTCACTTGGATAAGTTTTTTAAGTTAGCTACTGTTCGAGTGAAGAATTGAAAATCTCGATCGATGCAAATATATGTACAGCCAATGTCTATAATAGACAGCAAATCAACGAAGCGAAACTTGAACCAATGAACTAAATAAAAAAGCTCTGATCAACTCTGATGGTACAATAATACCTACTGATTATATTTTCTTATAAGTTTTTACGCATGTTAATTTTAGAACAAAAGATAATCCATTAATTAAGTACACATGTTTAAATAATTCAATAAATATGGTGAACATTGGTGTCTTGGCGCAAAATTTAAAGTGTTCGTTAAGATACAACATACAAGTAAAGTTGAATTATATCAAGATTTTTGAACTAAAAATACTGTTCGTTTTATAATTTTGAAAGGAAAGTTAATTTATATACAAATCTATACAATAATAAAAATTATGTAAGTTGGTAAGGTTGTCATTTGTTGCTTGACCCAACACTATATATTGACCAATTTTCTACCGTATTGTTTTTGCAGTGTATTTAACTAAAATTGTTTTGCCAAGTACGCGAATTTGATTTGTTTAAGTAAATATCTATACGAAAAAAAATTAAAACTTCAAATAAACGTTAAATTTACAAAGAATTAAGTGATTTAAATCTATATTTATAAAATCGAATCAAGTTCAAATCTCTCCACTTCAAATACACAATGGGTTCCCGAGGCAGAAAACCACAACTACAGACACCTGTTACTGTTCCTACAAATACACCGACGAGGACCTCCACTTCAACACCTAACACACAAAAAGAAAACAAATCCAGCAGAGATGACGACTCTTGTCTCACACTTGCAACTCTCGAGGAGCGGTTAAACAAACATGCCGACATGATTATCAACCGCATAACGGACGAGATCTCTAAAATTCGTGGCGAGCTCTTTGCCAAACTAGAACAAACTGAACAAATTTGGTCAGAGAAGCTTAGCAAAGTAAATAACACGATAGCAGAGATTGTGCACCGAGTTGAATACATTGAAGCCAACTCAATCAATGCACTCACTCTTGACAACAAGTTGGTCTCAGTAAACAATGCAATTGCAGATGTTGAGCAGAGATCTAATCTCATCGTGAGTAATTCAACTGAAATGCGTGAGCTCAAATGTAAGATGTCGTCATTGCAGCAGCAGATCGATGCAACCGAAAAAAAAGAGATCGCTGCCGATGCTGTTTTCTTTGGAGTTCCTTGTATACCAGAAGAAAATCTTACGTTACTCTTTAATCAGCTGTGTTTAACCGCCAATTGCAAACCACCAACACTGAAAAATATTTTTCGCTCTCGATACCCAAAAAGCCCAACTTCACCATCACCACCAATAATACTAAAATTCAACAATGTTAAGGAAAGGAACGCTCTGCTCAAGTGTATTTCTGTGTTCAGGAAACAACAACAAAGCCGTAAACTCTCACTGCGGGACCTGGGTATAGATTCTGACAATGCTTGTTTCATGAATGAAAGTCTTACTAAAAACACACGCACTCTGCTACACCATGCTATTCGCTTGAGGAACAATCACCAACTATATAGTGCGTACACAATGCAGGGATCTGTTTACATAAAACTAACAGCTGATGGAGAGAGTTTGGTTGTGAACAACGTTGAGTGCTTAGAAGCTGCCGTGACGTCAAATTAATTATGCTGTAAGCAATGATCATACACCGTAAAAAAAAAAAAAAAATTTATTTGCATATGTTTTTGAACTATCTGTACGTAACTCTTTTGAAATGTTATATTCTAATTGTAATTGTTTTTTATAATCTTTTTTGTTTACTTCATCTTATAGTAACTTATATCTGTTATCTTTTTCATTTAGTTTTTGTTTTGTTTGTAACGATGTTTTGCCAAATATTTTTTGTTTTTTTAATGTTTGTTTACCAAATAACCATATTTATTTACACTTTAATCTCTTTTGCTTCTGATTCATTCTCATGGTACTGCTACCGCTACGTCTGTAGCTACGAAACTCGCGAGTGCAGCTAATAATACCAGGGGGTTCACTGGCAATAACATGAATACGAGCTTATATAATATGATTCGAGTTTTGCGAGCTCAATATAATGGATTAAGAGTATGTCATTTAAATGCGCAGAGTTTGACCAACAAATTAGGGGAATTCAGATACTTGTTTGTGGAGTCCAAAATAGATATTATTTCCATTTCTGAAACTTGGTTTCAACCAAATATACCTGATGATGTCTATCGTTTGCAGGGTTATAAGCTTTTTCGAGCTGATAGAATGTTCAGAGTTGGTGGAGGTTGTGCTTTGTATGTGCGTGATGGTGTAAGCTGCAAGTTTATTAGCAAATCGGATGACGGATGTCCTTTGGAATACTTATTCATTAATGTAAAATGTAGCTCTGACAACGTTTTGATTGGATCGGTTTACAGACCATACAACTACGTAAGCACTTTACCGTTGGTTACTTCGTTAGAGTCAATTACTTGCTTTTATTCTCATACATTATTATGTGGTGACTTTAATTGTAATTTGTTAGACAAGCGTTCATCCGAAAATTTTCTTAGCACTTTTGAGGCCCTCAATCTTAATTCCATAAACCTCTCTTCACCCACTCACTTCACCGATTCGTCTAGTTCCTTACTAGACTTATATTTAACTAGTGATGTCGAAAAGGTTTTGCTTTATAGTCAGCTTCGAGCACCCGGTTTTTCCAAACACGATTTGATCTTTACTTGCTTGGATATGGCTTTTCAGGTTGGACTACAAAGTTTTCAATACCGTGATTTTAAAAATATAAACATACCTAACCTGTTGCGTGACTTTAACAACATAGAGTGGAACTCAATATATCTTATGCCAAATGTAAACCAGCAGATTACCTTTTTAGAACATAACGTTAATTCTCTATTTGACTTGCATGTTCCAGTGAAAACCTGTCTCGTGAAACATAAGTCTCCACCTTGGCTGAATGGGGACATTTCTGCTGTGATGTCACGTAGAGATGCCGCCTACAGTCAATGGAGACGATACAGGGTTCAATATTTTCACCAAGCTTATTGCAGGCTTCGAAATCAAGTAGTCAGAATGATAAGATCAGCAAAAATGCGTTATTATGAAGAAAAAATTGGTACTTCGAATTGTAGCAAAAGCGTATGGAAAAGCCTGCGGGAATTCGGTATTGGGAAACAGTCCCAAGCGCTACCTGACGATATTGACTGTGATGCTCTCAACAAGAAATTCACTTCCATGCCCCAGTCCACAAGTGAGGCAATCACAAGCAACTTATTGAGTGAAGATGAATCAACTCTTGTCAACAGCACTTTCAATTTTGTAAGACTAGGAGAGGAAGACGTTGTTTGCGCAATACTTTCGATAAAATCGAATGCTATTGGTCTCGACTTAATTATCCCCAAATTTATCAAGCTGTTACTTCCGTACTTACTGCGGTTAATAACTCACATATTTAACAGCATTCTGACAACCTCTGATTTTCCTTTAGAATGGAAGAAAGCTAAAATCATTCCCATTCCTAAGAAAACTACAGGTATTGTTACAGAGTACCGCCCAATAGCCATTCTACCGTTCCTTTCAAAGGTTTTTGAAAAAGCCATCTTTAAACAAATACAAAATTATCTGTCATCCAACAATTTGTTAAGTACCTGCCAGTCCGGTTTTCGGCCGCAACGGAGCTGCAAGTCCGCCTTACTTCTAGTAACCGATGAAATAAGAACTGCAATGGATAAGGATCACATATCACTTTTAACCCTCCTAGATTTTACAAAGGCTTTCGACACTGTCAACCATTCTATTTTATGCAAAAAGTTGCAAAATTTCTATGGATTTACTATAGAGTCAAGTAACTTGATCCTTTCGTATCTTAGTGGGAGACAACAATGTGTTATAGCAAATGGTCACGCATCCAGCTTGATGAATGTTCTGACCGGTGTGCCACAAGGGTCCATACTTGGACCAATCCTTTTTTCGCTATATATAAACGAACTTCCACTTATTATAAAGAACTGCCAAATTCATCTATATGCTGACGATGTGCAACTTTTGATAAATCGACCTCTACCAGCGAAAAATGAAGCAGTTGCTTTAATGAACGAGGATTTACTACTCATCTCACGATGGTCCAAGAAAAATTACCTATGCTTAAATCCCGCCAAGTCGAAAGCCTTACCCATCTATCGTAAAACGTTTGATGTGTCAACTTTAAGCCCATTGAAACTAGAGGATAAAACCATTGATTATGTCAGCACCGCCAGAAATCTGGGAATGGTTTTCAATCGTACCCTAACATGGAATAACCATCTAAATAGTGCAATAGGAAAGGTTTATGGAAGCCTCCGTGTTCTCGTCACTCAAAGCTTCATTCCCAAAAAAACCAAACTCCTACTAGCAAAAACTCTTTTACTTCCTGTTTTACTGTATGGATGTGAAATTTTCTGTGACTTGGACTACGCGACCAGCAGCAAACTTAATGTTGTTTATAACAATATTGCCCGCTATGTTTATAATCTTCGACGATATGACCATGTTTCTTCCTTTTCTAAACAAATTTGCGGTTGTAGCCTGGATAGTTTATTGAAGTTTCGTTCACTTAGTTACCTGCATCTAATCATTCAAACCAAGCAACCGGATTATTTATACAGTAGGCTGAATTTCCCTCATTCAACAAGGTCTTTCGCTCTAATAATACCTGGATTTAAATATCTTATCACTCAGCGTCAATTTTTTATTCATGTTATACGCCTTTGGAACTCCCTGCCAATCGCGATGAGAGGTATCAGAGGCACAAGAAGATTTAAAAGTTTAGTTTTCACTTATTTGGCAAATCATTGAAAGTTTTGAAAGTAGGGAATATATACATATATAATGTACATAGAAGCATTAGTTTTAAATTATTAAAGTAATTGTTTTTAATTCTTAAATTATATAAAGGCTTACAACAAATTATAAGACATATGTCCTACTTTGTAAGTGATTTTGAAATTAATAAATACAAAATACAAATACAAAATTGTTTAGAACTGCTTTCTTATAAGCTTTAACCTTTGATTTTCTCAACTTTTGCAAATGCGAGTTGAACCATGCATTATCTATTGTTTGTTTCACAACTTTTTCAACTGTTAAAGCTTCACAACATGCGTCTATCTTTTCACAAAACATATTCGATAGTAAGTTTATATCATTCTCAAAGTATAAGTCAGAAAACCCTTTTGCATTTAGAAAAAAGTCAAAACGTTCTTTAGTATAACGAATAGATTTATATTTTTGCTTATATGCGATTTATTTTGAATTTGCACTGCCACTCTAATAGTTTTATGGTGCGTTATTTTATTTTCTGCATCAATAATAAAGTTAACCTTAGATTTTAAATCCCTATTCGTAATAATGTAATCTATCAATGTCGCTGACACATTAGTAATTCTAGTAGGCTGATTCACTAACTGGACAAGTCCTTGGTCAGCCAATGCTTCCAACATTTTCTCAGCATTACGATCCTGGGCTAGTAAATCTATATTAAAGTCACCCGTCATTAAAACACTGTTATCATCTTCCAATGAATCTATAGCCACTAGCAATGGTTTGAAGCAACCCAGCAGGTTTTAAGTTTGTCGCTGAAAATCGATGCATTTTTTTATAGGATTGGTTATGTCGTTACGCATTCCGGTACAAAAATGTCTGCTGGCAATTCTAGCTATTGTTCTTTCTGTTCCATAGTGGCCTGCAGTTGATTCGTCATGGTAAGTTTTCAGAATATCATTACTTTCTTTTTCTGGTATGACTAGCTGGGCGTTATCGTTTTCAGGGTCACTGTCATTGTAGCAGTACAGAACGCCATCATTCAAAAGGTATCCTCGTTTCGTCCATCGAATTAAATTTTCATCGAAATTTTCAAGAGAGTTTATAATTACACTCAGAGATGCATCTTCCAACTGACCCTCACGCAGTTCTTTGGAACTTTTCCTTGGTAAATCGATTTGAAAGGAGCAAATCTCACAATTTTCCGAATGTTCTTCTTTGCATGGTGGTGTTGTGACCTGCAGTCCCAACCAACCTCAATCCCATACAAAACCTCTTTTTGTATACATTCCATATAATCCATACGCGCATGAAACCACCCAGAAACCAGAAACACCTTGACCATGAATAATAATCCATAATCGTCATAATTATGTAGACGAAACAAATACTAATTATAGAACATTGGTTTGCCTACACAACGTAAACAAAACAATGCGCTTCTTCAAAGTGCATTGTGTAATGTGACACCTTCCAACTGCAAACTGCGATCGATTATGACACACACCGAAGTACTTGAGTGGGTCACCATACGATCAACAGAATTAATGCATTGAAGACACATTGTTTATGTTGAGTGGAATTTGGTATATTATGAATATTATGAAATATAGATCATGATGTGTGGCCTGGTTATGGTAAACAAAACGCATTGTTAAGTGACATAGTTCTTACTATGTCAAATGACATATGGATTGTAGGGCATGGTGTTAAGAGGGAGGATATATTCTAAAATGTATAAAAGAGGAACCAAATGCGACGAAGGCCGGAGTTGATCTGACAGAGTGTAGAGTAAAGGTTGCAGCCATAAGCATTGAGACAGCGGGCCTTTTACTCTAATAAAAAATATCAGTTAAACCAAAACACTTGTTTTATTTCAAAGACAACTCTCCGTCGTCTGCTCTTCCTTATTGAAGCACGGCAGAAACGTTACATTGGTGGCAGCGGTGGGATTACCTTTAAAATAATTACCTTTAAAAAGTGATCTCCTACCAAGACAGAAGACCGATCTTCTGAGGCGTGCTGGGGCTACACACCAGCAAAAAGTTAAAGTAAAAAGTGAAAAAAAAAATAATAATAAAGAAAAAAAAAAAGAAGTGAAAGTAAAAGAAAAAAAAATAATAAATAATTTTTCCTGTGAAGTGTTAGAAGTCCTACAAGAGTAAGACCTTGCTAGCTGTAGAGCTTAAGCATTTGGCAGACAGTAGGCAGTGAAATTAAAAGACCAGGTGGACAATACCAACTCTAGAGCGTGAAGCTTGCCTGGCATCACCAAAATCAGCAACAACAATTGGAGCAACAATATCAACAACAATGTCAACAACAAAACTAACAGAAGTAAGCTTTATTTAAACTTATATATAAATAAAAAAAAAAAAAGGGAAACAAAAAATTTTTTTTTATTTTTTCTTATATACATATACAATACATACACAAAATTTTTATACAAATATCAATATATATAATATCACTTGGACAATTTAAAAAATTTTTTTTTGCTCTTACCATTCCCTTGCTTTTTGAGTAGGAACGCCTACATTCGATTGTTTTTATTTTTTTTATTCTGTTTAATTATTTGCCAAAATTACTACGCGTAATCAATCTCAAAAGGTTTCGTTATTTAAGGAATTACCTTTTCATTCGCATATAGAAGTAAAAATGACTACCACAGAGTATAAAATCAGTTTAAACGATATAATCACGATAGTGCCGGTATTTAACGGGAAACCGGGAGATTTGCCCAAGTTTTTAGCATGCGGAGACATTTTGTTCAAATCCGTTAAAACGGAAGCTGAGCATAAAATGTTCTTGAGTATAGTCAAGACTAGGCTCGAAGGTCCCGCTTTTGAACTTATCCAATTTAAAACTATAGAAAAGTGGGACGATTTACAGTCAACTCTTAAGAAGGAATATACGGTAGTTAAGTCAAGATCTTCTGCACAGAACGAGCTTCTGGCTGCTCGCCAACGAATGAAAGAATCCATAAAAGAGTTTGGCGACCGCATAAGCCAACTCCTAAATTCATTGAACTCCGCAACTTATTCCAGCTCCACGGAAGAGGCCGTTAGGAATTTTCTTTTTAAAGAAAATGACAAACTGGCTATCCAAACTTTCGAGGATGGCATAAGAAACCAAAACTTAAGGTTTATGGTTCAAGCGCATGGCGAAACAGATTTGAAAAAATCCATTTCTTATGCAGAAGAGCACTCTAATCGTTTATAGCGAGTAGGACCTTCTACCAGTTCCAACCACACTCATCAATATTCAAATTATACACCTTCGACACGCCCCACTTGCCAATTCTGTAAAAAGATTGGTCACTCTAGTGAAAATTGTTTCACTAATCCAAATAGGAAAAACAGTTCACCAAACCCTATTCACATAAAGAAAGAGGTGCAGCGTCTCACCTGTGGTTATTGTAAAAAACCCAACCATCGAGAAGTTGACTGCAGACTTAAACGGTCAGAGGCTAACTCAAATCCACAAAACCCATTTAGGGATAACTCCCACAATAGATCTAATCAAAATTCAACGAATGTCCGGCAATACAATGTTAGGCCAGGACATACGAATTGGAGTTCTGGTGAAGATTTTTACCCCCAAAATTCGGGAAACGCATATGTTCGGGAGGAAGAGATGGGTCATCCATCCCGGATAAATCAGAATGCCGACCCGCAACAATAAAAACAAAAAGCATAACAGTTACGCTTTGCCCAGAATTCAACGAACCTGTCATACGAATTCAGTTTCAGCCCTCTGACAAGAAATATTCCACATTCCTAGTCGACACAGGAGCTGAAATCAGTTTGTTTAAATACAAACCAAAGGCAAACGCGAACCTGAACAATACCTGCTCTCTACCTCTATCAACAATTTCAGGTGATTCAATCTTCACCCTTGGAGAGATAACTGGTAAAATAATAATTAACGAGATAGAAAATCTCTCACTTAAACACCCTTTCCATGTCCTAACGGAAAGAATCAACTTATCTTACGATGGTATATTAGGAAATGATTTCCTTAAGAAATATAAATGTAAGGTGAATTACAAACAAAGAGTTCTACAAATCAACGATATGAGTTTAAGTGTCGACTCTGTAGCCGAAAAAGGTATCCAAAAAGCTACCCCTCTCGAGGTGGTGTCTACGGGCTATGATTTGGTTTCAAAAGGGGATGTAAAGGCAGAGGAGAACAATTTTGTTTCGCACTCCAAAGCTTCCATCAACCTAGATTCCAATAAGCAAAAATTGGATGCTGATTTAAGCAGCAGAGAAGCATCACCATCTCCAATAAGAGAAGAAAATTTAAGTAAGACTTTAGCAAACGACAGCCAAAAGAGCAAGGAAACTAAAGCAGCTAAGAATAAAAATAAGACTTTAGAAAACGACAGCCAAAAGAGCAAGGAAACTAAAGCAATTATTCATAAAGAAGTAGCAATCCATAAGACTACATCAAAAAATTATTCCAATTTCTATATAACTCTTAAACCTAGAAGTCATCAAATGGTTGAAATTCCATTCGACATAGGTAATAACGAAATTAAAGATATCGTTATAGAAAAAAAAGAAATCTGTCCAGGAGTATATGTAGGCGAGTCAATAGTAAGACCTACAAAGAACAAAATCAAGGTTCTTACCATGAATACTCTGGAAACAAAAAAAGTAATAAAAATCAACAACCTAAATCTAAATTATGAAAACCTTGATCAATATGATGAGTCTGATACAAGAGATTTTAATAACAAAATCGAAAAACGATTGGAAAAGTTAGAATCCATGTTGGTATTAGACCATTGCAATAAAGAGGAAAAAGAATCCATTTTAAAAATTTGTAGGGAATATAACGATCTTTTCTACCTTGAGGGAGATCACCTCACCCATACGGATTCAATGACACACAAGATTGTCACTGACGAATTCAAACCTCCTCTCTATACCAAACCTTATCGACTTCCAGAAAGCCAAAAGGAAGAAATTCATAAACAGGTACAAGAAATGTTGGATGACGACATTGTCCGCCCAAGCTCGAGTCCCTGGAATTCACCCTTGCTACTCGTTCCAAAAAAGGCTGGAAGTGATGGAAGCAAACGTTGGAGGGTGGTTGTAGATTTCAGGAAACTGAATGACCTAACCGTGGGTGATGCTTATCCATTGCCAAATATAAGCGACATCTTCGATCAATTAGGAAGATCAAAATATTTCAGCACTTTAGATTTGGCTAAAGGATTTCATCAAATTCTAATGGACGAGAAAGATCGATGCAAGACCGCATTTAGCACTCCCTTTGGTCATTACGAGTATAATCGAATGCCATTTGGTTTGAAAAATGCTCCTGCTACCTTTCAACGTCTCATGAATAACGTTTTAACTGGGTTGCAAGGTTTTGACTGTTTTGTTTACATGGATGATATAGTTCTTTATGGATATGATCTTAAAGATCATAACTCCAAATTAAGAAAAGTGTTTAACCAAATAAGTATTCACAAGCTTAAACTTCAGCCTGAAAAGTGCCATTTTCTGAAGCATGAACTGTTGTATCTAGGACACCTTATTTCTGAAGAGGGACTAAAACCTGATCCAGAAAAAATTAAAGCAGTCAAAACATACCCCACACCTAAAAATGTTAAAGGCATAAAATCATTTCTTGGTTTTGTAGGATACTATAGGAAATTCATCGAAAACTTTTCCACTATAGCAAAACCTCTAACTAAGTTGTTAAAGAAAAACTGTTTTTTTAAATGGGATGCCTTCTGCGATGAAGCCTTTAGAATTCTAAAAAATAAATTGATAAATCCTCCAATTTTAATTTACCCTAACTTTAAGGAGAAATTTATTGTAACCACAGATGCTAGTGATGTCGGGATAGGAGCCATTTTGTCGCAAGGTGAGATCGGACAAGACAAACCGATTTGTTTTGCAAGTAGGACGTTGAATGAGGCAGAAGTCAGATACAATACAACTGAAAAAGAATTACTCGCAATTGTCTATGGCATAACACAATTTCGCCCCTACCTTTACGGTAATCTTTTTATAATATGTACCGACCACAAACCTTTACAATGGTTATTTGCACGAACAGATCCTATGTCCAGACTAGCAAGATGGAAAATTCTATTATCTGAATACGAGTATCTAATTAAACATAAACCGGGTAAAATAAATTTAAACGCAGATGCCTTAAGCAGAAACATAGGTTCACAAGAAAATGGAGAAAATACAATAATGGTTGTAACTCGAGGTCAAAAGCAAAAACTGAACGAAGACAATACTCTAAGTAATACAGTCGCTATTAATGACTCGAGACCCAAATACAACGTTATTGAAAAATTTCAATCCATTTATACAAACAAACATTCAAGCCTAAAAATTATAATTTTACCACTGATTGACTCAACAGATGAGCAAACTTTAATTAAGAAAATAGATAATTTTTCAAAACCCGCCATAGGCAAAATTCAAATTTACGATTCTATAATTGTTATAACATTACCCATACCATTCCGAACGGAAAAAGATGAAGAGACTGCTGAAAAAAGTCTTCAATTGATTAAAAAGCAAGTCAATATGGGAAACAATATTTCTATGTCATTACCTATCCCAGATAATCAAGTCAAACATATATTCAAAAACATATTGAGTAAAGTTTTCGGGGATATGACATTAGATGTGTATTTACACATCGATGAAAGAATAACGCTAGACGATTCAGAAACTATAGCTAAAATTCTATCCGAGTACCATGATTCCCCTTTCGGAGGACATCAAGGTGTTGGAAGAATGTATAACCGGCTAAAGTCAAAATATTTCTGGCCCAATATGAGAACAGATGTACAAAATCATGTCAACAAATGTACATCATGTCAACGGAATAAAAGTAGGAAAAATCCACCAGTTCCAATGAGAATAACTACTACTAGTGTTAGACCATTTGAAAGAGTCGCCCTAGACATAGTAGGACCTCTCCCCGTGAGCTACAATGGAAACAAATACCTACTTACATTCCAGGATGATTTGACAAAATTCTCAGAAGCGATGCCAATACAAAATGCCGAAGCCGCGACTGTAGCTAGAACATTTGTAGAAATCATAATCTGTCGCCACGGAATTCCCCATTCTATCTTAACAGATCAAGGAACAAATTTCCTGAGTGATCTTTTCAAAGAAATGTGTAGTGTCATGAAAATAAAAAAATTGAATACAACGCCTTACCATCCTCAAACAAATGGAGCGTTGGAGCGAAGTCACAGGACATTAGCAGAATACTTAAGGCACTATGTAAACAAAGATCCTTTATCATGGGATACTTGGATCCCTTACTCTATGTTTGTATATAATACAACACCACATAGTAGTACTGGATTCTCGCCTTATGAACTCCTGTACGGATTTCCTGCTAACATCCCAAGTGTTTTATCCCAAAAACCTAAGATATCTTATAACTACGACAACTACGTTAATGAACTTAAAGCTAGATTGCAATGCGGTTATGAAACAGTAAACTCTATCCTAATAAAGAAAAAGGAAAAGTCAAAAACCCTTTACGATAGAAATGCAAAATCTAAAACATTTAACGTAGGTGATAAGGTTCTAGTTAAAAATCAAACTAGACAAAATAAGCTTTCGACCCTATGGGATGGACCATATGAAGTCATAAGAATCCATTCGGATGAGAACACGGTATTCAGGATCGGGAAAAAATCTAAGCTCATGCATAATAACAATTTGCAACATTTCAACGAATAATCTATCTATACAAAAACACTCACATACACACACACACAAAAACAAAAATAAACCTAAACATTACTATAGGAAACCATCCATTTTCTTTGGTATTATAGGTCATGGGTCTCCTTATACTCATTTTTCTACCAGTTTTAACCAGCGCAGCTTTAAAGATAAGCCAAATAGGAAATCACCCAGGCATCTACTTTGAAGAAATAGGTAAGGTTGAACTCTATACGACGCAGTGGAAACTAGTCGCGTACTACGACTTAACATTGTTTAATGGAGCGCTAACACACGCGGAATTTTATGTTCATGAAATAAATATCCTGTGTAAGCAATTAGAAGGTAAACCAAATTTCGATCTTCTATGTAGTAGTGCAGTCGCAGAAGTATCGCACCTAATGGAAGACATAAAATTAAAGTTTAGCCTTATACAGTCCAAACCTAAACCTAAATCTAGAAGTAAAAGGGCATTGGTAAATGTTGTCGGAACAATCAGCAAAACTTTATTCGGAACACTGGATGAAGATGATGCTAAGTTCTACGACAAACAAATAGAAAAATTAAGGTACAATGAGAATTATCTTTTAGACCTAGTAAAAAACCAAACAATAATAATAGAGACAACAACTAATATGTTTAATAAATCAGAAACCACTATTGAGTCTCAATTTAAAGCGATAAACTCAAAGATAGGAGACGTGAAAAAGGCAGTTGACAGACTCGCCAATCAAACGTCTGACCAATCTACTTTATTAAAAATAGAATCTCTTACCTCACTTCTAACTCTTCTGATTATAAGGTATCAAAACACCATTTCCGACATCTTAGACGTGTTAATAAACGCAAAAAACGGCACACCCCATCCGACAATCATTACACCTGAACAACTTAAAAATGTTTTGTTAAAAATAAAACAAGAACTACCTGGTGACCTGCAGTTACCGTACTTGGGCAATACAAATGATGTTTTACCTCTCTATGAAATAAGCAGCATGAGTGCAACAATTCGAAAAGAAAAAATTATTTACGAATTTAAAATCCCTCTACCTTTCAGAGAACATTTCCAACTATACAAAATCATCCCTTTACCAACACGTTTAAATAACAAACTTGTATTCGTACAACCAACTTCCAAATTTGTTATAATTGATTTCAAAAAAGAACATTTCTATAATATAGAAAGTGAAGAAATGAACCATTGTAAAAATTTGGATAACAATTTTTTATGCGAAATGACACATCCATTATTCAACACAAATAACAATAACCCTAAATGTGAAATTCAACTTTTGCAAAAGTCCAATCTTTTCCGGATTCTTGTGAAATAAAAGAATCTAACATTTCCACTGTTTTCATACAAGTATCACAGCCCAATACATGGTTATTTTCTTCTTTAGGGAAATATATCATAGACGAAATATGCCAAGACAGAATCATAACTCACTCTTTAGAAGGAACATCTATCCTAGAACTTACAGGAGATTGTTTCCTAAAATCGAAAGATCTAACTATACGATCTAAAAACGAGAAATTGACTTATGTTTATAATTCATTTATTCCTGCCTTGAATATTTCCGAAGTAAAGGTTAATTACTTGAAAAACGAAACTATCCCAGAAGTCACATTCATCAAATACTCTAGTCAAGATGAACTAAAACTTCTATCCAAAAACATTCAATTTCAAAAAGCAAAAGAACTAACTCCCTTTTTAACAATAGACAAACATGATATTCATCACTATATAGTCATATATATAGTATTCATAATTCTTTTAATATCGCTTTGTTACAAGCGATACCAAATATATAAACTAAAGCATGCGAAAAATAAGAGCATAGAGAAGGGTAAGATTGTCCAAGTAGATACAAATAGTAATGAAATGCCAATTTTTGTCCTATCACATTGAGTCAATAAAAAAAAAAAAAAAAAAAAAAATTAAATAAATAAAAACATTGTAAAACTAAGTTAAGATATCAATGAAAAACCAATTTTTATTGTAAGTTACTCATAAGAATCAATAAATTCAAAATATATTAAATTTCAGTGACATATATATAAAAAAAAAAAAAAAAAAAAAATCTATATCATTTAAAAATAATAAATAAATGTACACATGTAGTTACATGTACGAATTCGATGATACAACGATATCCATAATGTATAAAAAAAAAAAAATTAATAATAATAACATTGAAAAATATCTGTCGTATAAACAAAAAAAAAAAAAAAAAAAAATGCAAACTCCATGTTAATTATACCATGAAAAAAAAATAAAACTTAAAAATGTATGAATTGTAATTTTAGTACCTAAGCATAAAATTGTTCACACTATTTAAAAATAAGTATTACACATACAAACATACATAATTATTAATACAAATGTTAATTAATTTTTTTTTACAGCTCTAACCTCTTCGCACTTGGTTCAACTCTACGCGTTTCTTTTTACGAAAATTCCTAACCTTTTTCGTTAGGCCATGAATTTTCTTTTTTCAAGAGGGGGAGGATGTTGTGACCCGCAGTCCCAACCAACCTCAATCCCATACAAAACCTCTTTTTGTATACATTCCATATAATCCATACGCGCATGAAACCACCCAGAAACCAGAAACACCTTGACCATGAATAATAATCCATAATCGTCATAATTATGTAGACGAAACAAATACTAATTATAGAACATTGGTTTGCCTACACAACGTAAACAAAACAATGCGCTTCTTCAAAGTGCATTGTGTAATGTGACACCTTCCAACTGCAAACTGCGATCGATTATGACACACACCGAAGTACTTGAGTGGGTCACCATACGATCAACAGAATTAATGCATTGAAGACACATTGTTTATGTTGCTATGACAAGTGGAATTTGGTATATTATGAATATTATGAAATATAGATCATGATGTGTGGCCTGGTTATGGTAAACAAAACGCATTGTTAAGTGACATAGTTCTTACTATGTCAAATGACATATGGATTGTAGGGCATGGTGTTAAGAGGGAGGATATATTCTAAAATGTATAAAAGAGGAACCAAATGCGACGAAGGCCGGAGTTGATCTGACAGAGTGTAGAGTAAAGGTTGCAGCCATAAGCATTGAGACAGCGGGCCTTTTACTCTAATAAAAAATATCAGTTAAACCAAAACACTTGTTTTATTTCAAAGACAACTCTCCGTCGTCTGCTCTTCCTTATTGAAGCACGGCAGAAACGTTACAGTGGTCTGAATAGCGCTTTAGCGATTATGTTGGTACGCCCAGCTAATATTAAAAGGTTGGTGCTGAAGAGCCCATCGGCTAATCTTCATGTTGGTGACTTAAATGTCATAAGCTATTTTAGCGGTTTATGGGCAGTTAATAGCGTAAGTTCTGATCCTTCAATATGTCCTCGATTCGGTGTTTATTGGGACCCTCCCCCTGGATTAAAACTGCTCCAATAGCATAGCCACTTGCATCTCTTTTAAGCAGAAAAGACATATTTGGAACCGCTTGTTTGAGTATAGGGTCGGTTGTCATCAGATGTTTTAATTCATTAAATGTTTTTTGTTGAGGTTTCGCCCAAGACCATTGTACTTTCCTCTTGGGGAGTTTACTTAGAGGCTTGGAAACGTCAGCAAAATCGGGTATAAATCGTCTATATAATGAGCACGTTTGAAGAAATGATAAAACTTGTTTGGTATTTCGCACTGCACTGCACTGTCTTACCATAGAACGCGGACATAAACCAGATTTTGACAGGACGGAAATACTAGAAACGGAGCGACATATTTCAAAGCGGTACACACTAGAAACCCTCCATATCATAAATAACAAAAACAACATGAACCGCAAACAAGACAAAATATTTCATCTGTTTACTGCTCACTGGTGACTGGGAGAAAACCATGACAAAACTTCATTTTGAAGTGTTTAAGTAAACAAATAAAATAAATTTAAATATATTTTTTATCTTTGTTTTATGTAACTTTTTTGTAAATTCAAGTAAGTTTCTAATGTTCCGCTATAAGTGTATAATGTGTATAATTGTTCATTCCATTTTGTTAATAAAAGATCCCCTGAAGAAGATGGCAACCACCGTCGAAACGTTGGGAAAGAAATGAAATCTTTGTTTCATTTATAAAAATATTGCGACCAAAAAAGCCGAAGAAGAATAAGCACAATATTCTCACCTTACACGACTACTAAGATGTCTCCAAATACGGCACGAAACCTGTCGATGAGCCTCTGGAAGGTTGCAGTGGCGTTCCTTAGTCCGAATGGCAGGCATTTAAATTTTTACATACCAAATGAAGTAACAAAAGCTGTTTTAATTTGTTCTTTTTCTTCAACCCCTATCTGCCAATATCTAGCTTGTAAATATAATGTTGATTTGAACTTAATGCTTTTGGCTTCATGAAGTAAATAATCCATTCTTGGCATTGGATAGCTATCAGGTGTAGTAACGGATTGCTCCATTTTTCTTAGGTACCATCACTACCGGTGCTGACCATGGAGATTCACACACTTCTATAATTTTGTTGTGGAGCATTTCTTGAATTTTCTTTTCAGGTTGTTCTTTTTTAACTGGAGATAGCCTATAAGGTGGAAGGGCCACTGGGCTGCTGTTCCCCGTAAGAATGCAGTGCGTTGAAAATAGTGTCACGGCTTTTTGCTGTGTAAAAATATCTGCATATGCAATCAGAGTATGACTTAATTTCTTCCTTTCATCATCTTTGAAGTCTGGTCCATCAGAAGCATTTAGAAGATCAATGTCAATAGAATTTATTGAAATAAAAGATTTGTCATATTGTTTAATATTTATTGGCAAAACAAAATTGTCATAAATCTTTTTCATTTATTGGGACTGGAAATCCAAATAGTTGTTCCCAAAACCGCTCTAGTGTAACTTCATTTGCTGGTATTGTATCTCTAAAGAAGTTTCGAATTGAATGCGGAGAGTAGTCATTTTTAACCTCCACATTTCGGGTTCGCTTGAAGTCCGGACCAAACTAGTTTTCTTCATCGCTAAATGGTGATGACGTAACAGGGCTTATGTACGATCTGATTTCAAGCCAAAATTTGAAGTTTGATGCTTCTCTCTGTATGTATGGTGTCTTTTCGATATGTCTCTTACTAGCAGTTGGCTAAACAAGAGCATCATCGTCTTTCATTGGAGGAGAAATTTTAATAGAGTTTGCTTCAATGGGCCAGGGATCCATAAATTGAAATTTGGTTTTGGGATCATCCTCATAGTACCAGAATTTCTGACCCATGTTTAGCACAATGTCAGCTTGTTGTAAAAAGTCAGCTACAATCAGTGTCCGATTTTTTGTAGCATTAGGAAGTACAATGAAACGTATGATGTGTTTTCTGTCACCGATTGATATAGGGCAGATAGTACATAGATTCATTTTTTCAGTCGTCTCTCCATCCGCAAGAGTGTAATCTGCTTTCACTTTCTGAAAAACGCATTTGTTCGCTGTTAAGTGCTTTTTCAGACTTGCACTTGCGATGCTTGTGCGAGCAGCTGTATCCAGGTAGGCCTCACCTTTTAAATTAAATAGGCACAATTTGCACGCATCACTCCTGGGCCCCCGCATCCATAGCAACATATAACAGGGCGACTTGTTTCCCAGTTGGAGCAGCGTTGACTAAGAAATCGCACTTTCTCTTGACTCTCGGTTTCTCATCTGTTGTTTTAGCCATCCGTATAGCATGTTGAGCTGCATGTCTTCGTTGATGACATCTGTAAGCTGTGCGAAAAGAACACGCTTTTTTTACAAATGAAGGCACTTGGAAGTTTTCTTGGAACACTCGCCAGGCCGGTTTAGGTGGTTAAAAAACAGAGCGCAAAAGTTCAAGTAGGTTGGCAAAAGTCGTGACTGTCGATTTTACACCCAGCCACCAGGACGCAGCATAATCTTCATGCATCGTTGGCGTTGCTTTAATGGTATCCGCATAGCTTATATTCTCCAACTCCTTGAATGTTGTCACGGCAGCAATAAACTCTTCCAGTTTTCTTGCGTCTTTTTCTTCTTTGAATCGGGCCGTGCAGGTGGTAAAAGATCCAACCATATTGTTGTTCCTTTGGAGAACTTCAAGAAACTGTTTGAACTGGTCTTCACTGAATTTCGCCATTCTTTCGTCTTCGTTGTGCGCCAATAGTAGAGCAGGATTATTTTTGTTTGTTCTTTTTCCAAAAAAATAAGAAAACTTTGTTTTTTTTGTTAGTTAAATTAAACTTTTATTACTATTAAAACTTTGCCTTGCGTTGGGTCACCCGTTTAAATATATTTAAGGTATAATCCTTAGAATAAATTTATATAAGCGAACGACTGCTACCAGGATATATCAAACAAGACTTCCAAGGAATTGGCCGAAGAATACTTTTGTTTGATACGTCTTCTAGTCGCAGCAAAATACAACTCATTCATATTCTCACAAACAGCTCCTTTTATACAATTTTGAGGAGACTATTTATTATTTATTTCCGTTTTTATGACAGTAATTTTTATTTGGGAAATAAGATTTCTTAAGGTAATAGTATTGGATTCGAAAAAATAATAAATAATAATAATAATAATTTCGGTTTTTGAGGAACATAATTATGCATATAATTTCATTATTGGAGTATACAAATTATTTTGAGAAAATATTCATTGAATATTCTTAGTTATTCCGGGAGATATGTGTATATAAAATTGGATAAAGTAGAGAAAAGAGCAAGCAAACATCTTGTAAACGCAAAGAAAATATAAGAGAAGAGTGATACAACAGGTAGTTGTACATCTTACACTACAAGAAAAAAACTTGAGCTATGGAGTATTTGATATGGAAAAATAAACAAGAAAATTATAATAAGGAGATTGTAGCATTGAATGCGGGAAAGCATTTACCAGAAAGGAGTCCAACAGAAGGATAAAAACCAATTGTAGATTAAAATAGGTTACTTTGGGTTTGGGGATGGCTAGGTAGGGTGGAGGTCGATTATAACATCCGGTTATCATTGTTAACGGTTCACGGCTGGACGAATAGGTGATTGATTATGCTCATCGGGAGATAATGCATGGAGACATCGAGTAAGTGATGATGCAATTAAATTTATGACAAATGTAAGCAAAGTAAGTAAGTAAGTAAAATATTCATTTATTGGTAGGTATCTAAATACATCATTTACAATGATTTATAATGAATTTAAAGCTATGGCTTTGCCATCAGCTCGGTTGGCAAATTAAAAAAGAATTAATGTTTACAATAGGAAGATTAATATACCTATACAAAAAGTAAAATAAGTTACCTATTCAAATTCGGTTAAAATTAACATTCTTTATTTTAATATGTCTTTCAAAAAAAGATAAAGTTTTTTCCAAGCACAATAGTTGATTAATGTTATTGTTTCTTGTAGCGTAAGCGATTGTTTCCCAAAGTATGAAATTCGTTGTTGTGCTAATATGGGGCATACACTAATGAGATGAAAGCAGTCTTCTTTGGTCTTTAAATTACACAGTGAGCAAAACTGGACTTCACATCTTGCCTTGAAAATAAGAGATATTTCCTTATAAGTAAGCGTATCGTTAAAATAATTTGCTTCCATTAAGTTCAGCTTCAATTGGGAATACAGAATTCTGCTTTGAGATTTCTGAGCTTCTTTTATGAATTCAATGAATGAATTCAATCTTGGTGAGATTGGATTAATTTATATAGCTGTTCTTTAAAGTGTATCAAATTACTAGGGTCTAGTTCCAAAGTTTCTCCGCAAGAATTTACTATGTCTTTCCACTTCGCCAACCACCAGTCCGCGTTTCTCAGTTCGTACAATGCCATTTTTTTGGTTAGACGATTATCTTGGTGAGCCATCACCCTTAAGATGTAGTCTGCATGCAACAAGCACCTTTGGAATTTTTCTATTGCCTCGAACTCATTTATTCCCCAAACTTGTGCAGCGTAACATAAAGAAGACTTTACAACAGTATTAAAAACCTTATACTTTGCTGACAGTACAATACGTTGATTCGAAAATATATTTTTCCACGAAATGTTAAGCAGGCTTTGCGATGAAGTAGATTTTATTGTTCGCTCCTAGGTACTTGTACTTGCTTACTATCTCCAAGACATTTCCATTGAAAGTCCATGCATAAGCACCATGATTTCGAGTAGATCTAGAGAACACCATTATTTTGGACTTGTTGGTATTAATTATAAGTCCCCATTTCACGCAATAGGCAGAAAGTCGATTTATCATCAGTTGTAAGTTCTCGGGGGATTCGGAGAGAATGACCAAATCATCGGCATACAAAAGGACATTAATGGTCATATCAGCGATTCGAACACCTCCAAGCAGACAAGTTTCCACATCATTGATGAAAAAAGCAAAAAGAAGAGCACTCAGGAGGCACCCTTGTTTTAATCCAGTGTCAGTTTTAAACCAGTTTGATAGTGTTGACCCGTTCCACACAGCTGCCTTTGATTGGGCATACATTTCTTTTATCACATGAATGAACTTCGTTGATATACCTAACTGTGAGAGTTTGTAGAAAAGAGCATTTCGGTTGACAAGATCAAAAGCAGATTTAAAGTCTACAAAGAATGCATATGTCTTCTTGTTTCTCGCTTGTGCTGCTTTAACTATCGACGTTAAGGTAAAGATGTGGTCTACAGTTGAGAAGTTTTTTCAGAAATCCGCTTGAAATATTGAAATTATATTATTCGCCTCAGTCCACTTTTCAAGCCTGCTGGCAAGTACACCACAAAATAGTTTAGCAATAACGTTCATAAACGAGATGCCTCGATAATTTTCAACATTATTTGTGTCACCTTTTTTATGAATCGGGAAAATTACTGCCTTGAAAGATGTTGGAACATCTTGTTTATTTAGAACGTCATTGAAGAGTGTTTTGAGTTGAGTTGTAAGTCCTTCAGTGCCATTCTTGAAAAATTCATATGCGACGCCATCTTCTCCATTTTCATTTTTCGCTTTAAGAATAACAGCACGTATTTCGGCAAATATGATTTCGGAATCTAGTATTTCATCAGATAGCAAAGGTTCAGCATACGAAAACATAACATTTGTGTCAGCACATCATACATTTTTGAAGTGCACTGATAAATCCTCAGCCGTTACTCCTAAACCTATTGCAAAATTTGAACCGTTTATCTTTTTTCGTCACTTTTCTTTTGCATCTTTCGATTGACCGAGTAAATAGGCTTTCTGATTTTCATATTCTGTTTTCTTTTGAAGACATAAGTTCTTATATCGTGTATTTTCTTCGATGTACCATTTTTTTTAAATTTGACAATTGGAATTTCGGACTGCGTTCAAAAGGGCAAAAGACTTCTTTCGTGCATTCATGCATTCGTCGTCAAACCATTCATGTTTATACTTCTTTTGTCCACTCGTAATATTTGAAGAGTTTTGAATGCATGCAGTAAGTTGGTTTGAAGGGTGCTGAAATAGAGATGGTGGCGGATGAACCCTTTATGGGCCAACAGCAGCGATCATAACCCCGTAGTGGGTTACTGGTATCAAATTCGTTTTAACATCTATAGGCAAATAACACCAAAGAGAGCCTAACGACACAATAACACCTTAAAGCTTTCCCAACAGCGTGCATGCGTGAGTCCTAGGGTTGCGCGACTGGAGATCACCGGCGTGGTAAAAGGCGATCACACAAAACTAGCGCATGCCAGTGTCAAAAACATGCGAAAACGTTACGCGAAATTTTCGAAAAATTTCGAGCATTATGGATAGACTTGCTGATACAACAGGCACTACCCCGCCAGGCAATACCCCTGCAATGCAAGGTACTGATCCTGGACCGAGCAGAAATGACCGGGTCAGAGCTAGACGGATTCCGGGGGCTAGCAACATGATGCAACAGATTAGTCGAAATCTGAGAGTGGCGAGTTGGAATGTTAGAAGTATGAACGGACGAAGCTACGAGCTGGAAGAAATGATGAAAAGAAGGCGATTGGACATCTTGTGCGTCCAAGAAACAAAATGGCGAAACACTGGAAACAGGGCCCGTTTTCTGGATGTGAAGACGAAATCATACAAGATGTTCTATTACGGGTTGGAACAATGTCGGAACGGTGTCGGTATCATCCTTGCGGAAGAGTTACTTGGAAGCGTCTTGGCTATTTCAAAATCTAGTGACCGTTGGATTTCTATGAAGCTGGTAATACAAGGAAGGGTGTGGAATATTGTCAGTGCTTATGCTCCCCATACTGGGTGTGAGCAAGCGGAAAAAGATAAGTTCTGGTTAGATTTTCACAACCTCCTTAAGAAAGTCTCGACAGAAGAACTTTTGTTTGTGGGAGGAGATTTGAATGGACATGTCGGGAAGACCAACGAGGACTATGAGGACTGCCATGGTGGCATGGGATACGGCATCAGGGATTCTCCTGGTGAAGACATCCTTAGCATGCGCAGGTCATATGGTCTTATCGTTTTAAACACTATGTTCATCAAACACAGCCGACACGTGGTCACCTTTAGCAGTGGAGGGAATGAAACTCAGATTGACTACCACTTGGTAAACAGTTTCATGAAGCCACATGTCAAGGAATGCAAGGTGATACTAGGAGAAGCGATTACCCAGCAACATCGTCTCCTGGTGACAGAATTTCTCATGGAGACGAAGAGGAAAAACAAACAAGCAGATACTCTAGGAAGAATCAAGTGGTACAATCTGGACAAGGAAAAGGGAGAAGCTTTTATTACTAAGATGAAAAATGTTCTGTTCCACACCATCAACAGAGCTGGTAATGAAAAATGTGGTGCACAAAATATGTGGAATTCTCTGCAACGAACCTGCCTTCTGAAAGCCAAATCACTGCTAGGCACCGCAAAAGGACACTACCATCAACGGGACAAGGAAACATGGTGGTGGAGCGATGAAGCCAAAGCAGTGATGACTAGGAAAAAATTAGCTTTAAAAGCTTGGTCAATGTGTCCCTCCCATAACAAAGAGGAAAAAGCACGCCTTGAAGTAGCCTCTAGATGCTCCAAGAAAGAAGCAAAAAAGAAGTGTGCCCAACTTAAAGCAGAGAGTACGGAGAGCATGTATCAGGAGTTGGAAGAAATATCTGCACCGGCTGCTGATGCAAACCAGGCCCTTCAGGAACTGCGAAACGTCAACATTAACAAGGGCGCAACTATCTTTAAAATTGCCGCTCAAAGAAGGAGAAATGCGCTGGAGATCTGCTCAATTAAATTCATAAGCGATGCTCAAGGCCAACTTCTTGTGGATGACGAAAAAATTCTTCACAGATGGCGCCAGTATTGCGAAGGACTTTTAAATGAACAGTTCCCCAGAATATACTTTCCAACAGCCGCACCAAACTATGAGGAAGTGCCCGACATTACAGTCGAAGAAGTTAATGCGGCAGTGAAAAGCTCCAAAAAGGGAAAAGCGATTGGGCCAGACGGGATACCATCTGAGTTCTGGAAAAAGATGGGAGACATCGGGCTCAGATGGCTTACGGCTCTCATCTCCAAATTTTTCAGAGGTGAGCAAATGCCTTATCAATGGAGGGAAAGTTATCTTCTCCCAATTTACAAGGGAAAGGGTGATACGAGGAACTGCGACAATTACCGATCAATCAAGCTGATGCACATACCATGAAGATCGTTGAGCGGGTGTTGGATGGCCGCCTGCGAAAAAAAAATACGGCTATCTGATGACCACTGCGGGTTTGTATCGGGCAAATCAACCACAGATGCAATCCAGAGTGTAAGAATCAGAATGGAAAAACATCGCGATTCCTCAAACGATTTGCATGCTGTGTTCGTTGATTTTGAAAAGGTGTTCGATCGACAACCACGGGATCTGATATGGGTGGCCCTAAGGCAACGAAGAGTTCCAGAAATCTACGTGCAGATGATCATGGATATGTACGAGCAAGTCAAAACAAAGGTTCGATGCACTGCAGGAGTCATCGAAAATTTCCCAATCGAAGTTGGTGTACACCAAGGAAGCGTCTTGAGCCCATTGCTCTTTATAACAGTGCTTGATTATCTACTTGAAGATAAGGTGAGGGACCCGAAAGTGACTCAGTTATTCTTTGCTGACGATGGAGTCATCATAAGTCAAGATCCTTCATCCTTGCAACGAGCACTGGACGTATGGGTGGACGTTCTGGAGGGAAATGGGTATCGCATAAGCGCCAAAAAGACCGAATACATTTGCTGCCCATTTTCTGATCCACTCAGGCCTATTCCGGATATTTATTTGAACGGAACTGTGCTTCCCAAGTGCGAAAAGTTCAAATACCTTGGATCTATGATCAATAAGAAAGGAACTTGTGATGACGACGTCAACGATCGCGTAAGCGTAGGGTGGTTGAAGTGGCGTGAGAACTCTGCCATCTTCTGTGACCGAAAAATGCCCCCTAAGCTGAAAGGAAAGCTCTACACTGCAGTGGTCCGTCCAGCGCTTACATACGGTTCACAATGTTGGACTATATACCAGTGGTATGAAAGCAAAATGACGGCAACTGAGATGAAGATGCTTCACATGACAGCAGGAGTGACAAAGCTTGACCGAATACGGAGTAGAAAGATCCGGAAAAGCCTCCACGTCAAAGAAACCATCGTTCAAAAAATGCAGCACGACAAACTCAGCTGGTACTGTCATGTACTTAGGAGAAACGCTGAGAACCCCGTCCAAAAAGCATTATCATACAACGTTTTAGTACAATCGCGCAAGAGAGGCAGGCCCAAGAACTCCTGGAGAAAACAAATGCAACGACACCAGCATTCAGTTGGCCTCAGACATGGAACAATCCATAACCGGGAAGCTTGCCGACACTTTCTGAGGTCAACCCGACGAACCCCACAAGCAGATCAGTAGAGAAGCGGTGAAGTGGGAAAGTTATGATCCGACTCGAGATCATAATATCGTCGGAAAAGAAGAAGAAGAACAAGCAGTAAGTTGGTTTGAAAGCGATTCTGTTTCTGCAAGAAGTTTCTAGAACTTTTCTCAACAAACAAATATCGCCGAACCTTCTAAATAATTCTTTCAAGAAAATCCGAATCTTTGTGAATTTTAGAGACGATTTTATTTTATCTAAAAAATTAATAAAATTATATAACATATTCATAAATTCGTTTACAAACTACTTACATTGGTAATTTTAAGAATTTTCAGAAACTTCTGGAAACTTATGTATTATTGAATGTGAAAATATTATAAAACAGAATAACCGATTACACTAAAAGATTATTTTCAAATGACATCATTAATCTATAAATTTCAAAGAAAGCGAAAATAAAAAAAACCAGGCTACTATGGTTTTGAAAACTAAGTTACTTTCAAACAAATACATTTAAATTCAAAATTGACTCGACAACAAAACCTAAGGCTACTATGATGAAGTTATTTTCAAACATGTAACTTAAAATTTCCCAATCGAAGTTGGTGTACACCAAGGAAGCGTCTTGAGCCCATTGCTCTTTATAACAGTGCTTGATTATCTACTTGAAGATAAGGTGAGGGACCCGAAAGTGACTCAGTTATTCTTTGCTGACGATGGAGTCATCATAAGTCAAGATCCTTCATCCTTGCAACGAGCACTGGACGTATGGGTGGACGTTCTGGAGGGAAATGGGTATCGCATAAGCGCCAAAAAGACCGAATACATTTGCTGCCCATTTTCTGATCCACTCAGGCCTATTCCGGATATTTATTTGAACGGAACTGTGCTTCCCAAGTGCGAAAAGTTCAAATACCTTGGATCTATGATCAATAAGAAAGGAACTTGTGATGACGACGTCAACGATCGCGTAAGCGTAGGGTGGTTGAAGTGGCGTGAGAACTCTGCCATCTTCTGTGACCGAAAAATGCCCCCTAAGCTGAAAGGAAAGCTCTACACTGCAGTGGTCCGTCCAGCGCTTACATACGGTTCACAATGTTGGACTATGTACCAGTGGTATGAAAGCAAAATGACGGCAACTGAGATGAAGATGCTTCACATGACAGCAGGAGTGACAAAGCTTGACCGAATACGGAGTAGAAAGATCCGGAAAAGCCTCCACGTCAAAGAAACCATCGTTCAAAAAAATGCAGCACAATCGTCGGAAAAGAAGAAGAAGAACAAGCAGTAAGTTGGTTTGAAAGCGATTCTGTTTCTGCAAGAAGTTTCTAGAACTTTTCTCAACAAACAAATATCGCCGAACCTTCTAAATAATTATTTCAAGAAAATCCGAATCTTTGTGAATTTTAGAGACGATTTTATTTTATCTAAAAAATTAATAAAATTATATAACATATTCATAAATTCGTTTACAAACTACTTACATTGGTAATTTTAAGAATTTTCAGAAACTTCTGGAAACTTATGTATTATTGAATGTGAAAATATTATAAAACAGAATAACCGATTACACTAAAAGATTATTTTCAAATGACATCATTAATCTATAAATTTCAAAGAAAGCGAAAATAAAAAAAACCAGGCTACTATGGTTTTGAAAACTAAGTTACTTTCAAACAAATACATTTAAATTCAAAATTGACTCGACAACAAAACCTAAGGCTACTATGATGAAGTTATTTTCAAACATGTAACTTAAAATTTGGTTCGATGACACTCCGGGAGCCGTCTGAAAATCATTTTGAAGACTCCAAGTCAAGAACAGCGAGCCTACCAACCGATCTCTTCATCTTGATTGTTCCATTGGCAAGACGGACATCAGCAGTTCGTATAATTCCATCCGGTCCTGGGTAAACTTTATCAACACGGCCTAAACGCCATGCTGTCCGAATCTCGTTTGGTTCCACGACTATCACTACTTATTTCGGGGAGATATTCGTTGTACCAGCGTCTAGTAATATTTTTCATTAAATGTTGAGCGTGGCGACTATACAACTTGCTAAACTCATCTCTTTCAGAAAAAACTACAGGAGCTGTAATATCTCTATCTTCCTCTCCAAACAACATAGAATTCGGTGTAAGAGGTTTTGGAACTCACATTCCAGTGAGTTAAAGGGCGCCGATTTATTTGACCTTGGGCTTCTGTCAAAGCATTTCGAAGAACATCCTCACGAGGGATAATACCATTAAGAGTAAACTCAACGCTCATTTTAATTGAACGGATGAGCCGTTCCCATGCTCCACCCATCCAAGGAGAATAGGCGGGAATGAAACGCCAGAGAACTCCCTCGTACTTTGCAGCATATTCGCTTAACGCATTTTCCATCTCTTTTACGTCCTTGTCCATCACATTCTTAGCTCCAACAAAATTGAGACCGTTGTCGCTGTATACAAATTTTGTGACTACTCTATAGATGTAGGAACCGACGAAGAGCCATAGTGCATTGGTCTAAACTCATATCATTCAAAAGTTCTATTTGAACTGCTCGAAATGTTAGGCAGGTAAATATCATCCCATATCGTTTTGGTGTACTACGACCACTTTTAACTAAAAGTGGCCCAAAACAGTCTACTCCAACATGTGTAAATGGTCTCGAATGAAAAGTCAACCGAGCTTCCGGAAGTTGACCCATCAGTGGCATCACTGGCTTTGCCTTAAGACGCTTGCACATGTTACATCTGGCACCGACTTTCTGGACCGCCCTCCGAATACTTAAAATACATGCACTTTCACGAATATCTGATATCACAGAAGATGTTCCTACGTGCTTATTTTGATCATGGTGATGTTGTATTAAAATGTCGATTAATGGATGACTCTTGGGCAAGATAGCAGGATTTCTAGAAGCATAAGATGTTGTAGCCTTCTGAGATCTAGAGCTCATTCGAATAGTTCCTTCTTCATCAAGAAAAGGCGATAAAGACAATATTGTACTTGACATGTTCACCTACTTATTCTCTCGAAGTGATATCAATTTGCCACTTGGTGGCATCGTCAGCAACATTGTCAGAACTCCTAATATGGCACCACTGATTCGGAGACGTTGAATCTAGAATTTCTCCTACACGAACTGCGACGAATGATGGAAATTTGTAGCTTGATGAGTTAATCCAAGAAAGTACTGATAAGAAAACCACCTTATTTATGTGAATCGAATGAGAACTTTTAACTGTTGATGCTATTCTTACACCAAGAACAGCAGCTTGTAGTTCCAAACGTGGAACTGATAATTGCTTCGCAACCCTTGCCTTCGCCATAACTTGTCTTACTTCAACTTCGTTATTTCTCTCAAAACGAAAGTAACTTACTGCTGCAAAAGCCTTTTCCGAAGCGTCAACAAAAACAATCAGAGTAACCAGGGATTCATCAGGACTCCAAGAAACATACCGACGAGGTATCTTGATGTTTTCAATGCTCCTCAACTCACTGAGGAATTCTACCCAACGAGATGTTAATTGTGAGGAAACTGGTATATTCCAATCAAACCCTTCGCGCCAGACATCTTGAAGCACAATACGTCCACGAATGATGTAGTGAGATATATGTCCCAGCGGATCAAAAATCCTCATTATAGTTCTTAGTATCTCTCGTTTAGTAATCACAGCACTCTTCTTCATAGCACAATTTGTAAACGAAATGATCGGCAGCTGGAACCCAATACATGCCTAATACTTTAAAACAAAGCCCTCACAATCATTGGGATCAATGCTTACAAGTCTCGGATGAATGTGGCTATCTGGCATCTGAAACAAGAAGTCGGCACTGTTTGATTGAATTCCAACCAGATCAAAGTTCATCGATTTGCAGATTTCTATGGCATCACGGGTTACAGAAATGGCTTGTTCAACAGTGTCGTGGCTGTTACAATAATCATCAACATAAGTTCGCCTTGTCAAACCATCAACCGCCTCAGGAAACTTGTCACGAAAAAGATTGGCATGGTAATTTTTAACAAATTGGGAGCAAGCAGGTGAACATTTAGGGCCAAACATCATCACTTCCATAATGTACACCGTTGGTTTTCGAGTTTTATCGCCATCCCTCCAGAGAATATTTTGATACTGTTGATCTTCTTTCTTGATTCAAATCCGGTGAAACATTTCCTTCACATCTGCGTTAACAGCGACTTTTCGTTCGCGGAATTTGAACAGGCCAGCATGAAGTGGAACCAAATTATCTGGACCTTTAATCAATTTTGTGTTCAAAGAAACTCCATTTACTTTTGCAGCTACATCCGCAACGTCACGAGGCTTTGGTGGAAATTTATTGGGGTTCTGAACAATAAACGTTGGAGCATACCAAACTCTTGGCCATTTTGTATTTAAGTCCTCTGAAGTTGCAATCCTTGCATAATCTTTGTTCAACAATTCTTTCATGTGGTTATTTTTCCATTCTAGCAAGTTGGGATCTTTCCTCAGCGATCTTTCCAAACCTTCGAGTCTCTTCAAATCCATATGGTAGTTGTCAGGAAGTGAAACGTTGTCTGAATCCAACAACAACCCTATTTCATACTGGTTGTCGACAAGTTTAAGGGTTTCTTTCATGATAGCAACAGCTCGGGCATTTTCTTTACTCACCAAATCATGTTTTGGGGCCATGACACTAAACTCTTCTGTAGAAAAATGTCGCTTAACAAGCTCATGAAGTTCGTCTTCACCCCTGATAGCATCGTGAAAAAGGAAATGCATCGATGATGCCGGTACTGGATGGACGGAAGACACATTAACAGATGGGGCTGAATTTCCATAAACAATCCACCCGAGCAGGGTCTTAACTGCATAAGGTTCATCATCTTTTCCATGTCGTTGTCCATGACCCATTAAAAATTTTGCCTGATCCAAGCCCACTAAGATCTTTGGTTTAGCTTTGACTAGATCTATTAGTGGCAGGCCACGAAGATGGGGATTCAAGGACTTCAGAGCAGTGACATCAACTGTCTGACTTGGTAGTTCCAGTCCATTAACAGTGTAAACGTTTTTGAGCAAGTGATGTTTTCGATTTCGAGCACCAGACACCGTTACAGTAGTTCTAAATGATTGCTCACGCCTCAAAACACAAAAAACACCTTTCGTCCATTGCATTGTCAAATCTTCCGGCTCTCCTTCTAACCCAAGTTCATCAAAAAGATCCTTTTCGAGCATTGTCAAGGACGATCCATCGTCCAGAAAAGCAAAAATGTCTACGAACTTGTTTTTTGGTCCAAAAATCCGAATAGGAACCACTTTAAAAAGAACTGGAAGCTTAGGACCAATATGGGAAGCATTTAGTTGAGAAGGTGACACATAAGGAGCAGCTGCAATGCTCAAACTTGATTCTTGAGGTTGGGGAGCTTGATGCAGCAATGGATGATGACGACCAGAACAACCACTTGTTCCACAAGTCCGCTTCTTCGCACACTCCAATCATGTTTTTCAGTCTCTAAGCAAGTAAAACAAATTGCGTTGTCCTTAACAAAAGCTAGCCTTTGTGCTGGCGTTAAAGATTTAAACATTTGACAATCCCTCAGTTGATGTTGTTTACGTCCACACTTAATACAGACAGAATTCATTGGTTTGTCTGTGCAAACAGGTTGATGAGTCAGCACACGACGAGATGATTTAGATGTTGAACTCCCTTGTTCATTCATCTTCTTAAACTCAAACACTTCCAAAGGTTTGTAACGCTTCTGCCGTGCTTCAAGATGGAAGAGCAGACGACGGAGAGTTGTCTTTAGAAATAAAACAAAGTGTTTTGATTTAAATAATATTTTTTATTAGAGTAAAAGGCTCGCTGTCTCAATGCTTATGGCTGCAACCTTTACTCTACACTCTGTTAGATCAACTCTGCCCTTCCTCGCATTTGGTTCCTCTTTTATATATTTTAGAATCTATCCTCCCTCTTAATACCATGCCCTACAATCCATATGTCATTTGACATAGTAAGAACTATGTCACTTAACAATGCGTTTTGTTTACCATAACCAGGCCACACATCATGATCTATATTTCATAATATTCATAATATACCAAATTCCACTTGTCATAGCAACATAAACAATGCGTATGGATTATATGGAATGTATACAAAAAGAGGTTTTGTATGGGATTGAGGTTGGTTGGGACTGCGGGTCACAACATCCTCCCCCTCTTGAAAAAAGAAAATTCATGGCCTAACGAAAAAGGTTAGGAATTTTCGTAAAAAGAAACGCGTAGAGTTGAACCAAGTGCGAAGAGGTTAGAGCTGTAAAAAAAATTAATTAACATTTGTATTAATAATTATGTATGTTTGTATGTGTGATACTTATTTTTAAATAGTGTGAACAATTTTATGCTTAGGTACTAAAATTACAATTCATACATTTTTAATTTTTTTTTTCATGGTATAATTAACATGGAGTTTGCATTTTTTTTTTTTTTTTTTTATACGACAGATATTTTTCAATGTTATTGTTATTAATTTTTTTATACATTATGGATATCGTTGTATCATCGAATTCGTACATGTAACTACATGTGTACATTTATTTATTATTTTTAAATGATATAGATTTTTTTTTTTTTTTTCTTTTATATATATGTCACTGAAATTTAATATATTTTGAATTTATTGATTCTTATGAGTAACTTACAATAAAAATTGGTTTTTCATTGATATCTTAACTTAATTTTACAATGTTTTTATTTATTTAATTTTTTTTCTTATTGACTCAATGTGATAGGACAAAAATTGGCATTTTATTACTATTTGTATCTACTTGGACAATATTACCCTTCTCTATGCTCTTATTTTTCGCATGCTTTAGTTTATATATTTGGTATCGCTTGTAACAAAGCGATATTAAAAGAATTATGAATACTATATATATGACTATATAGTGATGAATATCATGTTTGTCTATTGTTAAAAAGGGAGTTAGTTCTTTTGCTTTTTGAAATTGAATGTTTTTGGATAGAAGTTTTAGTTCATCTCGACTAGAGTATTTGATGAATGTGACTTCTGGGATAGTTTCGTTTTTCAAGTAATTAACCTTTACTTCGGAAATATTCAAGGCAGGAATAAATGAATTATAAACATAAGTCAATTTCTCGTTTTTAGATCGTATAGTTAGATCTTTCGACTTTAGGAAACAATCTCCTGTAAGTTCTAGGATAGATGTTCCTTCTAAAGAGTGAGTTATGATTCTGTCTTGGCATATTTCGTCTATGATATATTTCCCTAAAGAAGAAAATAACCATGTATTGGGCTGTGATACTTGTATGAAAACAGTGGAAATGTTAGATTCTTTTATTTCACAAGAATCCGGAAAAGATTGGACTCTTTGCAAAAGTTGAATTTCACATTTAGGGTTATTGTTATTTGTGTTGAATAATGGATGTGTCATTTCGCATAAAAAATTGTTATCCAAATTTTTACAATGGTTCATTTCTTCACTTTCTATATTATAGAAATGTTCTTTTTTGAAATCAATTATAACAAATTTGGAAGTTGGTTGTACGAATACAAGTTTGTTATTTAAACGTGTTGGTAAAGGGATGATTTTGTATAGTTGGAAATGTTCTCTGAAAGGTAGAGGGATTTTAAATTCGTAAATAATTTTTTCTTTTCGAATTGTTGCACTCTTGCTGCTTATTTCATAGAGAGGTAAAACATCATTTGTATTGCCCAAGTACGGTAACTGCAGGTCACCAGGTAGTTCTTGTTTTATTTTTAACAAAACATTTTTAAGTTGTTCAGGTGTAATGATTGTCGGATGGGGTGTGCCGTTTTTTGCGTTTATTAACACGTCTAAGATGTCGGAAATGGTATTTTGATACCTTATAATCAGAAGAGTTAGAAGTGAGGTAAGAGATTCTATTTTTAATAAAGTGGATTGGTCAGACGTTTGATTGGCGAGTCTGTCAACTGCTTCTTTCACGTCTCCTATCTTTGAGTTTATCGCTTTAAATTGAGACTCAATAGTGGTTTCTGATTTATTAAACATATTAGTTGTTGTCTCTATTATTATTGTTTGGTTTTTTACTAGGTCTAAAAGATAATTCTCATTGTACCTTAATTTTTCTATTTGTTTATCGTAGAACTTAGCATCATCTTCATCCAGTGTTCCGAATAAAGTTTTGCTGATTGTTCCGACAACATTTACCAATGCCCTTTTACTTCTAGATTTAGGTTAAGGTTTGGACTGTATAAGGCTAAACTTTAATTTTATGTCTTCCATTAGGTGCGATACTTCTGCGACTGCACTACTACATAGAAGATCGAGATTTGGTTTACCTTCTAATTGCTTACACAGGATATTTCTTTCATGAACATAAAATTCCGCGTGTGTTAGCGCTCCATTAAACAATGTTAAGTCGTAGTACGCGACTAGTTTCCATTGTGTCGTATAGAGTTCAACCTTACCTATTTCTTCAAAGTAGATGCCTGGGTGATTTCCTATTTGGCTTATCTTTAAAGCTGCGCTGGTTAAAACTGGTAGAAAAATGAGTATAAGGAGACCCATGACCTATAATACCAAAGAAAATGGATGGTTTCCTATAGTAATGTTTAGGTTTATTTTTATTTCTGTTTTTGTGTGTGTGTGTATGTGAGTGTTTTTGTATAGATAGATTATTCGTTGAAATGTTGCAAATTGTTATTATGCATGAGCTTAGATTTTTTCCCGATCCTGACTACCGTGTTCTCATCCGAATGGATTCTTATGACTTCATATGGTCCATCCCATAGGGTCGAAAGCTTATTTTGTCTAGTTTGGTTTTTAACTAGAACCTTATCACCTACGTTAAATGTTTTAGATTTTGCATTTCTATCGTAAAGGGTTTTTGACTTTTCCTTTTTCTTTATTAGGATAGAGTTTGCTGTTTCATAACCGCATTGCAATCTAGCTTTAAGTTCATTAACGTAGTTGTCGTAGTTATAAGATATCTTAGGTTTTTGGGATAAAACACTTGGGATGTTAGCAGGAAATCCGTACAGGAGTTCATAAGGCGAGAATCCAGTACTACTATGTGGTGTTGTATTATATACAAACATAGAGTAAGGGATCCAAGTATCCCATGATAAAGGATCTTTGTTTACATAGTGCCTTAAGTATTCTGCTAATGTCCTGTGACTTCGCTCCAAAGCTCCATTTGTTTGAGGATGGTAAGGCGTTGTATTCAATTTTTTAATTTTCATGACACTACACATTTCTTTGAAAAGATCACTCAGGAAATTTGTTCCTTGATCTGTTAAGATAGAATGGGGAATTCCGTGGCGACAGATTATGATTTCTACAAATGTTCTAGCTACAGTCGCGGCTTCGGCATTTTGTATTGGCATCGCTTCTGAGAATTTTGTCAAATCATCCTGGAATGTAAGTAGGTATTTGGCTCACGGGGAGAGGTCCTACTATGTCAAGGGCGACTCTTTCAAATGGTCTAACACTAGTAGTAGTTATTCTCATTGGAACTGGTGGATTTTTCCTACTTTTATTCCGTTGACATGATGTACATTTGTTGACATGATTTTGTACATCTGTTCTCATATTGGGCCAGAAATATTTTGACTTTAGCCGGTTATACATTCTTCCAACACCTTGATGTCCTCCGAAAGGGGAATCATGGTACTCGGATAGAATTTTAGCTATAGTTTCTGAATCGTCTAGCGTTATTCTTTCATCGATGTGTAAATACACATCTAATTTCATATCCCCGAAAACTTTACTCAATATGTTTTTGAATATATGTTTGACTTGATTATCTGGGATAGGTAATGACACAGAAATATTGTTTCCCATATTGACTTGCTTTTTAATCAATTGAAGACTTTTTTCAGCAGTCTCTTCATCTTTTTCCGTTCGGAATGGTATGGGTAATGTTATAACAATTATAGAATCGTAAATTTGAATTTTGCCTATGGCGGGTTTTGAAAAATTATCTATTTTCTTAATTAAAGTTTGCTCATCTGTTGAGTCAATCAGTGGTAAAATTATAATTTTTAGGCTTGAATTTTTGTTTGTATAAATGGATTGAAATTTTTCAATAACGTTGTATTTGGGTCTCGAGTCATTAATAGCGACTGTATTACTTAGAATATTGTCTTCGTTCAGTTTTTGCTTTTGACCTCGAGTTACAATCATTATTGTATTTTCTCCATTTTCTTGTGAACCTATGTTTCTGCTTAAGGCATCTGCGTTTAAATTTATTTTACCCGGTTTATGTTTAATTAGATACTCGTATTCAGATAATAGAATTTTCCATCTTGCTAGTCTGGACATAGGATCTGTTCGTGCAAATAACCATTGTAAAGGTTTGTGGTCGGTACATATTATAAAAAGATTACCGTAAAGGTAGGGGCGAAATTGTGTTATGCCATAGACAATTGCGAGTAATTCTTTTTCAGTTGTATTGTATCTGACTTCTGCCTCATTCAACGTCCTACTTGCAAAACAAATCGGTTTGTCTTGTCCGATCTCACCTTGCGACAAAATGGCTCCTATCCCGACATCACTAGCATCTGTGGTTACAATAAATTTCTCCTTAAAGTTAGGGTAAATTAAAATTGGAGGATTTATCAATTTATTTTTTAGAATTCTAAAGGCTTCATCGCAGAAGGCATCCCATTTAAAAAAACAGTTTTTCTTTAACAACTTAGTTAGAGGTTTTGCTATAGTGGAAAAGTTTTCGATGAATTTCCTATAGTATCCTACAAAACCAAGAAATGATTTTATGCCTTTAACATTTTTAGGTGTGGGGTATGTTGTGACTGCTTTAATTTTTTCTGGATCAGGTTTTAGTCCCTCTTCAGAAATAAGGTGTCCTAGATACAACAGTTCATGCTTCAGAAAATGGCACTTTTCAGGCTGAAGTTTAAGCTTGTGCATACTTATTTGGTTAAGCACTTTTCTTAATTTGGAGTTATGATCTTTAAGATCATATCCATAAAGAACTATATCATCCATGTAGACAAAACAGTCAAAACCTTGCAACCCAGTTAAAACGTTATTCATGAGACGTTGAAAGGTAGCAGGAGCATTTTTCAAACCAAATGGCATTCGATTATACTCGTAATGACCAAAGGGAGTGCTAATTGCGGTCTTGCATCGATCTTTCTCGTCCATTAGAATTTGATGAAATCCTTTAGCCAAATCTAAAGTGCTGAAATATTTAGATCTTCCTAATTGATCGAAGATGTCGCTTATATTTGGCAATGGATAAGCATCACCCACGGTTAGGTCATTCAGTTTCCTGAAATCTACAACCACCCTCCAACGTTTGCTTCCATCACTTCCAGCCTTTTTTGGAACGAGTAGCAAGGGTGAATTCCAGGGACTCGAGCTTGGGCGAACAATGTCGTCATCCAACATTTCTTGTACCTGTTTATGAATTTCTTCCTTTTGGCTTTCTGGAAGTTGATAAGGTTTGGTATAGAGAGGAGGTTTGAATTCGTCAGTGACAATCTTGTGTGTCATTGAATCCGTATGGGTGAGGTGATCTCCCTCAAGGTAGAAAAGATCGTTATATTCCCTACAAATTTTTAAAATTGATTCTTTTTCCTCTTTATTGCAATGGTCTAATACCAACATGGATTCTAACTTTTCCAATCGTTTTTCGATTTTGTTATTAAAATCTCTTGTATCAGACTCATCGTATTGATCAAGGTTTTCATAATTTAGATTTAGATTGTTGATTTTTATTACTTTTTCTGTTTCCAGGGTATTCATGGTAAGAACCTTGATTTTGTTCTTTGTAGGTCTTACTATTGACTCGCCTACATATACTCCTGGACAGATTTCTTTTTTTTCTATAACGATATCTTTAATTTCGTTATTACCTATGTCGAATGGAATTTCAACCATTTGATGACTTCTAGGTTTAAGAGTTATATAGAAATTGGAATAATTTTTTGATGTAGTCTTATGGATTGCTACTTCTTTATGAATAATTGCTTTAGTTTCCTTGCTCTTTTGGCTGTCGTTTTCTAAAGTCTTATTTTTATTCTTAGCTGCTTTAGTTTCCTTGCTCTTTTGGCTGTCGTTTGCTAAAGTCTTACTTAAATTTTCTTCTCTTATTGGAGATGGTGATGCTTCTCTGCTGCTTAAATCAGCATCCAATTTTTGCTTATTGGAATCTAGGTTGATGGAAGCTTTGGAGTGCGAAACAAAATTGTTCTCCTCTGCCTTTACATCCCCTTTTGAAACCAAATCATAGCCCGTAGACACCACCTCGAGAGGGGTAGCTTTTTGGATACCTTTTTCGGCTACAGAGTCGACACTTAAACTCATCTCGTTGATTTGTAGAACTCTTTGTTTGTAATTCACCTTACATTTATATTTCTTAAGGAAATCATTTCCTAATATACCATCGTAAGATAAGTTGATTCTTTCCGTTAGGACATGGAAAGGGTGTTTAAGTGAGAGATTTTCTATCTCGTTAATTATTATTTTACCCGTTATCTCTCCAAGGGTGAAGATTGAATCACCTGAAATTGTTGATAGAGGTAGAGAGCAGGTATTGTTCAGGTTCGCGTTTGCCTTTGGTTTGTATTTAAACAAACTGATTTCAGCTCCTGTGTCGACTAGGAATGTGGAATATTCCTTGTCAGAGGGCTGAAGATGAATTCGTATGACAGGTTCGTTGAATTCTGGGCAAAGCGTAACTGTTATGCTTTTTGTTTTTATTGTTGCGGGTCGGCATTCTGATTTATCCGGGATGGATGACCCATCTCTCCTCCCGAACATATGCGTTTCCCGAATTTTGGGGGTAAAAATATTCACCAGAACTCCAATTCGTATGTCCTGGCCTAACATTGTATTGCCGGACATTCGTTGGATTTTGATTAGATCTATTGTGGGAGTTATCCCTAAATGGGTTTTGTGGATTTGAGTTAGCCTCTGACCGTTTAAGTCTGCAGTCAACTTCTCGATGGTTGGGTTTTTTACAATAACCACAGGTGAGACGCTGCACCTCTTTCTTTATGTGAATAGGGTTTGGTGAACTGTTTTTCCTATTTGGATTAGTGAAACAATTTTCACTAGAGTGACCAATCTTTTTACAGAATTGGCAAGTGGGGCGTGTCGAAGGTGTATAATTTGAATATTGATGAGTGTGGTTGGAACTGGTAGAAGGTCCTACTCGCTCTAAACGATTAGAGTACTCTTCTGCATAAGCAATGGATTTTTTCAAATCTGTTTCGCCATGCGCTTGAACCATAAACCTTAAGTTTTGGTTTCTTATGCCATCCTCGAAAGTTTGGATAGCCAGTTTGTCATTTTCTTTAAAAAGAAAATCCCTAACGGCCTCTTCCGTGGAGCTGGAATAAGTTGCGGAGTTCAATGAATTTAGGAGTTGGCTTATGCGGTCGCCAAACTCTTTTACGGATTCTTTCATTCGTTGGCGAGCAGCCAGAAGCTCGTTCTGTGCAGAAGATCTTGACTTAACTACCGTACATTCCTTCTTAAGAGTTGACTGTAAATCGTCCCGCTTTTCTACAGTTTTAAATTGGATAGGTTCAAAAGCGGGACCTTTGAGCCTAGTCTTGACTATACTCAAGAACATTTTATGCTCAGCGTCCGTTTTAACGGATTTGAACAAAATGTCTCCGCATGCTAAAAACTTGGGTAAATCTCCCGGTTTCCCGTTAAATACCGGCACTATCGCGATTATATCGTTTAAACTGATTTTATACTCTGTGGTAGTCATTTTTACTTCTATATGCGAATGAAAAGGTAATTCCTTAAATAACGAAACCTTTTGAGATTGATTACGCGTAGTAATTTTGGCAAATAATTAAACAGAATAAAAAAATAAAAAACAATCGAATGTAGGCGTTCCTACTCAAAAAGCAAGGGAATGGTAAGAGCAAAAATAAATTTTTTTTTTTTAAATTGTCCAAGTGATATTATATATATTGATATTTGTATAAAAATTTTGTGTATGTATTGTATATGTATATAAGAAAAATAAAAAAAAATTTTTTTTTTTTTGTTTTATATATATATAAGTTTAAATAAAGCTTACTTCTGTTAGTTTTGTTGTTGACATTGTTGTTGATATTGTTGTTAATATTGTTGTTGATATTGTTGTTGATATTGTTGTTGATATTGTTGTTGATATTGTTGTTGATATTGTTGTTGATAGTGTTGCTCCAATTGTTGTTGTTATTCCTGTTTGATGTTGTATACTGCCTAGTAGGCTTCGCGCCCTAAAGTTGTATATCCCTGGGTCTTTTTTCACTGCCTGCCGTTGGCCAAATGCTTTCGCTCTAAAGCTAGCAAGGTCTTACGATTGCAGGTCTTCTAACACTTATTTTTTCACAAACACAAATTCTTTACTTTTACTTTTTTTCACTTGCACTTTTTGTTATAATTTTCAAAAAAAAAAATTTTTTTTTTTTTTTTTAATCTGGTGTATAGCCCCAGATACGCCTCAAGAGTCAGATAGCTCTTGTATAATTGGTAGAGAGATTTTGGTAAATCTCACCGCTGCCACCAATGTAACGCTTCTGCCGTGCTTCAAGATGGAAGAGCAGACGACGGAGAGTTGTCTTTAGAAATAAAACAAAGTGTTTTGATTTAAATAATATTTTTTATTAGAGTAAAAGGCTCGCTGTCTCAATGCTTATGGCTGCAACCTTTACTCTACACTCTGTTAGATCAACTCTGCCCTTCCTCGCATTTGGTTCCTCTTTTATACATTTTAAAATCTATCCTCCCTCTTAATACCATGCCCTACAATCCATATGTCATTTGACATAGTAAGAACTATGTCACTTAACAATGCGTTTTGTTTACCATAACCAGGCCACACATCATGATCTATATTTCATAATATTCATAATATACCAAATTCCACTTGTCATAGCAACATAAACAATGTGTCTTCAATGCATTAATTCTGCTGATCGTATGGTGACCCACTCAAGTACTTCGGTGTGTGTCATAATCGATCGCAGTTTGCAGTTGGAAGGTGTCACATTACACAATGCACTTTGAAGAAGCGCATTGTTTTGTTTACGTTGTGTAGGCAAACCAATGTTCTATAATTAGTATTTGTTTTAAGGTGTTTCTGGTTTCTGGGTGGTTTCATGCGCGTATGGATTATATGGAATGTATACAAAAAGAGGTTTTGTATGGGATTGAGGTTGGTTGGGACTGCGGGTCACAACAGGTTTAAGCAAATCAGGAGGCAGTTCGATGACTTTTTGTTGAAGAAAATTTGCGAAGTCCATTATATGAGCTTTAGGAAGCGAAGCCTTCATTTTCCACCACTCCCGATACAAACTTGCATCCAATTTGCATGTGAGGTCTGTCATGACGGACGTATCCATTATTGAGATCAGAAACCATATTCATCGATTTCAGATCAGCCACGAAACCATTGACCTTAACTGACCACAAACGTAACAGAGGGTCACTTCTAGATTTTAGTGATGGAAGGCTTCAAAGAATCAATAATAGCCGTATCATCTGTAGAGTATCGGAGACGATCGCTAACAAGTTGATAAGCATCGCCCTTCAGTGCTTTTCGAAGGCGTGCAACATTCTCCTTGCCATTGAATCTCCCTTCAATGGTGGTTGACTTGAATACTTCTTCAAAGTATGGCCATTCTCGTTTATTTTCTCCAGAAAAAGTTGGTAATTCCTGCACATTACTGCGATTGAGAATAGTTAATAGACTTGCCAAGTCGACTTGGGATGGTGGATCTTTTGGAGTATCTTTCTGGTTTGGTATCTCACTAAAAGATCTATTTGGCTTCGGATGGTTGTCTGAACTTACCAAAAATGAACTGTGATTGGCTTGAATTTTTCTAATGATATCCATCTTTCCATTTAAAGCTTTGACTGGAGAAGAACTTGAAACAGGAACACTAGATTGTTGTTGAATAGGAATTTGAGAAGTTTGATATATTCTAATTTCATTTTTTCCATCTCAGCTATCAGAATTGCAAGTTCCTTATCCCTTTCAGCAGCCAATCCTTGAGGTTTCAATTGCGTGAAAACGAATTCGCAATATAAAATAAAATAATGTTTCTGCAAGAAGTTTCTAGAACTTTTCCCCAACAAACAAATATCGCCGAACCTTCTAATAATTCTAAATAATTCTTTCAAGAAAATCCAAATCTTTGTGAAATTTAGGGACGATTTTATTTTATCTAAAAAATGAATAAAATTATGTAACATATTCATAAATTCGTTTACAAACTACTTGCATTGGTAATTTTAAGAATTTTCAGAAACTTCTGGAAACTTATGTATTATTGAATGTGAAAATATTATAAAACAGAATAACCGATTACACTAAAAGATTATTTTCAAATGACATCATTAATCTATAAATTTCAAAGAAAGCGAAAATAAAAAAAACCAGGCTACTATGGTTTTGAAAACTAAGTTACTTTCAAACAAATACATTTAAATTCAAATTTTACTCGACAACAAAACCTAAGGCTACTATGAGAAGTTATTTTCAAACATGTAACTTAAAATTTGGCTCGATGACAGATTCAGTTGAAACAAAAGTGTCGTTTAGCAGAGAGAGGTTGTTATCGAGTTTGCTTTGGTACAAGTTAAGTTCATGTTGTTTCCATTTAAGCCTACGGATGAGTTGAAGGTTCCTTTCCGTTGGGATAGTGTTATCAGACCATTCAAAGACAATGGGCATGTGGTCTGAGTAGTTTTTAGCTTGTACTTCGAAATTTCCTGACTTTGTGCCATTACTTATTGCACAGTAGTCGATGACGTATTTGCCTTGTCCTCCTACAAAAGTATAATGACCTTCTGTATCTCACCTAGTACAACCATTGAGAACTGTACAATCATACATCTGCAACATATCGATGAGGTTGGTACCATTTTGATTGCAAATAGTGTCTTTTGAATTTCGGTTACCTAGGTTTATTGCATTATTTAATGTTCTGTGAAGTATAGATACTTGTAAATTACTATATCTTGTATTAAGATCACCTATTAAAAGGACGCTTTTGTTTGCTAACCGCAGCATAATTCGATTGAGGTTTTCATAGTCTTCAGTCCCCTTGGTGCAGTTTATATAAGACGGAACAATGAACATGTCTTTATTTTGTAGAAGTTTTATGACAGTTGCTCCTTCGATTTCTTCGTAATTAAAAGTTTTCAGTAGAGATGTTTTTATCCCATACAAGATTCCACCACTTGCACGTCCTCTCGTGAGTATTTTGACAGCTGAATTAGATGATAATTTATAACCTTTGAAATACTTTGTGAACTGACTAAGATTTTCAGATATAACATGTGTTTCATATAAAAAAATACATCAAAATTATTTATATAAGTAAAAAAAGCTACAAATAAAAGTTTTTTTACTAAGCCCTCAAACATTACAAGACAAAATTTTAAAAGTACTAATAGATATTGAGCTGACGGCATCACTTTTTCAATTTTATACAGAACTACTGCCGCTTGGCAAATTTTGTTGAAGTGGCATCACTGGTGGAGCAGCATCAGCTGCATTAGACCATTCATGATGACGTCTATTTGTATTTGTTTTGACAGTTTCGAAATTAAGTTCTCCAAACATATTCAACAGGTGTTGATCTCCATCCTCATCATTATATTTAAGTGTATTGTTTTCGTTTAAATAAAATATTTGATCAGCAATTAATAAAGAGTTGTTTTTAATGAGTACATGTACTTTTGGTTGTTTTGTTTTTATATTTTTTCTGTTAGTGAGCAAGATTCGGCGTTTAAGTTGTGCATTTTTCGATAGGTCACGTTGTATGAATGCACCTGTACCTTTAAGCTTAAACGAATTTTGCATTATTTTGTTTGCTTTCTCGTTTGATCCAACATTTATTTTGAGTTTGATGGTTTTTTTTCATTTTCAATTAACTTTTATGTTTCTATCATCTGATGTGGTTCACCGAGCAAAAGATTAGTGATGGAGTCAATCTTAATTTTAGGATCCAATTTTTCATTTGGTATCGTGATGATAATGTTTTTTCCCTTTACTTCTCTGCACTGCGCCTCCAATTCTTCCTCAAGAGCATAACACCTAGTCTCGAACTGTTGCACTTTGGAAGATAGGTCTTCATTTTGTTTTCACAGACTGTTTATCTCAGCATTCAGCTTCCTGAAATCTTCTTTTGAACCGAGTTGTGCGGTTGCTTTTGCAAGTTCAATTTTTAGAGATTTATCTATTATCGATTTTATCTTTTTAAGATCGGCGTTGGTGATAGACATATTTGTTTCGATGTTAAAGGCAATTGGTAGTCTTCTCCGATTTGGTGTTTTTGAACAAGGGTTTTCTTCTGGTGAGGTTAGGTTTATTTTTCTTTTTTTCTCACTCTTGTGATAAGCAGTTGCTTGAAGACTTGTTTCTACCCTTAAAATACTAGTTTTTAAATGTTATATTTGCACTTTATCACAATATTATTAAAAAGACTTGAAGTTTTCGTATTTTTTATTGATTTAGTGAATTAAATTATTTATTTTTTGGAAAAAACTCAGGAGCGATATAAAATTGAACCAACTTCTTTCACAACAGAGGTGCCAACAAATGTATTGGATACCAAAATTACGGAGTGGATTACGAAGTCACATTCATAAATGTTTATTTTGTGTGCAATTACAGGCACGAATGGAGAAACAATATTTGTATCCAAAGGAGTGGACTGTGGCAGCCCTGCTTCTGATGATCTTGTTGTGTTGCAAATCATTGTGTAGCTTTTTTTGTATTTTTTTAGTTAATAAATGAAACTCTTGATTTTATACATATAATTCAAGTTATTCTTTATTAATATAATATGTAGATATAAAAATACATCTTACTCTAAGCTGAGGTAAAAAGATAAGAGAGTTTATTCTTCCAGCAAAATGTAAAAATAGGAAATGCCATTCATTTGGTATAAAAAGTAAAGTGTACCAACTTATGCAATAAAAGGACATTGCCAGGCATTATCAATAATTCATTAATTTTAGTACACAATTAAATATACTACAGCTTTTTCCGTTTTTTTTTTTTGTAATATTTTTAATTTTTAATTATCTTTTAAGTCAAGGCATCGTTTAAATATAGTCATAGGTTAATTTAGAGCGCCCGCATGGGGCCAGTAAGTTAGTTACGTTAATATTTAAGCTAGTTGTTTAAGATTTTTTTGTCTAACATTAAGATAGATATAAGGAAACGAACAAATAAAAAATAAATTAAAAAACAAAAAAAATAATCTATTTTATTTTATTTTGTTTTACTTTAAATTCAGTTTTAACTTTGTTTGTATCTTCTTCTTCTTTTCTCTTTCTTTCTTTTTTAATTAATATTTGTTCATTTAATTTTAAAATGGTTTGCTCAGCAAAAGCTTGTCCAGATGACTCAAAAAATCTTCCTCTGTTCGCTTGTTTTGGACCCTGTGGTAATCATTACCTTGCCAAATGCGTCTTAGAAAAGATAGTTGTGTTTGAAATTGCGTTTGAGATATTTCACCGACTGCCGTAAGATATCCTTGTTTTAATCGTAATTCAAATTGAATTCATCGCTGTTTTAAATGTAAACACGTTTCCTCCTTTAAACGATATTATCCATAAAGCAACGTCTACTGAAAAATTGATCCAAGGACTTTCTCTTGCTACTGCTTCACCAGTAAATGAAGAGTTTCAAGCTAAAGTATCTTTGTCTGCTCGTCGTGAAGAAGATGCTCCAGTATCAAAAAAAGTTAACAAAAGAGCAAGAGACAAGACATTAGTGGCTAAAAATACAAGCCCCCCTCTAAACGAACCAATCTTAGGAGTCAAGCTAATCGTCCTAATACTACAGACTCACCTAGTTGTTCTCACGTCGCCAGTCCGTTTTGAATGCTAGTTTCCTTAAGATGTTGGTGACCCTTTTTTTTTTTTTGTTACTATATGTAAGCTATTGTTGAATGGGCTTTAGGTCAAATGAAACAAATATTTTGTTTGTCACGACGTTTCGTCAATGTATATGGACATCATCAGGTGAACAATGGTTTCTATATTTCTCCTGTTCATTGTGTTATCAGCATTGATGATATGCAGCGTCTCGATGATCATTCTTTGTTTTGGTGTTCTTCTAATGCAGCGAGAAGAACACCAAAACAAAAGGATGATCATCGAGACGCTGCATATCATCAATGCTGATAACACAATGAACAGGAGAACCGATATGGAAGACGTCAGTCCACACTACAAGCACTTGGTGGAGAAGAGGAAAAGAAAAAGCTCTGCAATATGATCTCTGTGCGTTATGTTTGTATAATTTTTCGTGTTATATTTGTCGAACATGTTACTTGTCAGTTAAACTTTATACAGTGCAGACCCAAAAATAAATAAATTATTTAATATAAATGTAACAATAATTATTGTAAGTAATATCTGTACTGTGAATAATTTGTAAATATTTGTTAACATATCTATCAATGCTAATATAGAAACCTTTGTTCACCTGATGATGTCCATATACATGAACGAAACGTCGTGACAAACAAAATGCTAGTTTCCGTTACTGATGGCGATAATGAGTGTGTAAGCTTATAAAATCCTATTTTAACAGATTCTAGTCATAGAACTATCGAGGCTGTTCCTAAGCCTAGATCAATTTTTGTTTCTCGTTTAAATCCAGATATTATTGTGTACTGAAATAAGTAGAGAAAATAGTTTTGTGTCATCCTTTAAAATAGTCGCCCACCCTGCATTTTTAAACTCAATCATTGGTACTAATATTTGGCCATCTGAAGCTCTTATAAAAGAGTTTACTTCCGTCAGAAATAAACAAAATAAGCGCGTTATTCCCAAGAAATGTTCTCCAAAAAACTAAATAGGATTACCTGTTTTACCAAAACGTTAGAGCAGTTCGCAGCAAAACTGCCAGTATTTATAATAACTTCCAAGCTTTTTCACATGACATCTCTGTTTTGACAGAAACTGAATTCTGAATTCAGAAGCTGAATTCTAGCTTTTTAGACACGGAACTTTTTAATCAATAGTTTTTAGTTTACAGAAAAGATCATCATGTTGATGAACAAAAAGAAGAAGGGGCGGTGTTCTTATTGCTGTTCGTAATAATTTTTTATCTACGCATATTTCTTTTCCATTCAATCTTTTAATTGACATAGTCTGTACCAAACTTACATTACAGTCTAAGTTTATATACATGCTTCCATATTAAAAAATTGTGTAGGTCATCTGTCTTTTTGTCAGCGATTCCAAAACGATTTGAAGCTATTCTTTGTGAATCTCTATGTTTTTATGTCAAGTCTATCATTGTTCCTAACCAACATGGTTTTTCTAAAGGTCGCTCTACTATAACATTTCTTTTGGAATTGGTTGAGTCTTGTATTGATTCTTTCAAAACCAAATAGGTCTTACTCGGTTATGTTTAACGGATGTGTCTCAAATAATTTTTCTGTCAATTTCGGCAGTCATTTGGGCCCTATTCTTTGCAGATGATGTTAATACCTTTAAGTCTGTTCAAAATATCAACGATTGTGAAGAGCTCCAATGTGATCTTGATTCTATTTATAACTGGTGTAAACGTAATTTTCTGTTTCTTAATATTAACAAATGTAAAACTATAAGCTTTACACGAAAATCTTCTATAGTGACCTTCAATTATAGTATTAATGGTAATTTTCTATCAAATGTTAATGATGTCTCTGTTCTTGGTGTTTTATTTGATAACAAACTTGAATTCATTCAGCACATTAACAATACAGCAAATAAAGCCAATCCCGTTCTTGGTTGGATAAAACGAGAGTCAAAGCAATTTTCGATTCCCTTTGCTGTAAAACAACTTTTTACAACATTTGTCCGGCCAATTTTCGAATATGGATGCCAGGTTTGGTCACCTCATTATGACTGCCATAAGTCAAAGTTGGAACAGGTGCAGAAAAGATTCTTCATATTCGCTATTAGAGATTTAGGTTGACAAAATCCTTTTGAACTCCCCCTTATAACAACAGACTCCAACTCATTGATTTACCATCTTTTGAGAGAAGGCGTTCAAATTTAAGTTTTGTGTTTATTGTTAAGTTAATAAATGAAAAAATTGATTCTTTGCACCTTCTATCTCGTCTTCATTTTATCATTCCTCAAAGAAATTTGAGAAATATATCGGATTTTGTGCATATACAGCACTATCGTACCAATTATGAACGATTTTCTCCATAAAATAATATGTATAAATTGTTAAATATATTAAATTGTAATATGAACTTTCTTGATACAACTATATATACATCAAACAATTTTAAATGTAGCTTTTCTTTAGATATGCTTGGTAATTTTGTAAAATAATTATTTATCCTTAGGAGCTAGACATTTAGTAAACGTTAAATAAATAATACATGATAAACACATACATTCCTCCAAGAAGTTCAAGTATAGTGTATAATGAACTTGCTATGGCCTTGGATTTTATTATTGACTTGTCTTGCTCTAACAGCAATATTATACTTCTTGGCGATTTAAATCTACTTGAAATTTTTTTTGACCAATTTAGATTGTAATTGTGGATTTTGGTTTTTACAAAAGTATGGTGCACGTTCCGAAGCTTGCTGAAAACTTTAGAGAAATCATATCACCAAAAATTCAGGATATCCAAATAGCTTACAAATCACACAGCACATTAGCGCCTCTCAACTTAAAGCAAAACCGAAAATGGATAAACGGACGGACGTCATCTACAAAATTAACTGTCTGGGCAACGAAAGCGAAACGTGCAATCTGTGTTATGTGGGAACTACCAAACAGTTTTTAAAACAACGAATGGCCAACCATAAAAATTAAAATCTAACAGCTCTGAAAAAACAGCCCTTGCTACACACAGCATTGAAAAAGGCCATAAACCCGATTTCGAATGTGTAAAAATCCTTCAATCTGAGAAACACGCCTCAAAAAGGTATACTCTGGAAACACTTCACAGGAAACAGGACACACACAACATTTCATCCGTCTACTGCTCTCTAGTTTGCTGCAACAACAAAATATAACATTCATTCGACAATACTTCGTCAGTCGAAGTGCTTTATTTAAAAATTGTTTTTTTTTTTCATTTAAATCAATTATTTTTTATTTAATTATTTAAATTTTAAATAATTTTGTTTTTTAAATGTTTGGTTGTTTATTTTATATTATTTTTAATCTGTTTTAAAGTAACGTAAGTTGTATAATTATTAAACCATTATGTGCTTACATGTTCTAATTATATCTTATTTCATTATGTGTTAATAAAGATCCCCTGAAGAGGACAGAAATCTCTGTCGAAACGTTGGGAAAATCAATGTAAACTTTGTTTCATTGTCACTACTAATGACCAAATAAGCCGAAAGAAGAATAAGATTTTATCCAAAATCCACGCTTTGTATACCTACTTTCGTTTAATTGTCGTTCGCTGATGATGGTTCCGCTGCTATGAACCGAAATGCATTCGTATTAAATAAAAACGATTTTTTAAAGTTTTAAAATTTAAACAAACGTTTTTTATTTTTTGTTCCTGTTTTAAAATGTTTGTCTTTTCGTTTCGATTTTTGCGGTCAATAAGGTGAAAAACTCTAAATTAATCAAAATCCACGATTTCAATCTACCCCACATAGAACGCGTTTTTGCCTGGCACAAACCCTCGTATCAAACCCTCCAAGTGGGTGCCGGGCGGGCAATGATCACTACAATTGTTTTGTGCGTTTTTGGCAATAACATGTGATTAGCTAAGGTCAGGTTGCATCGCTGTAACGTTACTAAACTTCTCAATAGTTAAACTATCAGAAATGCAAACTGACCATAGATACGGGGTTCCTGATTTTCAAGGTGGAGTGAGCGTACTTTGTACACAATCCGTGCTGAAGAAATGGAAGGCTGGGGGATAAGCCAGTCATTAACGAGCTCTTTCGGGTGCCCAGGCACAAGGCCCGAAATATTTGTTGCCTTACCCCGGTAATCGGCTCTACCGGGGCGGACCTCCTTTCCGACCTACTCGTGGGAACCAAATTTAAAATCTTAAAAAAATGAACACGGACAACGAACTGATAAACGAACCAACCAGTAGCTTATCTGAGGATGAACTGTTGACATCTAGCCAGGAGACGGTTGTAGGAGGCTTCTTAAGTACTGGTAGCTCCAGTGCTACGGAACTGCCTACACCGTCTGGTAGCTCAGGTAGTACCAACCATAGTACACCTGTCCCACCAAAACCTTCAGGTAGTTCAGGTAGCACCAGTCATAGTGCATTTGTTCTACCTAAACCGAATACAAACACCTATTCCACAGATGGTAGTCACAAAAGATTCAAGAGGGCTATTTTTATCCTTAGCAAGATTGATAAGAATGAGAAAGCCGGAACCTTGAGTGACAAAGATATCTACGACAGAACCATTTTTCAGAAAATTGTGTTCTTCTAATGCAGCGAGAAGAACACCAAAACAAAAGGATGATCATCGAGACGCTGCATATCATCAATGCTGATAACACAATGAACAGGAGAACCGATATGGAAGACGTCAGTCCACACTACAAGCACTTGGTGGAGAAGAGGAAAAGAAAAAGCTCTGCAATATGATCTCTGTGCGTTATGTTTGTATAATTTTTCGTGTTATATTTGTCGAACATGTTACTTGTCAGTTAAACTTTATACAGTGCAGACCCAAAAATAAATAAATTATTTAATATAAATGTAACAATAATTATTGTAAGTAATATCTGTACTGTGAATAATTTGTAAATATTTGTTAACATATCTATCAATGCTAATATAGAAACCTTTGTTCACCTGATGATGTCCATATACATGAACGAAACGTCGTGACAAACAAAATGCTAGTTTCCGTTACTGATGGCGATAATGAGTGTGTAAGCTTATAAAATCCTATTTTAACAGATTCTAGTCATAGAACTATCGAGGCTGTTCCTAAGCCTAGATCAATTTTTGTTTCTCGTTTAAATCCAGATATTATTGTGTACTGAAATTAGTAGAGAAAATAGTTTTGTGTCATCCTTTAAAATAGTCGCCCACCCTGCATTTTTAAACTCAATCATTGGTACTAATATTTGGCCATCTGAAGCTCTTATAAAAGAGTTTACTTCCGTCAGAAATAAACAAAATAAGCGCGTTATTCCCAAGAAATGTTCTCCAAAAAACTAAATAGGATTACCTGTTTTACCAAAACGTTAGAGCAGTTCGCAGCAAAACTGCCAGTATTTATAATAACTTCCAAGCTTTTTCACATGACATCTCTGTTTTGACAGAAACTGAATTCTGAATTCAGAAGCTGAATTCTAGCTTTTTAGACACGGAACTTTTTAATCAATAGTTTTTAGTTTACAGAAAAGATCATCATGTTGATGAACAAAAAGAAGAAGGGGCGGTGTTCTTATTGCTGTTCGTAATAATTTTTTATCTACGCATATTTCTTTTCCATTCAATCTTTTAATTGACATAGTCTGTACCAAACTTACATTACAGTCTAAGTTTATATACATGCTTCCATATTAAAAAATTGTGTAGGTCATCTGTCTTTTTGTCAGCGATTCCAAAACGATTTGAAGCTATTCTTTGTGAATCTCTATGTTTTTATGTCAAGTCTATCATTGTTCCTAACCAACATGGTTTTTCTAAAGGTCGCTCTACTATAACATTTCTTTTGGAATTGGTTGAGTCTTGTATTGATTCTTTCAAAACCAAATAGGTCTTACTCGGTTATGTTTAACGGATGTGTCTCAAATAATTTTTCTGTCAATTTCGGCAGTCATTTGGGCCCTATTCTTTGCAGATGATGTTAATACCTTTAAGTCTGTTCAAAATATCAACGATTGTGAAGAGCTCCAATGTGATCTTGATTCTATTTATAACTGGTGTAAACGTAATTTTCTGTTTCTTAATATTAACAAATGTAAAACTATAAGCTTTACACGAAAATCTTCTATAGTGACCTTCAATTATAGTATTAATGGTAATTTTCTATCAAATGTTAATGATGTCTCTGTTCTTGGTGTTTTATTTGATAACAAACTTGAATTCATTCAGCACATTAACAATACAGCAAATAAAGCCAATCCCGTTCTTGGTTGGATAAAACGAGAGTCAAAGCAATTTTCGATTCCCTTTGCTGTAAAACAACTTTTTACAACATTTGTCCGGCCAATTTTCGAATATGGATGCCAGGTTTGGTCACCTCATTATGACTGCCATAAGTCAAAGTTGGAACAGGTGCAGAAAAGATTCCTCATATTCGCTATTAGAGATTTAGGTTGACAAAATCCTTTTGAACTCCCCCTTATAACAACAGACTCCAACTCATTGATTTACCATCTTTTGAGAGAAGGCGTTCAAATTTAAGTTTTGTGTTTATTGTTAAGTTAATAAATGAAAAAATTGATTCTTTGCACCTTCTATCTCGTCTTCATTTTATCATTCCTCAAAGAAATTTGAGAAATATATCGGATTTTGTGCATATACAGCACTATCGTACCAATTATGAACGATTTTCTCCATAAAATAATATGTATAAATTGTTAAATATATTAAATTGTAATATGAACTTTCTTGATACAACTATATATACATCAAACAATTTTAAATGTAGCTTTTTTTTAGAAATGCTTGGTAATTTTGTAAAATAATTATTTATCCTTAGGAGCTAGACATTTAGTAAACGTTAAATAAATAATACATGATAAACACATACATTCCTCCAAGAAGTTCAAGTATAGTGTATAATGAACTTGCTATGACCTTGGATTTTATTATTGACTTGTCTTGCTCTAACAGCAATATTATACTTCTTGGCGATTTAAATCTACTTGAAATTTGTTTTGACCAATTTAGATTGTAATTGTGGATTTTGGTTTTTACAAAAGTATGGTGCACGTTCCGAAGCTTGCTGAAAACTTTAGAGAAATCATATCACCAAAAATTCAGGATATCCAAATAGCTTACAAATCACACAGCACATTAGCGCCTCTCAACTTAAAGCAAAACCGAAAATGGATAAACGGACGGACGTCATCTACAAAATTAACTGTCTGGGCAACGAAAGCGAAACGTGCAATCTGTGTTATGTGGGAACTACCAAACAGTTTTTAAAACAACGAATGGCCAACCATAAAAATTAAAATCTAACAGCTCTGAAAAAACAGCCCTTGCTACACACAGCATTGAAAAAGGCCATAAACCCGATTTCGAATGTGTAAAAATCCTTCAATCTGAGAAACACGCCTCAAAAAGGTATACTCTGGAAACACTTCACAGGAAACAGGACACACACAACATTTCATCCGTCTACTGCTCTCTAGTTTGCTGCAACAACAAAATATAACATTCGTTCGACAATACTTCGTCAGTCGAAGTGCTTTATTTAAAAATTGTTTTTTTTTTTCATTTAAATCAATTATTTTTTATTTAATTATTTAAATTTTAAATAATTTTGTTTTTTAAATGTTTGGTTGTTTATTTTATATTATTTTTAATCTGTTTTAAAGTAACGTAAGTTGTATAATTATTAAACCATTATGTGCTTACATGTTCTAATTATATCTTATTTCATTATGTGTTAATAAAGATCCCCTGAAGAGGACAGAAATCTCTGTCGAAACGTTGGGAAAATCAATGTAAACTTTGTTTCATTGTCACTACTAATGACCAAATAAGCCGAAAGAAGAATAAGATTTTATCCAAAATCCACGCTTTGTATACCTACTTTCGTTTAATTGTCGTTCGCTGATGATGGTTCCGCTGCTATGAACCGAAATGCATTCGTATTAAATAAAAACGATTTTTTAAAGTTTTAAAATTTAAACAAACGTTTTTTATTTTTTGTTCCTGTTTTAAAATGTTTGTCTTTTCGTTTCGATTTTTGCGGTCAATAAGGTGAAAAACTCTAAATTAATCAAAATCCACGATTTCAATCTACCCCACATAGAACGCGTTTTTGCCTGGCACAAACCCTCGTATCAAACCCTCCAAGTGGGTGCCGGGCGGGCAATGATCACTACAATTGTTTTGTGCGTTTTTGGCAATAACATGTGATTAGCTAAGGTCAGGTTGCATCGCTGTAACGTTACTAAACTTCTCAATAGTTAAACTATCAGAAATGCAAACTGACCATAGATACGGGGTTCCTGATTTTCAAGGTGGAGTGAGCGTACTTTGTACACAATCCGTGCTGAAGAAATGGAAGGCTGGGGGATAAGCCAGTCATTAACGAGCTCTTTCGGGTGCCCAGGCACAAGGCCCGAAATATTTGTTGCCTTACCCCGGTAATCGGCTCTACCGGGGCGGACCTCCTTTCCGACCTACTCGTGGGAACCAAATTTAAAATCTTAAAAAAATGAACACGGACAACGAACTGATAAACGAACCAACCAGTAGCTTATCTGAGGTTGAACTGTTGACATCTAGCCAGGAGACGGTTGTAGGAGGCTTCTTAAGTACTGGTAGCTCCAGTGCTACGGAACTGCCTACACCGTCTGGTAGCTCAGGTAGTACCAACCATAGTACACCTGTCCCACCAAAACCTTCAGGTAGTTCAGGTAGCACCAGTCATAGTGCATTTGTTCTACCTAAACCGAATACAAACACCTATTCCACAGATGGTAGTCACAAAAAATTCAAGAGGGCTATTTTTATCCTTAGCAAGATTGATAAGAATGAGAAAGCCGGAACCTTGAGTGACAAAGATATCTACGACAGAACCATTTTTCAGAAAATTGTGTTCTTCTAATGCAGCGAGAAGAACACCAAAACAAAAGGATGATCATCGAGACGCTGCATATCATCAATGCTGATAACACAATGAACAGGAGAACCGATATGGAAGACGTCAGTCCACACTACAAGCACTTGGTGGAGAAGAGGAAAAGAAAAAGCTCTGCAATATGATCTCTGTGCGTTATGTTTGTATAATTTTTCGTGTTATATTTGTCGAACATGTTACTTGTCAGTTAAACTTTATACAGTGCAGACCCAAAAATAAATAAATTATTTAATATAAATGTAACAATAATTATTGTAAGTAATATCTGTACTGTGAATAATTTGTAAATATTTGTTAACATATCTATCAATGCTAATATAGAAACCTTTGTTCACCTGATGATGTCCATATACATGAACGAAACGTCGTGACAAACAAAATGCTAGTTTCCGTTACTGATGGCGATAATGAGTGTGTAAGCTTATAAAATCCTATTTTAACAGATTCTAGTCATAGAACTATCGAGGCTGTTCCTAAGCCTAGATCAATTTTTGTTTCTCGTTTAAATCCAGATATTATTGTGTACTGAAATAAGTAGAGAAAATAGTTTTGTGTCATCCTTTAAAATAGTCGCCCACCCTGCATTTTTAAACTCAATCATTGGTACTAATATTTGGCCATCTGAAGCTCTTATAAAAGAGTTTACTTCCGTCAGAAATAAACAAAATAAGCGCGTTATTCCCAAGAAATGTTCTCCAAAAAACTAAATAGGATTACCTGTTTTACCAAAACGTTAGAGCAGTTCGCAGCAAAACTGCCAGTATTTTCCAAGCTTTTTCATGACATCTCTGTTTTGACAGAAACTGAATTCTGAATTCAGAAGCTGAATTCTAGCTTTTTAGACACGGAACTTTTTAATCAATAGTTTTTAGTTTACAGAAAAGATCATCATGTTGATGAACAAAAAGAAGAAGGGGCGGTGTTCTTATTGCTGTTCGTAATAATTTTTTATCTACGCATATTTCTTTTCCATTCAATCTTTTAATTGACATAGTCTGTACCAAACTTACATTACAGTCTAAGTTTATATACATGCTTCCATATTAAAAAATTGTGTAGGTCATCTGTCTTTTTGTCAGCGATTCCAAAACGATTTGAAGCTATTCTTTGTGAATCTCTATGTTTTTATGTCAAGTCTATCATTGTTCCTAACCAACATGGTTTTTCTAAAGGTCGCTCTACTATAACATTTCTTTTGGAATTGGTTGAGTCTTGTATTGATTCTTTCAAAACCAAATAGGTCTTACTCGGTTATGTTTAACGGATGTGTCTCAAATAATTTTTCTGTCAATTTCGGCAGTCATTTGGGCCCTATTCTTTGCAGATGATGTTAATACCTTTAAGTCTGTTCAAAATATCAACGATTGTGAAGAGCTCCAATGTGATCTTGATTCTATTTATAACTGGTGTAAACGTAATTTTCTGTTTCTTAATATTAACAAATGTAAAACTATAAGCTTTACACGAAAATCTTCTATAGTGACCTTCAATTATAGTATTAATGGTAATTTTCTATCAAATGTTAATGATGTCTCTGTTCTTGGTGTTTTATTTGATAACAAACTTGAATTCATTCAGCACATTAACAATACAGCAAATAAAGCCAATCCCGTTCTTGGTTGGATAAAACGAGAGTCAAAGCAATTTTCGATTCCCTTTGCTGTAAAACAACTTTTTACAACATTTGTCCGGCCAATTTTCGAATATGGATGCCAGGTTTGGTCACCTCATTATGACTGCCATAAGTCAAAGTTGGAACAGGTGCAGAAAAGATTCCTCATATTCGCTATTAGAGATTTAGGTTGACAAAATCCTTTTGAACTCCCCCTTATAACAACAGACTCCAACTCATTGATTTACCATCTTTTGAGAGAAGGCGTTCAAATTTAAGTTTTGTGTTTATTGTTAAGTTAATAAATGAAAAAATTGATTCTTTGCACCTTCTATCTCGTCTTCATTTTATCATTCCTCAAAGAAATTTGAGAAATATATCGGATTTTGTGCATATACAGCACTATCGTACCAATTATGAACGATTTTCTCCATAAAATAATATGTATAAATTGTTAAATATATTAAATTGTAATATGAACTTTCTTGATACAACTATATATACATCAAACAATTTTAAATGTAGCTTTTCTTTAGAAATGCTTGGTAATTTTGTAAAATAATTATTTATCCTTAGGAGCTAGACATTTAGTAAACGTTAAATAAATAATACATGATAAACACATACATTCCTCCAAGAAATTCAAGTATAGTGTATAATGAACTTGCTATGGCCTTGGATTTTATTATTGACTTGTCTTGCTCTAACAGCAATATTATACTTCTTGGCGATTTAAATCTACTTGAAATTTGTTTTGACCAATTTAGATTGTAATTGTGGATTTTGGTTTTTACAAAAGTATGGTGCACGTTCCGAAGCTTGCTGAAAACTTTAGAGAAATCATATCACCAAAAATTCAGGATATCCAAATAGCTTACAAATCACACAGCACATTAGCGCCTCTCAACTTAAAGCAAAACCGAAAATGGATAAACGGACGGACGTCATCTACAAAATTAACTGTCTGGGCAACGAAAGCGAAACGTGCAATCTGTGTTATGTGGGAACTACCAAACAGTTTTTAAAACAACGAATGGCCAACCATAAAAATTAAAATCTAACAGCTCTGAAAAAACAGCCCTTGCTACACACAGCATTGAAAAAGGCCATAAACCCGATTTCGAATGTGTAAAAATCCTTCAATCTGAGAAACACGCCTCAAAAAGGTATACTCTGGAAACACTTCACAGGAAACAGGACACACACAACATTTCATCCGTCTACTGCTCTCTAGTTTGCTGCAACAACAAAATATAACATTCATTCGACAATACTTCGTCAGTCGAAGTGCTTTATTTAAAAATTGTTTTTTTTTTCATTTAAATCAATTATTTTTTATTTAATTATTTAAATTTTAAATAATTTTGTTTTTTAAATGTTTGGTTGTTTATTTTATATTATTTTTAATCTGTTTTAAAGTAACGTAAGTTGTATAATTATTAAACCATTATGTGCTTACAGGTTCTAATTATATCTTATTTCATTATGTGTTAATACAGATCCCCTGAAGAGGACAGAAATCTCTGTCGAAACGTTGGGAAAATCAATGTAAACTTTGTTTCATTGTCACTACTAATGACCAAATAAGCCGAAAGAAGAATAAGATTTTATCCAAAATCCACGCTTTGTATACCTACTTTCGTTTAATTGTCGTTCGCTGATGATGGTTCCGCTGCTATGAACCGAAATGCATTCGTATTAAATAAAAACGATTTTTTAAAGTTTTAAAATTTAAACAAACGTTTTTTATTTTTTGTTCCTGTTTTAAAATGTTTGTCTTTTCGTTTCGATTTTTGCGGTCAATAAGGTGAAAAACTCTAAATTAATCAAAATCCACGATTTCAATCTACCCCACATAGAACGCGTTTTTGCCTGGCACAAACCCTCGTATCAAACCCTCCAAGTGGGTGCCGGGCGTTGCATCGCTGTAACGTTACTAAACTTCTCAATAGTTAAACTATCAGAAATGCAAACTGACCATAGATACGGGGTTCCTGATTTTCAAGGTGGAGTGAGCGTACTTTGTACACAATCCGTGCTGAAGAAATGGAAGGCTGGGGGATAAGCCAGTCATTAACGAGCTCTTTCGGGTGCCCAGGCACAAGGCCCGAAATATTTGTTGCCTTACCCCGGTAATCGGCTCTACCGGGGCGGACCTCCTTTCCGACCTACTCGTGGGAACCAAATTTAAAATCTTAAAAAAATGAACACGGACAACGAACTGATAAACGAACCAACCAGTAGCTTATCTGAGGATGAACTGTTGACATCTAGCCAGGAGACGGTTGTAGGAGGCTTCTTAAGTACTGGTAGCTCCAGTGCTACGGAACTGCCTACACCGTCTGGTAGCTCAGGTAGTACCAACCATAGTACACCTGTCCCACCAAAACCTTCAGGTAGTTCAGGTAGCACCAGTCATAGTGCATTTGTTCTACCTAAACCGAATACAAACACCTATTCCACAGATGGTAGTCACAAAAGATTCAAGAGGGCTATTTTTATCCTTAGCAAGATTGATAAGAATGAGAAAGCCGGAACCTTGAGTGACAAAGATATCTACGACAGAACCATTTTTCAGAAAATTGTGTTCTTCTAATGCAGCGAGAAGAACACCAAAACAAAAGGATGATCATCGAGACGCTGCATATCATCAATGCTGATAACACAATGAACAGGAGAACCGATATGGAAGACGTCAGTCCACACTACAAGCACTTGGTGGAGAAGAGGAAAAGAAAAAGCTCTGCAATATGATCTCTGTGCGTTATGTTTGTATAATTTTTCGTGTTATATTTGTCGAACATGTTACTTGTCAGTTAAACTTTATACAGTGCAGACCCAAAAATAAATAAATTATTTAATATAAATGTAACAATAATTATTGTAAGTACAGTCACCGTCTGACCTTCAAGCCGACAACTTGTCTCTCAGTTTTGCTCGCTCTATTTAGTTTAATACTATACCGTTACTTACTTAATATCTTCAACACAACCTATTGTGTTGCTTCGATTTACCTCGTGAAAGAATTGTGTATATAATTTGATCTAGTGGTTTATCAATTAAACTATGGCCCCTGGGCCAACTGTACTTTTGGGCAACAGAAGCTGAATTCTAGCTTTTTAGACACGGAACTTTTTAATCAATAGTTTTTAGTTTACAGAAAAGATCATCATGTTGATGAACAAAAAGAAGAAGGGGCGGTGTTCTTATTGCTGTTCGTAATAATTTTTTATCTACGCATATTTCTTTTCCATTCAATCTTTTAATTGACATAGTCTGTACCAAACTTACATTACAGTCTAAGTTTATATACATGCTTCCATATTAAAAAATTGTGTAGGTCATCTGTCTTTTTGTCAGCGATTCCAAAACGATTTGAAGCTATTCTTTGTGAATCTCTATGTTTTTATGTCAAGTCTATCATTGTTCCTAACCAACATGGTTTTTCTAAAGGTCGCTCTACTATAACATTTCTTTTGGAATTGGTTGAGTCTTGTATTGATTCTTTCAAAACCAAATAGGTCTTACTCGGTTATGTTTAACGGATGTGTCTCAAATAATTTTTCTGTCAATTTCGGCAGTCATTTGGGCCCTATTCTTTGCAGATGATGTTAATACCTTTAAGTCTGTTCAAAATATCAACGATTGTGAAGAGCTCCAATGTGATCTTGATTCTATTTATAACTGGTGTAAACGTAATTTTCTGTTTCTTAATATTAACAAATGTAAAACTATAAGCTTTACACGAAAATCTTCTATAGTGACCTTCAATTATAGTATTAATGGTAATTTTCTATCAAATGTTAATGATGTCTCTGTTCTTGGTGTTTTATTTGATAACAAACTTGAATTCATTCAGCACATTAACAATACAGCAAATAAAGCCAATCCCGTTCTTGGTTGGATAAAACGAGAGTCAAAGCAATTTTCGATTCCCTTTGCTGTAAAACAACTTTTTACAACATTTGTCGAATATGGATGCCAGGTTTGGTCACCTCATTATGACTGCCATAAGTCAAAGTTGGAACAGGTGCAGAAAAGATTCCTCATATTCGCTATTAGAGATTTAGGTTGACAAAATCCTTTTGAACTCCCCCTTATAACAACAGACTCCAACTCATTGATTTACCATCTTTTGAGAGAAGGCGTTCAAATTTAAGTTTTGTGTTTATTGTTAAGTTAATAAATGAAAAAATTGATTCTTTGCACCTTCTATCTCGTCTTCATTTTATCATTCCTCAAAGAAATTTGAGAAATATATCGGATTTTGTGCATATACAGCACTATCGTACCAATTATGAACGATTTTCTCCATAAAATAATATGTATAAATTGTTAAATATATTAAATTGTAATATGAACTTTCTTGATACAACTATATATACATCAAACAATTTTAAATGTAGCTTTTCTTTAGAAATGCTTGGTAATTTAGTAAAATAATTATTTATCCTTAGGAGCTAGACATTTAGTAAACGTTAAATAAATAATACATGATAAAAACATACATTCCTCCAAGAAGTTCAAGTATAGTGTATAATGAACTTGCTATGGCCTTGGATTTTATTATTGACTTGTCTTGCTCTAACAGCAATATTATACTTCTTGGCGATTTAAATCTACTTGAAATTTGTTTTGACCAATTTAGATTGTAATTGTGGATTTTGGTTTTTACAAAAGTATGGTGCACGTTCCGAAGCTTGCTGAAAACTTTAGAGAAATCATATCACCAAAAATTCAGGATATCCAAATAGCTTACAAATCACACAGCACATTAGCGCCTCTCAACTTAAAGCAAAACCGAAAATGGATAAACGGACGGACGTCATCTACAAAATTAACTGTCTGGGCAACGAAAGCGAAACGTGCAATCTGTGTTATGTGGGAACTACCAAACAGTTTTTAAAACAACGAATGGCCAACCATAAAAATTAAAATCTAACAGCTCTGAAAAAACAGCCCTTGCTACACACAGCATTGAAAAAGGCCATAAACCCGATTTCGAATGTGTAAAAATCCTTCAATCTGAGAAACACGCCTCAAAAAGGTATACTCTGGAAACACTTCACAGGAAACAGGACACACACAACATTTCATCCGTCTACTGCTCTCTAGTTTGCTGCAACAACAAAATATAACATTCATTCGACAATACTTCGTCAGTCGAAGTGCTTTATTTAAAAATTGTTTTTTTTTTTCATTTAAATCAATTATTTTTTATTTAATTATTTAAATTTTAAATAATTTTGTTTTTTAAATGTTTGGTTGTTTATTTTATATTATTTTTAATCTGTTTTAAAGTAACGTAAGTTGTATAATTATTAAACCATTATGTGCTTACATGTTCTAATTATATCTTATTTCATTATGTGTTAATAAAGATCCCCTGAAGAGGACAGAAATCTCTGTCGAAACGTTGGGAAAATCAATGTAAACTTTGTTTCATTGTCACTACTAATGACCAAATAAGCCGAAAGAAGAATAAGATTTTATCCAAAATCCACGCTTTGTATACCTACTTTCGTTTAATTGTCGTTCGCTGATGATGGTTCCGCTGCTATGAACCGAAATGCATTCGTATTAAATAAAAACGATTTTTTAAAGTTTTAAAATTTAAACAAACGTTTTTTATTTTTTGTTCCTGTTTTAAAATGTTTGTCTTTTCGTTTCGATTTTTGCGGTCAATAAGGTGAAAAACTCTAAATTAATCAAAATCCACGATTTCAATCTACCCCACATAGAACGCGTTTTTGCCTGGCACAAACCCTCGTATCAAACCCTCCAAGTGGGTGCCGGGCGTTGCATCGCTGTAACGTTACTAAACTTCTCAATAGTTAAACTATCAGAAATGCAAACTGACCATAGATACGGGGTTCCTGATTTTCAAGGTGGAGTGAGCGTACTTTGTGCACAATCCTACTTTGTGCACAATGGGAACCAAATTTAAAATCTTAAAAAAATGAACACGGACAACGAACTGATAAACGAACCAACCAGTAGCTTATCTGAGGATGAACTGTTGACATCTAGCCAGGAGACGGTTGTAGGAGGCTTCTTAAGTACTGGTAGCTCCAGTGCTACGGAACTGCCTACACCGTCTGGTAGCTCAGGTAGTACCAACCATAGTACACCTGTCCCACCAAAACCTTCAGGTAGTTCAGGTAGCACCAGTCATAGTGCATTTGTTCTACCTAAACCGAATACAAACACCTATTCCACAGATGGTAGTCACAAAAGATTCAAGAGGGCTATTTTTATCCTTAGCAAGATTGATAAGAATGAGAAAGCCGGAACCTTGAGTGACAAAGATATCTACGACAGAACCATTTTTCAGAAAATTGTGTTCTTCTAATGCAGCGAGAAGAACACCAAAACAAAAGGATGATCATCGAGACGCTGCATATCATCAATGCTGATAACACAATGAACAGGAGAACCGATATGGAAGACGTCAGTCCACACTACAAGCACTTGGTGGAGAAGAGGAAAAGAAAAAGCTCTGCAATATGATCTCTGTGCGTTATGTTTGTATAATTTTTCGTGTTATATTTGTCGAACATGTTACTTGTCAGTTAAACTTTATACAGTGCAGACCCAAAAATAAATAAATTATTTAATATAAATGTAACAATAATTATTGTAAGTACAGTCACCGTCTGACCTTCAAGCCGACAACTTGTCTCTCAGTTTTGCTCGCTCTATTTAGTTTAATACTATACCGTTACTTACTTAATATCTTCAACACAACCTATTGTGTTGCTTCGATTTATCTCGTGAAAGAATTGTGTATATAATTTGATCTAGTGGTTTATCAATTAAACTATGGCCCCTGGGCCAACTGTACTTTCGGGCAACAAATTTGCGGTGCTTGAAAAAGCACCTCAGTCTTTGCCCGAATCCAATGTTAGAAAAAGAAAGAAAAATAATAGCCCTACCTACATGGAACTCGACAAAACAGTGCAAATAAGTTCAACCCTTCCCGACCCAAAATTCATAGTCATTTCTTCTAGTGATGAAAAAAAACCTCTATCTTCTATAAGTGTATTTCTACTTAAAAAAGCCATTGATGGTATTAGTACCGCGTACGAAAGTATAACGGAGCTGCGTGACGGTAGCCTTCTTCTCCTTGCAAAATCCGCCAAAATAGCTAATCTTTTCCTGTCCAAAAAACACCTGGCTAACCTTTGTCCAATCTCCGTTAAACTACAATCCAACCTTAATTCTTGCAAAGGTACAGCATACGCTAAATGCCTAATCAATGTGCCAGAAGAAGAGATAATTAGTGAAATGAAATGTCAAGGCGTAACCGAGGTATACAAATTTAAAAAAACAACACCTGACAATAAACAAGAGGCTACCGGACTAATTCTATTTACTTTTGATCGCTTCCGCCCTCCCTCCACCGTTGATATTGGCTGGCACAAAGCACAAATAGAGGAATATTTTCCTAACCCCATGCGCTGTCGCAAATGTCAACTCCTCGGCCACACCACCAAAAGATGTTCTTCTTCAGAAATTTGCCAAAACTGTAACCTTGCCCCCCATCAACCAGAAAATTGCACACGCACTTCATGCGCTAACTGTGCCGAAGAACACCCATCATCTTCCAAATTGTGCAAAGAATACATCAAGGCCAAAGAAATTCTCAAAATTAAAACAATCAACAAATGTTCAATGGCCGATGCAAAAAAAAATATACAAAGAAAAAAATCCGGTTCAATTCTTTTCAACAACATACTCCTCAGTTTTACAAAACTCATCAACGTCAAGCAAACAAAACACCACCACGGGTTCGACCCCTCCTCCACGCCAGCTGCTTCACAGCAATTCTTCTTCCGACCAAGCTACTATTTCTACTTCAGCAAACAACACATCTAAGCAAAATCTTTACAACCAATCTACCACAATAATTGATTCACCCCCACAAACAAATAATAGCGAAAACACTATTAAACAAAAAAACAATAAACAACTTCCTCATACTTCCCCACCCGCGCCAATAATACCTGCCCGCACCCTACAAAAATCTACTTCTACTATTTCTCCACCAAATACGATAACTGACTCCACACCCACACCAACATTTAACGAAAACAACAAATACACTCATACTAACTCTCTCTCCCACACACACTCTGTCGAGACTACTCAGTCTCTTACACCTTCTAGCTTCCCATCTCCTCTAACAAATCTAACAAACACACTTCTCTCACAAAACCTATACTACGAACCTGAAAATCATATGGAACAAGATGATGATTCAACCTAAAATTAAACTTCTTAGCCAAAACAACGACTCCGCGGTGGGGATACCGAATCGACAGGGCTTTTTACAAAGCCCTCCCGCTTCTGTATCAATGCCGCGGAGTCATAATGAACACCACAATAATTTCACCGCATTCAATTCTCCACAACAAAATTCTCTTTACACCGGCAAAAACAATACTTTACCGTCACTTCACCAACAATTCACCATCCTACAATGGAACCTTAACGGGTACCTGAACAACTTACACGAATTGCAACTACTAATAAAAGACATACAACCAAAGGTCATTTGCTTGCAAGAAACCCATGTAATTTCCGATCGCCATCCATTTTCTCCCAAACAATATACCACATACTTCCATAATGTCGACTCTATAACGACTTCCAAACAAGGTGTTGGCATCCTCGTCCATAACTCAATCCCCCATTCAGTTATTCCGATTAACTCAAATATATTAGCAATAGGAGTTGAAATCAAGTTAAATATTCAATTTACAATTATTTCTCTCTATATCCACCCTGATCAACAATTTTCAACACAAGACCTTGAAGATATTATCAACGGAATTAACAACCCTGTCTTAATAACAGGAGACTTTAATTCATGGAGTCCATCCTGGGGCTCTGAAAAACTAAATAAACGCGGCAAAACAGTCGAACATTTTATCGCTAACTCTGGGTTAGCTTTACTTAATGACGGTCGACCAACCCATTTTTCCACCCATAGTACGCTTTCACACGTTGATCTATCACTCATCACACCTTCTCTTCTAAATAAAACTACCTGGGACATATCTGATGACCTCTCTGGGAGCGATCATTTTCCCATTTTCATTAGCCTCACTACCGGACAATATAACCAACAGTTAAAAAAAAACAAAAAATTCCTTCTAGACAAAGCAAACTGGGATTTATTCCGAGCCACTGTATCTAGGGAGTTGCTCCTGAGAAAAGATTCCTTGAACATCAACAGAGAATCCGCTTTGATTCATAAATCAATACGCACTGCAGCAAACTTATCCATTCCTCAAACTAGCGACAAGACCCACAAGAAAACCGTCTTTTGGTGGAACAAGGAAATAAGTTCTCTGCGTATGCAAAAACAAAAAGCATGGTACAACTTTAAAAAATCCCCTACTGATTGGAATCTCGTTCTCTATCGTAAACTTAATGCCAAATTTCGCAAAACGGTAAAAACCGAAAAAAAGAATTGTTTTGAAAAATTTACTGCTAATATAAATCCAAATTCAACACCTCAAAAACTTTGGGCCGATTTAAAAACGTTAACAGGCACATACACTCCATACACAATAAAAACAATAAAAACAGACACAACAACGTTGACTTGCCCTTTAAAAATCGTTGAAAACTTTGCTCAAACATGGGAACAATTTTCAGACGATTCTAATTTCGACTATACTTTCATCAGCGAAAAAGAAAAAAGCCTGAACAACGCAAATATATCTTTCCACCCCTGCACTTCAGCTATCTCTATTGAATCGCAAATAAAAATGTCTGAACTTATTTCTTGCCTACACACAGCAAAAGGCAAAACCCCGGGTTTTGACCGCATTTCATATGTCATGTTAAAAAACTCACCTCTGACTTTAAAAAATCGTCTACTGGCACTATACAACAACATCTTCGACACAGGAATAATTCCACATGCCTGGAAAACTGCCAATATCATACCACTGCCTAAGCCCACCGGGGACCGCACATTAATTTCAGGGTATCGCCCTATATCCCTCCTTCCGTGTTCAGGAAAAATTTTAGAAAAAATAATAGCCAAACGTTTATTTTGGTTCCTTGAAAAAGACAAACTGGTTGACAACCGACAAGTCGCATTTAAAAAAGGGAAGTCTACTCTAGACGCCCTTCTCCATATTGACCATTTTGTCTCCACATCATTGTCTGAACGAAATCATGCCACCATTCTCAGTCTAGATTTCCAAAAAGCCTTTGATAGGATCGGAGCACATGTTGTTCTTAATCAACTATTAAAATGGAAAATCGGACCAAAAACATACAAATACATACAATCATTTCTTTCTAACAGGAATTTCCGAATAAAATATTGCAACATCTACTCAAATCTACACCAACTTAAGAACGGCATCCCCCAAGGATCTCCACTATCAGTGGTGCTATTCATCATAGCTTTTAATGAAGTAAGCAATATAATAGACAGCTTTCATAAAGTCGAACACTCACTCTATGCCGACGATTTAATCATTTTTTCTAAAATTAAAGACCTCCACGAATTGGGAAATATGTTTACTTCTATTATAAATGCTATTCTTCAATGGTGTAATTACTCGGGCTCGATGATTTCATGTTCAAAATCCGAATTGTTTCATATATGTAAAAAACACAACTGTACAAAAGTTGTTGAAGTCAATTTAAACAACAGCTGTATAAAAAACGTTGATTCTTTGAAATTTCTTGGCATTATATTCGATTCTAAATTTAATTTTAAGAACCATTGTATTTATATAAGGAAAAGTTTAACTGCCAGGGTTAATATAATTAAATATTTGTCTTCAAAAAACAGCTTCGCGAACATTAATACTCTTATAAATGTAACCAAATCCATAGTGTTATCAAAAATTGATTATTGTTTACCAATCTACGGAAAATGCTCCAAATCATCTCTGGGTCTTATCACAACACCTTACCACTCCGCCACCAGAAGCTGCATGAGAGCCATACGCTCAACACCCATCATAAACATATTAACTGAAGCTGGGCTTCCTCATTTAACGGACAGAATTGACTTTCTCACGGCCAAAATAATTACAAAAATAAACTCTTCATACAGAACATCCATCCATCCAGAAGTCAAAAAAATTGTGAATCGAAAGAGACATCAAAGAATCCAATCAACTTTATGTAGGGCACTCACGTTCGCAAAGAACTTTGATGTTCCGATCTCTATTCAAAACTACGCAAAGAATAGCCAACCACCTTGGAACCTTCCAAGTAACACCATAAACACCGAACTTTGCAACTATCCAAAAAATTCAACCTCTGATTATATGTACAAAAAACTTTTTCAAGACATCGCAGAAAACTACAAATCTCTTGGATGGAAACTACTATTTACAGACGCATCCAAAGGGGACACGTACACCTCGTTTGCTGTTGTTGGCGCCAACGGTTCCGTTGTCTCCAAAGGGCTACTATCCTCTCACACATCCACTTTTACTGCCGAAGCGTTTGCTATATACCAAGCGATAACACACTCCCAGAAAAGAAAAACAATCATATTTTCGGATAGCCTTTCAACTATAAAGGCTATAGAAAACATTTCGAACTCGATTGAAATAGTAGTAACAATAAGACACCATCTCATCCTAAATCCCGAAACTTTAAAAATCATCTGGATTCCCGGCCACGTTGGAATCAATGGCAACGAAGCAGCTGACGCAGAAGCCAAATCAGCGAAAAAAGAACCATTAAAAGCTTTTTTTCAACACAATAAAAAAGATACTACCAATTTACTTCTAGAAAACTGGAAGTTCAAAAGAAAAGAATCTTGGACAAACTACAACCACTCATACAAAAATCTAAATCCAAACGGGGACAGAGCAATCTATCCCAGCAACATATCTTTAAAAAAACTAAAGCTATACATCAGGCTCAGACTGGGCCACTCATACATTACACACAAACACCTGTTCAATAAAGAAGCACCTCCACTCTGCCATCTCTGCGAGGATAACTCCACTCTTACAATGACCCACCTTCTTTCCTGTCCAAAAGTCTCTTCAACCTGCGCAAAACTATCAAAGCAAAACTTGCACCATCTTTTGAAAAAATATCAATTTTGACAACATAAATTTGGTATACAATATAATGACAAATTTAAAAATTGAAAACTCTATTTAAAAAAAAAAAAAAATAAATAAAAAATAATAACAATAATAACTACCTATGTATATATCTCTTATCTTTTACAATTAAAAATTTAACTTCCCTAGTAGATAGCCCTGGCAGCTAATTTCTAGTTTAAGTAATTATTAAATTTGTAATTTATTTACCATTTAATAAAATTAATAATAATAATAATAATTATTGTAAGTAATATCTGTACTGTGAATAATTTGTAAATATTTGTTAACATATCTATCAATGCTAATATAGAAACCTTTGTTCACCTGATGATGTCCATATACATGAACGAAACGTCGTGACAAACAAAATGCTAGTTTCCGTTACTGATGGCGATAATGAGTGTGTAAGCTTATAAAATCCTATTTTAACAGATTCTAGTCATAGAACTATCGAGGCTGTTCCTAAGCCTAGATCAATTTTTGTTTCTCGTTTAAATCCAGATATTATTGTGTACTGAAATAAGTAGAGAAAATAGTTTTGTGTCATCCTTTAAAATAGTCGCCCACCCTGCATTTTTAAACTCAATCATTGGTACTAATATCTGGCCATCTGAAGCTCTTATAAAAGAGTTTACTTCCGTCAGAAATAAACAAAATAAGCGCGTTATTCCCAAGAAATGTTCTCCAAAAAACTAAATAGGATTACCTGTTTTACCAAAACGTTAGAGCAGTTCGCAGCAAAACTGCCAGTATTTATAATAACTTCCAAGCTTTTTCACATGACATCTCTGTTTTGACAGAAACTGAATTCTGAATTCAGAAGCTGAATTCTAGCTTTTTAGACACGGAACTTTTTAATCAATAGTTTTTAGTTTACAGAAAAGATCGTCATGTTGATGAACAAAAAGAAGAAGGGGCGGTGTTCTTATTGCTGTTCGTAATATTTTTTTATCTACGCATATTTCTTTTCCATTCAATCTTTTAATTGACATAGTCTGTACCAAACTTACATTACAGTCTAAGTTTATATACATGCTTCCATATTAAAAAATTGTGTAGGTCATCTGTCTTTTTGTCAGCGATTCCAAAACGATTTGAAGCTATTCTTTGTGAATCTCTATGTTTTTATGTCAAGTCTATCATTGTTCCTAACCAACATGGTTTTTCTAAAGGTCGCTCTACTATAACATTTCTTTTGGAATTGGTTGAGTCTTGTATTGATTCTTTCAAAACCAAATAGGTCTTACTCGGTTATGTTTAACGGATGTGTCTCAAATAATTTTTCTGTCAATTTCGGCAGTCATTTGGGCCCTATTCTTTTTATTTTGTTTGTTAATGATTTACCATCCGTCCTAAAGTATTCAAATTGTCTTATTTATGCAGATGATGTTAATACCTTTAAGTCTGTTCAAAATATCAACGATTGTGAAGAGCTCCAATGTGATCTTGATTCTATTTATAACTGGTGTAAACGTAATTTTCTGTTTCTTAATATTAACAAATGTAAAACTATAAGCTTTACACGAAAATCTTCTATAGTGACCTTCAATTATAGTATTAATGGTAATTTTCTATCAAATGTTAATGATGTCTCTGTTCTTGGTGTTTTATTTGATAACAAACTTGAATTCATTCAGCACATTAACAATACAGCAAATAAAGCCAATCCCGTTCTTGGTTGGATAAAACGAGAGTCAAAGCAATTTTCGATTCCCTTTGCTGTAAAACAACTTTTTACAACATTTGTCCGGCCAATTTTCGAATATGGATGCCAGGTTTGGTCACCTCATTATGACTGCCATAAGTCAAAATTGGAACAGGTGCAGAAAAGATTCCTCATATTCGCTATTAGAGATTTAGGTTGACAAAATCCTTTTGAACTCCCCCTTATAACAACAGACTCCAACTCATTGATTTACCATCTTTTGAGAGAAGGCGTTCAAATTTAAGTTTTGTGTTTATTGTTAAGTTAATAAATGAAAAAATTGATTCTTTGCACCTTCTATCTCGTCTTCATTTTATCATTCCTCAAAGAAATTTGAGAAATATATCGGATTTTGTGCATATACAGCACTATCGTACCAATTATGAACGATTTTCTCCATAAAATAATATGTATAAATTGTTAAATATATTAAATTGTAATATGAACTTTCTTGATACAACTATATATACATCAAACAATTTTAAATGTAGCTTTTCTTTAGAAATGCTTGGTAATTTTGTAAAATAATTATTTATCCTTAGGAGCTAGACATTTAGTAAACGTTAAATAAATAATACATGATAAACACATACATTCCCCCAAGAAGTTCAAGTATAGTGTATAATGAACTTGCTATGGCCTTGGATTTTATTATTGACTTGTCTTGCTCTAACAGCAATATTATACTTCTTGGCGATTTAAATCTACTTGAAATTTGTTTTGACCAATTTAGATTGTAATTGTGGATTTTGGTTTTTACAAAAGTATGGTGCACGTTCCGAAGCTTGCTGAAAACTTTAGAGAAATCATATCACCAAAAATTCAGGATATCCAAATAGCTTACAAATCACACAGCACATTAGCGCCTCTCAACTTAAAGCAAAACCGAAAATGGATAAACGGACGGACGTCATCTACAAAATTAACTGTCTGGGCAACGAAAGCGAAACGTGCAATCTGTGTTATGTGGGAACTACCAAACAGTTTTTAAAACAACGAATGGCCAACCATAAAAATTAAAATCTAACAGCTCTGAAAAAACAGCCCTTGCTACACACAGCATTGAAAAAGGCCATAAACCCGATTTCGAATGTGTAAAAATCCTTCAATCTGAGAAACACGCCTCAAAAAGGTATACTCTGGAAACACTTCACAGGAAACAGGACACACACAACATTTCATCCGTCTACTGCTCTCTAGTTTGCTGCAACAACAAAATATAACATTCATTCGACAATACTTCGTCAGTCGAAGTGCTTTATTTAAAAATTGTTTTTTTTTTTCATTTAAATCAATTATTTTTTATTTAGTTATTTAAATTTTAAATAATTTTGTTTTTTAAATGTTTGGTTGTTTATTTTATATTATTTTTAATCTGTTTTAAAGTAACGTAAGTTGTATAATTATTAAACCATTATGTGCTTACATGTTCTAATTATATCTTATTTCATTATGTGTTAATAAAGATCCCCTGAAGAGGACAGAAATCTCTGTCGAAACGTTGGGAAAATCAATGTAAACTTTGTTTCATTGTCACTACTAATGACCAAATAAGCCGAAAGAAGAATAAGATTTTATCCAAAATCCACGCTTTGTATACCTACTTTCGTTTAATTGTCGTTCGCTGATGATGGTTCCGCTGCTATGAACCGAAATGCATTCGTATTAAATAAAAACGATTTTTTAAAGTTTTAAAATTTAAACAAACGTTTTTCATTTTTTGTTCCTGTTTTAAAATGTTTGTCTTTTCGTTTCGATTTTTGCGGTCAATAAGGTGAAAAACTCTAAATTAATCAAAATCCACGATTTCAATCTACCCCACATAGAACGCGTTTTTGCCTGGCACAAACCCTCGTATCAAACCCTCCAAGTGGGTGCCGGGCGGGCAATGATCACTACAATTGTTTTGTGCGTTTTTGGCAATAACATGTGATTAGCTAAGGTCAGGTTGCATCGCTGTAACGTTACTAAACTTCTCAATAGTTAAACTATCAGAAATGCAAACTGACCATAGATACGGGGTTCCTGATTTTCAAGGTGGAGTGAGCGTACTTTGTACACAATCCGTGCTGAAGAAATGGAAGGCTGGGGGATAAGCCAGTCATTAACGAGCTCTTTCGGGTGCCCAGGCACAAGGCCCGAAATATTTGTTGCCTTACCTCGGTAATCGGCTCTACCGGGGCGGACCTCCTTTCCGACCTACTCGTGGGAACCAAATTTAAAATCTTAAAAAAATGAACACGGACAACGAACTGATAAACGAACCAACCAGTAGCTTATCTGAGGATGAACTGTTGACATCTAGCCAGGAGACGGTTGTAGGCTTCATAAGTACTGGTAGCTCCAGTGCTACGGAACTGCCTACACCGTCTGGTAGCTCAGGTAGTACCAACCATAGTACACCTGTCCCACCAAAACCTTCAGGTAGTTCAGGTAGCACCAGTCATAGTGCATTTGTTCTACCTAAACCGAATACAAACACCTATTCCACAGATGGTAGTCACAAAAGATTCAAGAGGGCTATTTTTATCCTTAGCAAGATTGATAAGAATGAGAAAGCCGGAACCTTGAGTGACAAAGATATCTACGACAGAACCATTTTTCAGAAAATTGTTGACGATAACAACACTTTTCAACGTAATAATCCCACAAAAAGAAATAGGTCACAAGACGAAGTGTCTGCCCAGGCCCCGAAAAAAAGTAAGCCTTTTGGGCGTGGACCCAATCGTCCGCCTTTTCATAAACCGGCAAAACCAATACCACCACAGAAAGCAGCGCCACCCGCACGCACAATCAGCGAAGTAGTCCGTGACGACCTTCAGGTTGCGGTGGTAGATGAGCTCTCCAAAAGCAGCAAAGCGTTGCAGGCAGCAAGGAACTCTATCGAAGCTAAACTTTCTGAGATGGTTTTCAACTACTTCCTAACAAATAGTGTAGGCCCCTACCCTAACTTTGACTCTGATGAGGTGCTCCGAGGCCACAGAGTGATCAAATGCGACGATGGGTTCTCCAGGGATTTCCTTGGCTCATGCATAGACAAAATATGCTGCAATTGGGAAGGTTTGAAGCTCAAACTTATCCCAGCCAGGGACATCCCTACTCAACCCAAAGCTCGCATTTGGCTACCGGTCATGAGCATTAAACCCAGTAGCGAAGAGCTTATAAGGGGTCTACAACGTTTAAACCCGCAAGTTCCAATGCATGACTGGACAGTCATCAAAGCTGAGGAACCAGTTAACAACACCGCTACATTCCTGATGGCAATAACTGAGGACAGCTTATCTGCCCTAGAAACTGCCAATTTTAGGATCCTTTTCGGCATCAGGAGTGCCAAAGTAAAAGTTCTTCCTAACCTGGGCATGGATGTCGACCAAGTCAGAGACAAGGCCGACGTCGCCAGCCAGCCGCTGGCCCCGAAGAAAACAGACCCTAAACCAGCAATGTTAAAGGTCATACAGGTCAATCTGAAGCACTCGAAGTGTGCCTCAGACACCTTACGAGTTTTCCTTAGGGAGGAAAACATCGATATCGGCTTCATTCAAGAGCCGTGGGTGAACGGCCTCAACATCAAAGGCCTCCAAGACAACCTGTATGACCTTTTCTACAAACCCAATTATCAAAACCAAGGTAAGCCTCGAAGTTGTATCTTAGTTAAAAAACATATCAAAGCTTTTCTGTGTCCAAATTTTAGCTCTTCTGACTTGACAGTTGTCAAGATGGAGAACGTGGACGCAGTGAGTCTATATCTTGCATCCGCATATATGGCTCACGACAAACCGTCACCGCCAGACGAAATAGGACGACTCCAAACCGCACGGATCCAAAAGAGGTAACTTGCTCCTTGGTTGCGACGCCAATGCCCGACATGAAGTATGGGGCAGCTCGGTAACCAATGAACGAGATGAGTCTCTTTTTGGTTATATTATTGAAAACAATTTAACAATCTGTAACAGAGGTAATACCCCCACCTTTACTTTTCCTAGTTCAGAAAATTTTGAGGGATGGGAGGATGTACTTGACACTACATTCGCCTCTATTAACGTTAACTCTATGGTGGAAAACTGTAGGGTATCCCCGTTAAGGTCCTTTTCAGACCACAAATGGATCCTCTTCAGTCTTAACTTTAATATTATAAAGCCACCACCCTATAGAAAACCAAAAAGAATTGACTGGCAAAAATTCAGTCAAATTATCAAATCCAAATTAAACACAATTCCAAACGTTAATCCAAATTCTGTGGCCGAGCTTGAGAGAAAGGTTAAAACTTTCGAAGCGGCTATGGGTGTCGCCTTCAAGATCTCGTGGCCAATAAAATTTAGCAAAAAAACATTACCTCCATGGTGGAATGAAGATCTTTCAAATCTTAGAAGATTGACGAGAGATGTCTTCAATATATGTTATAAGTATTTCAAACCGTATAAAGACTGTCTTAAATTATACCAGCGTACTGTAGCATAAGCCAAGCAACAAGCATGGAGAGAGAATTGTCATTCAATAGAAAATATCAGAGACTCAGCAAGATTGGGGAAGATTTTGTTCAAAGAACACTCAAACCCCTCCTTTTTTAAAAAGGAGGATGGTACGTGGACTGAGTCACCTGTTGAGTCTCTGGAGCTAATGATGGCAACACACTTTCCAGGTTGCACAGACAGTTGTCCAATATCACATCGATCCCCTGAAGTTCAGTCAGTACATTTAGAGGAAATTACGTCCGGCATAACTAAAGAAAATATAGTTTGGGCTATAAAAAGTTTTTCTCCGTATAAATCTCCTGGCCTGGACGGCATACTCCCTATAATGCTACATTCATTGTTCATTGTTTTATAAACTTGCAGCAATTGGGGTTTCAACTAAATTCATTCGTGTTTATGAACAACTCCTATTAAATATGTCTGCTATGGTATGTAATGGTAAAAATCAATCAAGTTCTTTTAGATCAGATTCTGGTGTTCCACAAGGATGTGTTTTGAGCCCGCTTATGTTTGCTTTATATATCAACGATATTGAGAACTATCTTCCAGGAGGTGTTTCCTTTGGGGATATTTTTGTAAAACTCCTTTTGTACGCAGATGATCTCGTAATTTTTGCTGATAACCCAACGACAGCTCCAACTAAACAAACTTAAAGCTTTTTGCGACGCATGGGATCTTAAAATTAACACAACTAAATTTAAGATCATGATATTTAGATCTCATAATCGTTCTCATATATCCGCAGGGAATTGGACTTTGGGTGGGATCAATTTAGAAGTTGTGACTGAGTTCAAATATCTTGGGTTTGTTATTTCACATAACCTAAGTATCAGGGCGCATATAAAAGACAAATTGTCCACAGCGAAAATAGCAATTAATACAATGTGGTCCCAATTTTTTTCAAAAAACTTTGTGGACCCAACTTCAAAGTTCAAGGTATTTAACGCCACAATAAACAGCTGCTTCTGCTATGGAAGCGAAGTGTACGGATATCAATGGTTTGAAAAAATTGAATCAATTCAAAGATACTTTTTTAAAAGAATATTTAGATTACCTTTCAATACTCCAAATTATGCTATTTATGTTGAGTCAGGGTTACCACAAATTTATATAAAGAATTTGAAGACCAATGCAGATTTCATAACCAAAGTTATAAAAAGGTCGGATAACAGCTTTCATAAAAGAATAATGCTAGTTTCTCTTCGTTGCGGGTATTCTCCTTTTAAAAATTGGCAAGAACTTGCTCTGATACATCATGTTCCAATAAATTTGAGTTCAATTAACATCACAGAATGGCAAAATATGTTTTATGACTGCATTTCAGCAGTTGATGAACGCATGTATCAAAAACATCTTAATAGGGCTAGAGAGTCAACTTCTAGGATTACTTACAGAAGCCTAAGTTTGAATCTTGGTGAGAACAATTATTTTAGGAGAGTCCTTTCTGTCTTCGACATGAGTCTTATCTTTAAAGTCAGAACAGAAATTCTAGAACTTAATTTCAGACCTTATCGAACCGACATAAACCCTATTTGTTCTCTGTGCCATTTAAACGAAAATGAAGACGTCCTGCATTTTATCGCTATTTGCCCTATTCTGCAGGAAATACGTAGACTTGTTTTCAACAAAACTTTTCTTACTTTTGAGGAATGTGTCAGTGTTCTGAACGGAGATAGTGGATGGAAATTGCTGGTTCGTTATATTTCTCTTGCAAACAACTACAAAAAGACATATTTGGACCTGTCCTGAGTAATACACACATATTGTACAATTTTGTTTTAGCTAAACTAAAAGCCATGTAGCATCTCACAAGGTGTAAACCTAATTGTGTAAACCTAAGTGAGAGTCTACATAACCTTGCCAATGTTATTATCACGATAACAAGCCATTAGACAAGAAAACTTTCATAAGAAAAAACGATGTTCGCCATTCCTTTTCCGGAATGATTTTTCATTGATTCTTATTCTTTTTCTGACAGCTCTCAAGCTAACGTGGCCAGCGCATTAAACTAATATCTAAAACTAAAGCTAAAATCTAAATTTGTTAAAAAACTTAAACCTAAAGTAAAACTAAGCTAATAATAAAGTAAACATATATATTACTGAATTTAAATTAAAAAGTTTTTTATTTCCAATAAAAATCACTACAAAGTGAGTGTCGGTTCAGGTGCCATATTTAGTGGTGACAATTGGCAGCACAAAGATCGTGCCACCGTGCGAACTACCACGACAGGCACAAATCAATTGGCAGCACAAAGATTGTGCCACTGTGCGAACTACCCAAGTAGGCACAAATTGGTGACCCCGACGGAGCCATTGTGCTCTCCAGATTTAGTGGCCCTAAAGCCAACATATACTCGGCCAGAAGTGTTCAAGGGAGCGCTACCGCTCAACGCTCAGCATAGCCCTTTGCCAACGTCGAGGCAAAAAGACAAAAACCACTTGGTTTTTTTGCTTGGCCAAAGAGCGCCACGCAAAAATTTTTTTTTGACGACGACAACAATCTGGCCAAGAAATCGAAACGCATTATTGTGTCACGCCATTCGGGCAGCAGAGCAACAAGCATCATACCATCCCGTTACCACCACCATCATCAACAACATAAGCATCGGTATCATCATCATTTACATATATATATATATATATTTTGTATATCAAAATTATATAAAAGTACAGTGAGTACGATATTAATAATAATATATACATTTATATTAAATTTATATTCCTTGAGTGAAATTTTTTTTTATTTTTGGTGAAGTTTTTTGTGTGGTATTTTCGACGCGTTATTTGGTAGGTTTACAGTTTTTTTTTTTTTCTTTTCCTCTTGCTACGGTACATTGCATGCGGTGGATTGAGAATCCCGCTTTATCTCCTCCCAATCAAAACGTCATCGCGCGTCAGAAAATTTATACCGGTTCAATCGTTTGAATTCGGAATCGGTTTAAGGATATGGTTAGGTGAAGCCAAAGCAACATTTTTTCGCGGACTCAAAATTTTTTTTTTGCGGACTCAAATAAATTTTTTTCGTGGATAAATTTTTTTTCCGTGTTCGAAATGCCTACGGTGAAAACCGGCGGTTCTGCAGAAATCGAAGAGGAAGTATTGACCCTCGCAGACACTGCAAATCAAGCATCGCTGATTTCCATAAAAATTCCACCGTTTTGGAATAATCGGCCCGATCTATGGTTTCTACAAATAGAAACCCAATTCAGACTCAAAAACATTACTGCATCCGGCACAAAGTACGATTATTTAGTGGCTTCACTAAATAATCAAACTATGGAATCGGTTGCAGATGTTTTAGTTTCACCTCCCGTCACAGAAAAATATGAGAATTTAAAAAAAGTTTTGTTAGAAAGAAATCGGGACAGCGCGGAAAAACGTTTGGATGCCCTCTTAACGAAAGTGGAACTTGGGGACATGAAGCCATCTGAGCTTTATAGAAGCATGGAGAGTCTGGCAAGCGGCAACAATCTGGTGAATACACCACTAGTCAAAAAACTATGGCTAAATCGGCTGCCACCAAACATACGGGTTTGCCTCATGGCGGTGGAGAGTACGCAAACAGAAAGCGAACTTTTTGCGCTAGCCGACAGACTCCATGACTCCTCCCAAAGCACTTGTCCACAGATTTCGCAACTTAATGCAACTCAGACTTCCGATAATGCACTTTTGCAAAAGCTCGTTTTAAAAATTGAAAAACTTGAAACAAGTTACGCTAACGCAAATCGTTTTAACAGGTCGTCCAGACGTTTTTCCCGCGATAGAGCAACAGGTAGCCACCGTTCGCCAAGTAGGACGAATGAAAATAAATCTTTTTGCTGGTTTCATCGGAAATTTGGAAGCAACGCTAGAAATTGTTCGAAACAGTTTTGTACGTTTCAATCAGACGCAAATAAAAGTCAAAAAAACTAGTGCGCCAGATCTCAAATGCGGCTTTGAGTGAGGCAAACTTTTCGCGCCGTCTTTTTATCCGTGACAAAACTTCAAAATACCAATTTTTAATCGACACTGGTGCAGAAATTTCGATAATTCCGCGTAAATTCTGCCAGACTATCAACAAGCCTAACGATTTCGTTCTACTTACGGCAAATGGTGGAAAAATCCACACCTACGGTTGCAAACGTTTAAGAGTCGACTTAAATCTACGACGCGTTTTCGATTTCACTTTCGTGATTGCTGATATTGATCACCCTATTATAGGTGCTGATTTTCTTCACAAGTTTAATTTGATCGTCGATCTTAGCAGCCGTAGAGTTGTGGATAAAGAAACCAACCTTCAAATTAGTTGTCTCTATAAATCTACAAACATCTGTTCGCCAAAACTTTTTTCAATTCCAAGTGAATTCGGTGCTGTGTTGGATGAGTTTCCTGAGCTTAAAGCTCCGCCAGACTTCACGTTACCGGTAAAACATAACGTTGTTCACCGAATAACAACAAATGGTCAACTCCCTTCCACCAGCGCACGAAGACTAAATCCGGATAGATTGGCAATCGCCAAGACACAGTTTCAACAGATGGTTAGTTTGGGTATTTGTCGCGTTTCTAAATCACACGTCGCTTCACCGCTTCATATGGTTCCAAAAAAGGATCCACTCGATTTTCGACCATGTGGTGATTACCGATGGCTAAACCAAGCGACAATACCAGACAAACATCCGATTTCAAACGCTCAAGACTGCACTGCTAACCTTGACGGTTGCTCAATCTATTCGAAAATAGATTTGGTACGCGCTTACCACCAAATACCGGTCGCGGAGGAAGACGTTCATAAAACGGCTGTCATAACACCTTTCGGGCTTTTCGAATTTCTTCGAATGCCTTTCGGCGTGCGCAACGGTGCGCAAACTTTTCAACGTTTTATGAACAGCATTTTAGGTGATCTTCCATTTGTTTTCGTTTACCTAGACGACATACTGGTTTCAAGTAAACTAGGAGTAAACGAGCTCAATTTTCTGGGTTACAACATTTCCAAACGTGGAATCATTCCTTCGCAAGAACGCGTCAAAGCCATAAACGAATTTCCTAGTCCCTGCTCTATCAAACAACTACAGCGTTTCCTCGGCATGATTAACTTTTATAATCGTTTTATGCCAAGTATGGCGTCAAAAGCTAAATGTCTTTACGAATTACTAAAAAATGTGAAAACCGATAAAAAATCAAAAGTAAAACCAATTTTTCAATGGCCAGACACGTGCGAAGAAGCGTTCCAAGTTCTCAAGCGAGATCTATCGCAACGCACTATGCTTTTTCATCCAAAGCCTCTAGCGCAAATCAGTATTATGGTAGACGCTTCTAACGACGCTATCGGAGGAGTCCTCCAGCAATACCATAATAACTGTTGGGAACCATTGGGTTTCTATTCCACACGTCTGAGCCCCGCCGAAAGAAAATATTCTACGTTCGATCGCGAACTCCTTGCGATATTTAAAAACGTCAAACATTTTCGGTATTATGTAGAAGGTTGACAATTTACTGTTTTTACCGACCATAAACCGCTCACAAACGCCATCTGCTCAAAAACAGAAAAATCGCCTCGTCAAACTCGACATTTAGAATTTATCGCTGAATTCACAACCGATATTCGCTATATCAAAGGCACACAAAATATCGTCGCTGACACTTTATCGCGATTATACGTCGAATTGATAAATTTTAAAAATGTCAGCATTCCGAGTTTGGCTAAAGAGCAAGAAAATGACGACGAGCTTAAAATGCTTTTAAAGCGTGAAAATCCACCTTTCGAATTGTTAAAAAGTAATATTCCATTAAATGATGTTGACATTTGGTGCGAAACGTCCACCGGAAAAAATCGTCCTTACATTCCCGACATTTTCCGCCGAACAATTTTTGACAACCATCACAAACTTTCACATCCAGGTTCAAAAGCAATGCGAAAAGTAATCACTGCAAAATATTTTTGGCCTAAGATGAACGGTGATGTCAATCGATGGACGAAAAGTTGCATCTCTTGTCAAAAATCAAAAATTACCAGACATACGACTTCTGAACATGGAAAGTTTCTTGTTCCTGAAGGTAGATTTTCCCATATCCATATGGATTTGGTTGGTCCATTACCACCATCGCAAGGTTTTACTTACCTTTTAACCATAAGAGACCGTTTTTCTTCGTGGCCCGAGGCCATTCCAATCAAAAACATGAATGCCCCAACAGTAGTAACAGCTTTCGTTCAAAACTGGGTTTCGAGATTTGGAGTACCTCAAACGATCACTACTGATCAAGGAACTCAATTTGAGTCAAGCCTTTTCAAAGAGATATCCGAAATTCTAGGTACAAAACGAATCCGAACGACAACATATCATCCTCAAGCTAACGGCTTTGTCGAACGCTTCCATAGACAGCTTAAAGAAGCTTTACGTTCGCACGAAGACAAACAAAACTGGTTTTCAAACCTACCATGGACTCTTCTTGGTATCCGCTCGACAATAATTGACGACTTAAACGTAACGCCAGCCCAACTACTATACGGACAAAACTTACTATTACCGGCAGAACTCATCGAACCAAAACCCTTAAATCCGATTTCAAATTCTACGACAGCTCGAGAAATCACTCAAGCTATTTCGCAAATCCGACCGTGCCCGAAAAGAAATCGTGAACAAAAATACATCTTTGTTCCAAAAGATTTAAAAAATTGTAAATACGTTTTTGTTCGGGAGGAGGTGAATCGTGGAAGTCTTAATCCACCGTATAAAGGCCCGTTCGAAGTTATTGACCGCTTCGAAAAAACAATGTCGATATTGTTAAATGGCAAAAAGCAAGTTATTTCAATTGACCGTTTAAAGCCAGCGTTTTGTATTGAAAACGAAGAAAACGAGTCGAAACCAAACAAAAAACAAGTCACTTTCAACTTAAATTGAAAATTTTCATTATCATATATAAAAAATGTAACAAAAATTAAAACAAAAACAATGTACGGTCTTCTACCAAAATCCAATTTCAATTTTATAAGGTCTTCTACCAACAATTACAAAACTCACTGTACTATAAAGTATGTAAAAAAAAAAAAAATAAATCAAAATTGTAAATTTTATAAAAAGCTTATATATTAATGTAATGATTATGTATTCAACATTTATTTGATCAGCCACTTTTTTCTTTGTTAAATTTAAATTTCAAAATAAATTTAAAAGTTTAAATTGTACGGCGGGGAGTGATGTAGCATCTCACAAGGTGTAAACCTAATTGTGTAAACCTAAGTGAGAGTCTACATAACCTTGCCAATGTTATTATCACGATAACAAGCCATTAGACAAGAAAACTTTCATAAGAAAAAACGATGTTCGCCATTCCTTTTCCGGAATGATTTTTCATTGATTCTTATTCTTTTTCTGACAGCTCTCAAGCTATCGTGGCCAGCGCATTAAACTAATATCTAAAACTAAAGCTAAAATCTAAATTTGTTAAAAAACTTAAACCTAAAGTAAAACTAAGCTAATAATAAAGTAAACATATATATTACTGAATTTAAATTAAAAAGTTTTTTATTTCCAACAAAAATCACTACAAAGTGAGTGTCGGTTCAGGTGCCATATTTAGTGGTGACAATTGGCAGCACAAAGATCGTGCCACCGTGCGAACTACCACGACAGGCACAAATCAATTGGCAGCACAAAGATTGTGCCACTGTGCGAACTACCCAAGTAGGCACAAGCCAATACCATTTTTGTTCTTTTATCCTTTCTGATATTATTTTTGTTTTAGCTAAACTAAAAGCCCACTAAAAGCTCGTATTTAAAATATTGCAGTTCTCTTAAACTCCCAAGTTCAAATATATTTAATTTCCGTTTTAGCCAAACTAAAAGCCTATATTGTTTCAATAATTTTTGTTCTATTATTATTTAATTTCATTAATACAATATTTTGTTTTAGCTAAACTAAAAGCCCACATCCTTTTGTATCTATTTATTTTTTTTGTTTTAGCTAAACTAAAAGCTCTTATTTTAAACGTCTAATGCCCAATTTCACCAAAATACACCTAAAAGCATTTAACGGAGCAATAAAATTTATTGGCATTTTAACTTAAAATGGTGTGCACCAACATTAGGAGGTACATTTTTAAAAATGGGGAAACTTGATGCCAATCCCGGATTTGTATTCACCACACATGGGTCTCTTTCATTAGAGCAAGGAGAGAAGAGCATATCAATCGAAGAATTTCAATCGTTTTCTTTGTCTTGCATTTTTAAGACGCCTTAAAAATTTATTTGGAACAAAATGGGATTTTAGTTTATTGGCCCTTTTAAAACTGAAAGTCGTTGGTGCAAATAAAAAATACGATTTTAAGATTTAAAAACCCAATAAATATTTAAAAGTGTTTGGAGAAACTGGCCATAAGTCAAAAATATTTAATTTAAGTTTTAGCTAAACTAAAAGCCTATATTGTTTCAATTGTTTTTGTTTCTATTATTATTTAATTTAATTAATCTAAAATTAATTCAATATAATATATAATTTTTTGTACACGAATGTTTTACATTTCAAATACTTATTACATTGTTATTACATTTGTTTAAAGCCATAATTATTTAAATTGAATTTATTTAAATTTGCATCTATTTTTTGTATTCTCTCACAGTAATTAATTAAGATAATCGGCAGACGGCTAATATGCCATGCTTTAATTCTCTTTATAAAAATTGTATGTAAGTTTATTATTTTTTGTAAGTCAAAATAAATGCTGGTGTGCCCCAGGGCTCCGTTCTGTCTCCGACTCTCTTTCTCATTTTTATAAATGATCTCTTGTCTGTGACTTCTAATCCATTAAATTGTTTTGCTGACGACTCAACCCTCAGCTTTTCATATACGTTTGATAATTCACGGCCTTCGCCTTCGGACGTGTTATTACAACGACACCGTATGATAAGCTCATTAAACTCCGATTTAAACAGCATTGTGAATTGGGGTATCAGAAATCGTGTGGAGTTTAATGCGTCGAAAACTCAATGCTGTCTTTTGTCGTTAAAGTTAAACATACCCCCTATGCCATTATCCATGAATGGTACTTGCATCGAGGAGGCCGAAAAGCTTTCAGTACTCGGTATGTGTATCAGTGACAACCTTCGTTGGAATGATCATATACTTGAGATTGCTAAGAATGCTGCAAGATGCTTAGGCTTTCTTAATAGATGCAAGAAGTTTTTCACCCCTTCTGATCTGGCTACAATTTACAAGGCGTTTATACGCCCTAAACTCGAGTATAATTCCCATCTCTGGGCAGGTGCTTCTCAAACTTTTCTTCACCTGCTCGACAGAGTTCAGAAAAAGGCGTTAAAATTGATAGGAGAGAGAAACATTGAGGAAACATTTCCATCACTCGAACATCGTCGAAATGTTTCTTGTCTTTCTTTATTTTACAGGTTCTTTTATAAAAAATGTTCACTTGAGGTAGCCAGCTGCGTTCCACCCCTTAAACATTTCTCCCGTAACACTCGTCTTGCTAGGAACGCTCATCAGTTTACACTTGAGCCCAATTTCGGTCGTACCGTGAAATATAGAGATTCTTTCTTTAGCCGTACAACACGAATGTGGGATGAATTGCCTGGCACAATTTTTCCTTGCCATTTTGATCTGCAGACATTCAAGATCAATGTTCATCGACACCTCCTTTCCCTTCCTCCCTAAATTCCTATCGCTCGCGCTGTGACTTATCATTAAAAGGGCTATAACAAACCCCTTGAGCGCGTGTGCATTATAAAAAAAAAAAAAAAAAAAAAAAAGATATATCTAATCTAATCTAAAAAAATAATGCTACAAAAGCTACAAGACGTAGTAGTTCCATGGCTGGAGTATATCTTTAAAGGGTTTAAAAATAGTTTGTTATGCAGGCTCAATGTCAATAAAACGAGATGTTATAGGTTTAGCGACGCACATAGGGGTATTTGCCTCGAAAAACCGCTCAAAAAATATTTTTCGTCTTATCGAAGTGATACTTGTCTGAAACAATTATAGAAGCGTTATAAAGCTTATTATTATCGAATTCAGGTATAAATAAAGTATCTTTAATATGTTTAGGCAATTTTTTATTAATGTGTAAAATTTGGATGATTTGAAATCTATGAACTTAAAGTTATTTTTAATAACTTCTGGTCCATGTATCAGAATCTTGTGCATCGTTGAAGTCATTGGATGCCACGGATAGAGCTCAATATACAACTTAGCTGTATCAAAAGTAAATACTTCAAATTTTGATACGTCAATTTCAAATACACTAGAAAGAACTTCCAATATGATTTTGAGTCTAAATATAAGTTGCAAATCAACACCAGTTATTGCAGCAACTAGCTCAGGATTGTTAAAAAATCTTCGACTTGTATTGCCATCATTAGTGTTCCTGAAACCTGGTTTGGGTATATCAACAATGATACCGAGTTCTGATTTGAGCTTTTGTTGGATTTCAGTTTTTCTTTCTTTTAGAATAATTTTTTTTTGGAAGACTTCTAAACTGCCATTTCTTCAACGGAATTTTGTAAGCAAGATGAAGAATGCTTTCAAAACCGTATCCTAGCATGCAAAATCGACAACCCAAATTTTACGGCATCTTCATCAACTTCTTTGAAGTAGCTCCACAGATATAACACTTCATTGTAGATTTTGTGTTTGTTGCCGCATTACACACTTTTACATCGACCATTGTAAAAGCTAACGTGTGTTTTACTTCCAATGTTCTTTCACCTTCTATGCTTTTGGATAATACTATAGCAAGGAAAAAGTTTTTTGTCACTAGTTCTCACTATTTCATTTACGTGAAAGATTTGCTTCAACACAAATAGAAAGAGCTTTAAGAGTGGATATAATTCACGTGGCCGTTGAAAACTATCGGACAATGCTTTTTTATATCGCTTTACCCTTCCAGGAGACTCAATGATTTCTTTAAGTACTTTTGCAGCTTGTGCTTTCCCGGTTTCACGTAACTTCATTTCAGTAGCAAACGCAAGTTCCTCCGTTTCATTGTCTTCACGTAAGCTCTGCGTTCTTCTTCTTTTGCTCTGTACGCTGAGTTCTGTAAAAAGTTTCAACGGCCGGCCAAGTCCAGTCAAAGTTGGTACCTCAACAACTCTCTGAAGCTAAACCTCATTTTTTCATAAAAATCTATCATTCGTCCGTTGTGAATTTAACCATCTTAATTTAAATTCATGCCTTAATTCAATTTAAGAAATTTAAAGTTGAAACTGTCTATACAAAAGTTCATTTATATAAAATAGATATACCTTAAACGTCCAATTTTAAGCTTAAAATCTTTAAGTTTTTCTTCCGTGCAAGGCGCTTTATTGAGCAAATAGCTCTTAAGATGATCTAATTTGGCTTCAAAATCTTTCTCATCACACTGATTAATAACATCATATAGCTGTCTTTTCGTAAGAACGCACAAGCCTGACGATACTTCAATAAAAAAAAATTAATTTGATAATAAATTTTTTTAATTGCATTGGACTAGACACACATCAGGGACTATAAGTTCTCGAGGGGCAGATATGGGCAGGTTTTTTTTTTGTTTATGATTCTTGACATCTTTCTCTTAAGGCCGATATCAAAAATATTACCGAATAACACCGAGTAATATAAAAAAATGTCCACAATAGGAAAAATAATAACAATAATGCTCTTTTGCAGAAATACATTGAAAAAAAAAAAAAATTCTATTAAATAAAAGCTTCAATGACAATAAAAATAGCTTTATAATAAAGAACGTACCTACAGATGAACCTTCCATATCAGAAAACAATTTAAACAATACCAAAAATAATGTAAACGAAATTAATTAGCGGAGCTATTTTTCAAGCAAATCAAACGATCCACAGTGCAAGCTTACGATCGACGACTTTCAACTGATGCTGTGGCGAAGTGTGTGCAAACAAATAAAAAAAAAGTACAGTTCATTAATTCATAGGTATTAAACAAAAGCTAGGACAAAAATTACTTCTCAACTCTACATTTTGAAAAATTGATTTTTGATCGGTTTTTCGAGGCAAATACCCCTCTGTGCGACGTTTCGAACGTGAATACGCTCTTCTTCAGGCCTTTATTCATTTAAAATATAAACAAAATGTTTTGTCAAATTAAACATATAAAAGAACATTTTTGTCAACAAAACTTACAATTAATGTTAAAAAATCCGTTGTGACAGCATACATATATAAAAAACAACGATACTTCTGTGTCACTATTACTGAATAAAACAAGAAAAAAGATAACAAATCAGTAATGAAATAATAAAAAGAAATAAAAACAATTAATTAATTACTTTTAAATGAAAACACATTAAAATTTGTCCACAGTATATAAATTTTTCTCAATCCTAACACAAAAGATTAATTTAATTTTGAGTGGTTACCACTGTTATTACATTTTTCTTTTACTTATTAATTGGCTATACATGTTGCATAAATTATCACAATCAGATCGTCTATTGACTGTGTTATTTGTGTTGTTAATGTGCAACATCTCTAGCAACATTCTTTTTGCATAGTTTCTCTCTACTTCCAATACTTTAACGTTTTCAAAGTCTGGTCTATGTTCTTGCTCGACACAATGAAGTGCAAGTGCAGTTTTCTGTGTCTCTCCATTCTTAATGTCAGAGCGGTGACCGGAGAGACGACTTCTCAGCTTTTGTTTAGAGGTGCCTATATAAACAGACGAACATGCCGTCTCTTTTCCACCTAAGCAACCTATTTGGTACACAACATCTGACTAATCCATGGTGTCTATCGTTCCCTTGGTGTTGGTAAAGAGTAAAGATTTTAGAGTTATAGCGGATATAAAAGCTATTCTTATCAACTCTTTATTCCGTAGAGGTGCTGCTTTCATACGAGTTGAAAGAGATGGGATGAAAAGAGCACTTTTATAAATTACCGGAGATGGTTCACTTGGGGAGACGGTAGTGTTTTTTGTTTTTCCATAATTGTTTATCATTTTGGTAATAACATGTGCGGGGAATGAATTAGAACACAGGGTGTCATAAATAATTTTAATATTTTTCTTATGAAAAATTGTGTTACTTGTATCAAGTACACGATGTATGAAAATCTTCGCTGTATTAAATTTGATCTGACTGGGTTGTTTTGAATGAAAATTAATCAATCGCCCAGAAGAAGTTGGTTTTTTATACCAGTCGAAAATAATCTCACCATTATGTCGTATAGCCTTGATATCTAGGTATGGCAACTCACCATCTTTTTCTACTTCCACGGTAAATTGGATGCGCTGGTGAAACGAATTAAGAACTTTAAGTGTGGTTTCGATTTCAAAATGTTGCTAGAGATGTTGCACATTAACAGCACAAATAACACAGTCAATAGACGATCTGATTGTGATAATTTATGCAACATGTATAGCCAATTAATAAGTAAAAGAAAAATGTAATAACAGTGGTAACCACTCAAAATTAAATTAATCTTTTGTGTTAGGATTGAGAAAAATTTTTATACTGTGGACAAATTTTAATGTGTTTTCATTTAAAAGTAATTAATTAATTGTTTTTATTTCTTTTTATTATTTCATTACTGATTTGTTATCTTTTTTCTTGTTTTATTCAGTAATAGTGACACAGAAGTATCGTTGTTTTTTATATATGTAATGTTGTCACAACGGATTTTTTAACATTAATTGTAAGTTTTGTTGACAAAAATGTTCTTTTATATGTTTAATTTGACAAAATATTTTGTTTATATTTTATATATATAAAGGCCTGAAAAAGAGCGTATTCAAGTTCGAAACGTCGCTAAACCTATAACATCTCGTTTTATTGACCTTGAGCCTGCATAACAAACTATTTTTAAATAGATTGAAGAGTGTAGTGTAATAACATTCATTCAAAAAGCCACAACCAAAACACTAGAGACAAACAAACAAGCACGTTTTCATTGATACTTAATATCATAGTAAAACGATGTACACAATTTTGTTGTCCCCTTTAGCCAACAAAAGCTAAGTTCAAAGACATCGTTTTGACTACGTTGCTTTGTGAGTGGCACTGAATGTATTTTGTTACACTACTCCCGAATGCAAGTTTGTCATCATTAGAAATGAGACGACTGCCCCAATAATTTATTTATGAGTAGCAGAACCAGTTATTGAAGAAGCGACAAATATTCTCTTGGACAGAAGAATGTGACAAATCATTCAACACACTTAAACAAAGCTTAATAACTCCTCCAATACTTAGCTATCCAGACTTTAAAAAACCTTTCATACTAACTACAGATGCGTCCAATTTCGCATTAGGAGCAGTACTCTCACAGGGAGAGATTGGTTCTGATAAACCTATAGCGTATGCTAGTAGATCCCTAAATAAACACGAATTGAACAAACCCATTATAGAAAAAGAATTGTTAGCAATACATTGGGGAATAAATTATTTCAGGCCTTATCTTTTTGGTAGAAAATTTATAGTTTACACGGATCATAGACCCCTAGTCAGCTTATTTACGCATAAAAATCCATCATCCAAATTGACAAGAATTCGAGTTGACCTAATGGATTATGATTTTGAAATAATATTTATTATTATTATTATTATTATTATTTATTTACATATAATTACAAATTATAGTGCAAAAAAGAAATAAGAGCCTAGCTACTGGGACTTTCAGCTCCATAAATGAAAAATTGATGTTATTAATTGTTTATTATTAACTTATATGATAATGTTATTGTTTTTGAAGTAGTTATGTATTTTTTCGATGTTTTCGTGGGTGAATGTGTTGAGCATTGCGTACACTGTTTGGTTACTGGGAAGGATTGCGTTGAATTGTGCAGATATGTTGCACGGATTTAGTCCTAGTAAGTGTGATATGTTGACAATGCAGTCGCATGTTGAACAAATAGGTGGATCTTCTCTTCTTAGAATGTGCTGGTGGGTTGTTACCGTATGTCCTAGTCGCAGTCGAGTAAAGGTAGAATTTATAGCCGTGGAAGTAGTTGTTGGATAGATAGGGCCTCGGCAGCTAGTGTTTGAGCTGGTGTAATGATTAGAGTTGCTATGCCAGGACTCCAGATGTTTCTTTTGGATAAGACTGTCAATAAGCCTTTTGACATCTAGCTTGGAGTATATATTAAAGAGATAAGTGGGGGATCTGCTGGCGAGTTTTGCTTCATGGTCGGCGAATTCGTTCCCTACGATTCCGATGTGGCTGGGTACCCACATTAACTTAAGGGAGTCTTCGTTTCTTATAAGAATATCTCTTATGTGTTTTATAAGCATGGATCTATGATCAGGATTAAGGATCGCTCTGAGAACTGAAAGGCTGTCCGAACATATGATGTGCTTTTTTTTTAGTTTAAGCGATGTTTTTGTTGCTTCTAGTATTGCAAAAGCTTCTGCTGTAAAAATTGAGGCAAAGTCCGGCAAGTGCCCGGTTTTCAGCAAAGTCCCTTTCTCAAGAGTTATAGCAAATGAAGTGTCGAAATTTGACTTTGAGCCGTCAGTGAAAATTGTACACCATCCTTTACTTTTTAAATTTGTTGTTGTATCCAGGAAAATTTTTTGGAATATGAGACTGTTGGTGTTGTTTTTTTGGTATTCACTTAGTGCAAGTAATACTGATGTTGTTTTGATGAACCAAGGAGGGGTAGTTTGTATATGTTGTTTCATATGCGTGACAGGTATGTCCATATGTCTTGCTACGGCAATTGCTTTGCTGATGGATGAAGGGATCCGTTTGGTTCTTTTATAGTTACTACCAGAGGTGATGTCCTTATCGATAATTGAATTGCTGGAGAAAGAGAGTTTAACGATTAGTTTGATAAATACTTCCTCTTGTCTCTGCTCTAAAGTTGGGAGACCAGCTTCTGCTATGATGTTTGCGATACGTGTGGTGCGATATGCGTTAATGCTTTTTCTAACTGCTTGGTGGTAAGATGGTTTGATAAGGTTGAGTGTAGATTTTGGACATTTGCCATAAATACTTAAACCATAATCTATTTTACTTAGTAACAAAGATCTTGTGATACTACAGAGAGTGTTTATGTGCACATTTAGTTTTTTATTCGATAAATAACTAACAATATTTGACCTACCAGCTAGGCTCTTTTTTAATTCTGTACAGTGGGGTTTCCAGTTGTATTTACAATTAAAAATTAAACCTAATATTTTTAAGTTATCTACATTTTCTATGGTAATATTGTTTAAGTTTAGTTCTAATTGGCGACAGTATAATTTGCGACAAACATGCAATGTCTTACATTTTTCAATTGATAGTTTGGCCCCAGAAGTGGTGCACCAATTCAAAATATCGCTTACTACATTAGAAAGTATATTTTTTACCCTATCAAGATCGTTAATTCTGCAAAGTATGTAGATATCGTCCGCGTACATGCAATGGTCTAAGGATTTGTATTTATTGATAATTGTGCTAATTTCATCAAAGGCTATAATAAATAGGATCACAGATAGAGGAGATCCTTGTGGGATACCGTTTTGAAATGGGCGGGAAGAAGAGAAGGTATTATTGACTTTGATAGAAATTTTACGGTTGGTGAGAAACGATTTTATGTAATTATATATCTTTGGCCCAACACCCCAATCCTTGAGTTTACTCAAAATCAGGTGTATACCTATCTTATCAAAGGCTTTTTCAAAATCTAATGATAACAGTGTCACATGGTTACGAGCAGATAGAGCATTGGAGATATAATGGTCAATGTGCAGTAAAGCGTCGACACATCCTCTTTCAGGTTTAAAAGCTACTTGGTTAATGGTTGTAAGTTTTTGAGATTCAATGAACCATAGAAGTCGTTTTGCCATTATTTTTTCTAATACTTTGGATATACAGGGTATTAATGATATAGGACGGTACCCATCGATAGAGTCTATTGCTTTTTTTGGTTTTGGGATAGGAATCACTAAAGCCGATTTCCAATTCTGTGGAATGACACCCTTTATGAAGATGCTGTTATATAAGCTAAGGAGTTTAGCTTTAACTGGAGCGGTAAGATTTTTTAGCATTGGATAAGAGATGCGATCCCTGCTCGGTGTTTTCCCTTTTAAGCTTTTAAGGCAACTATCAAGTTCTACGTTGTTAATGGAACTATCTAGGTGTTTCGCTGGCAGGCTAAGGTCATTGTTGTGCGTGTATGAGTAGCTTAGTATACCGTTTTTACTTGCATTAAAATTATCTGAAAAGTTTGCGTTGTCCGACCGATCAGACCAAGATTTGGCAAAAAAGTTACTTATATCTAATGGTGACGAGATTTGTCCATTTGGGGTAACAATGCATTTGATGTTATTGGGGGTAAAGTTGCCAGTTAGACAGCGAATATTATTCCAAATCTTACTTGGTTGACTGTTTGGATTAATTGATGAAGTAAAGTTAGTTAAACATATGGATTTGCTTGTTTTCATCTCCCTGCGGAAAAGTGCATTTGATTTCTTGAAAGCTATAAGGTTAATTTTAGTTGGGTGTTTTTTAAAATTTTGCCAGTTTTTCATTTTTTGTTCCCTTAAAGATTTTAGGACAGAGTTCCACCATGGAACTTTTCGTTTTGTAGGTATTGTGTGCGTTTGTGGAATCGTTGCATTGGCTGCTGACCTGATAGCTTTTTGAAGCACCGCGGCATCTTTGTTGATGTTAGACGAGAGAGTTCTGCTGGAAAGAAAATTTGCAACAAATCCTTGAAATGCGCTCCAGTTGGCCATGTCAGTTTTGAACTTAGGGCAGGGTGGAGTGCTTTGATTGCTTGTACCTGTTTTAAGGGTACACACAATCGGAAAATGGTCGCTGTTGTGGAGGTCGTCCAGTGCCAACCAATTTGGAAATAATGTTGGTGAGCAGCAAGTAATATCAATGTGTGTGAGAGTGTCGTGTGTAGAGAAGTGAGTGGGCGAACCGTCATTTAGTATCAAGAGATCTGATTTGGACAAAAAATCCTCAATTATAGCTCCCCTGTGGTTAGTTGATGGGGAACCCCAGAGTATGTTCCAAGAATTCACGTCGCCTGTTAACAAAATTGGAGTATTGATTTGACTTAAAATGTCTTCAAGATTTTGTCTCGAGAAAGTCTGTTTGGGTAGAATATAAAGACTTACCAGAGTAAACTTTAAAACCAGATTTACTTCAATTGCTAGACATAATAAATTGGAGACGACATTAACTTGCTTATGGGGGATATTTTTTTTAATTAGTATAGCTATACCTTGTTTGCATGTTGTGTTATGAGGATAGTTGTGAAAATAGCCGGTATATGTTTTTGGTATAATTGGAAAAGATGAAAATGCACAATGTGTCTCTTGGAGAGATATAGCACAAGGCAAGTGATCTTTAATCAAGATATTTAGCTCATCATAATTGTTAATATAACCTTGTATATTCCATTGAAGAGCTGTGAAGGAATTTTGTTTCAATAAGAAATTGGGGTTTTGAAGCTTAGTGGGGTTTATGTGACTCTGCTGTCCTGATGTTGAAGCATTGGAACTCCCTGGGGTGTTCCGATGCCCCAACCTCCGACCAGCAGAGTCGTGTTTTTGAGGGTTTAATTTGTTGGTTTTATATGTCGTCATGTTCCATTATAGAATTTTCTGAATAGTAATTGTTGTTTTTGATGAGGTTTTGGGTTAAAGAAGAGATGGGTGAGAGATTTGAGGTGGGTGGGTGGCTATTTGGGGATGGTGTAGATGTAGGGGTGTTGGTATCGTTTGCAGTTGTTGTGGATGTGTTGTTTGTTGTGGTGAAAGAGTTGCTTGTTTTTGTGTTGATTTGTGTGTTTGGGAGGGATAATAAAGGTGTATTGGGTTGTTGGGATGAGTCTGTACCTGTTTGTGAAGCGTTTGATGAAATTGTTTTTTGAGAGCGGGAATGAGAATTAACAGAATTAACGATCTTTTCTTGTGTGTTATTGAGAATTGTTTCTTGTGAATTTGAACTGATAATAGGGGTTTGGGTGTTTGTTGGCGGTGGAGCAGTATTCAATGCAGAAGCTTGGTTAGAGTTGTTGGATGTATTCGAGATTCTGTTTTGATTATTTCTGCCATAGTAGGCTTGGCAAAAGGATGTTTTTTTGGAGCTTCTAGTTGGTGTAGCGTTGGGTTATCGTTAAAGATTTGCCAGGCTTCCCGTACCGTGCAGCGACGGTTGGCTTTTATTCTATTTACCGATTTGTGGCGTAGGAATGAGGGGCAGGAGGGATCATAAGCGGTATGGGAGTCTACGTTACAGTTTATGCAGTATATTCTGTTACATTCATCGTGAGTTGGAGGGAGACAGCATTCTTTGCAGATCAATGCGTTTGTACAACGTTTTTTTGTGTGACCCAGTCTTTGACATGAAATGCATCTCATGGGGTTGGCGATATACTCCTCTACTTTGCAATTTAACCACCCTATTTTGATATCTGTTGGTCTGCGAATGACATCGAATGTAAGAATCGCTCCACCAGTAGCTATAAGGTTGTCTTTTTCTTTTTTAAGAATTTTCCTTACTTCTATAACTTTTTGATTTTTTAGTTCACTGAGGAGTTCTTCTTCGGCTATGTCGACTATAAATTTAGAAAATATTCTACCTTGGACGGAATTTAGTGTAGTGTGTGTTGAAATTTTTACGGGGATAGAGTCGATATGCTTCGCTTTAAGGAATTTATTCGCTATTGCAAGATTTGTAACTTTTACTAACAGATCACCTGATCGCATGGGCTTGACCTCTAATATCTCTTTTGAGATGTATTCCAAACCGCGGTTAATTTGGAAAGGATTGTAAGATGCGAGTGGTTTCGCGTTTTCACCATCTTTTACGTTTCCAGAAATAACAATAAAACGGGGGATATTATCATCGTTGTATGCCATTGTAGGTATTTGAGGGAAGTCTTCGTTGTTTTTTTTTTGCGTTTTGTTGTATTAAACCGGTTTAAAGGGGCATCGGGGTCGAGCACTATAAACCGGTTTTTTTGAGGGGGGTCCGTACCCCCTTTCATTTTGTTATTTAGTTTTTTTGCACTGTTTTTTTTTTTTTTTGTTGTTCAAATTAGATGGAAGATATTTGCATCGATTGTAAATTGACTTGCGAACACGTGGTCTAAATTGACAGTTTATTATTTTACTCTCTCACACACGTCTGTACACGGCGTTTGCCAGAAGGCGAATGAATAATATTTAAAAAGGGGAACATGAATACGAATGCAGATGCTTTATCAAGGATAAAAATTGAATCTGACGAATTAAAAGAAATGATACCGAAATATAACATAGACGTTTTAACAAGAGCGATGAAAAAGAATAATGATAAAATAATAAATGAAGAAGAAAATTGTGCAAAAGCCTTGGACTCAAATAAGAAGACTAGCTACCTTCATATTTGGGACTGTACATCAATATCGGACATTAGGCGATTAAAAAAGTTAGAATTTGAAGAAAGTAACGTTACAAAGAAAAAAATAAATGAAATAAAAATAGCAGCAAACACTGTAATTGTGGAATTTAGCGATAAATCTTTATCAGAGATAAAATTGATTCTGAGGAAGCTAATATTCAATATGAACAATGCAGGTGTTAAAAAATTAGCGCTAGCAAGAACTAGTCAAATATTTAAAAATGTATGCATACAGGAATTTAAAAATATTTTTAATAAGCTGCAAGAAAATGTAAGAGGAGATAAATATCTAGACATAATATTATTTAAACCTCCAAAACAAATAACAGATGAAAAAGAAATGCACAAATTAATAGAAGAACATCATCAATCGAAAATAGGAGGACACTGCGGTATCAGAAGATGTGTCAACAAGTTAAAACAAAGATATGTTTGGAAAAACATGAATAAAATGGTTAAAAAGTTTATTAACAACTGCGAAGCATGCAATAAAACCAAGACAACAAGGTATACAAAAGAAAATATTGTCATTACAGATACACCCAATACTTCATTTGAAACAATATCAATTGATACTATAGGACCACTTAGACCATCTAATGGTTACAGATACATACTTACAATACAATGTGACTTAACGAAATTTGTAGAAGCATTTCCGATAGAGACTAAAGAAGCGAATACTGTAGCAAAAACAATAGTAGAAAAATTTATTCTAAAATATGGATGTTTTAAAAAACTTAAAACAGATAAGGGAACAGAGTTCACTAATGAATTGCTTAAGAATATTTGTACACTTTTAAAAATAGAAAAGATTGTTTCTACACCTTTTCACCATGAAACAATGGGATCAATAGAAAGAAATCATAGTGTATTTAATGAATATATTATGAGCGTACGAGATAAAGATAACTGGGAAGAATGGATACCATACTATACTTATTGTTATAACTCAACACCACATAGTAGTACTTTATATTCACCATTTGAACTAGTTTTTGGAAAGTTATGTACTCTTCCATATGAAGCAATAGAAAACAAAGATACAATCTATAATATTGACAATTACCTGAATGAATTAAAATGTAAATTAAGATATGCTCACGAGCAAGCAAAAAACAACTTAATCAATGATAAATATAAAAGACAGAATGTTCAAAAAAAATGTTAATAAATCAAATTTTATCGTAGGTGATTATGTATATTTAAAAAATCAAAACAAAAGAAAATTTGATAAACCTTTTTTTAGAGGACCATATAAAATTATATCACAAAACGGTGTAAATAGTATTATTTTATTAGATGATAAGAAATATGAAATACATAATAACAATTTAATTAAAGCCAGAAATACGGACTTACAACAAATATCAATAAATAACACAAACCTAAATCCATATATATGTACATACAAAAAAAAAAGAGAGACGAATAATATTTATTTAAATTTTAGAAATGTAAACAAATATCATTTTTTAAAGGGGAGGGATGTAGTGTAATAACATTCATTCAAAAAGCCACAACCAAAACACTAGAGACAAACAAACAAGCACGTTTTCATTGATACTTAATATCATAGTAAAACGATGTACACAATTTTGTTGTCCCCTTTAGCCAACAAAAGCTAAGTTCAAAGACATCGTTTTGACTACGTTGCTTTGTGAGTGGCACTGAATGTATTTTGTTACACTACTCCCGAATGCAAGTTTGTCATCATTAGAAATGAGACGACTGCCCCAATAATTTAATTATGAGTAGCAGAACCAGTTATTGAAGAAGCGACAAATATTCTCTTGGACAGAAGAATGTGACAAATCATTCAACACACTTAAACAAAGTTTAATAACTCCTCCAATACTTAGCTATCCAGACTTTAAAAAACCTTTCATACTAACTACAGATGCGTCCAATTTCGCATTAGGAGCAGTACTCTCACAGGGAGAGATTGGTTCTGATAAACCTATAGCGTATGCTAGTAGATCCCTAAATAAACACGAATTGAACAAACCCATTATAGAAAAAGAACTGTTAGCAATACATTGGGGAATAAATTATTTCAGGCCTTATCTTTTTGGTAGAAAATTTATAGTTTACACGGATCATAGACCCCTAGTCAGCTTATTTACGCATAAAAATCCATCATCCAAATTGACAAGAATTCGAGTTGACCTAATGGATTATGATTTTGAAATAATATTTAAAAAGGGGAACATGAATACGAATGCAGATGCTTTATCAAGGATAAAAATTGAATCTGACGAATTAAAAGAAATGATACCGAAATATAACATAGACGTTTTAACAAGAGCGATGAAAAAGAATAATGATAAAATAATAAATGAAGAAGAAAATTGTGCAAAAGCCTTGGACTCAAATAAGAAGACTAGCTACCATCATATTTGGGACTGTACATCAATATCGGACATTAGGCGATTAAAAAAGTTAGAATTTGAAGAAAGTAACGTTACAAAGAAAAAAATAAATGAAATAAAAATAGCAGCAAACACTGTAATTGTGGAATTTAGCGATAAATCTTTATCAGAGATAAAATTGATTCTGAGGAAGCTAATATTCAATATGAACAATGCAGGTGTTAAAAAATTAGCGCTAGCAAGAACTAGTCAAATATTTAAAAATGTATGCATACAAGAATTTAAAAATATATTTAATAAGCTGCAAGAAAATGTAAGAGGAGATAAATATCTAGACATAATATTATATAAACCTCCAAAACAAATAACAGATGAAAAAGAAATGCACAAATTAATAGAAGAACATCATCAATCGAAAATAGGAGGACACTGCGGTATCAGAAGATGTGTCAACAAGTTAAAACAAAGATATGTTTGGAAAAACATGAATAAAATGGTTAAAAAGTTTATTAACAACTGCGAAGCATGCAATAAAACCAAGACAACAAGGTATACAAAAGAAAATATTGTCATTACAGATACACCCAATACTTCATTTGAAACAATATCAATTGATACTATAGGACCACTTAGACCATCTAATGGTTATAGATACATACTTACAATACAATGTGACTTAACGAAATTTGTAGAAGCATTTCCGATAGAGACTAAAGAAGCGAATACTGTAGCAAAAACAATAGTAGAAAAATGTATTCTAAAATATGGATGTTTTAAAAAACTTAAAACAGATAAGGGAATAGAGTTCACTAATGAATTGCTTAAGAATATTTGTACACTTTTAAAAATAGAAAAGATTGTTTCTACACCTTTTCACCATGAAACAATGGGATCAATAGAATGAAATCATAGTGTATTTAATGAATATATTATGAGCGTAGGAGATAAAGATAACTGGGAAGAATGGATACCATACTATACTTATTGTTATAACTCAACACCACATAGTAGTACTTTATATTCACCATTTGAACTAGTTTTTGGAAAGTTATGTACTCTTCCATGTGAAGTAATAGAAAACAAAGATACAATCTATAATATTGACAATTACCTGAATGAATTAAAATGTAAATTAAGATATGCTCACGAGCAAGCAAAAAACAACTTAATCAATGATAAATATAAAAGACAGAATGTTCAAAAAAATGTTAATAAATCAAATTTTATCGTAGGTGATTATGTATATTTAAAAAATCAAAACAAAAGAAAATTTGATAAACCTTTTAGAGGACCATATAAAATTATATCACAAAACGGTGTAAATAGTATTATTTTATTAGATGATAAGAAATATGAAATACATAATAACAATTTAATTAAAGCCAGAAATACGGACTTACAATAAATATCAATAAATAACACAAACCTAAATCCATATATATGTACATAGAAAAAAAAAAGAGAGACGAATAATATTTATTTAAATTTTAGAAATGTAAACAAATATCATTTTTTAAAGGGGAGGGATGTAGTGTAATAACATTCATTCAAAAAGCCACAACCAAAACACTAGAGACAAACAAACAAGCACGTTTTCATTGATACTTAATATCATAGTAAAACGATGTACACAATTTTGTTGTCCCCTTTAGCCAACAAAAGCTAAGTTCAAAGACATCGTTTTGACTACGTTGCTTTGTGAGTGGCACTGAATGTATTTTGTTACACTACTCCCGAATGCAAGTTTGTCATCATTAGAAATGAGACGACTGCCCCAATAATTTAATTATGAGTAGCAGAATGCTGATGCATTCTTATTTGTAATATAGTTTTTAAGAGGGGATATCCCAAATAGATTTGTAATGTAATTTAGGTATAAATAGCTGTAAGAAAATATAAATAAATTAAGTTCCATTTCATACACTGAAGGTGTTTATTTATTTTATTAAACTGCGGCTCTCTAGCCATCCATTTGAAGCGAGCTGCGCTTAAACAGCAAAAGTAGGCAAGAACATTACAAGAGGTCACTTAATAATTCCAACACATATCTTTAAAGGGTGTCTCTTGCTTAATCATGTTCCAGAGTCTTGGAAACAGGTTAGAGTTGTTTTTATCCCAAAGGTGGGAAGGCGGGGCCATGAATCGGCAAAAGATTTTCGCCCGATTAGTCTGACCTCTTTTGTGTTAAAGACCTTAGAACGCATCCTAGATAATCGCATTAGGGAAATTCTAACTATTTCCCCTCTATCAAAATCACAACATGCATACCTCAAAGGCAAGTCTACTGAGACAGCTCTTCACGAGGTTGTGCGCACAGTTGAAAATACATTACATTATAAAGAATATACTTTCTTAGACGTAGAAGGAGCCTTTAATAACGTCCTAACTGAATCTATTCTACAATCCCTCATCGACTTTGGAGTTGATGCTTCACTAAGAGAATGGATAGTATCCATGCTTAGCGACATAGTAATTCAAGCTAAGTTAGGTAATACACAGTCGATCAAATACGTAAACAGAGGAACACCACAGGGAGGAGTTCTTTCTCCTCTACTATGGCTTCTTGTAATGAACAAAATCCTAGTGGAACTTGAGGAAAAATTACGACACAATCATTTTTACGGACGGTTAAAAGATGGAGTGCGGTGTTGGAGCAGGGGTCTTCTCTGAAACACTAAATGTATCTAAGTCACTTCGACTGCCATACCACGCATGCGTTTTCCAAGCGGAATTGTTTGCAATCAAAGAAGCATGCAAGATACTAAAGCAAGATCCAAATCAAAACCGTAATACTGCTATATTTATAGATAGTCAGGCTGCCATCAAAGCCATTGATGCTGCCTCAATATCCTCTAAACTCGTTCAACAATGTCTAGATGAGATTGCAGGCTTTAATGATAGCCTGAAGGTCACTTTGATCTGGGTCCCAGGTCACAGTGGTTTTCAGGGAAATGAAAGGGCTGATGAGCTTGCCAGGCAAGGATCGGCCCTTCACAGCTCACTTGCCGAAGCAGTTAGTATTCCGCTGGGGGCTGTGAAGGGCATTTTCAAAAATGGGCATTCCGCACAATACTCATTGCCGTAGCTGTGGAAATGAAAGGGAAAAGGAAACAGTGACCCACTATCTCTGCTGCTGCCCTGCCTTGGCAAATCCAAGATGCCAATTCTTTGGTCAGTACTTTATTGACAACCTTAACGAACACACTGTTGTGAGCATAAGTAACCTCATTGGCTTTTTGAATGCAACCAAATGGCTATAAACGTAACAAACCATATCAATACCTCACCTCTTCTATGTGTAGATAAAATGGATCAAGAGAACCACATAATTTTTGCAGGAACCTTTTCTCTAGCCGTGTAGGCGGGCTAAGCCTACTGCGGGCATCATGTTTTTCCCTAAATCGAACTGATCTCAACGGAAATTCGGTCCTACCCTAAGCCATCCAGCACCCTGCCTGTTTAGGTTATTAGCGAAGACAGACATATCGGAGCTAACAGCCTGGCATAAAGCCTGGTGGGGGGAATGGGCCACTTCCCTTGAGTGAGGTATCCGAGGATCTCCTTGTCTTCCTATACGGAAGTTGGTAATTAAGGGGATCTACTCCCAACCAAAACAATTTTCAAACCTTATAACATAAATCACCGTAAAAATATCCCACCTTTTCCATTGGCCAAAAAACGGATCAAGAGAGCTACATGATTCCCGCAGGAACCACTTCTTTAGCCGTGTAGGCGGGTTGTGTCTACGGCGGACATCATGTCTTCCCTAAACCGAATCGATCTCACGAGGAAACTGGTTCTGCCCTAAGCCACCCAGCACTCTGCCTGTTTAGGTTTTTGGCGAAGACAGACATATCGGAACTAACAGCCTGGCATAAAGCCTGGTGGGGGGGGGTATGGGCCAGTTCCCTTGGCTGAGGTACCCGAGGATCTCTTTTTTCTCTATGGTAAATGGTAATAAAGGGATCACTTCCCAACACAATTCCAAACCTCAATACAATATCCCAACCTCCACATAATGATAGGTCTCATGAGTTTATGGTATCAAAACGGCGCACCAAGCGCTAATTGGGTTTTTTTTGTATTCTAGTTGAATAGCCGCCATTCCTACCTACTTACCTAGAACGCGTTCCTTCTGAAGATGTTTCATATCAAGAAGCTTCATTAACATCTTCCCAAGCAGAGCTTCTGTCTTTATATGGTATAATTTCTACTGAATTACAGCAAGTTAGCTGTATTAAAAACTTTAAGAATCGAATACTCGATTTAGTATTTTCTTCTGACGCTATTAGTACTGTTGTTCATGAATCTACTTCTGGCATTACTAATATAGACAACTTCCATCCACATTTGGATATATTTCTTGACTTCAGCAACCATCTATTCAAAAACTGTAATCCTCAGTATGGTTCATATAGTCTAAGAGCTAGCGACAAAAATACTTACGTCATTTGATAACGAAAATAGTTAGTCGTATTATCATCTCCCAGCACGTGTGATAAATAATCCGGAAGTCTGCCAAGCCTCCAGTGGTGGGTGTGGCCACCACGCACACTTAAAGTTGATAAAAATTGTATGAGGCTTGTGTGGAAAAAATATGTCGTTTCAAACTAATAATGGGATCTTATAAAAGGACAAAATACAAGCATATTTTACTATGGGGAAGGGGTCTATCTTCACTCGCGCCCATAGAAATGCTCCAGGGCAAATGCAACATTTTAACATTTTCTGATTTATTTATAAGTTAAAATGAGTTTTGCACTTCTTTCGCATTGATTAATTGTTAATTTTTCGTTATTATGATGAAAAAAAAACTTAAAATAAAAAAAAAATTTGGGTTACCCCACTTTTGCATTCACAGCCCCATATAAATTTTAAACTCAAGTAACAAATCCCAAAAAAGATAGCTTGAATTTAACGCATGTAATACCTGAAACTGTCAAATTTATTTTAAAAAGTTAGTCAAAATGTTTAACCTCCCCTTTCCAGAGTTGGGAAATAATGATTACAAAAAAAAATCAAGTACAATTGGATGTAATTGTAATTGAAATATTTTTAATTACAATTACTTGTAATTGTGTTTAAAAAAAATCAATTACAATTTCTTGTAATTGAAAATCTTCCATTAATTGTAATTCAATTACACGAGAGTAATTAGAAAAAAAGTAATGGAGACAAAATTGTAAACTGATTACTTTTTGTAGTAATCATTTCGCAAAATTTTAATTAAATACTCGTTTAGATGAAATACTAATTTTATGGTGTTGAGAGGTTAAACATATTTCTGTTTTTTGTTTTTTAATTCAAGAAGAAACAAAACAATCTCAACATGGAATTAATTCGTATAGTTCTACAAAGGATGTGTAAATAAATAGTTAAATAAAACAAAGAGGATAAATAAAAATGAGCATTTATCCAAATACTCTTCAAGTCCATGTTATTGTTCACATGAAGGTATTATCTATTTCTATAAAAACAAAATGCATTTCTTTAGATAGGTAGGTTTTTGATTATTTCGTGCTATTTTTCTCCACAGTTATTGGTTTCGTGTAAAAAAAAATTCGAGATTGCAATCAAACCTGACATAAAAATAATCGGGAAGGTTAAAAAATAGGATTTGTCATGCATGTCGTCCTTCGGTCTTCCTGTGCCTATGTGATAATGATGTGCGGGTGTTTGTTTACCGAGCAGCAGCCTAGATGGTTTGGCGGATTTTCTTCGAACTTTGAGTAAGTAACACTTTTTGGTGAAATCCAAATTTTCTTATTTTACCATATCAGATTTTTATTTCAAATGGAGCTTAAAGCAATCATCAACATATGAAAGAAAGATTTGCCAACACATATAATGTGTCCCACTGGCTCATCACTTAGTGCAGGTGTAAGTTGTTAGTAATCACAATGGTACAAACACAAAAACACATGCACATAAATACAACATAAATACAATATTACAATACAACACAGAAACAATTGTGATCGTGGAGTTTTTAAATTATTTCTATATAAATTAAAGTCTATCTGACTCTCATTCAAGTTATATATGCTACACTGATTCAATACGGTTCTTATGGATTTCATAAAAAGGAGTCCATACTCGTGAGGCATAGTCAAGATGAGGCCTAACGTAGCAGTTGTACAATGAGAGAGTAACGTACGGATCGTTAAATTCTTTTGCCCTCCGTTTTTTGAATCCAAGCATAGAGTTCGCTTTATTCACAATAAAATTAATATGTTCAGAAAATTCTAGATTATCACTAAAATTTACACCTAAATCTTTGAAACTAAACACGCGACTGATTTTATCTTGAGATATACATCAGCCTGCAGAAGACTGTGATCATTAGGAGATTACATTATTTTATTTAGTGTTTAGTTTTATTTATTTCATCAATCAGTTTCATTGTTTACTATCGATTAAAGCTAATATAAGGCAAGGTATGCATTCGTGCAAAAAAAAAATTGAGATAACAAGCAAACATGACGTTAAGATGATAGAGAGGACGAAAAAAGTGGGTCCGAAAATTCTGTCTCTCTGTCTGGTTGTATCAGCAACTAAAGCCTAAACGGCTGGACCGATTTGGCCATCTACGAAAAAATTCCGATTTTGTGTGCAATAGCGTTCCCGTACTTTTTGGGAAATTTGTTATTTTGAGAGATGTTTTTACCCCCACTCCTTCAAAACTTAAAAGCTTTGAATTTTAGTACAGAAAGTACGGGATCTTACCTCATCCAGAAAAGACATAAATAAAAAAAAAATTATTATAAAATAGGTGGTTTTTTTATTTTTGATTTTCTTAAAGTGTATAAGACATTTCTGATTTTGCTTTAAAATTAATTCAAACATTGAATTTTGAAAAAAAAAACTTATTCATGTAAAATTTTGAAAAACAATTGTTTTTTTTATTTTTTTTTTCCCAAAGTTTGAAGTTTGAAAATTAGTTTTTCAAAAACTATTCTATTTAAATGTAAAATTAAAGAAGCTTTTTTTACTGTTTTATTGTACTATTCATACTAGAATGTCAGTTTTATTACTTGATCATTCTTTATTCCGTAAATTTTCATTGAATTTTTGAACAACAACAATAACTTAAAGGTGCTACCACCATTTGCTTACGAATTTTATTATTCGTTTTTATTTTGGATGGAGATATAGCTATTTCAAGAAGATATTTCTTGCTTTTCAAAAAGGTATAGCAAGTCATTGTAAGAACATAATTATTTTCGTTCGTTTTTAATATTATGTTTTCTTGCCTTCACCAAACCTACTCGCTCCAGCTGTTTTTTGTTTTTGTTTTCATTTTATGTTATCACCTTGTATAAGTGATTGATAACTGGAAAAGCAGGATACTTTGAGGGTGATTATCAGCCGATTCCCTTAGAAATTTGGTGTAGTCAAATGAAATGTTCATTTTAATACGGTCTATCATAATACCGACTTTTTTCAGTGGATGTCTTTTAAATAGATTGTTTTTACTTATCAAATAATTCTAGGCCTTAATATTTTTCTTAACTCCAACGAGTTACATTCATTTTGTTTGTAGTAAAAATGAGTTTAGTCTATTTTGAGATGTTATAGTGCTGTTGAAGGCGAATAAGGAATTTCGTCGATTGACATCCGATTTTTTTAAAAAAAATTTTTTTTAAATAATTAAAAGACAAAGTTCTTTGAATCCTTTTATATATATGATTCACTTAAATTTTCCAACGCAGAATTGTAATGGAATTAATTAAAATATAAGTAATTAATTACGAAGAAAGAAATTACTCAGTGTCTTTCTTCAATTACTTTGAAACATCAATTACTTTTTTTCAATTACTTGTAATGAAAAAAATTTCAATTACAATTAAAAGTATTTGTAATTGGATATTTTCCAATTATAATAAATAATAACATGTAATTGTAGTTGTAAAAAACTCAATTACTAATTACTTGTAAATGTAATTGAGCTTGTAATTAATTACAAAATGTATTCATTATATCCCATCTCTGCCCCTTTCGAACTGTTTTCTATAAACTAACCATACTCAAACGCCAGTAAAACTACACGGCTCCTGAAAGGACTGTTGAGTTGAGGCCTTAGTAAAATATAAATGTCAAGAATCTCTTCGCTCGTCAGTCGTCACCCTGTAATAGGACATTTAGTCCTATTACAGGCCCCTTCGGAACAATTTCGGACAAAAAGAAAGCATCGTTCATCCAAAGATGCATTATTTTAATTAATATTTTGCAACTTCATTATCAATTTACAATTACTGACAGCATTTGTTCCTTATTGTCATTCTTATAACTCATCGCAATAATGTTCACTAATACCTTTATAGACTATGTATGTTGGATTATTTCTGCAAATCGTATAGCCTATACGAAATCGTTCTAATGGGGCCTGTGATAGGGTTGATTATTTCCTTATTAACCAGTTTCAGGCCCCTATTATGATTAGCGAATCGAACGTTCGAATGAAAGCCAACGTTTTTTATTAAATCATTTATTTCATTGTTATTTTCACATCAAAAGGGAAAAGTTTGACGAAAGGAGGTGTTTCTCTATTGGAACGTCGAAAATCGCTTTTCTAATATTAATAAATCTTGGTTTTCTTCATCGTTCGCTTTCAGGCGAACGTTCGATTCGCTAATCATAGGTAATAGGCATTTTAGTACGATTTGGCAAATAAAGAGATAGATAAGATAACAAAGAGCGGGAAGTTATTATTTGTTAATTAATGAGAAAAGTTAACCAAACCAAAGGAGAAGTACTGATTAAGTGTGTTTATTAACTAATGAGTTAAGGAGCGAATAGTGTTTTTTTTTATTAATAGGGCTGTGAGTAGTTATAAGAAAATAAAATAAAAACTTAATAAAAAAAAACAGTTGGCTCAATATACGAAGACAATGTTCTGCTGACCGACAATAGGCCCTACGAATAAAAATGAGATTTTACTTTACCTTGCTCAGTTTGGCGACTTTTGAGAAAATAGCACAAAACGTATGATAAAAGATTTATTAATTCTTATTTGAGTCGGTTAAAGTCTTATTTGAGCATTTAGTTTTTTGAAAATAAAGTTTTGTATGAATAAGACGGGTATTTTCACGAGTTTGATTAAAAATCGATGAGCATGCTTCCGAGGTCAACTTTACTCATTCTAAATTGACATATTTATGATGAATTTATAGTGAAATTATAAAAATCACATTCGAGTAGATACACCATGTTGTGGATGGATATAGAAATGAAATTAAGCAACAGTCTCAACTTACTACACAATCAAATTTAAAAAGCAAACATTTTTTGTCGATATTGCATTTTCAATAAATTTTTTGCGTTTTTTAAGAATGCACTTCGAGGCTTCTTACTAAACCTGCATTCTGAGCATGAGTTATTCGCTAAAAATGCAACGGGAATTAAGTTGAAATGCACTTAACATTAAAATACATCTCAGAGTTATATACCTAAGAGGTAGGTATATCCATAATTCGACAGCGGCTTTGGGTCAATTGGTTCTTTTTTTATAAATATTGATGTAAATTTTAATGTAATTTTTTCACTGCAATGGTTCCATTGGAAATAAAACTAAAGATATCACTGCTTTAAATGCACTTTTTATTTGTTAAAAAATTGTATTGAATGGGCGCATAGACCTTAAAATTCCTTTAGTTCACGAAATTACCCACGTAACCATACATGAAACCCAGTCGTGCATTTATTCATGTTTTGCCTACTTTTGCTTGTCATCTTTCTCTTAATTCATACATATTGTTTTTTGTCGTTTTAGACTGTAACCAAAAACAATTTTAAAAAACACATTTTCCTAGATAAAATTAAAAAAGAATACATACATCATTGCACCATCGTGTTCCACCATATATGCGCAATCTTCTTCACAATTTGTCACCATTAATTTTTGGAATGCTCAAAATAACATTTTTGTTCCCGAAATGACAACAAATAAATGACAGCTAAATAATATTTTAGTGAGTAAAATCTTACATCGAAAATTCGAAATTTAAGTGAGTAGAGTAAAGTGTTTATCTATTTTGCTCAAAGACTTTGCTCGGCTAACAATTTTGGCTGTGAGTATATTCTTATTTTAATATATATGGCCTAATAAAACACAATAATACTCAATGAATTCGGTATTTAACTATGATTTAAAAGTTATTTAATAATTCTTATTGATGTAGGACTCCAGTAAGCCATTCCTTCAAAATATTGTTCAAGCTGCTTAAGTAGTTTACATACTGAAATTTCTGATTCCTATGAGAGGTGAGCCGGAAGAGGGCATGGAGTATAAAGCTCCCAAAATTGGGCTTTTGCGCCTTTACGCTTTAACCACGGAAATAGTGTGTCGAAGCGAAACTTTTTTAGGAATAAACAAAAGCCCATCAAATGTTGTACAATTTTTGTTATGATCTATTTTTTCCAAATATCAACCGTTTCCGAGATACACGCATCGCAAGGGAGAAAAATTACAAAAACAAGTGTTTTTTTATATTTTTCATCAAGCAAGTCTACTTTAAACTGTTAATCTGAAAAAAAAGTCCTTGGATAAAGTTACAGAGAATTAAATTTCTTTTAAAAAGTTACCTATCAAAAATAGATTGTTTAATGCAAAAGACCAAATTCATCTTTATTAGTTTGTTTTACATTTGTAAAATTATAACTTTCTATATTTTATGTAAGGTTAATTTGGTCTATTGCATTAAAAAATATATTTTTAATGGGTAATTTTTTGCACCAAATCTAATTTTCCTTGACTTTATCAAAGAATTTTTTTTTGTAAGATTAACAGTTTAGTTAGACGATATAATGAAATGCTTGATGAAAAATTAAAAAAAAACACTTGTTTTTGTAATTTTTTTTCCCTTGCGATGCGTGTATCTCGGTTGATATTTGGAAACAAGTGATCATAACAAAAATTGTACAACATTCGATAGGCTTTTGTTTATTCCTAAAAAAAATCGCTAAATATTTCCGTGGTTAAAGCGTAAAGCCCCAAAAGCCCACTTTTGTGGGCTTTATACCACTCACCCTCTTCCGGATCACCTCCCAGGAATCAGGACTTTTAGTATGTTGACTACTTAAGCAGCCTGAAAAATATTTTGAAGGAATGGCTTACTGGAGTCCTACATAAATAAGGTATAATACGTTCCCATTAAAAAAAAAAATTAAAATTTTACTTGCTCGAAAATTGTTTAAATGTTGGTAACATAATTATGGAAGCAGCAAGTTGCAAGTGTTGAAATATTTTGAAAACTTGATAAAATAGGCCAATTTTTTAAACCATTTGCCGTGGGTAGTGTGCTACATTTTTAAAAAAATATGATATGTTAAAGTTTACTTACAAAATTTGTTTGAACAATGACTCATTCAAACTTAATTTTTCTTGCGAAACTTACAATAATTATTTTGGATTTCGAGATTGCATTCAGTAGCATGGTTATTAAGGATTACGTAGAAAAAAAATCACTGAAAAATATCAAAACTTGTGACCCAGTACATAAAAATGTGGCCCAGTATCGATTTTCATAATTTTTCTAAGTATTGGTATTATTACGTAACCCAGCGAGATAATTTTTTTTCTTACTATTTGCAGTACGGGTATAACCTACCCTATTACCCGGTACCCGCTTGACGTTGAGTTGCGGGACACACCCTGTATATAAAAAATTAATGTTTTTTTAAAATTATTTTTATTATTTGTCAAAGGTATACATTATTTGTTTTAATTTTAATTTTAAATTTAATGTTAACCATAATATGAAACAAAAATTCCCTAACAAATAAATAAATAAATAAATTAATTAACATTGAACACTTAATTGCAAACAAAAGTTAAAACTAGTATCACAGATTATAAAGAAATGGCGACGATATATATTGCACTGATGTATCGATGTCTTCTTTATGGTTCATCCTCTTTTTATCTTCTGCTGAATGCGTAGGCTTTCCAGAGTATAGCGTGTATTTGTACGTCCTGCTCTGTCTACAATGGTGACACTATCAAAATCTGCGTTATGGTCTTTTTCTAGCATATGATGAGAAAGTGCAGTAGCTGTCTTCTTCTTGCGTATATCAGCCTCATGTTCTGACATTCTCACTCTTAATGCACGTTTTGTTGTTCCAATGTATATTTGTGTGCAGTTCTCATTAGTTTTCCCTTTACATGCAATTTCGTATACTACATCATGCTGTTGTGTTTTTTTTTCGATAGGTGGTTTAGTATTGAAGATGATCGGTTTGTGTACGAATATTGGTTTTTCTTTGTCAAATTCTATTATTTGGTCTTAAGAGTGGTTGTCAGTTAAGAGTAGGACGTAGGTTAGTAAATAGTACATAGAGTTACCAGATTTTATTTTTACTGCTGTTTTTATTAGGTTATTTTTATTTTGTATTTAATCGATTTTCTTATTGATGAGGTCATTAATTATTGTGATCGGGTAACTGTTCTTTCGTAATATTGTTTTTATTTTGTTAGTTTTTTTTTTTTTTGTGAAACACGTTGTCCCTTTGCCCAACACTTTATTTATAAGATATGTGGCTGTGTTGAGTTTATATTTCATTGGTTTCGTGTACCAATCGAAGTCAATTTTATTTTTATTTCTTATTAATTTCACATCAAGGAAGGGGAGCATATTATTGTTTTCTGTTTCTACAGTGAATTCAAGTTTAGTGTGGTATTCGTTAAGTGTTTTTAGTATGTGTCTTTCTTTTTAACAACGGCACCTATGTCATCTATTCTATGGCAGACGACAGTGTGGTAGACCATGCTTGCGCTGGAGAGATGGCGTAGACTAGGACGCCCGGAGACTTGGGGTGCGCAACTGGATGGCGTCGGCTCGAGACCGGGACTTGTTGAAGGAGGCCAAGACCGGACCCCGGTTGTCGAGCCGATGATGATGACCTATGTCATCTACATATTTTGCAATGAATTTAATTTTTGTGATAGACTTTTTTTAATTTGTCTATTGTTTCTGTTATGTAACATAAGCTTATATGAATTGCATTATTAGTAGCATATTTTCTAGTACTACTGTACTTTACATTAAACAGTAGTACCAACTTATTATCATAGATATTTCTATGTCAAGTGAACTTTATTCAACGCTAATGTTGAATAAAGTTGTATTTTGTAACTTGGAAGTCAGCGTGTTTACTTCAGTGGCGACGAGGATTTTTTTAATTTTCACGAACTTGCGATTATTGAACATTAATTATAAAATAAGGAAACCGTTGTAAAATGGACCTGGATGCTCTAAGAGATATCTTGGGATCACAACGTGAATGTATGGAACGGATATTAACGGATCAACATACATGGTTTACGGAGAACACGCAGCGAACTCAGGCATCAAGTGCTCCAGTGGTCAACCATTTCCAGCTTATAAAAAGAAAGATAACTGGAAAACATATGTCAAGCAAATGGAACAGCACTTTGAGGCAGGCCAAATATTGGACGATAATCAAAAACGCGCATTTTTTCTTTCCTGGGTCGGAGCAGATAATTTTGAAATACTTCAAAAAAAAAAAAAAATATACGGCATAGAAGATGTGACTTCCAAAAGTTTCAAGGATCTAACTGGTAAGCTAAGTGAACACTTTACCTCTAAAATTCATGTACTTGCAGAGAGATATCAATTTTATAAAACTGTTATGAAGCCAGGCCAGTCATATGCATCCTGGGTGGCAGATCTTAGAGGTGTGGCGCGTAATTGTCTTGTTAAAATCATTAAAAACCGACCAATATAATAAGTACACGATTTTAGTCAACTAAAATGCTGACACGCTGGGAATCGGATTTTCTGCTTTTCCCACATAACATCAGTGTTGATCATTTTTTGTATACTAATTAATATTAGGTTTATTATATCATCACAATACCTATTTATGTATATCCCAATCCCCCCAAAACGCGTGAGACCAGACACACAAAATGTATAATAATAATAAAAGGTTAACGTCTTGTCTCACGCGTTTGAAACCCAATCCTCTAGCTGCCCGTTCGATTGGGTACATATTTTTCACAACTATGACTTGGCGAGAAATGTGTACCTAAAGTTCGTGGCAGTTGCTTCTACAATTCCATCCGTTAACGACAGTTTAAACACAATCCATTAACATTTTTACATTTCTTAAGATAAAGAATTTTGAAAACAAAATAAAATACATTTTGAAATAAACATTGGCGACCGTGAGGACATAACTAAAAAGAGTTTAGTGGCCTGTAAAACAAACTATAAAAAAAAAAAAATAAAATAAAACGAACTACATATCAGTTCTTAGTGTGTTGTTGTTAGTGAAGTGAATTTAAAATAAAAAAAAAAAAAAAATATATAATCATAAACATGACATTATCGATGGAGCAACTCGCCGATCACCAAGAAAAAATTGGTAAGGAGATAGTCGTTCTCGCCAGGAACTATGGAAAAGATGGTGCTGCGAGAAAAACCTTGATATATCTTCAACAAAGGTGGAAAACCCTGGACGAACTTTGGGAAAAATTTGATAACGCAGACAGCGAAATCAGAGACAATCATCCGGACGTTCAGAATCATGAGTATTTCACCAACGAGTATTTTGACCAAATAAACAAAATATACACAATTATGAAAGACGACATAATGCGTCGACTCGAAGCTGAGCAGAAGGATGAGCAGACGGAGCCACCATCAGGACCGAATGCAGAACAGCCAATTGCAAGGCCTTCAACGTCGGATACGTCCCAAGCAGGACAACCATCAGAAAAGTCCCAAGCAGGACAACTAGCATCGTCCTCAGCAGGACTATCAACCGGGGTATCTGACCATGGAAAATAAATTTCGATTGATTGCTAAAATTTATCAAGCATCTCTCAACAAGTGCTCCATGGATTTGAAAAACATTTCTCCGCAAGAGTATATCATCAAAACAAAAACTCTTACGCGTAATTGGGAGGAGTTAACAGCGGCATATCAACGACTTGGGGACGGTGCAGATGCAGTGGACATAGAGCTGTATTTTGACCTCCAAGAACAACTCGATCTCAAAATATCATGTCTACCAAGTGCTTCTGCACTGAATGAAACCACCAATGCTTCAATGCAGTCGGCAGCAATAAATCTGCCGAAAATAGAGATACCAAAATTCGATGGAAGCTATCTCAATTGGCCAGTTTTATGATTTATATACACAAATGGTACACAAGCAACCTATCTCACCAGCTCAGAAGCTTTATTTTCTGAGAGCTAACGTCGCCGGAGATGCCCACAGTTTAATTCAACACTTTCATGCAACGGACAGCAACTATGAGGTGGCATGGAAAACACTGGTGGATAGATTTAACAACAAACGGTTATTGTTAACCGCTCAGCTCAACAGGCTGCTTCAACAATCTAGTGTAGTAGATAACACTAAAAGTTTAAAAAGGCTGCATGATACAACCAAAGAAGTGTTGCAAGCCATTAACAATCTTGGCTATGACACCACAGGATGGGACCCGCTACTTGTCCATATGCTATCAGAAAGAATATACAAGGACACAAGAATGCTATTCGAAGAATCCCTTGATGCACCGAGAAGCTGTCCAACAATGAAGCAGCTTCTAGAATTCTTAGAAGGAAGGTTCCAGACCCTAGAAGCTGTGAGCCGAGAGGACAAAAGGAAAGTGGCGGTGACGGTAACCGAGAAGCCAAGGGAAGTTAATTTTAAATTATGTGTATTTTGCAAGTCAGTTAATCATAAGATATTTAATTGTAAAAAATTTCTCAATCTTTCAGTAGAAGAACGGAATCAGGGGGTGCGAAGGCTTCAACTCTGCACCAACTGTCTTCAAGCAGGACATCCTATTTCAGCGTGTCAGCTGAGAAATTGCAAAACTTGCGGCGGTAAACACAACACCTTGCTGCATTATACGACTTCTAAAGCAGCCGAACCCAAGCAACACTTAAGTGGTAAGTCGTGTACTTTTCATATTGGTCGGGGGGATGAACTCCCATCAGGTTCATCGGGTAATACTTCATTAGGGGTTAGCACACAAAGACGCCAAGTTCATCTTGGTACCGCCATTGTAAATCTCATAGCTGAAAATGGTATGCGAATTCCATGCAGAGCTATGCTCGATTCTGGATCTCAATTACATTTCATTACAGCATCTATAGCTCAGCAGCTGGGCTGTAAAAAGCGGAGAATGGATATTCCAATAAGTGGAATCGGGGGTAAAGAAGATCATTCCAATTTTATCATTGACGTCTCAATAGAATCAAGAACCTCTTCATATAGGTCAACTATTGAGGCAAGCATCATGCCAAAAATTAGCGATTACAAAGCAACCTTTAATACAAATTTACGAAATTGGGTACTGCCTCCGAATATCATTCTTGCTGATCCAGGATCTATTGATTCGCACCGTATCGATTTGTTGATTGGTGCCGAAATTTTCTTTGATCTTCTGTTACCAGGAGAATTCAAAGTTGCAGCAAATATTCCTATTTTGCGAAACAGCAAATTAGGTTGGCTAATAGCAGGTAGCGCCATGGACACAGTTCCAAAATCCTTCTGTCATCAAGTGACAAAACCGACCCTAAGTTCATTAGATAAACTTGTCCGATCATTTTGGGAAAGTGAATCTTTTGAAGGCGAATCAAAGGTATATAGTGAAGAAGAATTCAAGTGCGAAGAGCATTTTAAAAATAATGTGACCACCACAGCAAATGCTCAATTTGAAGTTCGACTTCCTTTTAAACACGATCCTACTAAATTACTAGGAAATTCTCGTCAAGTAGCCACTAAGCGTTTTTATTCATTGGAATGAAAACTTGAACCTAACAATGAATTAAAGGAGTCCTATGTAAAATTCATGAACGAATATGAACGTTTAGGTCATATGAGCCCAATATTGTCAGAAAATGACATACCAAAATCAAATTTTTTCCTTCCACACCACTGTGTGCTTAAACCTGAGAGTTCTTCAACGAAACTCCGGGTAGTTTTTGATGCTTCTGCAAAAAGCACTTCGGGCCATTCACTAAATGATGACCTTATGGTTGGTCCAACAGTCCAATCTGACTTATTTTCTGTCATTTGCAACTTCAGATTGCATCAGTATGTATTTACTGGGGATATAAGCAAAATGTATAGACAAATATTAATCAACCCAAATGATAAGGCTTATCAACTTATATTATGGAGGGCTGACATTAACAGTCCACTGAAAACTTATCAACTTAACACAGTAAAGGAATGGCACCCGCATCTTATTTAGCAACAAGATGTTTAGTAAAGTTAGCTAATGACTTTCAGGATACATATCCCAAAGCATCAGCGACTATTTTAAATAACATTTACGTTGATGATTGCTTTACAGGCGCAGCTTCCATCAATGAAGCCAAGATGCTACTCGAGGAGACTGTTTCCTTATTAAAGCAGGGTAATTTCGATCTCACCAAATTTTGTGCAAACGATCCGCTTATTTTAAAGGACATTCCTGAGGAAAACAAGGAGAAAATGTTAACCATTTACCAATCAGAGGTAATTAAAACTCTTGGTTTAATCTGGGAACCAACGTTAGACAAATTCAAATTCGTGTATAATTTTAAACCATTTACCAGCAATGAAAACTTGTCTGATTTGGCTAGATTTTTTGATCCATTGGGTCTTCTAGGACCAGTTATATTGCTCGGTAAAATATTTCTTCAAGAACTATGGAAATTAGAATATACTTGGGATGAAAATTTGCCAAATGATAGAGCCTCAAAATGGTTTAACTACTTATCTCAATTTTCAGAAATACAAAAATTAAGCATACCGCGATTCGCTTTAATTGATTCTGCGGACACAATTGAGGTACATGGATTTTCAGATAGCAGTCTAAATGCTTTTGGAGCATGCATATATTTGAAATCCATTGACAAAACTGGCAAGATTTGTACTCAATTGTTGTGTTCAAAATCTCGTGTTGTTTCTTTAAAAACAATAAGCATTGCTAGATTAGAATTACAAGCGGCCGTGTTATTAGTAGAATTAGCACAAAAAATAATGCGCACTATCCCTAAAAAAATTGACACAGTTCAATTTTATACTGACTCCACAACAGTATTGGCATGGGTAAAATCACCGTCATATACCTGGGAGACATACATTGCTAATCGTGTAGCGAAAATTCAAGCTATAACGGAACTAAAGCAATGGAATTATGTAAGAGGGGAGGTGAATCCGGCCGATCTTATATCACGGGGACAAGGGATGCTGGATTTAATCGAATCCAAAGTTTGGTTTGAAGGACCGGAATTCTTGAAAGAACCATTTAATATAAAAATGGATTACACAACTCCCATCGAAGTCCCTGGGCTTCGAAAGGTAAAAACTGTTTTGTTAAGCTCACAACAAATGAACTTTTTTACCTCTATACGACATAAAAACTCATTCTACACTTTGCAAAAAATATTCGCATATATTTATAGGTTTTTTATAAATTGTAAAAGGCGCATACATACGAATAAAAGCACTGGTGAGTTGACTGTAGAAGAGCTTCAAAACGGAACAGTTTGGATCTTGAGATTCACTCAGATGAATGCATTCCCTGACTATTACGTTGCACTCTGTCATGACAAACCTCTCAACATTAACTCTAAAATAAATTCATTAAGTCCATATTTTGATGAAACTACAAAATTAATACGTGTAGGAGGAAGACTTAAAAATTCTAAAATTCCTATCGGAGCTAAAAATCAAATATTGCTTCCTAAAAATCACATAATAACAACACTGTTGCTGGAACATACTCACAAAGAATATTTACATGCATCCCACAGAACACTTATATCAATTTCCAGACAACAATACTGGATCTTAAGTGCAGGCATAGAAGCACGTAAAGTTCTTTCCAGATGTGTGAAATGCTTTAGAGCAAAACCCAAGTCCATAGACCAATTAATGGGTAATCTACCCAAAGAGAAAGTAGTGCCTTCTCGCCCATTCTATTACTCTGGGGTAGATTTCTGTGGTCCAATAAAGACTCACTACAAAGTTCGAGGAAAGGCTCCAACAAAGTCGTATTTGGCAGTATTTGTTTGCTTTTCTACAAAAGCAGTTCATATTGAAGTAGTTGGAGATTTAACAACTGAGTCCTTTATTAACTGCTTAAAGCGATTTGTTGGTAGAAGAGGTGTATGCCACACTATATTTTGTGATAATGCCACAAATTTCGTCGGCGCCAAAAACCAATTAAAGGACTTGAAAGATTGGTTTAATCTTTCTGAAACACAATCCACAATCAATTTGAGTTGTTTAAGGTCGGGAATCAATTGGAAACACATCCCACCTAGATCACCCCACTTCGGAGGTCTTTGGGAAGCCGCAGTAAAATCGGCCAAAACATTGTTGTTAAAGTTCTTAGGACAGGCATCTCTCACCTATGAGGATCTTCTAACTGTCGTCATTCAAATTGAATCTATTCTCAATTCACGCCCACTCACTCCTATTTCATCAGACCCAAATGACTTGGAGTCTTTAACTCCAGGTCACTTTCTTATCGGTACTCCATTGACATCGCTTCCAGAACTTGACGTTAGTAATCAAAACATCTCAAGATTAAACAAATTTCGTCAGATTCAGCATATCCAACAGCACTTTTGGCAAAGATGGTCAGCTGAATACCTCCACCTTCTTCAGCAGAAGTTGAAGTGGAAGGTACAGTCACAAAATCTAGAGGCTGGAACAATGGTAGTGATAAAGGATCCAAACCTGCCTCCAATGAAATGGAAGCTGGGTCGTGTATCCGAAGTTGTCAAGGGTACTGATGGATTAGTGCGAGTGGCAAGCGTCAAAACTGAAACTGGTATTTATCAACGGGCAATTCACAATCTATGTCCCTTACCAATTGACAATCAATGTGAAGTAAATCCATCCGAATCTGAGAAAAATGAATCCAGACGCATATTAAGAAGTGGTAAATCCATTCGCAGTGGTTTACTATCAATTGTTCTCGCCATTTTCTTGTTATTACCCTTCGTATCAGCTTTAGATGAACCAGTTAAAATGACCAAGTTTCAAGATGCCGCAGGTATATACTTCGAAGATATCGGTAGTGTTAGCACTGTAAGCAGCTTTTGGAACATTTATGTCTATTATAATTTATCATCATATTGGCAAGAGATTGGAGAAGTAAACTCTTATCTCAATCGCATTGATGAAAAATGTTCAAATGAACTGAGAAATAATCCATATTGCTTGCCCACTTTGATCACGCTTCGACACAGAATGTCATCAATAGAGCAAAATAACGATCTTATCCACAATTATCACACCTCGAATTACAAACAGATTAGAATTGCTAGATCTCCTTTCAATTTTATAGGAAACGTGGCGCATACTCTGTTTGGAGTACTTGACCAGGATGATGCTAAAGAAATAGCAAACCAAATTTCTATGGTTCATCAGGATGAACAACATCTTTCCAATCTTTTAAAAAAACAAGCTTCAATTGCAGATTCAACCGTTAATCTTTTAAAACGGAGCAGTAAGCAACTTAATCAACAATATGGACACCTTAGAAACATTTTTGAGAAGGCTTTTAACGGCATTGAAAAACAACAGGAAATCACTGATATCAATCAACAGGTTTCTGCACTAACATCCTATTTAATTTTGATCATAACAAATCTTGAAAAAATACAAGATACTTTACTTGATGTACTTCTCAGTCTAAACAATGCAAAATTCAATCCTTATTTTATCTCACCCACACAATTTATTGATCAACTTCAACTAATAAGAAATAATTTACCACCTCACCTTAATCTTCCCAAAGCATCTGTTCTGGATATGTTCAAAGTATCTTCAGTCAAAGGACGTAGTTTAAACGACTCAATAATTTTTGAAATGATGATTCCTTTAATTGACAATCAAGAATTCCAACTTTTCAATCTTATTCCTTTTCCAATTTACAAAAATGGCTCAAGCTTTTTAGTGGAAGTATCATTTCCATACTTTGCCGTAACTTCAACAAGAGATAGATATTTCTCACTAACTGAAAATGAATTACTTTCATGTAAACATTTTTCAACAAAACATTTTATATGCAATCGCCAAATACCGACCAAGATTCATCAAGGCAATGGTTATGATTGCGAAATATCCTTATTAAATCATTTTAATGATGCACTTGTTAACTGCCCATTAAAAGTTTCCCATCTCTATGATCAATGGATCAGCCTGAGAAATTCAAACAGCTGGATATTCTCTCTAGCGGACACAGAGACTGGTCTTCTTGTATGTGAAGGAAACACTAAAAGCTTAACTTTAAGTGGCAGTGGTATAATAGAATTTTTAAGACCGTGCACCTTAAAGCTACCGACCGTCATTATAAATGGACGAGTGTTCAGCAACAGCACCTTAAACAATTCATTTGCGCCATCCATACAAGTTTTCAAATCAGTTGAAAAAAACGCACCACCCCAAACTGCTATTGCATCCTCTATTAATGCAACAATTGATGAAGAAATAAGGAATATAAAAAGCAAAATCAGTGACGTAATCCAAGGTTTAGATAAAGAAACGGAGTCAGATAACGCCAACATTCATGACTACCATCACTACGGTATAAGTTCGTTTTTATTTATAATCCTAATAGCATTTATCTTATTTTACATATATAAAACAAGGAAACCTACCCCGCAACCTAGACGAAATACATCTCGTTTCGAGGTAGAAACACCTTTTTAGAGTTTTTTGAGGGTTTTGAACCCTCAAAGGGGGGGAGTTTGTTAAAATCATTAAAAACCGACCAATATAATAAGTACACGATTTTAGATAACTAAAATGCTGACACGCTGGGAATCGGATTTTCTGCTTTTCCCACATAACATCAGTGTTGATCATTTTTTGTATACTAATTAATATTAGGTTTATTATATCATCACATTACCTATTTATGTATATCCCAATCCCCCCAAAACGCGTGAGACCAGACATACAAAATGTATAATAATAATAAAAGGTTAACGTCTTGTCTCACGCGTTTGAAACCCAATCCTCTAGCTGCCCGTTCGATTGGGTACATATTTTTCACAACTATGACTTGGCGAGAAATGTGTACCTAAAGTTCGTGGCAGTTGCTTCTACAATTCCATCCGTTAACGACAGTTTAAACACAATCCATTAACATTTTTACATTTCTTAAGATAAAGAATTTTGAAAACAAAATAAAATACATTTTGAAATAAACATGTCTTTTTACGTGCACAAGTCAAACTTACGGTAATAATTCTTATGTAGACAACATGATACGAGATATGTTGGTATTATATACACCACACGACAGTGTTCGCACTCATCATCATCATCGGCTCGACAACCGGGGTCCGGTCCTGGCCTCCTTCAACAAGTCTCTCCACCTATCCCGGTCTCGAGCCGACGCCATCCAGTTGCGCACCCCAAGGCTCCGGGCGTCCTGGTCTACGCCATCTCTCCAGCGCAAGCATGGTCTACCACGCTGTCGTCTGCCATAGAATGTACCACAAAGAACTTTCCGAGCAGGTTCCTCTTCGCTCAAGCGAGCTAGGTGCCCTGCCCACCGAAGTCTACCGAGCCTAATTTTTGTCACGATATCTGCTTCAAGGTAGATTGCGTACAATTCATGATTGTACCGTCTCCGGAATCGTCCTTCCTCACATATGGGGCCAACAATTCTCCTTAAGACTTTTCTCTCCAACGCGGCTAAGAGGTCAGAGTGCCTTTTGCTAAGCACCCATGTCTCGGATCCATATGTGAGTACTGGCAGGACCATGGTCCTATACAGCAGTAGTTTTGAAGTTATGGTGAGATTTCTGGATTTGAAGAGCTTTGACAGACTGTAGTAGGCTCTGTTGGATTTGAGAAGCCGCCCGCGTATTTCTTCTTCTATATTGTTATCGGCTGCTACTATTGACCCAAGGTATTTAAAGGATTGCACCACTTCAAATTCGTGCTCCGCTACCTTGATTGTTTGACCAACTGTTCCTCTCGCATTCGACGCCACCATGTACTTTGTTTTACCTTCACTAATGTGCAGCCCCAGATTTTGTGCCGCCTGCTCGATCTGGATGAAGGAATCGTGTACAGCTTGCAGACGACATCTTCCGATGATGTCGATGTCGTCTGCATAAGCCAGTATCTGGCTGGACCTGTTGACGATGGTCCCTCTTGTTGCCGTGCCAGAGTCACGGATTGCTTTCTCCAACGCCAGGTTGAAGAGGAGGCAGGCCAAACCATCCCCTTGTCGGAGTCCATTAAAGATGTTGATTGGTCTGGATAGCAATCCGGCTATTTTTACTTGGCTTGTTACGTTTGTCATGGTCAACCTACATAGTCGTGTCAATTTATTTGGGATGCCGAATTCTCTCATGGCTTTGTAAAGTTCTACCCTGGCTATGCTATCATAGGCGGCCTTAAAGTCTATAAACAGGTGGTATGTTGGGATGTTAAATTCTAGACATTTTTCCATCGCCTGCCTAAGGGTAAAGATCTGATCAGTTGTTGATTTGCCTGGAATGAAACCACACTGATATTGTCCGATGATGGTTTTAGTGTATGGGGTTATCCGGTCTTGTAGGATAGAGGAGAGTATCTTATAGGCGGTACTCAACAACGTGATACCTCTATAGTTGCTGCACGTTGTGACATCTCCTTTCTTATGTATGAGGCATATTATACCTTTTCGCCAGTCTTCTGGCATTTCTTCATGCTCTCACACGTGCACTATAATATCATGAATTGCCTGACGTAGAGCTGGCCCACCGTGATGAAATAATTCGGCTGGTATACCATCAGCTCCCGGGGCTTTGTTTTTCTTTAGCCGGTCTATAGCCTTCTCAACCTCTTCTATGCTTGGTGACGGCAACATAGGGTATTCGTCTTGAAGCAGTGGAGCCTCCACTTCTGCAGTGAGTTGACCATTTAGCAATTCATTAAAGTACACTTCCTATCGCTCCAGTATGCTTTGTGGATCGGTGATCAGATTTCCCTCTCCGTCCTTGCAGTATGTGCAGCGTGGTGTGTACTGCGTCATGTTTCGGACGGATTGGTAGAACTTCCGCGCCTGGTGCGGACCTCGCTCTCGGCTTTTTTCTATTTCACAGATTAAGTTCTTCTCCCAGGCTGATTTTTTCTGTCTGTGAAGCCGTTTTTCTATTCTTCTGAGCTCTTTATATTCTTCTTCGCGTGCCCGCGTTCTATGAGATTGTTGCATTGCTCGGTACTCAACATTCTTACGTTCAGTCGCTAGCTTGCATTCATCATCAAACCAGTCGTTCCGATTTCTACGACTGCTGCCTAAGATGGAGTTGGCAGTACTAATGACAGTATTCTTAAGGCGTGTCCACTTCTCATCTACGCCCAGCATACTGGCCCCAGGACTTACTCTCCCTAAATCAAGCGATTCTAGGGCGAGTCCTAACGCATTACCAAAGGTGTTACTGGCATTTTCATTGCGCAGGGCAGCCGTGTTGATTCGAACTTGATCGGCGGATGCAATACGTCTTCGCAAGGCAATCCGCGATCGGAAGACCATACCAACAAGATAGTGATCCGAGTCGATATTGGCGCCTTGGTACGTTCGTACCGTCATCAAGTTCGAGTAGTGGCGACGGTCTATCAACACGTGGTCTATTTGGTTACGAGTGACTCCATCAGGTGATACCCAGGTGGCTTTGTAGATATCTTTTCGCGGGAACCTGGTACTCGCAACGACCATGTTTTTCGATGCTGCCAATTCTAAGACTCGAAGTCCATTGTCATTAGTGTTCTAATGCAAACTATGGGTGCCTGCGTAATGCCTGAATACCGGCTCCCGACCTATTTTTGCGTTCAAATCCTCAAGGATGATTTTTACGTCATACCTTGGACAGGCATTGAGGGTCCTCTCGACTTGTTCGTAGTAAGTCTCTTTTTCTTCGTCTGAGGACTCCTCCGTAGGTCCGTGAACGTTAATGAGGCTAATGTTCGTAAATTTGCCTCGCACGCGAAGGGTGCATAGCCTTTCGCTTATAGCGTTAAAGCCGATGATGGTAGACTTCATTTTTTCGCTGACTAGGAAGCCTACCCCGAGCACATGGTGTTTTGTATGACAGCTGTAGTATACGTCATATTCTTTCTTCTGTAAAACACCATTCCCTGTCCATCTGATTTCTTGAAGTGCTGTTATGTCAGCTTTATATTTTGACAGGGCATCAGCTAGCTGCTGAGCAGCTCGAGCTCTGTAGAGCGATCGTACGTTCCATAAGAAAATTCGTAAATCGTTTTGCCGTTTTCGTTGCATAGGTTGTCGTCGTGAGATCAGTCCGTTTCCGAGGCTTGTTGTCGGTCTCGTAATTCTAAGTTTTACGGAACAGGGAATTAACCTGTTGCCAACCTGAGGAACCAGCCTGATCATATTAGCCAAACCTTTTTTTAAAAGGCTTGTTACTAGCGGCCGCCGCGAAGAGGCTATGATCACACTTCCATCAGTCCCGAATAGTTACGGCACGTGCATGTTTTCGTATGCTACATGTTATTCCCCCTATTCGTCTGATGGCTGACCGCCAAAACTCGAAGAAGTACTCGAAATCGCGAGTGCATTTGAGACGACTCAACAAACGTTTTCCGCAATTTCAGATAACAATAATATTGTAGAAGTTGACCACCTGCCAGTAGCTAACGGGAATCAAAATTGCCGTTCAGATTCACAAACGCAATCAGCACATAAGTCTTGCCTTAACTGTAAACCACAGTAAAAATGAGTGTCGTCAATTCAAGTCAATTTGTCGAAGATGCAAAAAAGCAGGGCATTTTGAAGCGGTGTGTATGTTAGGAGGAATTGGTGCAGGCGGAATGCAGGAAAAGGCAAGCAGCAAAAACAAAAATCGTAGAAGTCAATGGTCTCGCAAGGGCTCTTACCGCCAGAAAAAATCTCAAATGCAAAACAGATCTCCATCGATTGCTGCAGAGACTACATTGTACTGAATTAGTACAATCACACAATCGTGTAGAATTTGGTTCAACGTCTGGCATTATGGTCAAGCTAGATGTTAATGGAAAGATGATGACGTTTCAAATTGATATGGGTGCATCGTGCTCCCTAGTTGGACAGGAGGGTTATAATCAATTGGGTAAGCCTAAATGTTCGTCTACCAACAAAGCGCTGAAGGCTTATGGTGGATCACCACTATCTATTATGGGAGAATTGGGAAGGGGCCATCCCAAAATTTGTTCGGGAGCGATCAATTCCATATGCACTACTGGAGGATACTAAGAAGGAAATCGATCGACTGATTGCAGCTGACATACTGAAACAAGTCCATCGTACGCAGTGGGCATCTCCTGTAGTAATAATGCAGAAGGTCATTGGAGGGATAAGGATCTATGGAGATTTAAAATCGAGTGTAAATCCCCAGCTTATTGCTAATCGACATCCTATACACACATTCGTGATATTTTCCATACTCTGCGTGGAGGGAAGATGTTTACAAAAATTGATTTATCGGACGCTTATCTGCAAATCGAATTGGACGACATGACAAAAGAGTTGGCTGTAATCAACACACCTTTTGGACTGTACCAATATCAACGGTTACCATTTGGAATTTGCAGTGCACCGGGGGAGTTCCAAAACATTATGGAGCAACTGTTTGCCGACCTTCCTGTAGCTGTGTATTTGGACCACATCGTCGTTACGGGTAGAGATGACTCGGAGCACTTGCAGACATTGAAAGAGGTGTTTAGTCGTCTGGAAATCAATGGTTTTCGGTGCAACAAACAAAAATGCCCCTTTGCTAAAGAAACGCTACCTCTGATCTTGGCTACTGACGCATCCAGCTACGGCATTGGGGCTGTGATATCGCACAGATATCCGAATGGGACGGAGAACCCAATAGCTTTTGCCTTAAAAACACTGGATAAGCATCAGAAGTTATACAAGCAAATCAATTCCAGAAATGACGATGCGCCGCCTTCGCAATTGGGCCCTAACGCTTATGGCCTATGATTATCAATTCAAATACCGATCAACATCTAAGCATGGGAATGCTGACGCGTTAGCACGCCTGCCAGTTGGTCCTGATGCAGAGTTTGACAAGTTGGAAGTTGAGAATCTTGAAGTGAATCTAATCGTAGAAGACCTGGAATCAACCCCATTGAATGCTGAGACAATTCGCAAACACACTTTAAAGGATAAAGTCCTCAAGAAAGTTGCCGCGCACATAAAGTATGGATGGCCTACTAGGCTGACAGGTGAAGAAGTTAATGTGAAACCCTATTTTGATCTTAAGTTTGCTTTAACAATTGAAGATAATGTTATCATTCTTAGTGCCGATTGCGAGCGAGTCGTAGTTCCGGAATTGATGCGAACTAGAGCGCTTAGATACATACACGAGGGTCACTGAGGATTTCTAGGATGAAGCGACTGTCCCGGCAGTATGTCTGGTTCCCAGGCATAAATCAACAAATCGATAAAAATGGTAGCGGGATGTGCCATCTGTCAAGAAGCTGCACCCGATCCAAAACGGGAGCACAGCAACTGGCCTTCGGCTGATGAAGCGTGGGAGAGGATACAGTTGGACTTTTCTGGTCCATTTTTTAACAAAATGTAGCTCATTTGTATAGACTCCCTCTCGAAGTTCCTGTATGTGGTGTCGATGTCAGCAATAACCGCCGAAGCAACGATTAAGGCAATCCATGCAATTTTAGCGATAGAAGGACTTCCTAAAGCAATGGTTACGGACAATGGCACACAATTTACTTCGCAATTATTTAAGGAATTCTGCGAATTCCACTCAATACAACACTACATAACTGCTCCTTTTCACCCGGTATCGAATGGCCAAGCAGAATGGTTTGTTCGGACATTCAAGAAATCGTTTAAGAAGAACATGGCAAAGAAGAAAAACTCCGAGATGGTTCTCAACTCACTTCTTTCGACTTACCGATCAACTCCTAACGAAATTGCACTGAAGAGTCCAGCCAAATTTCTTCATGGTCGGAAGTATCGAAATCTTCTATTGTGCTTTGTTCCAGAAGGAAAGACGAGCAAATTGACAACTTTACTCCCAGGTTCTATTTTTCGCAGGAGGTATTGGTACGCGAGTATTTAAGAGCAAAGAGGTGTCAAAAGGAGTTATAAAAGACGTGCTGGGAAACAAAATGTATGGAGTCCAAACACAAGGTCGATATTTTAGGCGTCACCAAAACCAGATACGTCCCTTGAAGTATCAGTTGGGAAATGAGGTCACGCTCATGGTACCCTCCCAGGTTGCGGACAATCTAACTGAAGAAGCGAGGGAACGTCTTTATAAACAGGTTGGCGAACGTGATTGCTTAAATACTCAAGTGGATGGAGCAGTAGCCATCCCAAATGAAGATGCGATCTTATTTCCTGATCCTTTGAGGCAACCAGGTTCTTCAAGTGAGGTTCTTCATCCAGCAGGTCCACTAGAGCCAAGAAGATCCAAGCGCATAAAAGAAAGAAGATAAAGATTCCAAACTTAAGGCTGGAAATTGCGGCACGTTAAATAGTGTCCATGGAGATGTTATGTAACATAAGCTTAAATGAATTGTATTATTAGTATCATATTTTCTAGTACTGCCGTACTTTACATTAAACAGTACTACCAACGTATTATCATAGATTGTTCTATGTCTAGTGAATTATTAGCGTTGAATAAAGTTGTCTTTTGTAACTTGGAAGTCAGCGTGTTTACTTCAGTTTCATTCAGTAAGTTATGAAGAACTATATCAGCTATTGTAGGGGATAGAGGATTACCCTTTGGCATACCAAACGTTTGATTATAAAAGGTGTTTTCATGTTTAAAATAGTTGTTATCTGTCAGACAAAATTGTAGAATTTGTAGAAAATGTTTTTTGGGGATGTTTGTGATTTTTTTTTTTTAATTTTCCATTTTTGTATTATTATTTTAGTGGCATTTATGTTGGCATGTTCGTAAAAAGTGAAATTACGTGAAATGAAACTAATGAATTATCTTCATTTTATTCAATCTCTTGCATTTTTTCTTTGAGTTTGAAAGAATTCTGTACATTAAATTCTTCACAGATTATATTTATAAGAATTTTTCCGGCATATTTCGATAGGTTGTAGCATGGAACATTTGTAGATGATGCTATTGGGCGTAGAGTTAGTTTGGGTTTGTGGATTTTAGGAAGTCCGTTTTAAACTGGTGCTGATGCGTTAGAACAGAAAAGCTTGAATTTTTGTCGGAATCAATGTATTTCTGTTTAAATAAGTCATTAACTAAGTTGTTGTTCATAGTATTTATGTGTTTTGTCGGCAAGGAGTTCCTACATTTTATTACTGTATTCATCCCTATACATAATGATCGTGTTTATTATTTCATTTTTATGTCTTTTTATAATGTTTTTGGTAATTTCAAAGGTTTTGGTTATAAATTTTTCTTTAGGTGTATTTTTAATTTTTCTTTTAAATGTTATTATTCTATTTGATAATTTTGATCTGGCAATGTCTTTTATTTTGACATCTTCTATTGTTTGTATTATATATTCAGCAACGATGTGTATTGGGGAAAAATTAGCTTTGGTAATCGGTAGAGCAAATTTCTTACCAAGAGAGAGAAGTCATTGACTTTCTTTTGGAAAATCAACTTGAGTTTTATTCAGAACAAGTCCTCATTGAAAATGATACCAAAATCATTTATCTGGTTTTCTTTTAAGTTATTAAATTTTGAATTTTGTGAAGTGTGATTTCATAGTATTGGAGAAACAAATTTAAAAGAACAAGAATATGTTGAATTCGACAAAGGGAAAGTTAAAAGCAGAACAGTCGATGAATTTTATTCAAATAGAAATTAATTTTTGGCATACCCGAGCTATGCCAGGAGGGTCAGCTAGTATATATACAGGGTGATTGGTTTAAGGTGCAATTTTGAAAAAAAAAAAATTAAACAAAAATTTTAAACTAATTTTGTCAAAATTTTATGTAATTAACTATTATTTTTATTTTCAAAATTCAATTCCCTTATTAATTTTTAGTCAAAAACAGAAAACCGGATGCCAAAATGTATCTTAGTTTTTGAGAAATTAAGAAAAACTAAAAGTACTTTTTTCCAAGAAAAACACTCTTTTTTTGTTTTTCCCAAGTTTGACCTGCTCAGGTCAATTATTAATAAGGGGATTATCCCTTTTTAATTTTTCATTACATACCATCCGATTTTAATCAAATAATACAAAAAAAACTAATTAACTTTAGACTTTACTTACTAGTTTTACTTTTAATTTTTTTTAATTTCTCAAAAACTAAGATACATTTTGGCATCCGGTTTTCTGTTTTTGACTAAAAATTAATAAGAGAATTGAATTTTGAAAATAAAAATAATAGTTTATTACATAAAATTTTGAAAAAATTAGTTTAAACATTTTTTTTTAATTTTTTTTTTTTTAATTTTGAGTGTAAAAATTATTTTTTTTAGAACTGTTCACTTAAACAACTTAATTTAAAAATAAAATAAAAGAGTACATTTCCAAAAAGATATAACAAGACTTTGTATCATTCACCGTTGTTTTTAAATAATTTTTTTTCTGCTTGTCAATTTTTTAGAAAATTGCCCCTCCCGCCTAAACGGGGGGAAATAGAACCCTCCTCCTATACGATTTTTTTCTTGTCTTAACCCCACAAACCCCAGACGATGACATGACGAACGATTACAGACCCCAATTACAACAACAACCAGACGTTGATATGACAGACTTTAACGAGCTTGGCAGCGCGTCAGAAGACGAACTGCTTGCCTCCAGTCAGGAGACAACTATCAACTTCGGTGGCGAAGGTAGTGCTGCTCGTAGTAGTACTCCATCGTCACCAAAACCTTCGGTTAGCACTCAGAGCACCAGCGGTGAGCGGGTGCTAACCACAACACAAAAACAAGGCCGGACAAACAAACATAGGTCCCATCGCACGACTCGCAAGGCCCAATTCAATCATGCTAGTTTCGTCCTGAAAAAAATTGCGAAACGAGAAGAAACGCAAGCATTAAGCGAACGCGATCGTGAGGACAGGGAGAAGTTCTCCAAAATTGTTGAAGAATATAGCAAGTTCTTGGAGGGCGCTACTCTTCAGAGGAAAGAGCAAAGCGCAACAGGTCTCAGGACGAGACTACTCGGCCCTCGAAAAAGAGTAAGGCTCTTCCAGTTCTTGCCAGGAATAAAAAAAACACTCCACCATCCACATCCGGCAGTCAGCCAGTGGCGAAAACTTTGAGTGAGATCGTCAGGGACGACCTTCAAGTTGCGCTGACGGACGAGTTTTCCTCTACAGGGAAACCAGTCCTTGAAGCGTGGAACGCTATTGAGGCTCGACTGCAGGGTATGGTGGTGGAACATATCCTAGAGGGTAAGGGAGGGCCCTCTCCATCCTTCAGCTCTGCTGAGACGGTAAGAGGATATAGGGTGATCAAGTGCAAGGATCAGTTGTCGAAGGAATTCCTTGGCAATTGCGTCACTAAGATTAGTGATGCATGGAAAGGCATGAAGCTCAAGCTAATCCAAGCCAAGGACATTCCCAGACGACCAAAGGCTCGCATTTGGGTACCGTATATGGAAAAGTTGGATGGTGAGAGCTTTCTCAAAGTCCTAAAATGCCAAAACCCGGGGGTTGCTATGGACGACTGGGTCGTCATTAAAGCCGAAGGGGCCAATGCCAATAAAACAACGATGTCCTTCCTGCTCTTGATTGATGAGGCAGGAAGGTTATCGATTGTTAGGTCTCATCGATTAAATTTTGGCATCAGGGAAGCCAAAGTGAGGATCTTGCCACCTCAAGGGGACGACACAGGAGTTGTCGAAACATCCGACGTGACGTTGGAACCTTTGAGTGTGGCCGCAACCACAACCCAAAATGCTGAAATTCACACAGATTAATCTGAAGCACTCAAAAAGTGCTTCAGACAATCTCAGAATCTTTCTTAGGGAGGAAGATGTGGATTTCGGCATCATTCAAGAGCCATGGGTTCGAAGCCATAAGATCTGCGGGCTTCAAGACCAGCTCTACAATCTCTATTACAACTCAAACAACAATAACCAAGGTAACCCTCGCACATGTATTATTGCTAAAAAACATTTAAAAGTATTTTTATGTCCTAATTTTAGCACTCCAGACCTGACAGGTCAGACTGGAAACAGAAGGTGTAGGTGGACTATACGTAGGATCGGCGTATATGGCCCACGATCGTATTGCACCACCCGAGGAAGTTGCCACTCTGGTCCATAATATCAACAATGCCAACCTCATACTGGGTTGTGATGCCAATGCTAGGCACACGGTATGGGGCAGTTCCGAAATCAACGAAATAGGTGAGTCTTTATTTGATTTCATTATTTCTAACAACATGTCTATTTGTAACAGAGGCTATATCTCCACCTTCATTTTCCCGAGTACGGATACGTTTGAAGGGTGGGAAGATTTTCTAGACGTTACACTAACTAACAATAGTGAACAGGTCAGGTTGGAAAACTGGAAAGTATCTACACTGAGATCATTCTCCGATCACAGGTATATACTTTACGAATTAGGTCTTAACACTAAGCCCCCTGTCCCGTTTAGAAACCCCAAAAAAACCGACTGGAACAAATTCAGTCAAGTTGTAAGTTCCAAATTAAGAACTGTACCGAATCTTGTTTTAGATTCTGTAGAAGAACTGGAGGCGAAAGTAAGCACTTTTGAAACGGCTCTGAATGTAGCATTCAAAGCTTCCTGTGCAGTTAGGTACAGTAAAAAAACTTTCCCTCCATGGTGGAATGAGGATCTCTCAAATCTTAGGAAGATTACAAGAAAGACCTTCAATATCTGCTACGTTAGCAAACAATGGCAACCGTACAAGGACTGCCTCAAAGATTACAAAAAAGCGGCATCCTCAGCCAAAAGGCTGGCTTGGAAAGAATACTGTGAATCAATTGAAAATATAAAAGACTCTGCTAGGCTAGGCAAAATACTGTCAAAACAACACTCATGTCCATCTCTCCTCAAAAAGGAGGATGGTACTTGGACAGTGGATTCAGCCGAATCTCTAGAGGCTTTAATGACAACCCATTTCCCAGGCTGTAAGGATTACAGCCTAGTAACAGACAATGCCCTTAGTGCTCAGTCAGAACACTTAGAAAATATTCATGGTATTATAACCAAGGAAAAGATTTCCTGGTCTATTAATAGCTTCTCCCCATACAAATCTCCAGGTGTAGATGGCATTTTTCCCATAATGCTACAGAAGTTGCATAACACGGCTGTACCCTGGTTAGAAGTATTCTTCACAAATTGCTTCCGGTTTGACTACGTCCCCAAGTCGTGGAGACAAGTTAGTTATTTTCATTCCGAAGGTGGGGAGACGGGGACACGAAGCCCCAAAAGACTTTAGGCCCATCAGCCTCACTTCCTTCGTTATGAAAACACTGGAAAGAATAATTGACATATACATAAGAGGGATTTTAGATAGAAATCCTCTTTCCAAATCACAACACGCCTACCTTAAGGGAAGGTCCACGGAAACGGCTCTTCACGAGGTGGTGCGCACCATTGAAAAAACAATTCAATATAAAGAATATACCCTTGCAACCTTCCTTGACGTCGAGGGAGCTTTCAATAACGTTCTTGCTAATTCGATTCAGGGATCTCTTGTCAAGTTCGGCGTCGATGCTTACATTACAAAATGGATTTTATCCATGTTAAGATCAAGAATCATTCAAGCAACGTTGGGTAATGACCACATTATTAAACTCGTAGATAGGGGTACACCTCAGGGAGGAGTTCTATCCCCCTTACTATGGTTGCTTGTCATGGACACAATCCTTTGTGAACTGGACAACTGTGGTGTAAAGGCGGTGGCGTATGCGGATGACCTGGTGGTTATGACATCAGGGGCGTTTCCTACAGTGATAAGTGATATCATGGAAACTGCCTTGAAAAGAGTTGACATCTGGGCTACTAGTTGTGGACTAGGTGTCAATCCAAATAAAACCGAATTGATGCTCTTCACCACTAGGACTAAAATTCCCCCCTTCACCCTACCCCAGTTGAACGGTCACACTCTTTCTCTATCAACAAAAGCTAAATACCTAGGAGTTATTCTGGACCCTAAGCTTAGCTGGAAAATCAATATCGAAGAACGTGTGAAGAAAGCAAGTATAGCCTTCTATGCATGTAGTAAAACTTTCGGGAAAAAATGGGGTCTGAAGCCTAAAATGATTTTATGGACTTACACAGCTGTAGTTCGTCCAATTCTAACATACGGATCGATCGTATGGTGGCCAGCCCTAAGTAAAAAATATAATATAGACAAACTGAAAAAGATTCAAAGAACAGCCAGCATAGGTTCCACAGGTGCAATTAGATCTTGCCCAACCGATGCCTTAAGCGTTATTCTTAATCTTTTGCCTCTAGACCTTCACATCAAATACATGGTATCCTGCAGTGCAACCAGGCTTAAAGAAGCAAGCTGTTGGGCAGAAAGACCCTATGGTCATGGACAAATTTTAAAACTGTTGCCGATAGATCTTCGCTCAGTCCATATTGACTACCAATACCCTTGTCTTGACTTTGATAAAAGTTTCAATGTGCTTTTTCCTACCAGAGACGAATGGAAAAACGATACGGTGACAAATGAATATGACACCACAATTTTCACTGACGGCTCAAAGATGGTTGACGGAGTTGGGGCGGGTGTTTACTCCGACCAACTTAAAATTAGTCAATCGTTCCGTCTGCCCGACGCTGCCAGCATATTTCAAGCTGAAGTGCTTGCTATTAAGGAAGCCTGTAGGATACTCAAACAAAAAACAATATCTAACCATAATATTCACAATGTAGCCATTTGTATAGATAGCCAAGCTGCAATTAAGGCAATTAACAGCTGCCTGGTGTCTTCAAAGATAGTTCATCAATGCAGAGCAGAGCTCTCAGGTTTCAGTGATAGTATAAAAATTTCTCTCGTATGGGTCCCAGGCCATAGCGACATCCAAGGCAATGAGCGAGCAGATGATCTTGCTAGGCAAGGATCAGCCCTTCTCGTCTCTCAGGCGGAATCAGTAGATCTTCCACTGGGTTTCGTGAAGGGCAGAATATATGACCATTTCCTTTCAGAATCAACAAAGAGGTGGCAAGGTTTGGCAACCTGTAAAATAACTAGAAAGATATGGCCAACCTATGACAAAAACAGATCGAATGATTTAATAAAACGAAACAGAATAGACACGGCCAGGGTCGTTGCAATCGTCACTGGCCATTGGCCAATAGGCGAACACGCAGCTAAACTGCGCATACCTTTTAACAGCTACTGCCGTAGTTGTAGAAATCCGCTGGAGAAGGAAACTATTGAGCATTTCCTCTGCCACTGTCCGGCCCTGGCTAGATCTCGCCTCCAGGCATTTGGTAGCCTGTTTCTCGACAACCTAAACGTGCTGTCGAACAAAAGGATAAATGATTTTACCACTTTTCTCAACAGCACCAGTTGGCTCTAACAAACCAAGCAATATCTCTATTTCAACTTTCACCTTGGAAGTTTTTGGAACTTTCGTTTAGGACTGGCTATTCGGACTAGCACTTACTCTATCTTTGGCAATAGCATCAGAGTACTGATTAATACCTGGTAGGTATAAACTGTCTTTGAACGGGCTTAGCCTCATATAGATCTAGTGTAAAGTTCTTGGGTAGGCTCTCAGTCCAAATGGAACCACCCAGCACACAGTGTGAGCTAGGTTCTTCCCTTGTGACTGCGGGCACAGACCAAAAACTGGTCCCCTTAGCTTTTCAAAGCACTCACTCACTTTCCATTTCAACTTTCACCTTTTAAGTTTCTGGAACTTACCTTTAGGAATAGCTTTTCGGACTAGCACTTACTCTATCTTGCGGCGAAAGCATCAAAACACGGATTTACACCTGGCAGGTGTACCGCCTTTGAACGGGCCTAGCCTCATATAGATCTGGTGTAAAGTTAATTGGTCGTCTCTCAGTCCAAATGGAACCACCCAGCACACAGTGTGAGCCAGGTTCTTCCCTTGTGACTGCGGGCACAGACCAAAAACTAGTCCCCTCAGCTTAACAGTCACGCTCAAGCATTTTGGTGCATCTTAAACCAATCACCCTGTATAGATTTCCTGCGAGCGAACTATTTTAACCTTGGATAAGAAATGAGTAAAAGGAATACTTCATAACTGGATTTAGTTTCACATCTAGATTTAACGAGTGAATAAGAAATTACGGATTAAAAAAGAAATTACGGATAAATTAAAAAAGAAATTACGGATAAATCAAGATTAAGTGCTTGGTGGAAACATAGTATAAAGTCATGATAAGATCTAATAAAATTTACGGAGAACAATTATAACAAACTTATTGCATGTTGTATTTTGGATTTAGAGAAAAAAGTAAATAAACTTTTTCTTAGTATTAAGAGTGTGTACTTACTATCTGCGTACAATGGTGCCCCTAGCACCTCTTTTGCTTTCTCCATGGTTTTTGAGTCTAATAGATCATTTTCAAAAGGCGTCGCTTCTTCCATAATATCATCGATTTCTTTTATTACTTCTTCGACAGATTTTATAGGTTCTTCTTGGTCTGCATTCGGTCCATTTAATATCAAAGCATGCATATCAAGATCATTGGCCACAGCTTCATCTTCACTAGATAGGTCATTTATTTGGTCCAAAAACCCACCTGATGTTTGCACTGTTACTCCATTATTAATAGCATTATTTTGGCGACGGTTTTCGTCCAAATTCAAAGTTGGCATGTGCATTTGTCGAGTATATGATTTAGACCAATCGATTGGAAGGATATTTCCAAAGTTGCCAGTAATAGTCCACCACATTCTGAAAAAAAAGAATTATTAATTATAAAATTTATTTTAATTTTAAGAATCCGACCCAATTATTTGAAATTAGCAACCACTTGGAAATAAAAGCCCTTTGGCCATCATTGAATCAAACAGAAAGGTTTCAAGACACTTTTATAATTGATTTATTTTGCTAATTTTAACAGCTATTTATACTACTTAAAAATTATTGGGGTATCCCCACTTATGCTTAACTATGCTACAAATGCTTACAAATATCTTTTGTGCTGCATCAGCATTCTAATGTATATACAAAAATATTGGGGCAGTCTAATAATGACTCAATGCAATTATTAACCTGGAGTGTAGTGTAACAAAATATTTCTGTGCCAAAATATATTATATTATAATTGTACAGTCACCTAAGTGGTGGCAATACCCTCAGCACAACACTCAGTCTCGCTTGACAATAAGAAACAAAATAAATGAATTTACGGTTTCAAATATCAAATGGAATTACTACGAATTACTACGACATGTGACTTTGTTTATGTTTGAGAAATAGGAAATAATGTTACGTTAAATGAAATGAATAAATTCTTTTGTTACACTACAAATATTACCATTAATAAAATTGAAATTGAAACAGAAATTAAATTTTAGATTTGGACGACAAGTGGAACCTTGTCGAAAAGTCGGGCAAACTTTCATAATTTATGAAAATAAAAATTTGTCGCGGTAAGTCCGAAAATGTTTTAATAAAATGATAATAAAATTCAAATCAGCTGTGTCTGACAGAATTCTGGTTCCATTACCACTTCAGTTAGTACAATGGCAAAAACAGCATTCCAAGCACAAATAATAACAAAAGTTATAACAAAAAATTCAGCAAAGTACCAAAATCTCGCGAGCGATGGGTACGGCCAGTATGTATAATTGTATAAGTTAAATATATACTTACGTATGAACATACTATTGAAAATATGGAAAATCTAATTAAAACTCCGTTTGGTCCAACGCTTTTAATAAAATGTTTAAATAGGTAACCTTTTCAAGGAGTAAGTTTAGTTTTTCTTCATTGAACAGTGTTGTCGCTAGGTAATATAAATAAATAAAATGTCTCGTCTTTAAGTCCAATATTTCACTGCTAGATTATTTCAGTTTCACTGCAATTGGTCAATTTTTACTTGCGATTATAGGTACTACAAGGCAAGTTATGCATACGTAAACAAAACGTTTTGAGATAACAATCAAACATGACATTACGATGATAGAGAAGGCGAAAAAAGTTGGTCCGACAATTCTGGCTGTCTGTCTGTCTGTCTGTCGGGATGTATCGACACCTGCAGCCTTGACGATTGGGCCAATTTATTCTTAGAGAATTATCCCCGGAAGTTTTTTTTATTTTTGACCTAGGTATAAAAATAACGGTACTTACTATATAAGAGTAACCGATAAAAGAAAATCGCGTTTTGCCTGGGTGCTAGCTTGTGAGCTCGTTATGTGATGTCCAGCAAAAAGCACCTTGTTATTACGCAATTTAAAGATTAGGTCCGACAATTCTGGCTGCAGTCTTGACGGTTGGGCCGATGTTCTACAAACTTGGTACAAACTATTCTTAGAGAATTATCCCCGGACGTTTTTTTTATTTTTGACCTAGGTACAAAAATAACGGTACTTACCATATAAGAGTAACCGATAAAAGAAAATCGCGTTTTGCCTGGGTGCTAGCTTGTGAGCTCGTTATATAATGTACAGCAACAAGTACCTTGTCATTACGCAATTTAAAGATTTTTCTAGCTGAGCTGACATAACTTTTTTGACAAAAAGCAAGATCACCAGCAAGATCACGGTTGCAATCGAGTTTTATTTTTAATTTACTGGGTATTAAATAAAAGCATTAATTTTATAAATTAAAAATAGTTTTTAAGACCGAAAGGTATTAGTATTAAAATATTGAATTACTCAGAGCGCCCGCATGGGGCCAGTAAGTTAGTTTAAGATATTGACAGATAGACTAGTTTTTATAATTTTTTGTCTAGCTTTAAGATAGTTGTACGATTGAATTGAAAATAAAAAAAAGGAAAAAAAATCACGGTTGCAAATTCTACAAATACAAATTCTATATACTAATATGAAAATTTATTGAAAAATATTCAACCAAGTAGAGGACCTAGCATCATTTTATTTTTAGTTAAGTGGACTTTTTTGAATTCTTATTCAAAACTAAAGCCTTAAGCGACATATAGTCTTAATTAACAGTCAGTCCAAACAAGTCAAACTTTGTTTTTTATTGCAAATTTGCTTTGGTTCATACTGCGAAAGTATATTCACAAAGAGTCTACTAGACTTTTTTCGATTCTATTACGCTTTAAGGTATCGCGAAGTACAATAAAAAAGAAAAAGCTTTTCAAGTGATATTCTGATTTAAATGTCAGAATTCATTCGTTTTTATTTGAAATTTCTACTAAAAGTCGAAGAGGAATTTACGGTAGATATTGAATATAAAAATATCGAAAGGAAAGTACTCTCGCATAATTGGCAATTTTTATATTGGACTCTAATTCTATTTTACATAGACTGTCGTAATAAGGCCCTTATTTTCGTAATTTGTTAATAACTTTTTGGCTTGCAAAAAAAGCCTATTTTTACCCAATAAAAGAATTTTTTTAAATTAAAATTAAATTAAATTATTTTATTTATTGGAGACTGGTAAATACTAACGTTACAAATTGAAACTTATTAAATCTAATTAAATCTAATTATCCATTGCTCTAAAAAATATAATCTTAAAATTTATACTTTTTAAATTGTCATTTATTTATCGGCAGACGGCTAATATGCCATGCTTTAATTCTCTTTATAAAAATTGTATGTAAGTTTATTATTTTTTGTAAGTCAAAATAAAGATATATCTAATCTAATCTAATCTAATCTAAATTGTCATTTACTGAAGATAACAGAAAGTAAAATTTATTAAATATTACAATCAATTGATTCAAAGGACTATTTGCACCATAGTTTGATCTGCTGAAAATTTGACGTAAAGGCTGCCGTAATCTTATGCTAGCTTGGCTAAAGTTAAAATTAAGCCTACAAAGGATTGACGAAGATGAAATATTTCCATTTATAATACCAGCAATGAAACAGAATTGGATATATTTTCGATGGCTTTCAAGTGATGGAAGATTTATCAAAACCAACCTATGTAAATATAATGGAAGTGGTGACTCATGAGACCAAAGAAGGAAACGGAAACAAAATCTCAAAAACCTTCGTTGGACTGCTCCAAGCCGCGATGTGTGTATAGAGTAGTGAGGTGCCCATACTACACAGCCATATTCAAGAATAGGCCTCACAAAAGAAATGAACATAAGCTTGAGAACATAGGGATCTTTAAAGTCGCGTAAGAATCTTTTAATAAATCCTAATGTTTTATTGGCTCTTTTAATAATGTGATCTAAGTGATCGATAAAGGTCAACTTTGAATCTAATATAATTCCTAAATCTGAAAATACTGAAACTTTAATTAGAGGGTTCGAATCAAATGAGTAAATGTAAGTTATGGGACTTTTTTTACGTGTAAAGCTGATTACTTTACACTTATCAACGTTTAGTAAAAGTCTGTTATTACTGCACCAGTCTCTAAATCTTAAAAGATCGTCTTGTAAAAGTGTGCAATCGGCAACAGATTTTATTCTTTTGTAAAGTTTAATGTCATCAGCATAGATAAGAACGCAAGGCTTTTGGACTATTGAGACGATGTCATTTTTAAAAAGTATAAACAAAATAGGACCTAGATGGCTGCCTTGCGGCACTCCTGAATTAACAATAAATTGATTAGAACAAGCATTGCGAAAAACAACACTGTAATGTCTGTTATTTAAATACGATGAGATCCATTGAAGGAAGTTATTGTTAAATCCTAAGCTATTTAATTTGTTAATAAGGGTATTGTGACACAACTTGTCAAATGCCTTACTAAAATCAGTAAAGATGCAGTCAACTTGAGCACGGTCTTCAAAAGCATCTAAACAAAAAGAAGTGAAATTAAATAAGTTTGTCACAGTGGATTTTTTTTTTTAACAAAATCGTGTTCATTACTACATAAAATTGAATTACAATGAAAAGAGAGGACATTACATACAATGGATTCAAACAATTTGGGAATTACAGATAGTTTAGCAATCGGGCGATAGTTTTTGATTTCAGTTTTTAATCCCTTTTTATGTACAGGGGTTATATAAGCACTTTTCCAAAGATCGGGAAAAATAAAGCTACTTAATGATTCATTAAATAGTATAAATAGAGTATAACACAAATGAGAGACACACTTCTTCAAGATAGAAGCTGGAATACAATCAGGACCCGGACTGTAGTTATCTTCTAAATTTAAAATACTTTGAGTGATTAAATCTCCAGTAATGTGGAAATTAATGGAGCTAAGATGAGTAAATGGTACGGAGGAAGAGATATTAACATCAGTATTAAGGTCATTAGTATCCGCTAACGCGTTTTTAAAGAAATTTGCAAACATATTTGCAATTTCTTCTGATGTTTGGCCTGTAGAGTTTAAGTATGTCATAGAACTTGGATAGTCACAGTTTTTTCTTTTTGCATCAACAAGTTGCCAAAATAATTTAGGATTGGTTTTTAATTCCATTTCTGTTTTTGCAATATAATTTTTGTGTAGCATTTCGTGGTAATCGATAAAAAGATCTTTCAAATTCAGGAAAGTATTATAATCTTCGGCAGCCCTGGATTCGTTAAACTTTAGCCAAGCTTTGTTTCTTCTATTTTTTAAGTTTTTAAGTTGACGATCAAACCATGGTGGATCGTTAGATTCTTTATAAGATGATTTGATCGGAATAGTTTTATAGAATACATCAAATAATTCACAATAAAATACATTACACATAACATTAATATCACAGTTAGCAAACAATTGATTCCATTGAATATCTTGTAGTAGATTAGAGAGTTCGACAAAATTACATTTTTAAAAGTTAAATTCAAGTTTGTTACTAGCTTTGTTAAAAGAAGAATTCATGTTTAAATTTAAGGATATGTCTAGTGCTGGATGGTGACGATCCTCTTTAGTCAATTCAGCAGTGGTGGCCAAAACAGCAGCATCAGAGTTAACATTTTCAGAGAAAAAAACAAGATCCAATGTTTTACCTGAGGAATTGGTTGTACCATTAAATTGAGTCATTCCAAATGAAGACATTCCATCTATTAGAGTGTATTCGTTAATATTAGAGGCGGTTATTGGGATGTAGCTATTATTATCTTCGTTCCGTGTCCAGATCAGATTAGGAAGGTTAAAATCACCAACGACAAGAATCTCATCTTCAGGTTCCAGTTCTAGAAAGATGCTTTCTAAACAATTAAGTAACTCGTTATACAAATTCTTAGTAGAGGCTGGCGGTATATATGAGGAAGCAATGTAGAGATGGCCCTTCTGCATTTTAACTTTTACACATAAAAGTTCGGTGATAGAGTGTCGAAAGTCATTAACTAGGTTACAGGCAAGATAATTCTTAACCGCCACCAGTATTCCACCTCCGACGACAGAAGAGGAATCGGAGAGATGACGGTCACGTCTAAAAGTTTGATACGTCGAGTCGAAGAGCTCAGTGTCAAGAATTGAGTTATTCAACCAGGTTTCCGTCAGTATTATGACATCGTGTGGTAGACTAATTGAATTTAAGAAGACCGAATTGGTTTTAGTCCTTAGTCCATTAACATTCTGATAATATATTAGAATCTTTTGAAGCTGCTCGGTCGTGGATTCAGCGTTGTAATGTTTTGTTGAAAAGGATTCTGAGCTAATTGTTTTTTGTTTAGTCTATTTTCAAATTCATGAAATATAGTTCCATTTGGCCAGAAAGAAGAAGAATTAATTAGGTGGAAATACGAGTCAGGAACACGAATTTTAAACGATGAATACATTGAATAATTTCGGTGGATCATTTTTTCAACCAGTGGTTTCAGTTGAGGACCAATTTTATCGGCTGTGATTTTTTATATCAAGAGCATTGGTTAAAGGATCAAGCTTAGAAACGAACTAAGTCTTCTGACCTTCAACAGCTCTTAAACCAGATGCAATTGAACATATAATTTCCCTTCCACAGTTAGAGTTGATATTATTTGAAGTTTCATTTGTTAGACTTTTAGTTGGCTGTATTGATGAGAGAGTATCAGTATGGGTGGACATCGGGTTTGAAGCGACTGACGATGAACTAGATGGTAAAGTTTTAGATATGGTGGATGGTGATGACGACGATGATGATGGTAGTGTTTCCTGTATAAGAGGAGCTGATCATCATCATCTACCATATCCAATACTGCACATATTGGATATGGTAGATGATGATGACGACGACGATGATGATGACGGTGGAATTTCATGCGTAGATGATTGATGTAATGATGGAAGAAGGCTTGAAGGAGGTGAAACATCATTATTGAGGTTGAGATCAGAGATGGAATTAAGCGGTACAAACGATTCGAATATTGATCTAGCAGTTTTCTTGGTAAACTGGATTTCATTTGTATTGTCGAGATCATCACATTTTCTTTAAGTCGATTGTATGTCGCATAAGTGAGAGATAGAATCTTTATTTTTTTCTGCTTCGCGTTTGTCTAACATTGCTTTTTGATTTGTTGTTTAAGTTATCAACTTTTTCGGAAAGCTCAAGTAATTGGGTATGTATATCTTTAACTATGTTGGTGTATACAAACGGGTCACAATCGTCGCAAAAAAAGTAGAATGACTTTTTTTTCACAAAAAGTTTGATGGTACTGAAGGGTGCATCAATGCATGTAACATGAAAACTCCTTTGGCAGTTGCCGTGGCATATAATAGAATCAATCATGTAGTCAGAGGTATTGTCACAAGATGCACACTTAGTCATGTTTGCAGTTTTTTAAGCAATTTTTTTTTTTTTAATAAAATTTTCAAAATAATTTTTAAAAATAATTTTTAAAAATTAAAAGAAATAAATTTCGGTTCTTAGTGTACAAGAAATTTGAATTTCTGTTTATCAAATACACAAACCAATGCTGTTGAGTTGTCGGTAATGCAGTTTTTATAGCAAAGATGAAGATGATGGATGGAATGACAGATGTCAGTGATTTTGACAAGCAGCACTATAAAAAGTTGTTGATATGTTAGGCGATGAGTACAATTTTTTACAAGAGTATGGAAATGCATGTAAACATCAGCTGTACTAGTACAGATGAATCCCCATGTAGGTACTCGTTGCGGGTTGCGGCATGAAATGGTAGGCAAAATTTGTTGGTATATAATGCAGTCTCACAATGCTTCATATGCAGAACATATACAAAATTTTTACTCACCGGGGAGAGACGAAAACAGAATCATTAACGGTGACAAAAAAGTCAAGTTAAATGAAGAGCAGCGAGAGTATAATTGATTACTCTTATATATGTATATATATGTAACTTTGTCACCAATTTAGAATTAAATTAAATTATTTACAAACTATTTTAAAATTATTTTAAAATTACACTTTTAAACTGATATTTGAAATAGTTTATTGTTATCAGTTACATAGGAAAACTGTGCGGCAAGCAAATATGCAACTATTTATGATAAAGATCGAGGTATAGCTAATCAAAAACCAAATAAATGCAGAGCAAAGCAAAAAGATGTGCGTAGGTTAACTTTCTTTCTATTATCCCACACCTCTGTTGTAGTTGTCAACCCAAGGGAATCTCCTAAGAGCAAAGCGGATGAATCTACGTTGTATCGCTTCAATTCGTTTAATATGTACCTACTTGGTTGTATGGGGACCATACCAAAGGTAGTATAAAGAGATTTCGTAACATAAGGATCCGAAAACTCCTTAGACCATCGCTTGACAAAACCAAGAGCTGAGTTAGCTGTAGCTATTATGTTGTCATAATGCGATCTGAAGCTAAGCATTGATCCATTTCGCTCTTTGGCTTTTCATTTTTGTGACAAGGTCAGTGTCGCTGTACAACCCGTACAGTTCGTTGTTATATTTCCTTCTCAATTCCCCATTTACGCAGATAGGAACATATATCACAGAGAATTTTTCTTTCAAAGCAGCCTAAAGCGTTTTCATCTACCTTTAGAAATGTCCATGCTTCTGTACCATAAATAAGGACAGAGCTGATAAGAGTCTTATAAAGGGACACTTTAGTTGCTCGAGAGGGATTTGCTCCTCAGTTGCCTTCTTAGCCCGAAGAAACAGCGATTGGCAAGAGTAATTCTTCGTTGAATCTCAGCACTGATTGACTGAGTTGATAGCGGAACCTAGATACACAAAGTCTTTTACGACCTCTAAGTTATAGTTATAAGTTATCGGAAAAGGACTTAGTGATCTCTTGCGATTGTAGCCGGCTGACATTGAATTTCCTCACATTATTTCGACGTTTTGGTTTTGTTCTGCATATCCGCAGCATTACCTTGGCTACAACGAGGTAGTGGTCCAAGTCAACGTTGGCTCTTCGGAGCGTTGTAATGTTTTGTTGAAAAGGATTCTGAGCTAATTGTTTTTTTTTTAGTCTATTTTCAAATTCATGAAATATAGTTCCATTTGGCCAGAAAGAAGAAGAATTAATTAGGTGGAAATACGAGTCAGGAACACGAATTTTAAACGATGAATACATTGAATAATTTCGGTGGATCATTTTTTCAACCAGTGGTTTCAGTTGAGGACCAATTTTATCGGCTGTGATTTTTTATATCAAGAGCATTGGTTAAAGGATCAAGCTTAGAAACGAACTAAGTCTTCTGACCTTCAACAGCTCTTAAACCAGATGCAATTGAACATATAATTTCCCTTCCACAGTTAGAGTTGATATTATTTGAAGTTTCATTTGTTAGACTTTTAGTTGGCTGTATTGATGAGAGAGTATCAGTATGGGTGGACATCGGGTTTGAAGCGACTGACGATGAACTAGATGGTAAAGTTTTAGATATGGTGGATGGTGATGACGACGATGATGATGGTAGTGTTTCCTGTATAAGAGGAGCTGATCATCATCATCTACCATATCCAATACTGCACATATTGGATATGGTAGATGATGATGACGACGACGATGATGATGACGGTGGAATTTCATGCGTAGATGATTGATGTAATGATGGAAGAAGGCTTGAAGGAGGTGAAACATCATTATTGAGGTTGAGATCAGAGATGGAATTAAGCGGTACAAACGATTCGAATATTGATCTAGCAGTTTTCTTGGTAAACTGGATTTCATTTGTATTGTCGAGATCATCACATTTTCTTTAAGTCGATTGTATGTCGCATAAGTGAGAGATAGAATCTTTATTTTTTTCTGCTTCGCGTTTGTCTAACATTGCTTTTTGATTTGTTGTTTAAGTTATCAACTTTTTCGGAAAGCTCAAGTAATTGGGTATGTATATCTTTAACTATGTTGGTGTATACAAACGGGTCACAATCGTCGCAAAAAAAGTAGAATGACTTTTTTTTCACAAAAAGTTTGATGGTACTGAAGGGTGCATCAATGCATGTAACATGAAAACTCCTTTGGCAGTTGCCGTGGCATATAATAGAATCAATCATGTAGTCAGAGGTATTGTCACAAGATGCACACTTAGTCATGTTTGCAGTTTTTTAAGCAATTTTTTTTTTTTTAATAAAATTTTCAAAATAATTTTTAAAAATAATTTTTAAAAATTAAAAGAAATAAATTTCGGTTCTTAGTGTACAAGAAATTTGAATTTCTGTTTATCAAATACACAAACCAATGCTGTTGAGTTGTCGGTAATGCAGTTTTTATAGCAAAGATGAAGATGATGGATGGAATGACAGATGTCAGTGATTTTGACAAGCAGCACTATAAAAAGTTGTTGATATGTTAGGCGATGAGTACAATTTTTTACAAGAGTATGGAAATGCATGTAAACATCAGCTGTACTAGTACAGATGAATCCCCATGTAGGTACTCGTTGCGGGTTGCGGCATGAAATGGTAGGCAAAATTTGTTGGTATATAATGCAGTCTCACAATGCTTCATATGCAGAACATATACAAAATTTTTACTCACCGGGGAGAGACGAAAACAGAATCATTAACGGTGACAAAAAAGTCAAGTTAAATGAAGAGCAGCGAGAGTATAATTGATTACTCTTATATATGTATATATATGTAACTTTGTCACCAATTTAGAATTAAATTAAATTATTTACAAACTATTTTAAAATTATTTTAAAATTACACTTTTAAACTGATATTTGAAATAGTTTATTGTTATCAGTTACATAGGAAAACTGTGCGGCAAGCAAATATGCAACTATTTATGATAAAGATCGAGGTATAGCTAATCAAAAACCAAATAAATGCAGAGCAAAGCAAAAAGACGTGCGTAGGTTAACTTTCTTTCTATTATCCCACACCTCTGTTGTAGTTGTCAACCCAAGGGAATCTCCTAAGAGCAAAGCGGATGAATCTACGTTGTATCGCTTCAATTCGTTTAATATGTACCTACTTGGTTGTATGGGGACCATACCAAAGGTAGTATAAAGAGATTTCGTAACATAAGGATCCGAAAACTCCTTAGACCATCGCTTGACAAAACCAAGAGCTGAGTTAGCTGTAGCTATTATGTTGTCATAATGCGATCTGAAGCTAAGCATTGGTCCATTTCGCTCTTTGGCTTTTCATTTTTGTGACAAGGTCAGTGTCGCTGTACAACCCGTACAGTTCGTTGTTATATTTCCTTCTCAATTCCCCATTTACGTAGATAGGAACATATATCACAGAGAATTTTTCTTTCAAAGCAGCCTAAAGCGTTTTCATCTACCTTTAGAAATGTCCATGCTTCTGTACCATAAATAAGGACAGAGCTGATAAGAGTCTTATAAAGGGACACTTTAGTTGCTCGAGAGAGGGATTTGCTCCTCAGTTGCCTTCTTAGCCCGAAGAAACAGCGATTGGCAAGAGTAATTCTTCGTTGAATCTCAGCACTGATTCACTGAGTTGATAGCGGAACCTAGATACACAAAGTCTTTTACGACCTCTAAGTTATAGTTATAAGTTATCGGAAAAGGACTTAGTGATCTCTTGCGATTGTAGCCGGCTGACATTGAATTTCCTCACATTATTTCGACGTTTTGGTTTTGTTCTGCATATCCGCAGCATTACCTTGGCTACAACGAGGTAGTGGTCCAAGTCAACGTTGGCTCTTCGGAACGTTCGGACATCTGTGATACTGGAAGAATGCCTCACGTCGATCGTAATGTGGTCAATCTGGTTGACGGTCGATTGATCAGGTTGTCGCCAAGTCCCCTTGTGAATATTAAGATGCGGGAACTGCGTACTAGCTACCACAATGTTTCGCCCCGCAGCAAAGTCGATTAGCCTGAGTCCAATGCTGGAGGTGGTGTTGTGCAGGATTTTTTTTCCGATTATGCCACCAAAGACTTTTTCTCTTCCTAGTTTGGCGTTAAAATCACCTAGGACAATTTTAATGTCATAACTAGGGCATTGCTCATATGTTTTGTCCAAGAGCTCGTAGAATTCATCCTTGGTGTCCTCATCAGACTAATGTTGGCAAATTTAGCCTTGATGCGAATTGTTGTGGGGCGCTCGTTCAAATGTTTGAAACTCAAGACTTCTTGCCTAAGTCTGCCTCTAACAACGAATCGACAGCCGAAAAGACGCTCGTGGAAGCAGTCGCCGTAATAGATATCGCATTGTTCTTTTCCCTGGCCCCTCAAATAGCATGTGATGTTGCTTTTTTTATTTCCCAGCTGAGGTAGTTCAGTGGTCGTCCAAGGTTGCTCAAAGAAAACAAACGAAAAACTTTGATGTGATGTAGGGCTCAACCACCACGTCACTAATTAAATCAAACTCAATTTAAATTTTAATTTCGTCAACATATATCGCGCAGAATAAAGTGTCTGCCTCGGAAAAGCGGAAGAGGCACAAATCTCCAAATAAACTTAAAGACACAGCTAAATATGAAAAATCTGTCCCAAAGCTAAAGACACACAAATAATTAACCATCTGCCCTTGAAAGAGCACAATAAAATATAAACAAAGAATCTGTACCCGAAGGAACACAAATTAAATAAATATCAGCCCTCGAGAGAGCACAACGGATATAAATCAGAAATCAGTCCCAAAAGGAACACAAATAATCCCTATCAGCCCTTAAAAGAGCACAATTATAAATTAAAAAAATCAGTCCCCAAAGTAACACAAATACCTATTAAATCTGTCCACCAAGGAACACAAATTCTGAAACGCAAGTTTAGGTTTTTGAACGAAGTTTTGCTTCGGTCCCACTGGCGCGCTGTTGTACGTAGATGACCGTCTTCAATTATGTTTCGTTACGTGATTCGAGTTTCGTATGAAATTTTCGTTACATAATTATTAATGAGAGTGAGAGTTTTCGAACGGAATACGTTTAATATAGCTCCTAGGAATTTCGCGTTTTTTTTATTATATTATATATTTCAAGTATATAAAAATATAAATTTTAATTAATTTTCTAAAATAGTTCTTTCTTAATCACAAAGAACTAGTAAATATTGAAATATTACAAGTGAAATAGTGAAATAAATAAATTAATTAATTCAATTTGTGCCTATAAAATTAAACAGTTGAGTAAAAATGGAAGACAGCTGTAGTGGTATTAACTGTGCAAAAAAAAAGAATAAACAGAAATGATGAACATATCTTGTGTAGCGGAATGTGTGGAAAAAAGTTCCATATAAAATGCGCTGATTTAAGTCAATTTGACTTGGGCCTTCTAAAAAATAACCCAAGAATTAAATTTATGTGTGTCGATTGTCCAAATGTTCTGGCCGCTTTCAGTAAACAACTTGAAGAGATGGCCAAAAATAATGAGGAGTTAAAAAGAAGTGTTGACGAAATAAAAAACATAAAAACAAATGCACCTACACCTACACCAAAGATTAAAAATATAAAGATGGGAAAGAATGGCTGATAACGACATTTGCCTACGAACTCGAACTGTCATTTGACTGATTAAGTTGCAAAAATGTGCGTTAAAAACTCACACCAATGCAACTTAATCAGTCTACCACAGTTTTCCCCTGCGGGGAATTAATTTGTCTGTTATTTTTAAAAATCGGCAGTTATTTTCAAAAAATGTGAATTTCGTGGGGTGCGTTCTGGATTGAAACTTTCAAACTGGTATGAAACATATACAAATACCTAAATATTGAAGATATTGCTCTACACGACGCAGTATATTGAGCAATTTATTGCAGATGCTTTAATAATGCATATTCATAGATGTTTGACAAATTCTTTTTATACTATGTTTCCATCAAGCACTTAATCTTGATTTGAGCAGATTTATCCATAATCTTCTTCTAATTCATTAGATTTACCATACAAATTTAAATCCTTAATCTTCATGATTAAAAATTTTTACTTTACTGGTCGACTCGAACCTCTCTTTCTTAACGGGTTCAAAATTATTCTTGTTAGAAACTTATTATTGGTTTGTAACTGTTTGTTTGTCAGTGATTTTGATACAAAACATGTAAAATAGGAGTTTTTTATTGCAAGTTTATATAGACTTGTGTAATTTTAATGGCTCATATTCATAGTTTTTTTTAAACTACAGTTTTTCTTAGCCTGGGTTTAAGCAATTTAAATAGGATAAACTCGAGTTTTTATAAAAACAGCTTAAACAGTGTCTATAATTTCGGTCAATATTTCCCTTATTGCGTATTGTTGCGTAAGACATAAATATTTGACAAACATTTATGTTTTAATCATGAATGGAATCCATCAATTAACAAGTTATGAAAAATCGGAATATCGTATAAGTGGTTAAAGCCAAAATATAATTAATTTTTTTATTGAAATAAATTTCTTCATAAAAAATAATTTGACTGACCATACATCAGAGCGTGAGCATAAAATATTTAAAATAACAAAAATATTCACAAAAAATACTTTTAATTTTGTTAGATCCACGAACGCGGCATTATATGTGAGAATTATGAACGAAATCCACCACACCTCATGAACCTCATGAATATGGTCTGTCTGGCATCATTTTCGAGTTGCGCTCGACCCACATGTCATCAGCTTGTACTCCTCCGTCTCCTCCCATTGAAAAAAAACTTTTTACACGTGCTTTTCTATACGTGAATACGTGTGAACAGCTAAACGAAAAATTGTAAGAATGTATGGTTTAGCCCAATTTGACAGTCCCATTTAAAATCCTCGGGCACTCATACAGAGTTAAATCTGAGGTTATGTTCTATTTATATATTATTCTATGGCTCGACCCTAAAAAAGTGAAAAATGTTTCTCTCAAATGAATAGAAAACTTTTCACGATATAAACGTTTTTATATATTTTTTATTATTTATCAAACTAGCTGGTTTTGAAGAAAATTCAATTCAATATGATACAGAGAATCCGGTAATTGTATAAACTACAGTTTGTTTCCTTAAATTTATTATTTTAAGAGTGTTTTTAGTTGATATGAGGTCGTTCACATGATTTCATTTTTTGACAGGTCATAAGAGAGGTTATGCTTTTCTCTAATTTAGAAGTATACTTACAAAGATATAAAGAACAAAATATGTACGAAATATATTTTGTTTAAAATATATTTCGTACATTAATTTTTAATAAATTAAACATTTAATAATGCACGTATAAACGATACGTTTCTCAATTTTACACGGATACGAATCAAAATTACAGAAACAACAATGTAAACAAATGGTTGTTGGAGGGTAAAACGTACGAAAGTTTCCCATCTTTATATTCTTAATCTTTGACCTACACCATCTGAACGGAACGTGCCGTCTCTGTCTTACGCTCAAATTTTAAAAGAAAAAAATGAAATAATTGTTATTAAACCAAAGAGTGATCAAAATTGTGAAAAAACAATAGAGGATATTAAAAATGTTATTAAACCAACAACAATGAAATTAAAAATTAATGAGGTTAAAAACGTGCAGAATGGTGGTATATTAATCAAGTGTGACAAACAATCGATTAAAAAAATTGAATCTGAAATTAAAACAAAAATGAGTGAATATGATACTAAAATACAAGAACAACGAAATATATAGTAGGAATGAAAGAGGCAATTAGTGAAGAAAAATTAATAGAAGCTATAAAAGGCCAAAACATTTTGAGTGATAACGAATGTGACATAAAATGTATCAAGATATATTTATCTCACAAAATAAATAAATATAATGCTATATTGAGGTGGACGAGGTTACCAACACACTTATTTTAAATATGGGAATATTAAATATTGATTGGTACTGGTGTCGTGTTTACCAATATATAAGAGTTGTTAAATGTTATAATTGTTGCGGATATAACCATATTTCTAAATATTGCACCAAGAAAAAATCATTATGTTAAAGATTGTAATAGTGAAACAAATAAATGCGTGAATTGTGCTTCCTTGAGTGTACAAACAAACCAACAAATGGATACAAATCATACAGCATCTGATAATAATTGCCCAGTGTTATTAGGGAAACTTAAATTTGCTGAAGAACGTGGCAATTACTAGCAACTAGAGACCATTAAGTGCTTCTTCTCTAATATTCAAGGCTTATCAAACAACTATACAAGTCTGCAAGCTATTATAAAATAATTCAACTGTGATATAGTCGTTCTAACAGAAACACATGTGACAAATAACAATGATATCGGCGAGTTGCAATTAGATGGTTATTATATGTTCAGTTGCTTTAGTGAATCTAGTCATACGGGAGGAATAGTCTTTTATGTTAAAAAAATGTTCAAATGTTCTCTTGTCAAAAAATTTGTTGTTGCGATGAACTATTGGTGTCTAATAATTAAAGTGCAATATGAAAATTTAGCTGTGATATACCTTAGTGCAATATATCGATCTCATATGTCGACCAAAACTGCGTTTTGTGATGACCTTGAACAATGGTTAGACTTTCTTCAACAGTGCAATAGTAACTATATAATAATGGGAGATTTTAATATAGACTGGTTAGATTTTTCTAATACATTTTCAAGACGCTTAAACCAAATTATGACGGATAATAATCTATTCTTATTAAACACTGAACCAACCAGAATAACTCAAACATTTCGAACACTAATTGACTATGTCTTATCAAATAACAAAAACATTTGTCATGCAAAAGTAGATCACAATCTTAAAATAAGTGATCATGAAGGTCTTGCAGTTTTCATCAAATGTGCAAAACAGCCCAAACTAAACAATAAAACTATTAGATACTGTAAGTACAGAAAAGCACATTTGATTAATGATCTTAGATTTAGCGATTTTTTCTCTTATTTTAATTCTGAATACCCGCATAACATTAATGTATTAAGTGAACAATTTTCAAATGAACTAAAATGTGCAGTGAATAGTATGGTAGTCACTCGAGTTGTCCCATACCAAAATAATGAATGGTATAGCAATGAGCTGAATCAATCAGGCGACCTGAATCAATCAGGCTTTCGATCAAAACATTCATGTGAAACCTGTGTCAATTATGTGGTCAGTGATTGGAAAAGGGAAATAGACAACAAGAACTGTGTTATAGCTGTTTTTCTGGATCTTAAACGTGCATTTGAAACTGTAAATAATGTTATTTTACTAAATAAATTAGAAAAATATGGAATTAGGGGCACGGAACTTAAATGGTTTAAAAACTATATTTCAAACAGAACTCAAAATACTTCAGTAAATAATAATGTATCGACAGCGGCAACAGTTTCGACGGAAGTACCACAGGGAGCAGTTTTGGGTGTAGTGCTTTTCCTTTAATATATTAATGATATGGAAAAAGTGATAAAGCATTGTAAGCATGTGCTCTTCGCAGATGATGCCCTGCTTTATATAGCAGGCAAATATTTAGATGCAATAACAGATAAAATTCAAAATGATTTAAGTGCAATATATACCTGGCTGAACATGAATAAACTCATACTTAACACAAACAAAATTCATGTCGATTAATAATCTATCTTCAGTGCAACAAATAAATATATCAATTAATAACACACAAATAGAACAAGTGATTTTCATTAAATATCTCGGCGTTATCATAGATAACAAATTGTCTCAAAACGATCATATTGACTATATTTGTAAAAAAGTTTCAAAAAAATTGGGAGTTCTTAGAAGAGCACGTAGAAATATATCCAAGAACAGTGCATAATGTAACCGTCAAACCCCATTTTGAGTACTGTGCGAGTCTTCTCTATCTGTGTAACAATAACCAAAAATCCAGACTTCAAAAATTACAAAACAAAGCTATGCGCGTAATATTAAAGTGTGATCGTTACACCTCGATTGCATCTATGCTTGAAACGCTTAATTGGTTGAAGATAAGCCAAAGACTTTATATGATGGCAATGAATTTTATTTTCAAAATCAAAAACAATATGTGTCCTGAATATATACAATCCAGTATTCCTGAAAGAAGAATTGTGCGATACAACTTACGAAACACTGAAGACTTCAACATAATCCGGACCAGAACATCAAGAGCCCAAGCCAGTATATTATATATGGGACTGCAAGCGTTCAATAATTTACCATTAAGCATACGAAACATAAATGTTCTAAATCAGTTTAAAACACAAATTTTTTTATATGCAAAAGCTCATATTAAATAATTATTCCTAGAAGAAATTACTTGAATGTAATCAAAACTTTGTACTTTATGTAAAATATTTTTTATTTCTTAATGGCAACTATGCCAAATAAAAAAACTTAAACTAAACTAAACAAATATCTACTATGGCAATTTCTTGCCTCAAAAATTGCCTATAGTATAGTGCACTACGCACCCAATACGGTCGGCGGTGTTGGTTATCACTTCAGACTTTATGAGCTAGCTGGGAATGCTCAGCTTTACTCGACGGTCGGAAGCGAAAAGACGCAAAGCTTTTTTCCTCAGTGAATTTCACTCTACTAGTCATATTTCTTGGCGAGAGATAGTGTGACTTATATTAATTCAAACTAAATACACGTCATAAAGCAAAAATGTATATTGTTGTATTTTTACTCATTCTCTGCATACTCTTAGCATGTGTTTGGTTGTGTGTCGCATTTTGTTCATGAAATGAATATTCTTGTCAGTAGGTACTATAGTTTGGTACATGGCGATGCATGGTAAATTATTTCTACAAAGTCTATGTTGATAATGCACCCTGGTAGGTATGTATATAACGAGTGTTTTTTTTTTCGAGGTATAGAACTTAAAGTTGGCATTACTTTTCAAGACGGCGACCGATTTAATAGCTGTCAAGTGATTTATTCTCAGTTTGGTTTTGGCAATTCATCATGAATAAACTCACGCCTGAACAACGCTTGCTAGTTGTGCAATTTTGTTTCGAAAATAATGGTTCTGTGCGTTATACGTATCGATTTTCATAAGCGAATTTTGTTTAGCGATGAAGCGCACTTCTGGTTGAATGGATACGTCAACACAAAACTGCCACATTTGGAGTGAAGCTAATCCTAAAGTGTATGACGAAACACCGTTACATCCAGAATAACTGACTGTTTGGTGCGTTTTTATGTATTAAGTGAACAATTTGCAAATGAACTAAAATGTGCAGTGAATAGTATGGTAGTGACTCGAGTTGTCCCATACCAAAATAATGAATGGTATAGCAATGAGCTGCAACGAGCTAAAATTTCAAAAATTAACTTATGTAAAACTGCTGTGTTATCTAATACCCGAAATGATTGGCAAGCGTATCACCAATTCAGAAATTATTATAAGAACCAAATAGAAACCGCTAAATCAATATTTATATCTGAAAAAATAAGTAATGCGAATGATCAGAAAGATATTTGGAGACAATTAAAGAAATACGTGCTAAAAACAAACAAAGAGGAAATAACTGAAGTGCAATTTGAAAACTGTGATAAAGAACAAAATAGTGCAATAATAGCTGAAAAATTTAATAACATCTTCATTAAAAGTGTTAACGACATTAGTAATTCTGTGATATTTTCTGAATATATAAGTCTGGTAAATGTGTGCAATATAGAATTTAAGTTTACTTTCGTCAATACAGATACCCTAACTGTGATAAATAAAAAAAATTACTTTAAATTTATGAATGTTCAAATGCTAAAAGACTCTATAGAAATAGTTGCTCCAATAATGATTCGTATAATAAATGGCTCATTCAGCTCTGGTATATATTCCCTGAAACCTGGAAAGAATCGCTTATTCTTCCAAAAAAGAAAATGGTAAATTCGATCAAATATAATGACTATCGGCCAATAAATATGCTTCCATTATATGTGAAAATAATAGAAAAAATTGCGACGCAACAACTCCAGGAACATCTTGACAACAATAATATAATAAGTGTTAATCAATCAGGCTTTCGATCAAAACATTCATGTGAAACCTGTGTCAATTATGTGGTCAGTGATTGGAAAAGGGAAATAGACAACAAGAACTGTGTTATAGCTGTTTTTCTGGATCTTAAACGTGCATTTGAAACTGTAAATAACTATTTGAAACTAAATAAATTAGAAAAATATGGAATTAGGGGCACGGAACTTAAATGGTTTAAAAACTATATTTCAAACAGAACTCAAAATACTTCAGTAAATAATAATGTATCGACAGCGGCAACAGTTTCGACGGAAGTACCACAGGGAGCAGTTTTGGGTGTAGTGCTTTTCCTTTTATATATTAATGATATGGGAAAAAGTGATAAAGCATTGTAAGCTTGTGCTCTTCGCAGATGATGCCCTGCTTTATATAGCAGGCAAAGATTTAGATGCAATAACAGATAAAATTCAAATAGAACAAGTGACTTTCATTAAATATCTGGCGTTCTCATAGATAACAAATTGTCTCAAAACGATCATATTGACTATATTTGTAAAAAAGTTTCAAAAAAATTGGGAGTTCTTAGAAGAGCACGTAGAAATATATCCAAGAACAGTGCAATAAAAGTGTATAATGTAACCGTCATACCCCATTTTGAGAACTGTGCGAGTCTTCTCTATCTGTGTAACAATAACCAAAAATCCAGACTTCAAAAATTACAAAACAAAGCTATGCGCGTAATATTAAAGTGTGATCGTTACACCTCGATTGCATCTATGCTTGAAACGCTTAATTGGTTGATGATAAGCCAAATACTTTATATGATGGCAATGAATTTTATTTTCAAAATCAAAAACAATGTGTCCTGAATATATACAATCCAGTATTCCTGAAAGAAGAATTGTGCGATACAACTTACGAAACACTGAAGACTTCAACATAATCCGGACCAGAACATCAAGAGCCCAAGCCAGTATATTATATATGGGACTGCAAGCGTTCAATAATTTACCATTAAGCATACGAAACATAAATGTTCTAAATCAGTTTAAAACACAAATTTTTTTATATGCAAAAGCTCATATTAATTAATTATTCCTAGAAGAAATTACTTGAATGTAATCAAAACTTTGTACTTTATGTAAAATATTTTTTATTTCTTAATGGCAACTATGCCAAATAAAAAAACTTAAACTAAACTAAACAAATATCTACTATGGCAATTTCTTGCCTCAAAAATTGCCTATAGTATAGTGCACTACGCACCCAATACGGTCGGCGGTGTTGGTTATCACTTCAGACTTTATGAGCTAGCTGGGAATGCTCAGCTTTACTCGACAGTCGGAAGCGAAAAGATGCAAAGCTTTTTTCCTCAGTGAATTTCACTCTACTAGTCATATTTCTTGGCGAGAGATAGTGTGACTATTAATTCAAACTAAATACACGTCATAAAGCAAAAATGTATATTGTTGTATTTTTACTCATTCTCTGCATACTCTTAGCATGTGTTTGGTTGTGTGTCGCATTTTGTTCATGAAATGAATATTCTTGTCAGTAGGTACTATAGTTTGGTACATGGAGATGCATAGTAAATTATTTCTACAAAGTCTATGTTGATAATGCACCCTGGTAGGTATGTATATAACGAGTGTTTTTTTTTCGATGTATAGAACTTAAAGTTGGCATTACTTTTTAAGACGGCGACCGATTTAATAGCTGTCAAGTGATTTATTCTCAGTTTGGTTTTGGCAATTCATCATGAATAGACTCATGCCTGAACAACGCTTGCTAGTTGTGCAATTTTATTTCGAAAATAATGGTTCTGTGCGTTATACGTATCGATTTTCATAAGCGAATTTTGTTTAGCGATGAAGCGCACTTCTGGTTGAATGGATACGTCAACACAAAACTGCCACATTTGGAGTGAAGCTAATCCTCAAGTGTATGACGAAACACCGTTACATCCACAATATCTGACTGTTTGGTGCGTTTAAGGGGTGGTGGAATCATTGGTCCGTACTTCTTCAAAAACGATGATGGCCACAACGTTACAGTCAATGGCTGTGGTTCCAACAAGACGGCGCAACATGTCACACAGCTCGTGTCACAATCGATTTATTGAAAGACACGTTTGGTGACCGCCTAATTTCACGTTTTGGACCTGTGAATTGGCCTCCAAGATCTTGTGATTTAACACCGCTAAACTATTTTCTGTGGGGTTATGTAAATTCATTCGTCTATGCGGATAATCCACAAACGCTTGACAACATTCGCCGTGTTATTGCCGATATACGGCCACAAATGTTGGAAAAAGTCATCGAAAATTGGACGTCCAGATTGGACTACATCCGAGCCAGCCGTGTCAGTCATATGCCAGAAATCATATTTCAAATGTAATGCCACAAGATTATCTTTCGAATAAATAAAAAATCATGTCAATCGAATATTCCATCGTTGTTTTATTGCAATTTAAAGTTCTATACCTCTAAAAAAAAACACAGCGGGATCTGATCTAATTTAAACTATTAATTTAAATACGGTAAGATGCAGATATGAGCCCTGAGTATGTACAGATGCAACAGGTTAGGTCCCTTAGTGGGCGCTCTACCGATGGATTACGACCTTGTCGTGGTGATAGAGCTTAAACTGTTCATTATTGTACGGCATCAATGTTGTCTTGTTCAGTGAACTAAGTGTAATCCGGGTGAACGCCTGATCCTAGGACGTTCACCCTTAAGTTTGGTGAAGAACCAGAACATACCGGAATTTTTATTTATAAACATCTTCAGTGTTATGTCCGTGTTCTATTGATAGTCTATCCCAGGAATGACTGGGTAACAATCCTACATCAGGCAAAAGTAGTTAGGACAAGGGCATCACGAAAGTGTCCTCGACGGTTACTCATTTAACGTTTGAAAGTTAGCTTTCATAACATGAGTTTTTTGTTGGTTTTCACTGGGCTAGTGCCATGTGTTTGTAGCAAATAAGCAGGGTGGTCTTTGTAGATCAAAGAGGCCACCCGAAAAGGCGGTAGATAACTACTCTATCCCAGAACACAAACTGGGTAACGAGCGTTACTACCGTCAAATATTGAGCAAGTGAAGTGGAATTGACGGAAGTTGATATTTGTAACTTGAGTTTGGTTCCAGCTCAAAACATACTTGAGCTACATCTCCAGGGTAGGCAATCCCTGTGGCTTTGTGGAGAAAAGTCAGAATGTCAAAGTTTTACAGTTGTGAGTATTTCCTCAACTAATAAGCTTAGCACGGGTGTTGGGAGCCCTACAGTTTGTTCGAGAGGAATGTCCTTTTTGGAATTTAATCATGATCATTCTCTACCCAACATTGGGCTGGCCCCTTGTGGGAGCTTCGTGCTGGCTGTGGTTATCCAAAGCGGAAATGCATGGCATTTCGGTGCAAGATATGTAGGTCGGTCTCGCTCCTTAACAAGGGGTGTGGACATACCCTCATGTTCACAGAATTGCTACTGCGGTAGAATCCACTTCGGTAGTTATGCTTCAGGACGTTGGTTGACGTCCAAATTAACCCGCTTTTGGTTCGCCGACCGTGGGGTTAAGGTTTAATTGCTTAGTTACCCACGTGAAGCTTATCTACAATCTGTCCCTTAGTGGGCGGTTGTGCGGCGGTAGGCAAAATTCCCTATTATAGTGAAAACGAAATGTGTAACTTTGTTAAATTCCCCCCTTTCTTTACAAGACCAGAATCCAAAGGCCATCAGGGCCGGAGCATTGGTGTCCATTCGCTCTATGTGACCGTTCCACCTTAGTCTTTGGCTTTTCAGTTTTGTGACAAGGTCAGTGTCGCTGTACAGCCCGTACAGTTCGTTGTTATATCTTCTTCTCCATTCCCCATATACGCAGCTAGGATCATAAATCTACGCATCGGCGTAGAAGTTTGGGTTACTGCCGTAGTGACCGGCCAGGTAGCGTTTATTCTCGCTTGTATCCTCTCAGAGGGGTTTTCGTGCTGTAATGCGGCAAGGCACTGTGGTTGAAGGCTAATATGCTCCAAATTTTAAGGTTGGCTGCAGTGAATGGTTACGGGCGGTGTCACGGCAGGAAAGGAATGGCCGTCTGCGGTTGTAGCAAAGCAGGCCCTGCTCTATGGTAGGGGTTTAATGGCGGAGTAGATGAAGATGTGCCGGGTCCTGGAGGGTATAACGTGTGCCAGTTGTTAATGGCCTCCTCGCGTTGTGCCCTGATTTTGGCCATGTATTGCTCTGTTGATGCTGGTTACAGTATTGGTTGAGCCATGGATGCTGTAGGCTGTCGAGCGCAGGGATTCATCAAGGCGGCCTGTCGATGATGCCCTCCTCGCTGGAAAGCATTGGTTTTCCTAACAGAGGTAGTAGTATTTCCGCACAGAATTTTTCCTTCGTTGTCCTGGCTTCGTTGTCCTGGCTTTTGGCCCGCGCTTCAGGCTCGTTTTGGCCTAGATAGTCGGAAGATCCACTCGCTCAAGCCGGTGGAAGCGAGTGCGTGTTTGCCGGTGGTCGACTGCAGACTGGTTCGGTACATTTTCTTTTTAAAGTAAATTTTTTTAGTTTTAGTTTTCGGTAGCGGAAGTCCGTATTTGAAGGTGGTCGACTGCAAATTGTGCTGTTTAACAAATTTTTAATGTCCTCTGTCTGAGCGGATGCGTTGGTGTGAGTGACAAGGGCGAAAATGGTTTTAGCTGATTTGCTGATGCGACGTTTGCACAATCTTGATTGTCCCTTTCAGATCCTCAGGACTTCCTACCGGTCACCGCTTGTCCGTTCATACAAATCTGGACGTTTGCTCGTCTCATTAATGTCATCCCAATAATAGCATCCTCTTCGAGAGCGGGCAGGTAGCTTACTTATCCAACTATCTCTGTACAACCCACAGTCAACGTAGCTCTGCTCGTGCATAGGAAGTTCTACCATAAGTGATGCTTGCACATACAATGGTGAACTGCCTTCTTCTAATGAAGCAGGTGCGGGCTGAGCGATGTTTACTGCAGGTGCTTCTATGGGCTCGTCGTCATTAAGTCGTTCTTCGACTACACTCTCCCACTTCTCACACAAATTTAGTGTAGAACCAGTTATTACTCCACTAGCTCGAATTTTTTTTGAGATACTGACTCAATCGTTGACGGAGTTCTTTCATGTTGCCGTCAGTATCCAAATTTCTGGATTCTACAGCTTCCTGCAACTCAGATTTCTTCATCAGGTTTTACCATGTTTGATGTTTCGGTGGCGGCGGGCTGGTAATTGGTGATCGGAGAGGGGCGGTCGGTGGTACCTTCAGGAGATTCCTGGTCGGTCGGCGGTGGTAGTTTGGTTGAATCCTCTAAAGGTCCCTGCTCGGGCGCCAAAACGTGATGTTGCTTTTTTATTATCCAGCTCAGGTAGTTCAGTGGTCTTCCAAGGTTGCTCAAAGAAAACAAACGAAAAACTTTGATGTGATGTAGGGCTCAACAACCACGTCCCTTATTAGAACAAACTCAATTTAAATTTTAATTTCGTCAACATATATCGCGCAAAATAAAGTATCTGCCTCGGAAGAGCGGAAGAGGCACAAATCTCCAAATAAACCTGCCCCCTAGGAGCACAATTGAATTAGATATCTGCCTCTTAAAGAGCACAGCTAAATATGAAAAATCTGTCCTAAAGCTAAAGGAACACAAACAAACTAAATACATATTATATACCAGCCCTCGCAAGAGCACAATATAAAAGAAGAATCTGTCCCCGAAGAAACACAAATTAATTAAATATCAGCCCTCGAGAGAGCACAACATATATAAAATCAGTCCCCAAAGGAACACAAATAATCCCTATCAGCCCTTAAAAGAGCACAATTATAAATTTAAAAAAATCAATCCCCAAAGGAACACAAATACCTATTAAATCTGTCCACCAAGGAACACAAATATCTACTATGGCAATTTCTTGCCTCAAAAATTGCCTATAGTATAGTGCACTACGCACCCAATACGGTCGGCGGTGTTGGTTATCACTTCAGACTTTATGATCTAGCTGGGCATGCTCAGCTTTACTCGACGGCCGGAAGCGAAAAGATGCAAAGCTTTTTTCCTCAGTTAATTTCACTCTACTAGTCATATTTCTTGGCGAGAGATAGTGTGACTTATATTAATTCAAACTATATACACGTCATAAAGCAAAAATGTATATTGTTGTATTTTTACTCATTCTCTGGCGACCGATTTAACAGCTGTCAAGTGATTTATTCACAGTTTGGTTTTGGCTTGAATAGACTCACGCCTGAACAAAGCTTGCAAATTGTGCAATTTTATTTCGAAAATAATGGTTCTGTGCGGAATACGTATCGATTTTCATATGCGAATTTTGCTTAGCGATGAAGCGCACTTCTGGTTGAATGGATACGTCAACACAAAACTGCCGCATTTGGAGTGAAGCTAATCCTCAAGTGTATGACGAAACACCGTTACATCCAGAAAAACTGACTGTTTGGTGCGTTTAAGGGGTGGTGGAATAATTGGTCCGTACTTCTTCAACAACGATGATGGCCACAACGTTACAGTCAATGGTGATCGGTATAGAGCCATGATTACTAACTTTTTCATTCCTGAATTGAACAATCATGATGTCCAGGAGCTGTGGTTCCAACAAGACGGCGCAACATGTCACACAGCTCGTGTCACAATCGATTTATTGAAAGACACGTTTTGTGACCGCCTAATTTCACGTTTTGGACCTGTGAATTGGCCTCCAAGATCTTGTGATTTAACACCGCTAGACTATTTTCTGTGGGGTTATGTAAAGTCATCTATGCGGATAAGCCACAAACGCTTGACCATTTGGAAGACAACATTCGCCGTGTTATTGCCGATATACGGCCACAAATGTTGGAAAAAGTCATCGAAAATTGGACGTCCAGATTGGACTACATCCGAGCCAGTTCTATAAAGTTCTATACCTCTAAACAAAAACACCCTTTATATAAAACTAGTGCATTCTGTAGTAGGCATACGGCGGGTTCTGATCTAATTTAAATTATTAATTTAAATACGGTAAGATGCAGATATGGGCCCTGAGTATGTACAGATGCAACAGGTTAGGTCCCTTAGTGGGCGCTCTACCGATGGATTACGACCTTGTCGTGGTGATAGAGCTTAAACTGTTCATTATTCTACGGCACCAATGTTGTCTTGTTCAGTGAACTAATTGTAATCCGGGTGAACGCCTGATCCTAGGACGTTCACCCTTAAGTTTGGTGAAGAACCAGAACATACCGTAATGTTTATTTATAAACATCTTCAGTGTTATGTCCGTGTTCTATTGATAATCTATCCCAGGAATGACTGGGTAACAATCCTACATCAGGCAAAAGTAGTTAGGGCAGGGGAAGCACGAAAGTGTCCTTGACGATTACCCATTTAAACGTTTGAAAGGGAACTTTCATAACATGAGTGTTTTGTTGATTTTTCACTGGGCTAGTGCCATTGTGATAGTAGCAAATAAGCAGGGTGGTCTTTGTAACTCAAGGAGGCCACCCGAAAAGGCGGTAGATAACTACTGTATCCCGGAACATAAACTGGTTAACGAGCTTTACTACCGTCAAAAATTGAGTAAGTTAAGTGGAATTGACGGAAGTTGAGATTATGTTGAGAATTTAAGAAAAACTATATAGATAAATGTTATTTTATAAATATTTAATTTATTCTTATTAAAATTTAATATCACAACTTATTTATTTTATGAAGTTTTAATGCGACGCGTTTCGGAGGTGCTTCTCCATCATCGGGCGAAATACTTTTGATCTTTGATCTTTGAAATCAAAAGTATTTCGCCCGATGATGGAGAAGCACCTCCGAAACGCGTCGCATTAAAACTTCATAAGATAAATAAGTTGTGATATTAAATTTTAATAAGAATAAATTAAATATTTATAAAATAACATTTATCTATATAGTTTTTCTTAAATTCTCAACATAATTCAACCCACAACTTGGAGACAAAAACCCACATCATGTATGGAAGTTGAGATGTTGAACTTGAGTTTGGTTCCAGTTCAAGACATACTTGGGCACATCTTCAGGGTAGGCAATCCCTGTGGCTTTGTAGGTAAAGTCAGAATGTCAAAGTTTTACAGTTGGGAGTATTTCCTCAACTTAACGATGTTTTAGGTTTGACGTACAATAAACTTAGCACGGGTGTTAGGGGCCCTAGAGTTTGTTCAAGAGGAATGTCCTTTATGGAATTTAATCTTGACCATTCTCTACCCTAACAGTTGGGCTGGCCCTTTCGGGGAGCTTCGTGCTGGCTGTGGTTATCCGAAGCGGAAACATTTGGCACTTCGGTGCAAGAGATGTAGATCGGTCTCGCTTCTTAAGAACGAATGTGCACATACCTACATGTTCTCAAATTTGTTACTGCGGTGTAATCTACTTCGGTAATTATACTTCAGGACGCTGGTTTACGTTCAATTGAACCCGCAGAGGGTTTGCCCACCTTGGGGTTTAGAAGCTTAATTGCTCAGGTACCCACGTAAAGGTTATCAATCACTGTCCCTTAGTGGGCGCTCTACCGATGGATTACGACCTTGTCGTGGTGATAGAGCTTAAACTGTTCATTATTCCACGGCATCAATGATGTCTTGATCAGTGAACTAAGTGTTATCCGGGTGAACGCCTGATCCTAGGACATTCACCCTTAAGTTTGGTGAAGAACCAGAACATACCTGAATGTTTTTTTATAAACATCTTCAGTGTTATGTCCGTGTTCTATTGGTAACCTATCCCAGGAATGACTGGGTAATGGCCCTATATCAGGCAAAAGTAGTTAGGACAGGGGAATCACGAAAGTGTCCTAGACGATTACTCATTTAACGTTTGAAAGTTAGCTTTCACAACATGAGTGTTTTGTTGGTTTTCACTGGGCTAGTACCATGTGTTTGTAGCAAATTATCAGGGTGATCTTGAGCTACATCTTCAGGGTAGGCAATCCCTGTGGCTTTGTGGAGTAAAGTCAGAATGTCAAAGTTTTACAGTTGTGAGTATTTCCTCAACTGACGTTTTAGGTTTAACGTACAATAAGCTTAGCACGGGTGTTTCTCTACCAAACATTGGTCTGGCCCCTTGTGGGAGCTTCGTGCTGGCTGTGGTTATCCAAAGCGGAAACGCATGGCATTTCGCACATGTTCACAGAATTGCTGCTGCGGTAGAATCCACTTCGGTAGTTATGCTTCAGGACGTTGGTTGACGTCCAAATTAACCCGCTTTGGGTTCGCCGACCGTGGGGTTAAGGTTTAATTGCTTAGTTATTCGCGTAAAGTTTATCTACAATCTGTCCCTAAGTGGGCGGTTGTGCGGCGGTAGGCAAAATTCCCTATTATAGGGAGGAGGAAATGTGTAACTCCGTTACATTCCCCCCTTTCCTTACAAGACGAGAACCCTGTGGTCATATATATTTTTGTACTATCTTGTTAATTCAATTTATTATTTCATTAATAGAATGTATATATATATATTTTTTTACTTCTTCAAGTTTTAAGTAAACAAAAACAAAAAAAAAATTAACAAAAAAAATTCATAAAACTATTTAATAAAAAAATTGTAATTCATAAATTCGTGTTGGTACTTCTACGGTAGGATATCTATTTCCTTTATGTAGGGCCCAAATTTGAGGTTTGCTTTAGTGCGTTTGGCCGTACGCATATACGTCCTTACTTACTTACTTAAGGTGGCACTACAGTCCGGGGTGGACCAGGGCTTCAACCAACAAGCTTCTTCCAGGCGGCACGGTTTCTATCTAGTTGTCACCAGTTTCGCACGCCAAGTTGTTTTAGGTCCTCTTCCACTTGCGTGCGCCACCTGCTATCCGGGCCGGAGCATTGGTGTCCATTCGCTCTATGTGACCGAGCCACCTTAGTCTTTGGCAAGGTCAGTGTCGCTGTACAGCCCGTATAGTTCGTTGTTATATCTTCTTCTCCGTTCCCCATTTACGCAGATAGGATCATAAATCACACGGAGAATTTTTCTTTCAAAGCAGCCTAAAGCGTTGTCATCCACCTTTAGTAATGTCCATGATTCTGCACCATATATAAGGACAGGGATGATAAGTGTCTTATAAAGGGATTAGTTGCTGGAGAGAGGACTTTGCTCTTCAGTTGCATATACGCATATGGCCACGGCCACGAGAAATGAAACCAAGCACCAAAATAATTTTTTATAAACTTAACGCTTCTTTGCTCATTTTTAGAAAGAGTACATCTCAAAGTAACGGTAAATAACAATATCAACAATTAGAACATTTTTTGCTGGACATAAGCCACACTCAAAGATTGGTTATTTATCACATTAGACATGTCCGGAAATTTTATTTCTCAAAAAAAGGTATTTTTTACTTCTTTTTAATATTTTTTGTCCACGATTTAACATTATTTAAATGCAAGTGTTTTTTTCTAACTAAAAACGTCGTTTTTTTCTCTCGAATATAATTTTAAGCCTTTTAATCTAATTTATCAAAATCGTTCTATATTCGTGTAATATTATAAGACAAAATTTCTAAAAAGTTTTTTTTGTTTGTGATCCAAATGGTTTTGAATTTGAAATTTTTGAATTTTAATGAGTGTTTTGTGTTTACTTAATAAAGCTATAAAAAAATCTTTCAAATTAAGCAATTATATTAATTCAAACAGTCTTAAAGATATGTAAATTCATAAAACATTTTCTGCTCAAATCGATGAGAATAGTTTTCTTACCAAAAAAAATTCTGTAAATCACAGGATACCTCCAATAGAGTTCAGCGAAATAAAAAATACTTTGAGAAATTGAAGACAACCAAAAAATACAAAGAAGTAAAAAAAAAAGCCCTGGCTCAAATACATCGACCTCTAAACGTCAAACTTATAAATGATCTTCCACACAATATGTGTATGTGTTCATACTATTCGAACTTCATTGAAGCTGTGTATGCTCTTCATAAGAGTGTACCGGATGTGCTGAACTATGAGAATGGGTTCATCAGTCAGTTCATATGTGAGGATTCATCAATAGACTGCTGGTTTTCCAAATGTAATAAGTGTTCCGGTATTTCCTTTGAAAAGGTTAAAAATTTAGTTGGTGAGACTCCACTGACTTTGGAACTGTCTTGGAAAATTTGGAAAAAGAGTATTAGCACAAAAAGAATTGAAAGACATGAAGAAATTGGAACGCTATCTGATCTCATTCGACACATTGTCACTATATCAAAACAATTTCTGAAACACAGCTTTGTGAATCGTGAACAATCAGAAACGTTCAATAAATATGATCGCCCAAAATCTACGAATACGGAAAACGGTGATGAAGGTCTTCTGCAAATCGACTTCGCTGAGAATTTTGTATGTAAAAGCCAGGATGAAGTTCAGAGTGCACATTGGAATCAACGGCAAATTACTTTGTTCACATCTGCATTTTATTATAATGAAGTGTACCAATCGGGAGTTTTTGTATCAGATAATATAACTCACACTGAAGAAAATATTGTTCCATATCTGTAAAAACTACTTTTAACACTTCCAAGTACGTTGAAAGTGTTAAAAATTTGAAGCGATGGGCCATCTTCGCAGTTTAAAAACAAATACATCGCAGCATTCTTACCTGTCTTCGAAACAAAATTTAAAATCAAAATATTTTGGAACTATTTTGCCACATCCCATGGTAAAGGATGTGTTGATGGGATTGGCGCCATTGCAAAAACTTTCGTTCGAAAGCACATACGGGCCGAGACTGCATTGTCAACAATGCATCAGAATTTGTGCAGGCGTTCAGCCGCACTTCATCAACAATTTGCGTCAAAGAAGTCAAAAATGAAGAAATTTTGACATAAATGAATGTTTAAAATCTGGCAGAGTATATTCAAGTGCTAAGGATGTTCGTAATATCTTAAGCGCTCACCAAATTCAATCCAATGATGGCAAAATAGTAACATTCGATACTTCAAGACAGGGATACAACTATCAAAATTTCTCATAATTATGTATTTCAGTTTTTAACTTAATTTAATGTAGAAGTCAATATTTATGTATATCTATTCCAAATGAAGAACCTTAATAAATATTAATTTTTCAGTTTATGTTTATACTGTACTGGATTTCTTTCTCTTTCAGCAATATTTTTTTAATTTTTCATTACTAAATTCGCAAGGTAAAGTTATAAGACTTTTTTACGTAACGTTATCAGACACACATTTAAGCTCGAAAATCGTAAATAATTTGACATTTTTTTACAAAAACATTTGTAAACTATAGTTTGGTCTTTTATCTCAATTCTCTGAAAGAAAAAAAATTAAGTAGCAACACTAGATTCGCAGACTTTTTAGAATATGTTCAGCAACCTCAAAACTAACTTCCAAAAAATGTAACGTTATCAGACAATTTGGAAGGCTGTAATTATTAAACTATAAGCCATAAATAAAAACTTTCTTTTTTAAAATTAAGGCCTTGAAAGAATATATCAGACGTATATACAAACTTTGACTTGCATTGCAGTTCGAAGAAGTTGTGAGCAAAGAACCCGTGCGATGTAGCGTTATAAGACCATGGCCGTGACCATATACGTCCACATGGCCGTTGTATGTAAAATTGGCCGCCACGTTGGTTGCTTCCCCGAATGACTATGCCCTTAAAGGGGTTGAAGACTAGCGTTTGGCTTTCATGACGCTGGGTCCGGCGGTGGTGTATACTGGAATGGGAAACGTTGGTTGGTGGTCGGCTGCATCGGCGTAGAAGATTGGGCTACTACCGTAGTGACCGGCCAGGTAGCGTTTATTCTCGCTTGTATCCTCTCAGAGGGGTTTGCGTGCTGTAATGCGGCAAGGCACTGTGGTTGAAGGCTAATATGCTCCAAATTTTAAGGTTGGCTGCAGTGAATGGTTACGGGCGGTGAATGGCCGTCTGCGGTTGTAGCGAAGCAGGCCCTGCTCTATGGTAGGGGTTTAATGGCGGAGCAGATGAAGATGTGCCGGGTCCTGGAGGGTATAATATGTGCCAGTTATTAATGGCCTCCTCGTGTTGTGCCCTGATTTTGGCCATGTATTGCTCTGTTGATGCTGTTAGCAGTATGGGTTGAGCCATGGGCGCTGTAGGCTGTCGAGCGCAGGGATTCATCAAGGCGGCCTGTGGATGATGCCCTCCTCGCTGGAAAGCATAGGTTTTCCTAACAGAGGTAGTAGAATTTCCGCACAGAATGGTTTCCTTCGTTGTCCTGGCTTTTGGCCCGCGCTTCAAGCTCGTTTTGGCCTAGATAGTCGGGAGAGCCACTCGCTCTGGTGCCATAAGCCGGTGGAAGCGAGTGCTTGATCAACGCTCCTTGTGTTTCTGCGGAGTACACGGCTGGACGATTCTGGTGTGAATCCTCAACTGACTGGGGGTTTACCATAGTGATTCCTTCTTCAGGAAGTTTGTTTGGTTCGGTGGTCAAAAGAGGAGTGAACGGTTGCTTTGCTGGATCTTCCATCGAAGGGTTTTCAGTAATATTTTTATCAGGAAGGGAAGATATGTTTTCGGTACATTTTCTTTTTAAAGTAATTTTTTTTTATTTTTAATTTTCGGTAGCGGAAGTCCGTGTTTGGCGATGGTCGACTGCAAATTGTGCTGTTTAAAAATCTTTTCACTGTCCTCTGTCTGAGCGGATGCGTTGGTGTGATTGACAAGGGCGAAAATAATTTTAGCTGATTTGCTGATGCCATCGACGTTTGCACAATTTTGATTGTCCCTTTCAGATCCTCAGGACTTCCTACCGGTCACTGCTTGTCCGTTCATAAAAATCGTTTGTCGACTCATTAATTCCATCCCAATAATGGCATCTTCTTCGAGAGCGGGCAGGTAGGTTACTTATCCAACTATCTCTGTACAACCCGTACAACCCACAGTGAACGTAGCTCTGCTCGTGCATAGGAAGTTCTACCATAAGTGATGCTTGCACATACAATGGTGAACTGCCTTCTTCTAATGTAGCAGGTGCGGGCTGAGCGATGTTTACTGCAGGTGCTTCTGTTGTAAAGTACGCACTCTTCAACCTCCTGCGTCCATTACCCTACCACCTAATTTCCTTTCATTCAACCCAAAACCATTTAATATTCCCACATCATCATTTCCTTTTAATTACCTATACAAATTCCTTTCAACTCCAAAGTCACCAACCTTGCGATCAACGATCGCTCCATTTAAATTAAACTTCTTAAATTTCATTGCCCATTGAAATAAAACCCAAATTCCCAAATCATCATTTTCATTTTTCCAATCAATCACTCCCTTTACCAAATCCATTAAACGTGCATTGATCCCAATTATCTACACACTGGCACACTTTTGCTGATGTAGCATAATTTCCTTTTTCTTTTTCGAGTCGGGCGACGAGAGTCAGTCAGTATCGGGCGGTCAACAACACAAATACTTTCTTAATTGAAGTAAGAATAATTATTTTTCAATACAAACCGACAACCAATCAATTATCCAAAAAAAACTAAGAAAATAACTTATGTAAAATTGTCTATTTACAAATAAAAAAAACATAAATCATTTAAACAACGTTGACTTTAATTTCAAAAGACAGCACAAAAAAAACATACACTAAAAAAAAGGTAAGATCCCAACATAAAAATTGGTGTCAGATGTGGGGTCTGCCTGAAAAGTGAAAAGTTGGTTGCTTCCCCGAATGACTATGCCCTTAAAGGGGTTGAAGACTAGCGTTTGGCTTTCATGACGCTGGGTCCGGCGGTGGTGTATACTGGAATGGGAAACGTTGGTTGGTGGTCGGCTGCATCGGCGTAGAAGATTGGGCTACTACCGTAGTGACCGGCCAGGTAGCGTTTATTCTCGCTTGTAGCCTCTCAGAGGGGTTTGCGTGCTGTAATGCGGCAAGGCACTGTGGTTGAAGGCTAATATGCTCCAAATTTTAAGGTTGGCTGCAGTGAATGGTTACGGGCGGTGAATGGCCGTCTGCGGTTGTAGCGAAGCAGGCCCTGCTCTATGGTAGGGGTTTAATGGCGGAGCAGATGAAGATGTGCCGGATCCTGGAGGGTATAATATGTGCCAGTTATTAATGGCCTCCTCGTGTTGTGCCCTGATTTTGGCCATGTATTGCTCTGTTGATGCTGTTAGCAGTATGGGTTGAGCCATGGGCGCTGTAGGCTGTCGAGCGCAGGGATTCATCAAGGCGGCCTGTGGATGATGCCCTCCTCGCTGGAAAGCATAGGTTTTCCTAACAGAGGTAGTAGAATTTCCGCACAGAATGGTTTCCTTCGTTGTCCTGGCTTTTGGCCCGCGCTTCAAGCTCGTTTTGGCCTAGATAGTCGGGAGAGCCACTCGCTCTGGTGCCATAAGCCGGTGGAAGCGAGTGCTTGATCAACGCTCCTTGTGTTTCTGCGGAGTACACGGCTGGACGATTCTGGTGTGAATCCTCAACTGACTGGGGGTTTACCATAGTGATTCCTTCTTCAGGAAGTTTGTTTGGTTCGGTGGTCAAAAGAGGAGTGAACGGTTGCTTTGCTGGATCTTCCATCGAAGGGTTTTCAGTAATATTTTTATCAGGAAGGGAAGATATGTTTTCGGTACATTTTCTTTTTAAAGTAATTTTTTTTTATTTTTAATTTTCGGTAGCGGAAGTCCGTGTTTGGCGATGGTCGACTGCAAATTGTGCTGTTTAAAAATCTTTTCACTGTCCTCTGTCTGAGCGGATGCGTTGGTGTGATTGACAAGGGCGAAAATAATTTTAGCTGATTTGCTGATGCCATCGACGTTTGCACAATTTTGATTGTCCCTTTCAGATCCTCAGGACTTCCTACCGGTCACTGCTTGTCCGTTCATAAAAATCGTTTGTCGACTCATTAATTCCATCCCAATAATGGCATCTTCTTCGAGAGCGGGCAGGTAGGTTACTTATCCAACTATCTCTGTACAACCCCTTGCACATACAATGGTGAACTGCCTTCTTCTAATGTAGCAGGTGCGGGCTGAGCGATGTTTACTGCAGGTGCTTCTGTTGTAAAGTACGCACTCTTCAACCTCCTGCGTCCATTACCCTACCACCTAATTTCCTTTCGTTCAACCCAAAACCATTTAATATTCCAACATCATCATTTCCTTTTAATTACCTATACAAATTCCTTTCAACTCCAAAGTCACCAACCTTGCGATCAACGATCGCTCCATTTAAATTAAACTTCTTAAATTTCATTGCCCATTGAAATAAAACCCAAATTCCCAAATCATCATTTTCATTTTTCCAATCAATCACTCCCTTTACCAAATTCATTAAAAGTGCATTGATCCCAATTATCTACACACTGGCACACTTTTGCTGATGTAGCATAATTTCCTTTTTCTTTTTCGAGTCGGGCGACGAGAGTCAGTCAGTATCGGGCGGTCAACAACACAAATACTTTCTTAATTGAAGTAAGAATAATTATTTTTCAATACAAACCGACAACCAATCAATTATCCAAAAAAAACTAAGAAAATAACTTATGTAAAATTGTCTATTTACAAATAAAAAAAACATAAATCATTTAAACAACGTTGACTTTAATTTCAAAAGACAGCACAAAAAAAACATACACTAAAAAAAAGGTAAGATCCCAACATAAAAATTGGTGTCAGATGTGGGGTCTGCCTGAAAAGTGAAAAGTGCAAGTGTTATCAAAAGAAAAAAAAATACAACAGCAAAAATAACAAGTGCAAGTGTTATCAAAAGAAAAAAAAAATACAACAGCAAAAATAACAAGTGCAAGTGTTATCAAAAGAAAAAAAAAATACAACAGCAAAAATAACAAGTGCCAAACAAGTAAAAATATACACAAAAACTAAAAAAAAAAAAAGGAAAAGGAAAACTGAAATTCAGTGAAAAATTATCATCTTTAAACCAACCAACTATCATCTTTAATCCAACCATCAACCATCAACAACTTTCATCTTTAGCCACCACCATAATTCCTACAGAGGCAAGAAATTTTTTTTTAAATATATTAAAAAAAAAAAAAGAAAACAAAAATATTATTATGTGACTGAAAGGTGTTCTATTCATTTTTTAAATTTGTGTATTAAATACAGTCACATAGTTTTACTATTTAAAATACCTAGTTTGTTATTATTATTATCGTTACTTTTTTTTTAATTTTTAAGTAAATTTTGTTTCCATATTATTATCAAACCATTTCATGTCCGATTTTTATAATTAATGAATGTATATACATACATATGTCTGAAAACGAAATTAATTTAATTGAGGAATCTAATTCAGATCTAAACCCGTCCGATACAGACTCCGATACAGTCACTGACTCTTTTTCCAATAATTCTCCTTCCTCTCATTTTACTCCCAACAAATCATTAAATATGCCCCCAAAACTAGATAGATCTTTTGCCCTCAAATTAATTCCAGAATTTGATGGGAACAGAGCAAATCTACACAAATTTCTAAATGCGTGTGATTTGATATCTGAAGACATATCCACTTCCGAAATTCCCGTCCTTCTTCTTATTATAAAAACTAAATTAACTGGCCCAGCTTACAATATAGTTAAATATACGGAATTCACCACTTGGGAATCCCTAAAGGAAAAACTAGTCCAACAATTTCTAGAAACAAAATCTCTTTCCCAACTCCAACTAGAACTTATACACATTAAGCAAAGGATAAACGAGACAGTGCGTTCTTTTTCGAACAGATTGGAACAAACATTAGCCAATCTGAATGACGCCTGCATAGCTAGCAAAGGTTCCGAAAGTTCTAGTGTTATTATAAATCTCAACAGTAAAACTGCTTTAAAAGCATTTGAGAGAGGTCTTAATCCTAGAATAAGTCTGATTATTAAAGCTTCGAGATTCACTACTCTGACAGAAGCTATAGAAGCTGCCGTCTTAGAAGAGAAAAGCGGATTCTCATATAATAACCAAACTTCTTACAACCAATCACAACCCAAATCCAGAAATCCTACCTCTTGCAATTTTTGTAAAAAAACCGGACATAGTATCGAACAATGCTACTTAAAGAAAAATAAGGAACAGCTTCCTTCTTTTAAAAGTGAGGTTAAGAAAGTAACTATTACTTGTAGTTACTGTAAGAACCTCGGGCATCATATAAATGAATGTCGAAAAAGGGAGTATAATAATAATAAAAAAAATAATACCAATCCATTTTCATCCTCAACAGCAAACAGACATTCGGAAAACCATTCAGAGGCCGAAACGAGTGGCAGGTTTCGGACCCAAATCTAACCTCTTCCCGCCACATCTTAAACATAAATTTAAAAAATAATATAAGTAGAGTAGATTCCATTAAACTTTTTTCTGAAACCTTGCTAAATCCTAAACCTTCAAAATTCTTAATCGATGGCGGTAGTGAAATTTGTCTGATTAAAATAGATAAAATAAAACCAGAACTACCCATCGATTCTGCTATAATTCCTCCCTATCTGGTATAACTGATTCTGTTATCCTTACCAAAGGAGTTATACAACTTCTTATTAATCTTCCTAAAAACGTTACAATTTCTTACCCTTTCTACGTAGTAGATGGAAACTTTCCCATCAGTACCGATGGAATAATAGGTAACAATTTTCTGGATGACCATAAAGCTCAAATAAATTATGGCACCAAAATACTTACCTTCTCATGGGAAAATTATCTAATCGACTATGATCTAATTCCTTCTAACCTAGTTAATATTCCTCCTAGATCCGAAATCATTGTTCCAATCCTCAAGGAAATTAATGTGGATAGCATATGCCTCTCACAACAATTTCCGAATGGATTATATATTGGTAATAGCATCTCTCCTGCCAATAGTTCTATCTCCTACATATCAGTCGTTAATTCTTCCGAATCCTCTATTGAGTTTAATACTGATGATATAGTATTTGACGAAGTCTCTAATTACAATATTTTGCATATTCAACAGTATCCTGCTTCTAACGATAGAATTCTAACCATACAAGAACTAGTCATGACTGACCACATGACTGATTTTCGCAAACTCAACGACAAAACCGTCGGTGACGCATATCCGTTACCTAACATAACTGATATTCTGGATCAGTTAGGGAGTTCAAAGTTCTTCTCAACCTTAGATCTAGCCAGTGGCTTCCATCAAATTGAAGTCCGCCCGGAAGATAGAGAAAAGACCGCTTTCTCTTCTCCTTTTGGTCATTATGAATTCATTAGAATGCCTTATGGATTAAAAGGTGCTCCAAAGGTTAATGAATAATGTTTTAACTGGACTTCAAGGTATAAAAACTTTCGTTTATATGGATGACATTGTAGTTTATGGTAAGACTCTAGAAGAACACAATTCAAAATTAAGAGAAATCTTCGAACGTCTTAAAATGCATAATCTAAAATTGCAACCCGATAAATGCCAATTTTTGCGAACTGAGCTCACCTATTTGGGACATGTCATAAACGAATCCGGTATTAAACCTGATCCACAAAATATCGAATGTGTAAAAAATTTTGCACAACCCAAAAACGCAAAAGACATCAAAAGCTTCCTGGGTCTTGCAGGTTATTATCGGCGCTTCATAAAAGATTTTGCAAAAATTTCTAAACCTCTTACTAATCTTTTACGTAAGGATGTTCGTTTCGACTGGGCTCCTCTATGTTCAAATTCTTTTCATGGATTAAAAGAAAAACTAATTAATCCACCCCTCCTCCAATATCCCGATTTCACTAAAAACTTCATCCTTACAACGGATGCTAGCGACCTTGCTATTGGTAGTGTCCTTTCACAAGGTGAAATTGGTAATGATCTTCCTATCTCCTATGCATCACGAACTCTTAATAAAAGTGAAAAGAATTATTCTACTATAGATAAGGAACTTTTAGCTATCGTTTGGTCAGTCAAACATTTCCGACCATATCTGTATGGAAGAAAATTTCTACTTTACACGGATCATAAACCTTTAATTTATATCCACAATTGTAAGGACATAAATTCTAGAATGATGAGATATCGCCTACAGCTCGAAGAGTTTGAATATGAAATCATTCACAAAAAAGGTGAACTAAATACAAATGCAGATTGCTTAAGCAGAATTGCGAAAATGACTCTTCGTTCAGATACAAAACCACCTTCTTATTTTCTCAAAATTCGTCCTCTGAAACATCCCCTAACTCGTCTTCTTCCCATCTGCTATATCGACTCCTACAACGTCTGAAAATACTAATTCTTATTCTACATCTTCAAATTCCATTTCTTCACCAACAAATACAAGTTCATTTTCTACATCCTCAACTTCTAATTCTTGTTCAAAAACTGCAAATAAAAATTCTAATTCTTGTTCAAAATCTTCACATACAAATTCAAATTATTCTTCAAAATCTTGTTCCAAATCTTTGAACTCTAGTTCCAATCCCAGGTCCAAATCAGCAAATACCAATCTTAGTTCTAATGCTTCAAATGAAAATACCAATTCTTGTTTCACATCTTCTACTATAAATATTGATCCAGAAGCATCTCCTTCATCTACAAATCATAATTGTAATTCTTCTTCAAGTCTTTCAACATCTTCAAATACAAACTCTAATTCCTTAAAATCCAGTTCTAATTCTTGATCAACGCCTTTAATCATAACTACTAACTCTTCGAACATTCCTTCATCAAAACCAGATTTGTCAGAAAATGAAATCAAAACTATTCTTAAAGAATTTCATCTAAATCCCATTGGAGGACACTGAGACACACTTCTTAAGAGTAAGGAATCATCAAAACTTCAGTATGATAAGAAACAAAACCCTGTAGACTTTCAAATAGGAACACTTGTTCTACTCAAAAATGAAAGCAATCCTAAAAATAGAAATAAAAAGCTACTTCCACTTTGGCAAGGTCCATACGAAATACTTTCCAAATCAGGAGTAAACTCCAACATAAACATAAAAACAAAATAGTAAAAGTCCATAACAATAGACTCAAAATTTATTCACATCAAATCTAAAAACAAAATAATCAATTACATAATAAGCATGGCAGTACATAATAATCGACTCCTTCGTTAAGCAACCAAACAATAAAAACCACATCTCTCATGGTTTCTTTTCAGACATGATGCTACCCGCAACAATATTTTTCTTAGTTGGTTCTCTCTTAATCAGTGCAGTTCAAACAACAACCAACTACGAAATAATCCCATTCGAAAACAGATCGGGACTATACTATGAAGATATTGGTAACCTACATCTATTCTCTCAATCGTGGCAGCTGATTATTTATACAAATATAACCGAATTTAATGAGCAATATGAAAAAATTACTAACACTTATAAAAAACTAATGAGTCTTTGTAAAAGAATAGAGCCTGAAAATTATAAAATAACACAATGTGAAACACTACCTTTAGAAGCCAAGAGCACTTTAGACCGTATTAAATATCAGGATGAATTAATTCAAAATTACCTAGGAACTGCTGATGCACCTCGTTTACAAAAACGTGGACTTATAAACGTCGTCGGAACTGTTGCTAAACAATTATTCGGCACATTAGATGATGATGATGCCAAAGTCATAAATAACCATATAAATGAGCTACATAAAAACCAAGCACCTATCACAAACCTCTATGAAAAGCAAATTACCATATTTGAAAATTATATCATCCACTTAAACCTTACTAATACACATTTGAATAACCTAGAACAAAAATCCGAAGACATGAGTTTTAAAATAAACCAAATAAAAAACTTTACTGATAAAAACAACGTTATATTACAATCGTTCCTGGAAATAACTGAACTATTCACTATCTTTAACTCATTATCTGAACATTATTTTTACATAAAAAATAACCTTCTAAACGCTATTTATTCAGCATCTCATGGCAATTTCATCCATATTTAATAGATCCACCAAAACTTATGGAAGAAATGAGAAAAAATTCAATCGTACCTACCAGATGGTAGCCAATTACCATTTCCATTAAGAGAACAATATCTAGATTTACTTTTCAATTCAATTCAATGCAACACATGCTTATTATAGTAACAATATGATACATTTTGTTTTAAATGTACCTTTGATTTCTTCAAGAAAATTTAAATTGTACAAGATGACTTTTATACCTAAACCCATGTATAATCAGATATATTCAATAATTATTCCCGAAAAAATGATACTTATCATAGATTCGGAAAAACAATTTTACTTCCTATACGATGAAACTGACATTCAAAAATGCTCCAATCTTTTTAAAAATAATTATATTTGTGAACAAAAATTACCTATTACATTCGCTCGCTTAAGCAATGCTTGCGAAATAAATATGTTTTCTCCTCTCCCTACTCCCACAAAACTATGTCAAACAAAATTAACTCTTATAGACCACCCAATATTCCTTCAATTAGCAGAACCGAATTCATGGATATATACGTCCCCAAAACCTGAAAACATTATCATAAAATGCAAAGATGCAAGTTCGCAAATAACAATAAATTCAACAGGAATACTAAAAGTAAATAATTATTGTACTGTCAATACCAAATATCAAATCCTATCTTCAAAAACTACTTACGAAACAGATATCCACGCAAATTTTATTTCTTTTGAATTAGATTTACCAATTGATTTCGATCATACTCGTTTAGAAAAAATCCCAAACTCAGAAATTAAAACATTTACTATTGATAATCAGATAAAAGATTTAAACGATATAAGCAAAAGCTTAGAAGAAATCAATTCTCATGAAGCCTTATACCCCAATAATGGAAACACTTATAACAGAAATAATTTTGTAATCATTTACATTCTTTTAGCCGTCCTTTTTGTGATAATATCTACTGTAATTCAATTGCTTAGAAATGTCTCAATCAAAAATAACATTAGAAAAGAACACAATGTATTAAACCCATATCCTCTATCAGAAATAAAAGTTGATTCAACACCAGTAACATCGGTAGAAACCGAACCAATACCAAAACCTCGTCTAACCCCATCAAATTTATCTCGTTCACTCCCACTTCCTTCTTCTCTTACAAAAACAAAAACCGAAACATCCACCACTCCAAGGTACAAGTTTCGTTCTTAAGGGGGGAGGTGTTGTAAAGTACGCACTCTACAACCTCCTGCGTCCATTACCCCATCACCTAATTTCCTTTCATTCAACCCAAAACCATTTAATGTTCCCACATCATCATTTCCTTTTAATTACCTATACAAATTCCATTCAACTCCAAAGTCACCAACCTTGCGATCAACGATCGCTCCATTTAAATTAAACTTCTTAAATTTCATTGCCCATTGAAATAAAACCCAAATTCCCAAATCATCATTTTCATTTTTTCAATCAATGCACTCCCTTTACCAAATCCATTAAACGTGCACGAGAGTCAGTCAGTATCGGGCGGTCAACAACACAAATACTTTCTTAATTGAAGTAAGAATAATTATTTTTCAATACAAACCGACAACCAATCAATTATCCAAAAAAAAACTAAGAAAATAACTTATGTAAAATTGTCTATTTACAAATAAAAAAAACATAAATCATTTAAACAACGTTGACTTTAATTTCAAAAGACAGCACAAAAAAAACATTCACTAAAAAAAAGGTAAGATCCCAACACTTCTATGGGCTCGTCGTCATTAAGTCGTTCTTCGACTACACTCTCCCACTTCTCACACAAATTTAGTGTAGAACCAGTTATTACTCCACTAGCTCGAATTTTTTTTTAGATACTGACTCAATCGTTGACGGAGTTCTTTCATGTTGCCGTCAGTATCCAAATTTCTGGATTCTACAGCTTCCTGCAACTCAGATTTCTTCATCAGGTATATGAAGCTGACATTTTTGAAAGCGTTATGATCTTCAGATGGTTGGTCTTCTGGTTCCACCATGTTTGATTTTTCGGTGGCGGCGGGCTGGTAATTGGTGATCGGAGAGGGGCGGTCGGTGGTACCTTCAGGAGATTCCTGGTCGGTCGGCGGTGGTAGTTTGGTTGAATCCACTAAAGGTCCCTGCTCGGGCGCCAAAATGTGATGTTGCTTTTTTTATTTCCCATCTCAGGTAGTTCAGTGGTCTTCCAAGGTTGCTCAAAGAAAACAAACGAAAACTTTGATGTGATGTAGTGCTCAAGAACCACGTTCCTAATTAGATCAAATTCAATTTAAATTTTAATTAATTTCTATATTTATTCATTTGACCCCAAACAAAAAAATTATTCAAATCGGGTTGAAGAGGCAAAGCATCGTCATATGAAGAAATACTTCTAAAAATGTCCATGTCATCCGCATACGTTAAAAGCTCCGAATGTTGAATTATTGGGTCTACGTCATTGATTGACACGATGAAAATGATAGGGCCCAAATGAATTCCTTGAGGAACGCCAGATTTTGCAATGAAAGGATCTGATAAGGAAGATCTGAATAAGACCTGATATTTTCGTTTGTAAATATGATACCATCCATTGAACGAAACTAGGAGGAAAATCCAGAGCATTTAGTTTTAACGAAATAATTTTGTGTGATATCTTCTCAAAGGCCTTGCTAAAATCCGTGGCAATATAATATCAACATCAACTTCTTTATTTTGTTCTATCGCATTTAAAGATATGGTACAAATTCAGTTAAATTAGTAGTCGTTGATTTGCCTTTCAGAAACCCGTGTTGTTTGGTTGAAAATAGTGGTTTGCAATGAAAGTAAACAGTGTCAAACACAATACTTTCGAAAAGAAAATTAGGTACACATTTCTTTAAAACAATTGCTGGCAAACCATCTTGGCCTGAAGAGAAATATTCCTTCAGTTGGTTAATTTTGAGAACCACATCATCAACATTAATGTTGACAAACACTAGTGACGTTTGGTTAAAAGAATTCAATTAACTGAAATAGTTAACATCAGGCTCGAAATTACTATAGGAGAAAGCAAGACTGGACAAATTCGCAAACAAGTTAGTTATAATTTTTAAATCATTAGAAGAATTATCCAAATAATTAAGTGAAGCGGGATAACCGTCTGACTTACGTTTTAAGTTAATAAATTTCCAATTTTTTTTTTTATCCATGATAATATTCGCATCAAAGCATCAAAGAGAAGTTTAAAAAGAACGGAAAATTCATTGTAGGCATCCAGATAGTCGGCTTCAGTTATGGATCTCAAATATTTTGTTCATAGACTATTACGAGAGTTACGGAGTGTTCGCAGCTCTCTTGAGTACCACGGAGAAGATGATGACATATTTTTCTGGGGTGAGTAAGGTACGGACAGGAAAAACATTCAAAAATTACTGAATACAAATTATTGGTTAATAATTCGATAGGAATGTTATTATTGTTAATATTGTTATTTAAAATTAAATCAAAATTAATGTTGCTTAGGAGTTCGTTGAGCTTGATAGTTAGCTTTTCGAAAATTGAAACGATATGTGTTTCAGATACAACGTCAGTATTGCCGTGCTCGTAGGCAAAGGTCAAACAAAGGTGGATGGGAGAGGTCGATAGTAGAAAGAGTTAAGCTGTTTTCTTCAACGATGCAATTATTGGGATCATTAGACAAAATTATATAAAGTTGTCTATTCAAATTGTTTTTGATATCACTTAATTGGTGTAGACCAGAATCAGACAGATTGTCTGAAAAAAACATTCCCTTCTGAGTTTTTGCGTTACTCGTAACAAAATGAGAGTCATCTTCAGTACGAGTCCACAACAGATTAGGAAGATTAAAATCACCCAAGACCAATAATCCGTCATCTATCTTCACCGCTTCACACAAAAAGTCAATTATGGTAAAACGGGAAAAAGGAACTATCATAACGGGAGTGTACCACTATAAGAGCTCCTCGCCCTAGCTGTTCTCTAACATCCAAATCACCATCCTCCCGGTAAACATTAAAATCCGAAGTGAAAATTCATTATTATTAGAATTACTGTTTAAATTAGTCTCGATTAGTGCAAAAATAAATTTGCTTGCTAAATTTAAAAAATTACACATTTTTGGAGCGCCATATCTCGGTAACGACGTGACATACAAACATGCTTACATATTGTAGAAAATTTAACGGTCTACAAAACAAACCTAAACAATTTTACCATAGAACGTACGATAAAAAAGGTATGAGAAAAAAACGTGAAAATTGGCATTTGAACAATTACCTTTTTTTGGAGCGCCATATCTCGGTAATTACGTGACATACAAACAAAGATTCGAAGTCATCATGCTTACATATTGTAGCAAATTTAACGTTGTACAAAACATACCTGAACAGTTTAACCGTAGAACGTAAGATAAAAACGGTATAAGAGAAGAAAAAACGCAATTTCAAAATTTTTTGAGCAAAATTCTTAACCATTTTTAGCAAAATCTTAAAAAATTACCCCTTTTTTGGAGCACCATGTCTTGGTAACGACGTGACATAGAAACATGTTAGAATAATCAATATTGTAGCAAATTTACTGTTCTATAAAACGTACCTGAACGTATTTGCCGTAAACCCCCCCCCCCCACCCCGTCACTCTTTTAGCAAAGGATCCTGAGGGTCAAAAACTTGAGAAAATCTTAATTAACAATCCTAAGACAACATCTTAAACTTTAATGGACCTCCGACCTTTTTCCTAAACAAAACGTTTTCCTACCTGCCGACTGGCTATAAATTACGAATGTTCGAATGTTTACGCATTTGCCGTAAACGTAAAAAAAAGTTATAGAGGAAAAACTCTAAAAAGGCTAAAAATGTTGACAAGTCCACAGAAAAACGTCATCATATTTCCGATCAGGGCACATAGTACACATAAATGTCAATTATAGTGCTGTCGTATAATACCAACTTTATTGGGTTATCAATCACTCCCAAAAATTGCTGTGGTCTATATATTCCAGAAATGAAAATATTTATTACTTTCATGCAAAAAAAACGGTAAAGACAAACTTACTAATAATCTTTAATTGGATACCATAAATGATTGGAATGGATTGAAAAGGTTTAAACGTGTATTTAGAACATATCAACAAAGTCAATAAGTTGGGTAAAGGTAAGGTAGCCGCCCACAAATGAGTAAGCCGATTAAGTCAAATATTTGATTCGTGCACAATCTTAGATGCGGAAGAAGTGCATTACTTTAACGGTTTTTTAAATTCATTAACACTGCCCCGTGCTGCTCCAAGTAACTTCAGATATTTACAAACATTTTGTCAATGACCGCTCTAATCCATTAACCAAAAGACTATCAGTGCAAGGCTGGCGCGGGTCGCTTATCTTATCATATCTTAATAAATATTATAAATTTGAATATTTGGATGTATGTTTGTTACTCAATATCGCCAGAACGGCAGAACGGATCTGCATGAAATTTAGTACATAGATAGATTATAGTCTAGAATAACACATAGTAGTAGTAGTAGTATTGATTTATTAGTTTTAAAAAACTTTTACAATAAATTTTTGTTTTATAAAACAACCAGAAGAAATTTACAATTCATGACGGCTAAATTGAATAAATATAATATTAATAATTTTTAAATTAAATCTTTAAATCTTTTTATACATTGTTTATAATAAAAATATACAGTTTTCGTTTAAAAGTGTAAATACGATGTTCAATCTTTGAACTGTTAAAAAATAAAAGACTTCTGTATAAAAGTGAATTCTGCGAGCTGGTTCTGTTGAGTCTTTCAGGTCTGAAATTGTCTGCGACAGTTACTAGATTTTCTCTCAAGTATCCAGGTAGCATGTTTTCACGAATTTTGAAGATGAACACCATTGCGTTGAAGGTCAAGAACAGTCAATTGTCATCCAATTTAATGCTTACACCATAAACTGTATTGGTGTATAAATAGGCTATGTACTTTTTATCCTGAGAATGTACGGTTCCTATGGATAGATTTTTTCTTTTTTTCACAGAGAAAATTATTTATTTATTTACTTTTCGTCGATCAGAGTCTTAGCGCTCGATAAATACGGACTTGGTTGTGTTTATTGGTTTTGTTTGTTTGGTTTTTTGTTCAGATAACAAATGTATTTACACTTCAACCGTGTAGTAAAGCCTACTAACGAATGTGAATGCTTTCATAATTCTTCTATTATTGAAGCGTTTAATAATTGAGGATATGTTAGTTATGCTTTCAAGCCGCAACCATAGAACGGATGTGAATGAATGAAAGGTAGATGAATGAGAGACTGGACCAGCAAATAGCGTATTTTTATCACTGTGTGGAGAGCTTAGATGTGAAAAATTAAATATATTTGGGTGGTTATTTCGCGTCCAAGTCTTAACCATTGAACGGATATGGATAAAATCCAGAAAGTAGATGGATGAGACAATGGATTAAAAGAGATGTTACTTTTAATAAATATTCCTGTGGGACAAAAAATCTGGGAGTTAAAATCCCCTGAACCCGCGAAACCGGCCATACAGGTACTTTTTAATAAGAAAACTGTTAAAAAGGCTACCGGAAAAGTTATGGTTCCTTTATTCCGACGCACCGTAGCAACGCACGGGTACCTGCTAGTGTTATTAAATTGTCTTACCCACATACAAAAACAACACAAGATTCACATTTAAAATTATTGGGTATAATATTAAAATCAAAAGCAAAATCAAAAGCACTGTGTAAGTAAGTTATTAGGATAAAAAAAACCGAAATAAAACACTTATAAGATTTAATAAGCAAGATTTAAGGCAAAGTTTAATCGAACATGCATAGACAGTCTATGTAAGATGTAGTCTATATAAGATGTAGGTACATCTTATATATAAAATTCTCGTGTGGCGATGTTAGTTATTAAACTCCTCCGAAACGGCTGGACCGATTTGTATGAAATTTTGTGCTAAATGATAAGGGTGAGCCCCCCAATTTTTTTATATATTACTTTTAATATCATTGAAAAATACATAAAACTTCACATTTTCACCTTTCTACGATCAACTCCTGTTTTTAGTCGCAATTTTTATATTATTCTGTTCCATCCACTGATCCGCAATAGGGTTGTAATATGGCAATCGAATATAATTATTGTAGTACGATAAATTTTCATGTATAGTTTATAATTACAATTTACTTGAATTATATTTATAAATCTAATATACAGGGTGTCCCGAAACTCAATGTCAAGCGGGTACCGAGTGATAGGGTAGGTTATACCCGTACTAGTTATAGTAAGAAAAAAATGTATCACAGGGTTACGTAATAATAGCAATATTTAGAAAAATTATGAAAATCGATATCCTGGCCACTATGGTCACAAATTTTCATATTTTGCAGTGATTTTTTTTCTACGTAATCCTTAATAACCATGCTACTGAATGCAATCTCGAAATCAAAAATAAATATTGTAAGTTTGGCAACAAAAATAAATTTGACAGAGTCATTGTTCAAAAAAATTTTGTAAGCAAATTTCAACACTTAATATTTAAAAAAAATTAAGGACACTACCAACGACAAGTTGTTTACAAAATTGGCCCATTTTATTATGTTTTCGAAATAGTTCAACACTTGCTACTTGCTACTTCCATAATCATGTTACCAACATTTAAATCATTTTGGAGCAAGTAAAATTTTGATTATTTTTAAAAATGGGAACGTATTATACCTTATTGATGTAGTAGTTCAGTGAGCCATTTTTTCAAAATATTGTTCAGGCTGCTTAAGTAATTAACGTAGGGTGTGTTCATAAACGTCAGACTAACTAGATCTGCAATCAACAATTCGATAAAAAAAACACTTATTTTCTGAAGGTTAACATTTTGTTTCTTATTATTTTAAAAGCTTTGTCCAAAATACTTGCAAATAAAAAACAAAATACTTGTTTTTGTTTAAGAAGTGTGTTTTCATTAATTTTTGTTATTCAAGATCTTAATTAGTCTGACGTTTATGAAAACACCCATACTAAAAGTCCTGATGGCTGGCAGGTGATCGGGAGGAGGAGGAGGAGCATAAAGCCTCCAATAGGGGGCTTTTGGAGACTTACGCTTATACCGCAGAAATTGTGCGTCAGAGCGAATTTTTTTTAAGAATAAACAAAAACAAAATTTTGTACAATTTTTGTTATGACCATTTTTTTCCAAATATCAACCGTTTCCGAGATAGAGACATCGCAAGGAAGAAAACTTACAAAAACAAGTGTTTTCCTTTAAACTGTTTATCTGACAAAAAAAAGTTCTTGGATAAAGTTATAGAGAATTAAATTTCATTTAAAAAATTAACTCTTAAAAATTTGCATTCGCAAAGGACCAAATTAGCCTTTATGTATTACTTTGTTTTACATTTTTAAAATTATAACTGTCCATTTTTGAATTAAGGTTAATTTGGTCTTTTGAATTCATTTCATTTCATTTCATCATCATTAAAGCTACATCATCAATAAAGTGTATATAAATCTATATAAATTTAATCGAATAGATACTTTTACGTTAGAATACATTTTTCTTTGAATAAGATAGGTATCTGAATACAGTTTAAATTCTTTATTTTTCAAAATAAATTAACAAAAGTTTTAAAATTTAATACATACATCTCATTAATTAAATTAATTTTGTGAACCAACTGAAAGACAAATTAAAAAAAGAAAAGAAAACCTAAGCATTTTGAAAATATCTTCGAAGCTCTCTACGAAACTGTGCTTCGCCATTTGGAATAATGTTGTAAAGTAAAAGAAGAGTTCTATACCGGAGAAGATGATCAAGGGACATATTATAGATTCGAATCGAGTATCTTGATATGCGATCAAAACGACGTAAGTCAAGTATGTAGCGTGCTATATTGTTAAAAGCAACATTTAATTTTCTCCTACTGTCAGCATCACAGTTACAGTAGACTTCGCAACCATATGTCAAATTGGGAACTAATACAGTTTGGCTAGCATCATACGAGTATTCAATGCTGTGTAATGTTGTGATGACCACAACATTCTTAGTACTCCATAGACTTTAACCACGGCTGCATTTATATGACTGTCCCAAGTCAGCGTCCTGTTAAACAGAAAACCAAGATTTCTTGCACTAGATGTGTATTCAATCGGCATACCATTTAACGTAATACTTGGGAAGTAAGATAAATCAAGCACTTTCATTTAGATTTCAGTGGATTAAGGAAAAGTCCATTATCCTGTGACCAACAAAAATTTCCGCAATATCGCTGTTAATTGTATGTGCACAATCATCAATAAATCCGAGAGGACAGCTTTTAAACAACTGGACGTCGTCAGCATACATTTGTATAGAACAGCCATCATTAGAAGAATTATCCAAATAATTAAGTGAAGCGGGATAACCGTCTGACTTACGTTTTAAGTTAATAAATTTCCAATTTTTTTTTTTATCCATGATAATATTCGCATCAAAGCATCAAAGAGAAGTTTAAAAAGAACGGAAAATTCATTGTAGGCATCCAGATAGTCGGCTTCAGTTATGGATCTCAAATATTTTGTTCATAGACTATTACGAGAGTTACGGAGTGTTCGCAGCTCTCTTGAGTACCACGGAGAAGATGATGACATATTTTTCTGGGGTGAGTAAGGTACGGACAGGAAAAACATTCAAAAATTACTGAATACAAATTATTGGTTAATAATTCGATAGGAATGTTATTATTGTTAATATTGTTATTTAAAATTAAATCAAAATTAATGTTGCTTAGGAGTTCGTTGAGCTTGATAGTTAGCTTTTCGAAAATTGAAACGATATGTGTTTCAGATACAACGTCAGTATTGCCGTGCTCGTAGGCAAAGGTCAAACAAAGGTGGATGGGAGAGGTCGATAGTAGAAAGAGTTAAGCTGTTTTCTTCAACGATGCAATTATTGGGATCATTAGACAAAATTATATAAAGTTGTCTATTCAAATTGTTTTTGATATCACTTAATTGGTGTAGACCAGAATCAGACAGATTGTCTGAAAAAAACATTCCCTTCTGAGTTTTTGCGTTACTCGTAACAAAATGAGAGTCATCTTCAGTACGAGTCCACAACAGATTAGGAAGATTAAAATCACCCAAGACCAATAATCCGTCATCTATCTTCACCGCTTCACACAAAAAGTCAATTATGGTAAGACGGGAAAAAGGAACTATCATAACGGGAGTGTACCACTATAAGAGCTCCTCGCCCTAGCTGTTCTCTAACATCCAAATCACCATCCTCCCGGTAAACATTAAAATCCGAAGTGAAAATTCATTATTATTAGAATTACTGTTTAAATTAGTCTCGATTAGTGCAAAAATAAATTTGCTTGCTAAATTTAAAAAATTACACATTTTTGGAGCGCCATATCTCGGTAACGACGTGACATACAAACATGCTTACATATTGTAGAAAATTTAACGGTCTACAAAACAAACCTAAACAATTTTACCATAGAACGTACGATAAAAAAGGTATGAGAAAAAAACGTGAAAATTGGCATTTGAACAATTACCTTTTTTTGGAGCGCCATATCTCGGTAATGACGTGACATACAAACAAAGATTCGAAGTCATCATGCTTACATATTGTAGCAAATTTAACGTTGTACAAAACATACCTGAACAGTTTAACCGTAGAACGTAAGATAAAAACGGTATAAGAGAAGAAAAAACGCAATTTCAAAATTTTTTGAGCAAAATTCTTAACCATTTTTAGCAAAATCTTAAAAAATTACCCCTTTTTTGGAGCACCATGTCTTGGTAACGACGTGACATAGAAACATGTTAGAATAATCAATATTGTAGCAAATTTACTGTTCTATAAAACGTACCTGAACGTATTTGCCGTAAACCCCCCCCCCCCCCCACCCCGTCACTCTTTTAGCAAAGGATCCTGAGGGTCAAAAACTTGAGAAAATCTTAATTAACAATCCTAAGACAACATCTTAAACTTTAATGGACCTCCGACCTTTTTCCTAAACAAAACGTTTTCCTACCTGCCGACTGGCTATAAATTACGAATGTTCGAATGTTTACGCATTTGCCGTAAACGTAAAAAAAAGTTATAGAGGAAAAACTCTAAAAAGGCTAAAAATGTTGACAAGTCCACAGAAAAACGTCATCATATTTCCGATCAGGGCACATAGTACACATAAATGTCAATTATAGTGCTGTCGTATAATACCAACTTTATTGGGTTATCAATCACTCCCAAAAATTGCTGTGGTCTATATATTCCAGAAATGAAAATATTTATTACTTTCATGCAAAAAAAACGGTAAAGACAAACTTACTAATAATCTTTAATTGGATACCATAAATGATTGGAATGGATTGAAAAGGTTTAAACGTGTATTTAGAACATATCAACAAAGTCAATAAGTTGGGTAAAGGTAAGGTAGCCGCCCACAAATGAGTAAGTCGATTAAGTCAAATATTTGATTCGTGCACAATCTTAGATGCGGAAGAAGTGCATTACTTTAACGGTTTTTTAAATTCATTAACACTGCCCCGTGCTGCTCCAAGTAACTTCAGATATTTACAAACATTTTGTCAATGACCGCTCTAATCCATTAACCAAAAGACTATCAGTGCAAGGCTGGCGCGGGTCGCTTATCTTATCATATCTTAATAAATATTATAAATTTGAATATTTGGATGTATGTTTGTTACTCAATATCGCCAGAACGGCAGAACGGATCTGCATGAAATTTAGTACATAGATAGATTATAGTCTAGAATAACACATAGTAGTAGTAGTAGTATTGATTTATTAGTTTTAAAAAACTTTTACAATAAATTTTTGTTTTATAAAACAACCAGAAGAAATTTACAATTCATGACGGCTAAATTGAATAAATATAATATTAATAATTTTTAAATTAAATCTTTAAATCTTTTTATACATTGTTTATAATAAAAATATACAGTTTTCGTTTAAAAGTGTAAATACGATGTTCAATCTTTGAACTGTTAAAAAATAAAAGACTTCTGTATAAAAGTGAATTCTGCGAGCTGGTTCTGTTGAGTCTTTCAGGTCTGAAATTGTCTGCGACAGTTACTAGATTTTCTCTCAAGTATCCAGGTAGCATGTTTTCACGAATTTTGAAGATGAACACCATTGCGTTGAAGGTCAAGAACAGTCAATTGTCATCCAATTTAATGCTTACACCATAAACTGTATTGGTGTATAAATAGGCTATGTACTTTTTATCCTGAGAATGTACGGTTCCTATGGATAGATTTTTTCTTTTTTTCACAGAGAAAATTATTTATTTATTTACTTTTCGTCGATCAGAGTCTTAGCGCTCGATAAATACGGACTTGGTTGTGTTTATTGGTTTTGTTTGTTTGGTTTTTTGTTCAGATAACAAATGTATTTACACTTCAACCGTGTAGTAAACCCTACTAACGAATGTGAATGCTTTCATAATTCTTCTATTATTGAAGCGTTTAATAATTGAGGATATGTTAGTTATGCTTTCAAGCCGCAACCATAGAACGGATGTGAATGAATGAAAGGTAGATGAATGAGAGACTGGACCAGCAAATAGCGTATTTTTATCACTGTGTGGAGAGCTTAGATGTGAAAAATTAAATATATTTGGGTGGTTATTTCGCGTCCAAGTCTTAACCATTGAACGGATATGGATAAAATCCAGAAAGTAGATGGATGAGACAATGGATTAAAAGAGATGTTACTTTTAATAAATATTCCTGTGGGACAAAAAATCTGGGAGTTAAAATCCCCTGAACCCGCGAAACCGGCCATACAGGTACTTTTTAATAAGAAAACTGTTAAAAAGGCTACCGGAAAAGTTATGGTTCCTTTATTCCGACGCACCGTAGCAACGCACGGGTACCTGCTAGTGTTATTAAATTGTCTTACCCACATACAAAAACAACACAAGATTCACATTTAAAATTATTGGGTATAATATTAAAATCAAAAGCAAAATCAAAAGCACTGTGTAAGTAAGTTATTAGGATAAAAAAAACCGAAATAAAACACTTATAAGATTTAATAAGCAAGATTTAAGGCAAAGTTTAATCGAACATGCATAGACAGTCTATGTAAGATGTAGTCTATATAAGATGTAGGTACATCTTATATATAAAATTCTCGTGTGGCGATGTTAGTTATTAAACTCCTCCGAAACGGCTGGACCGATTTGTATGAAATTTTGTGCTAAATGATAAGGGTGAGCCCCCCAATTTTTTTATATATTACTTTTAATATCATTGAAAAATACATAAAACTTCACATTTTCACCTTTCTACGATCAACTCCTGTTTTTAGTCGCAATTTTTATATTATTCTGTTCCATCCACTGATCCGCAATAGGGTTGTAATATGGCAATCGAATATAATTATTGTAGTACGATAAATTTTCATGTATAGTTTATAATTACAATTTACTTTAATTATATTTATAAATCTAATATACAGGGTGTCCCGAAACTCAATGTCAAGCGGGTACCGAGTGATAGGGTAGGTTATACCCGTACTAGTTATAGTAAGAAAAAAATGTATCACAGGGTTACGTAATAATAGCAATATTTAGAAAAATTATGAAAATCGATATCCTGGCCACTATGGTCACAAATTTTCATATTTTGCAGTGATTTTTTTTCTACGTAATCCTTAATAACCATGCTACTGAATGCAATCTCGAAATCAAAAATAAATATTGTAAGTTTGGCAACAAAAATAAATTTGACAGAGTCATTGTTCAAAAAAATTTTGTAAGCAAATTTCAACACTTAATATTTAAAAAAAATTAAGGACACTACCAACGACAAGTTGTTTACAAAATTGGCCCATTTTATTATGTTTTCGAAATAGTTCAACACTTGCTACTTGCTACTTCCATAATCATGTTACCAACATTTAAATCATTTTGGAGCAAGTAAAATTTTGATTATTTTTAAAAATGGGAACGTATTATACCTTATTGATGTAGTAGTTCAGTGAGCCATTTTTTCAAACTTACGCTTATACCGCAGAAATTGTGCGTCAGAGCGAATTTTTTTTAAGAATAAACAAAAACAAAATTTTGTACAATTTTTGTTATGACCATTTTTTTTCCAAATATCAACCGTTTCCGAGATAGAGACATCGCAAGGAAGAAAACTTACAAAAACAAGTGTTTTCCTTTAAACTGTTTATCTGACAAAAAAAAGTTCTTGGATAAAGTTATAGAGAATTAAATTTCATTTAAAAAATTAACTCTTAAAAATTTGCATTCGCAAAGGACCAAATTAGCCTTTATGTATTACTTTGTTTTACATTTTTAAAATTATAACTGTCCATTTTTGAATTAAGGTTAATTTGGTCTTTTGAATTCATTTCATTTCATTTCATCATCATTAAAGCTACATCATCAATAAAGTGTATATAAATCTATATAAATTTAATCGAATAGATACTTTTACGTTAGAATACATTTTTCTTTGAATAAGATAGGTATCTGAATACAGTTTAAATTCTTTATTTTTCAAAATAAATTAACAAAAGTTTTAAAATTTAATACATACATCTCATTAATTAAATTAATTTTGTGAACCAACTGAAAGACAAATTAAAAAAAGAAAAGAAAACCTAAGCATTTTGAAAATATCTTCGAAGCTCTCTACGAAACTGTGCTTCGCCATTTGGAATAATGTTGTAAAGTAAAAGAAGAGTTCTATACCGGAGAAGATGATCAAGGGACATATTATAGATTCGAATCGAGTATCTTGATATGCGATCAAAACGACGTAAGTCAAGTATGTAGCGTGCTATATTGTTAAAAGCAACATTTAATTTTCTCCTACTGTCAGCATCACAGTTACAGTAGACTTCGCAACCATATGTCAAATTGGGAACTAATACAGTTTGGCTAGCATCATACGAGTATTCAATGCTGTGTAATGTTGTGATGACCACAACATTCTTAGTACTCCATAGACTTTAACCACGGCTGCATTTATATGACTGTCCCAAGTCAGCGTCCTGTTAAACAGAAAACCAAGATTTCTTGCACTAGATGTGTATTCAATCGGCATACCATTTAACGTAATACTTGGGAAGTAAGATAAATCAAGCACTTTCTTACTAATCACAGTACATTTAGATTTCAGTGGATTAAGGAAAAGTCCATTATCCTGTGACCAACAAAAATTTCCGCAATATCGCTGTTAATTGTATGTGCACAATCATCAATAAATCCGAGAGGACAGCTTTTAAACAACTGGACGTCGTCAGCATACATTTGTATAGAACAGCCCGAAATTTTCGCTGGAAGTTCGTTAATATATAACGAGAAGAGCACGGGTCCCAAAATGGAACCTTGAGGAACTCCGCTTACTGTGGGAAGAAAGCTTGAAGTTTTATTGTTCATAGATCAACTCTGTCTTGCAAATATGATTTCATTAATCGAACAGCGGAATATGATAATCCGTACTGGCAAAAGAGCTTCAAACATAAATTATGATGGTCCACCGTGTCGAAGGCTTAAGAGAAATCAAGCAATACTAGAAATGTTACAAGGTCATCGTCTAAGGCCAATCTTATATCTTCAACAACATTTACAATAGCAGTTTTGCAACTATGTTAATGACCAAAACCAAATTGATTTGGGACATCATATTTTGCGCCCTTAAATAAGCATTGAGTTGTTTTTGGGCAACTCTTTCAAATACTTTTGACAAGTAAGGAAGTATGGAAATAGGTCTGTATTCATTTGTGTTTTGCCCCTTTTTAATTGGTAAAATTTTTGCTTGTTTCCACACTTTCGGACAAATACCAGTCATTAAGATTGTATTAAATAGATGTGTTAAGTAAGGCAGAATATGTGGTAAAATGGCTTTGATGAAAACTGGGTGTATGTTATCAAATCCAACAGCGTTCGATTTGATGGAAAGTAAGCTTTCAACAATATCTGTGCTTTCTACACCAGTAAATTCAAATGCAGTATCTCTGTAAGAAACATTTATAGGTTCACGAAGATCAGGCGACAAATGAAAAAGATGTGGAAAAGGAAGCGAAACGAAATTGGTATAAAGTGCATCCACATCAATATTCTCCTTGCAGTCAATTTTCTGTTTTCCTATCCCTATTTCAATAAGATTTTTCCATAATTGGCGTTTATTCGATGTTACTCCCAGCTTTCTGCTATACAATTCAAATTTAGCCAGTCTTATTTTACTAACAACTTGGTTGCGAAGAGTACGATAATTTTGATGGTGATCTTGTAATCTATACCTTTTCCAAATTCTGTAAGCTTGATCCCGTAAACATAAAATCCTGCGAATTTCATTAGAAAACCAAGGACGCTTTCCATGATTTAAATTTCTTGATCTGAAGGGTACGTTGCGGTTAAAAAGGTCTAAAATATTAGAATTTAGATATTCTATTTGATCATTAGGGGAAGGCAGATAGAAAACATTTTCCCATTCAATACTTCGAGTATCCTGTTCCAAGCGAGAATAATCTACTCTGTTAAAATCACGGTACTCAAATCTGGTTGCAAGGCTGTTCATTCTAAAATTTAACGCTAAGTAAATGAGATCGTGTTTTGAAAAGACTGGTGCTGATAACTGGTCATAATGTAAAACATCACTTATGTCACTCACAAAAAAAAACATCTAGAAGTGTTTGCGATCTACCAACAAAATGGTTTGCATTGGTAGTGTTGACAGGAAACAAATTAAATGTTCTCATTTCGGAAACAAGCATGTTATCAGCAAGAAGATTGATATTTAAGTCACCACAAACCATCATTTTAGCAGTGTGTAAAGAAATATTTTCTAAAATAGTAAATAATGGTGTTAAATTAACGTCATTATTGGGGTTATACACAACACCTATTGTTAAAGAACTTTCTTCAGCTATAATTTCTATAAAAACATACTCCATCGTGCTCCCCTCTCCAGACTTACAGATTAATTTGCAGGCTTAATCTTTACGTACATACACTGCCACGCCACCACCTCTTCTACCATGTCTACCGGCGCGAAATAACTTAAAATTGCCAAGACTATACATTGCGTCAATATTCGTATCCAGAAACCAGGTTTCAGAAACGCAGATGATATCAGAATCGGAACCTCCAAACACATCCCTGAACTCATCAATTTTACAAAATAAACTTTGTGCGTTCAAATGACAAACCCGAAGACCTGCCACTTGGTTATTTAAAATTCTGACCATCGACCTCAAAATCCCATCACTGCTATTGCCTAAAGAAACTCCTTCATAATCAACTGCTTCCATAACAAGCAAGATTATAATATTAAGAGATAAAAGTTTTTCGTATAGAATGGTTTCACCAGAATTAAGAACACTTAAACACCTTCAAAATAAAAAGAATGAAATACCAAGTTAATTAAATCGTATTTATAAAAAACAAAAAGTTAAAATGAGTTGCAATGCAGCACAAGATTGCTCTATGAAGTAAGAAATATAAAGAAAAAAAATAATTTAAATTTGTTAAAAAAGAAGAAAAATGTATGTATATCAAAAAAATAGTAATAATATTAATAATAATAAAGTGTCAACTCTCATCTAGTACTGACTGCCAATTCTATCTAGGTCTTCTACATTATCGACAAATACTCCTTTGACATCTGACAGCAGCCGTTTGACGTATACTCTACCACGAATAGTAAATACTGCAGCAATTTTATTTTGTTTTTTTAATGCAATTGCATGACGAACCAAATAATTATTATGTTTGCGCACAAAAATTTGTGAACTCGATTCAAGTCCAATATGCTTAAGACAGAGTTGCATATTCTTTTCTTTGGTGTGCTGTGCAATTGAAGTGAGGAAGAAATTTTTTTCATAAGAAGATTTAAATTTAATGATTATCACTGTGGTATCTGTTTTTTTCTTTCGGGCGAGTGCGAAACATATCAATCACTACCGGTGGTTTAATACCAATTGTGTGACAGAGACAATTAAAAAGTGATTTCAAGTTCTCGTTGGATTTGTGGGGTACACCGAAGATCACTGCATCACTGGCTACAAGTTTATTATCAAGAACATTTATTGTGGTCGAAGCATCGGCAAGTTCGGTTTCAATTAACGAGAATTTATTTTTGTGATGCTCTAGTTCATTTTTAGTATTATTTAAATCGGATTTAAGAACAGAAAAGGAATAATTCATTTTGTTTAAATCCAATTTAAGTGATTCAATCTCAGTGTTTATGTTTATATTTGCACTCTCGAGTTGTTGAACTTTCGTATTTATATCATTAATGTTTTTGTTTACGACATAAAATTGTACTTAAATTTTGTTTGCTAGTTCCTGGTTATCATTTCTTATTTATTTTGACAAGAGAGATATTATAAATTCACTTTGTTTGTCAAGTTTCTCATCCAATTTGGACAACAAGGAACTGTCATCAAAAGCCGAAGTTCGAGGTGAATTATTAGTGTTTTTTTTAAGTTTTGTCACTGTGTCTATTGGACGGCTACGTTTATTATGTGAAACAGACATAAATGTTATAATTAAAGTTGTGGTGGTAGATTTTTGTTTTAATGCAATGTTCGAAGAGAGACAACGGAATTTATATATTTGCAACTCATTTAATGAAAATGAAAAGAAAATTATTTAAAATGCAATATTTTTGTGTTATTAGCTTTCACATTGATATTTTTCACTGGTTTTATTGAAATTGACTCTAACAAAGTATATTGTCAAAAGATTATCGAGTTTGGGAACTTTGGAGAAAACACTAGAAAAACTGCCCTTCTGTAAAACACGTCTAATCAGTAGCTCTCACCATCTCTATCTCTTGAAGAATCTATTTTTAACTTGTAATTTTTTAAAAGAAATTTAATTCGCTAAAACTTAATTTGTCAGATTAATAGTTTAGAGTAGAAGATATGATGGAATGTTTGATGAAAAATATAAGGAAAACACTTGTTTTTGTAATTTTCTTCCTTGCGCAGCGTGTATCTCGGAATCGTTTGATATTTGGAAAAAAGTGATCATAACAAAAATTGGGGATAGGGACAGATTTATAAATCCCAACTGCCAAAATCCCGACTGCCGAAATCCCGACTGACAAAATCCGAATGGTACGGATAAAAAATCCCGATTTTCAGCACTTTAAGCACGTTTTCGTGCTTTATTTTTAGCTAAACAGGCCACCTAGGTACTGTTGAATTTGGAAACTTTGGAAACTTTGAACCCGCGAAGCGGTCCACACAGGTGCTGTGGATTATAGAAACATTGCACTCAGGCGCCTGCCAGACGACTGTACATACCCTAAGCGGAGCAACAAAGTTGCATGAGCGGAACTGACTACAGAAAGGGATTTGAAATCCCTTGAACCCGCGAAGCGGCCCAACCAGGTGCTGTGGAATATGGAAACATTGGACTCATGACGAACGGACATTCCCTAAGCGGAGCAACGAAGTTGCGTGAGCGGGACTGACTAGAGAAAGGGAGTTAAAATCCCTTGAACCCGCGAAGAGGGCCACCCAGGTGCTATGGAATACGGAAAAATTGGACTCAGGCGTCGCCTGACGAGAGAACTTTTGCTGCCCAGAATTTCCTAATCTTGGAAGGAATGCTGGACTGCATTATACCAAAGGAGGAAGGTGCTGCTGCTGCTGATGTTGGTGCGAATGCTGCTGAAGCTGCTCAGGATATTAAAGCTAAGGCTAAATTAATTTTAACAATTGATCCTTCCTTATATGTTCATATTAGAGACGCAGCAACATCTATAGATCTCTGGACAAAGCTTAAAATGATGTTTGATGACTCAGGTTTCTCTCGTAGAATAAGTTTGCTACGAAATCTTATCTCAATTCGGTTGGAAAATTGTGATTCTATACTAACTACGTAACACAAATCATAGAAACTGGACAGAAACTAAGTGGCACTGGGTTCAATATTAATGATGAGTGGATAGGAGCGCTATTGTTAGCAGGTCTGCCAGAACGATTTTCGCCGATGATAATGGCGATCGAACATTCGGGTGCAAAGTCCACAGCAGATTCTATAAAAACGAAGCTGCTGGATATGGAGTCAGAAGGCACTGGGGATCAGAGCAGTGCGTTTATGAGTAGAGGATGGCAGAGAGGTAAAAAACGGACAACAAAGATTCTTTCACAAAATCAAACGCAAAAGTTATAAGGTGCTACAAATGCAAGAAAACAGGGCACTTCAAGAGTCAAATGTTTCGTTTCCAGTTGATGACCGAAAACAATCTAACGCTTTTAGTGCTGTATTTCTAAACGGAAAATTTAGCAGGCAAGATTGGTACATCGACTCCGGTGCTAGTGTGCACATGACGGCAAACAAAGACTGGATTAAAAATGCCTCTTATCAGAACCACATGCGAGAGATAAATGTTGCTAATGAGACAAAAGTACCAGTGTTGTGTGTGGGAGATGGCGAGATAACCACTATGGGGAATGAATGCTCTTACGATATAACTGTGAAAAACGTCTTGTGTGTTTCATCACTCACGACTAATTTGTTATCTGTTAGCCAGCTGATAAAGAACGGCAACAAAATAAATTTCTTGAAAGATGCATGTTATATATATAATCAGAAAAATCAACTTGTTGATTCAGCTGATTTAGAGAATGGTGTGTACAAACTAAAAATGAGTGGTTATGATTGCTTGATGCTAGCTTCATCAGTGGCTTGTGCAAAAGTTTGGCACAGAAGATTAGGTCATAAAAATGCAATTGAAATGAACAAAATGAAAAACGGTGCTGTAGATGGAATATCGTTCTCTGGTAATGCCAATATAGGCAAGATGACATGTAAAGTATGCTGTGAAGGAAAAATGTCCAGGTTACCATTTTCGCATGTTGGGACTAGATCTTCTAGCGTACTAGAAGTCATACACGGAGATGTATGTGGCCCTATGGAGACAAAGCATAAAATGGGACAAAAAATCTAAGAAACATATACTTGTGGGTTACTCTGAAAACATAAAGGGTTGTACACTCTACCCTCAAAACAACACTGTGAGATGTTCTTATAATGGAAGCTGATTATGAAGAAACAGCAAGTGTTACGATCGAAACTAAATCATCGATAGACGATTATTTACATTCAGTGGGGGATCTACCAATCAATAAATGTGAAGTTATGGTTGATGACGGAGATTTGTCGATTCAACAACCGGAGAACGATGATGGAGAGGCAAGAGAACTGCGAAGTTTATCAAATTCTGAAACTGAAGCAGAAGATCCGTCTGAGTCACAGGAACCTACAGTAAATATGAAAGAAATGCGTTTGACGAGAGATAGACGAAGACCTGAACGATTTGGTTATACGAATATGTGTGTTGTAAATCCTTCAGTTGCAGGAGGCTGTATTACTTTAAATGAAGCTACGAGTGGACCAGAAAAACAAAATTGGATGCTAGCTATGAGAGAGGAGCTGTTGTCTTTTGATGAAAACGATGCTTGGAAAATGGTTGATGCACCTGTTGATGCTACCATTGTACACTGTACAGTGCAAATGGGTGTTCAAGTAAAAAGTTGACAGTGAGAACAAGATTCGCTATAGAGCACGTCTGGTGGCAAAAGGATATACGCAGACCCCAGGTATTGATTTTGATGAAACATTTTCTCCAGTAGTTCGACATTCAACATTAAGATTATTATTTGCATTATCATCTAAATTTAATTTTGATATAACACATTTAGATGTTAAAACAGCCATTTTAAATGGTGTTCTTGAAGAAAATGTTTATATGTATAAGCCTGAAGGTTTCAAAATTTCAAGCAATTGTAAAAAAGTTTTAAAACTAAAAAAAGCAATATATGGACTCAAGCAATCTTCAAGAGCATGGTATAAAAAGGTTGACGAAAATCTTGAAGCTTTAGGTTATAAAAAATCAAAGTTAGAGCCATGTGTATTTACTAAAATTGTTAAAAATCTTAAAACTATTGTGGCATTATACGTAGATGATTTTTTTATTTTTTCTAATAATGAAGCTGAAACTAATAATTTAAAAAAAATTTTGAATTTGAAATTTAACATAAAAGACTTAGGTCAAGTTAAACAATGTCTCGGAATGAGAGTCAATATTCAAAAAAAGCAAGGTATTATAACATTAGATCAAGAACAGTATGTCAATGAGTTGTTGATTTAATTTAACATGTCTGATTCAAAAACGGTTCTAACTCCAATGGAGACAACATTAAATATTGCTAAAGGAGATAAATGTGAATCTAATCTTCCTTACCAACAACTCATGTATCTAACTATTTTGACAAGGCCAAATATTGCGTTCTCAGTAAGTTTTTTAAGTCAATTTAATAATTGTTATACCGAGCAGCATTGGAATTATGCTAAAAGAATTTTGAAATATTTGCACAAAACTAAACATTTTTGATTAAAATATGTTAATGGAAATGCAGATTTACATGGATTTGTAGATGCCGATTGAGCAAGTACATCAACAGACCGGAGGTCATATACTGGTTATTGTTTCAAAGTTTGTAATTCTGCAATTTCATGGGAAATAGAAAACAAAAAACTGTAGCTCTATCGAGCACTGAGGCCGAATATATGGCTATATCAGAAGCTTGTAAGGAAGCTATATATTTAAGAAATTTGTTATATGAATTAACACAAACAATGTGTATTGTAAGATTGTTCAATGACAATCAGAGCGCACAAAAGCTGTCGGCAAATCCTGTCTTTCATAATAGAACAAAACATATAGATGTTCGACATCATTTTGTAAGAGAAGCTGTTGCAAATAAAACAGTTGAAATTAATTATTTGCCCACAGCTGATATGCCCGCTGATCTATTGACAAAAAGCTTATGCACTCAAAAACATTATAAATTTATCAAAGAATTAGGTATTATTGAATTGTAAATATTGATATAGTGGGGGTGTTGTATTTATATCAAAATTACCCCATTATATATATAGTCAAATACATGAAAAATAACTGGTACAAACGATACCTACAAGAAATTATGAAACATTTTTGAAATTAGTTTTTATTGAAAATTTCAGTTTTTCAAAAAAAAGTAGTTGGCCAGTCGGGATTTTGCCAGTCGGGATTTTGGCAGTCAGGATTTTGGCAGTCGGGATTCTCAGTCGGGATTTCGTACCCAACCCCAAAATTGTAGTCTGACATTTATGAACACACCCTATGTTAACTACTTAAGCATCCTGAACAATATTTAAAAAAAATGGCTTACTGAACTACTACATCAATAAGCTCGAAAATGATTTAAATGTTGGTAACATGATTATGGAAGTAACAAGTGGCAAGTGTTGAACTATTTTCAAAACATGATAAAATGGGCCAATTTTTTAAACAACTTGAGTTGGTAGCCTCCTACATTTTTTTTTTAATATGAAGTGTTAAAATTTGCTTAAACAATTTTTTTGAACAATGACTCAGTCAAACTTAATTTTTCTTGCAAAACTTACAATATTTATTTTTGATTTCGAAATTGCATTCAATAGCATGGTTATTAAGGATTACGTAGAAAAAAAAACACTGCAAAATATGGAAATTTGTGACCACAGTACATGAAAATGTGGCCCAAGTTATCGATTTTCATAATTTTTTCAAATATTGCTATTATTACGTAACCCTGTGAGACACATTTTTGTCTTACTCTTTCCAGTACGGGTATAACCTACCCTATCACCCGGTACCTGCTTGACGTTGAGTTTTGGAACACCCTGTTTAAAATTCTCGGAGGACCTCAACCAACTTGGCGTGCGAAACTGGAGGCAGCTAGCTAGAAACCGTGCCGCCTGGAAGAAGCTTGTTGGCTGAGGCCCTGGTCCACCCCTAACTGTAGCGCCACCTTAAGTAAGTAAGTATTATTGTTGACTTTTGCAGTTCGGTGAAGGGCATCAAATATATTTGCAAGTATGTGAATAAAGGAAGTGATATGGCTGTATTTAGAATTGAAAATACTGATTTAAATGCTTCTCCTTAAAATACAAATGATGAAATAACGAATTACCAAATTGGCCGGTATATCAGCTCCAATGAAGCTTTCTGGCATATCTTCCCAATTCATGAACGCGATCCAGCAGTTAAAAACAGCTCTTGATCGTGCTATAAATCCACCAAAAACTACGCTCACCGATTTTTTTGAATTGTGTAATCGTGGGGATGCTGTTGGTGCTTACGCACAAACACTGCTGTATTCAGAAGTACCACGCTATTTTAGATGGGAGCAATCAAAAAATGGATGCCCCGAAAACTAGGCACACCAGTTGATGCATGCTCCGTTTTATTCAAACAAGTTATTTGGATCGTTTATATACACTCAATCCAAGGCAGACCGAGTGCTTTTATCTGCGGTTGGTTAAAGTCACCGGACCATTGTCATTACATATATGAAAAAAAACCAGCACCCTATTTTATCGGAACTCAAATTTACTGATTGATTCTTCAAGACAATCGTTTGTAGTTGGTTGTAGTAAAAAAAATTTGTTTTTTTTTTTCTTAATTTTTTTTTTTTTTTTTTTCTTTGAAGTTACTACAAACGAAATCAAGTTACTATAGACGATAAAATCGCAACTACAAACAAAATAAAGTAACTACAAACAACAAAATCGCTACTACAAACAAAAAAAATCGCTACTACAAACGAAATTAAGTTACTACAAACGAAAAAAATGCTTCTACAAACGAAATCAAATTACTACAAACCATAAAATAGCTACTACAAACAAAATCAAATTACTACAAACGATTTCAAGTAACTACAAACGAAAAAAACCTTACTACAAACGAAATCAAGTTATTGCAGTAACTTTATTTTGTTTGAAGTAGCGATTTTATCGTTTACAGTAACTTGATTTCTTTTTTAGGTTACTACAAACGAAATTTTTTTTACTACAATCCACTACAAACAAATATCTATAAGAATCAACAAAATTAAACTCGATTTTCAAAAATCGGGTGCCAAGTTCACAGAGCCGAGCATAACCGCACTTTTTGTTTACATTTGCAGACTCATTGAAAGCTTTTTTACTAACAACATGATCATCGACAACACCAACAGCATTTGCATTCACCTCTTCCGCAAGACGTTGATTAGTGCAAATGCCAATCAATAAACTAACATCAGAATTATCTGATCCAGCAGACGTAGCAGATGAAAGTACATTGGCAAACTTATTACACTTCAAACAATTTATGTCTATGACGAGAGAAATAAAAGTGCAAGACTATCACAAATGAGAGTCGAACTAAGACTAAATTTTATTATTATGCATCGCCCACTTTCCCCTCCCAACCAACGCACGGGGAGGACCTTTAAATTATTTTTTTTTATTATTATAATGATTATTTTTGTGTTATTTTGTTTTATGACATAGCAGATGAAAGTACATTGGCAAACTTATTACACTTCAAACAATTTATGTCTATGAAGAGAGAAATAAAAGTGCAAGACTATCACTAATGAGAGTCGAACTAAGACTAAATTTTATTATTATGCATCGCCCACTTTCCCCTCCCAACCAACGCACGGGGAGGACCTTTAAATTATTTTTTTTTATTATTATAATGATTATATTTGTGTTATAATTCTGACATTTTTATTAGTTTTATATATTATTTATTTCAAGTGTTGAATTATACTTATTTGTTCGTAAATAAAAAAAAAAATAAGGTTAACGATTGTAGGAGCAATTGATTTTACTAAAAAGCCGTTTGGTTCATTAGGGTATTTATAATTCTTATTAATTATCCGATTTCAAATATTTAATCACTTCTTTTTTAAAGATTCTTATATTATTTAATGATTTGATTTCATTAGGAAGGTTGAAGTTTATATAGTTGAAGTCTTTTAAGCATTATTGTGTTCTGCCTTCGCGACGTTGATTTATGTAGTAGTCTAAAGTTTTAAGATTATACGGTTGGGAATAACTGACATATTTTAAATTATTGCTTAAATACTTCGAAAGCATTTTTTAACTTGAAAACAAACAATAAAACATTTAATTTAATTAATTGTGTTAGGTTTAGCCAATTAAGTCTCTGTAACATAGATTTTATATGAGTGAGTCGCGCACATTTCAAAATAATTCTCAATGCCTTATTTTTAAGCCTTTGAAGCCGAGAAATGTCTACTTGGGAAGATAAAAATAAAATAGTCGAGTAGTATTGAAAATGAGGTTTTACAATCGCGTTATAAATTTTAATTGCAGTATTAATTGATAGTTTTTTTCTAATCCGTCCAAGAAAGTATATTTTTTTTGATAATTTTTTGCATACGTGATCCGTATTAGCTTTAAGACTTATTTTACTGTCAATAACCACTCCTAAGTACTTAAACTCATCCACACGATCGATATTCTCTCCATTAATTCGCACAACATTCTGATCCAAAGTGTTGATACACATATATTTAGTTTTTTTAATATTAAGTTTTAACTTATTAGTAATGAGCCATTCGCTTATGGATTGTAAATCACTATTAATTTTATCCGTACATTCTCGCATATCTTTTCTCGAAATAAATAGAAGGGCATCATCAGCAAACATACATAATTTACAATATTTAACTGCCAAATTTATATCATTAATATACAACAGAAACAAGAACACTCCCAACACCGAGCCCTGCGGTACCCCTGTTTTTACTTCTTTTGCATTAGACACATTATTGTTCACTGATGTACGCTGTGTTCGAGCATTTAGATATGCTCGAACACTTTAGATATGCTCGAACACTTTATCTCATTATTTTTGATTCCATATTTAAAGAGCTTTTCAAGAAGTATTTTTCGGTCCACAGTTTCGAGGGCTCTCTTGAAATCCAAAAAGACTGCTATGACAATATTTTTGCTTTCCATCTCATTTTTCCAATTTTCTACCACCCAATTAAGCCCGGTTTTACAACAGTATCCTTTTCGAAACCCCGATTGTTGATCCATTATTAAATTATTAACTTCCAAATAGTTTCTAATTTGATTTTCTACAAGTTTCTCTAAGACCTTTTCATAAATGGGGAGCATATTAACTGGTCGTTATTCTTCACATAAAATTGTTTTTGGAGTTTTTTGTATTGGTATTACCAACGTTTCTTTCTATTTGCTATGAAAATAACCCGATGATAAGGATTTGTTGATAATTGATTTTAATACCGGACCTAGGATTTCAAAGACGTCTAAAAACATAAATTTGTAGTCTTTCTTTTTACCCACAGATTTCAAAACTTCACACATTTCTCTGCTGTTAATAGTTTTAAAGGTGAAAACAGTCATATTATTATTAATTTTATCAGAACATGTCATTTTTGGGATTTCCGCGATAATATCTTCCACACTTGTTATAAAATATTTATTAAATTCACTTGCTATTTCTTTACTGTCATATATCATATTGCCGTCAAATTTTACATTTTTTATTTCACTATGGCTCGAACTTAAAACAAATGTTTTTATGTTTTTCCATATATTTTGCGAAATTGCCGATGTGTAGATCTTTTTTTGAATGAAGTTATTTTTAGCTGATTGAAGCTCTTTTTTATAAATATTTCTTGCTGAAATATATTCGATCCATACCGAACTTTGGTTTCCAAGTTTGAACTGTTCATACTTTAAAATTTTATTTTGTTTTAATTTAGTTAACTTTCTATTAAACCACTAACATTTACCAACTATCAAAATTTTCTCAACAACCATTCCTTTCCCAATGTTTTTCATCAGAAAACAAGTCTGCTAACTCATCCACACTACTGTTGACAACATCCACACCAATAAGACCACTCGTTAGCAGGTTAGAGGAAAAATGTCTTTTATAGTTTAATATTTTATACTTTGCCTTACTGCTAGTTTTTATGTTGTTTTTTACTTTAATTTCAAATCGAAAGGTTTCAAATTGGATAATTAATAAGTCAAATCAATTGCTCTTGCAATCTTTTAACTTTTTTTTTTATTTACGAACAAATTAGTATAAATCAACACTTGAAATAAATAATATATAAAACTAATAAAAATGTCAGAATAAGAACACAAAAATAATTATTATAATAATAAAAATAATTAAAAGGTCCCCCAGCGCGTCGGTTGGGAGGGGAAAGTGGGCAGGGCATAGTAATAATAATAATAATAATAATAATAAAAATAATAATATCTATTGTCAGTGAACTAATAGATAAACATCGTCTTTAGTGTTATTCCATGGAAGAATTTTTATTGTTTTGTTGGTTAGGTCAATCATTCGTAAAAAAATTTATTGAAAATACTTTCAACATTCCTGTCAAACAACAAGCACACAATCACAAAAAAAAAGGATCATTAAAAATTGTTTGTTGAGAAAAAAATCAATTTTTTTGGTAAAAGGAATTCGACTAAGAGAAAGGGAAAATGGAAGAAAATGTCAGGAGTTTTTTATTTAGAAATATTTCCCACAATTTTCGAAGTTTGTTTAGAATAAGAGAAATGGGAAAAGGAAACAAGATTTCAGGTAGGAGAATGGGGAGAAGAGAAATAATTCCCCGGTAATCGTCATTTTAGAATTGGGCTGAATATACAAAAATAAGCGAAACTTTCACACCTTTTTTATTTTTTTTATATTGGATATGTTTGCGACTTTCGTTGCGTTGCTTAAGTGGACTAAAGAATATAGTAAATTTGTAATTATTTATATGTATAGTATAGCTGCAGCTGGACAATATATATAGTTTATTAGTGGTAGATTTATTTTATATACAATTAGTAAGACATGTAGGTAATAAAGGGCCCATAGTTTTGAAATGTTCCTTTTTTTTTGTATCGATCCGGGATGCAACTACATACAATGCGAGATTGTTCATCACTTGTCATGCGCTTTGTCAGCACCCCACCCAATATTAACGCTATTTATTAAATCATTGAACTAAAAACAAAAAAAGATATGTTCTGGACTTAACTTATGTATATATGTGAGTCTAACAAAAAATAAATTATAAATAATTTAATATAAAAAAGGAAACTTACTGGCATTCATTCATAATTTCTTCTTGTGACCGCACCTGGATGGGTGCCAGATCTTCAACACTCTGCTCGTAATTTCCAAAGCATTTTGTTATTTTGTCATCAAAATTGTTCACCAAATCTTCCAGACTGCCACTAAATGTTTCTGTAAAATTTTCTACATTATCCTTGTTGTTGTATGTTACACCTCCTTTATTGCACCCTCCATTGGACACGTTGTCAATTCCTAGATCAATCTTTTCGTTACAATTCGATGTTCCATTTTTGCTCATGTGAACATCACGAACAGCCTTCTCGAGCAAGAGAATCTTTGCATCGGATTCCTTCATTTTAAGACTTAATGTATCTTTGATGGAATTCTGCGTAATGAAGTCACATCCACCCCATTCATCAGAATCTTCGAATTTAGCTAATGGAGCTTCAAACTTAAGCTCTGCCATTTTCGACCCGATGTCGCGCATTGCAAATAAAAAATTAAGGGAAATGCAAGTTCGACAACTACTGACTTAATATTTTTCTCTTCGCACCGAATTCTTATTAATTTCTTAAAAGGTTAATTGTGTCACTTCAGATCTTCAGCAGATGCAGTTAGACAACAAATTTAAATAATTATGATAATAAAACCACAACAGCAAATACAAAATCGTTATAATTTTTTTCTTTAACACGGATATTTTAAATTGTGGTTTGTAGGCATATGAATTTGCATTTATTTCACATAAACTTGGCTGGAAATATTTACCAAAAATTCATCAAAACTCTACTAGTTTTTTAAAACAAACTTCATAAATAAACATTTACGCCCAAGGTAAACTTTAGTAATAACTGACTAGTAGCTTATGAGTACGACCAGATGAATGAGTGAGACCACAAAGAAACTAACTTGATTGAAAGCACAGTACACACATTACGCACGTTCGGGTGCACACCAAAAGAGCTATCTGGATACGTCTGTATCGTATGAGTTTTCGAACGACCAAACAGGATAGGTGTCAAAAGACACACAAACACATATTCGTAGTCAGCTGTTTGCCAATCCTCCCTTGGCTTCGTGAGTATACTGAAAATTTTAGGCATTGACGTACTAATACGTCAATGATTTTAGGATACTTTCAGATTTATTTCCCCGCCGCAGCTATATGGTCAATCAGTTGTGTTTTAACATGGAATTACAACAACAGTAAAGTATGCGAACCACAATAGTTGTGCACGCGAACGCAAGCATTAATATGTGTACTGTGGATAGGGCTTTTTAGGTAATAACGAAATATATCTTTCTCGTTCTCACAGAATTGTCAAAAACAGCAGTATGCAGAACAGCTGAATTTTCTTTTATCATTTTTGACAAATTGATTGAAAACAAAAGCGGGAATTTTAAAGATTTGTGCGCGAAAATTGTGAAAATTGTGTAGTAATTTTAAGAAATAAATATAAAAATTGAGAAAATTTGTCTTTCCACTTATGTTGGAAGAAAAAACTAAAGGAATAAGACTAAGGCCGTGTGCAAACAGCATTAGAATTTTATCCTCTGGCTAATTTTTGACGTTTGAGTTGAGGTGAATAAATGTTTAGCTTTTTGGTTTGCGAACTGGATTAAATGGGATTTTTAACACTAATATATTTTTTTAAATTTCCCTACAAGAATTGAAAAATTTCCCCTCATATTTCTTGGTACGGGGAGATGTAAAAATTTGTTTTGGAAAAAAACGAAAAAAAGAACGCAGCATATAGAAAAGTTCTTAGCTGATTCTGGAATGGTAGCAACCATCCAATTCTGTTTAGTAGCTTAGAAGGTATGGCCCCATTTAGCACTTTCAACGTATACCTACATTTTGTAAATCCTATGAATTGTTTTTGATTTTGAAGCAAATAAAAAACTGACTATGCATAAAGTAGCTCGGTTCAAATATGTGTCTAGAATTATATCAATCATCCAGATCAGTTCAGTGGTTTAGAAAATATGGTCCCATTTAATATTTTCAACCGCTATCGCTGCTGTTCTGTTCTGATATAAAACAAAAAACTTAAAACACAGCATTTTTTATTATATGTATACCGCAGAAATAATAAAACATAGTTTTTGAAAGAGTTATTATAAACCTATTGGTTCAACATTTTGCCAAAAGCTTTCAAACTCATAATATAAGAGTTTTCTCAAAAGCTACCCAGCCCCATCTATTCGGTTATTTGAAATAGCCTTAGTCATTTCGTAGAACATCAGCTATCCACCAGTTAAAGTCCCTTCAAAATCGGTACATCCGTTTCCCGTCGTCGCGTTCGTCAGTTGAAAAATAAAATTTTACATAGCGCCCCCTAGGAGATAATTTGCATCATAAGTTACTTTCTATATTATCAGCCATCTGGCACTGAAGGTCCCGTCAAAATCGGTCCTGTAGATTCGGATCGGTTTATATTTACGAAAATGTAAAAAAAATCGTCATTATCTATCGGTCAGTGAAAGTCTCGTCAAAATCGGTCTAGCCGTTCTCGAGATTAGCCAGGACAAACAGGTACAAACATTTTACAAATGTGTGTCTTGATATAAGGGCTGTGTATGCTCTCATATGCGTGTAGTAAAATACTGTTATTTTGACATTACAAAGAGACACTCCATTTTTATTTATGTGTATAGATTTATTTTATTTTGTTAAAGAAAAAAAAATTGAACTACTTTGTAAAATAATTAAAATTATGGGAAGTTTTAACGCGGTACAGAACACTGGTTTGGCAGCTGAACTTTACAAAAAAAATTGTTTCACAATGAATATTAATGTACAAAAGAGCATATCGGTTAATTTTAGTAATTCTTCGTACCTAAAGAAGTTAAATTAAACATTATTTACAAAAACACAAACGGAAAATTTGACATTAATGATTAATATAAAACAAACAAAAATAAATGCAAATAAAAACAAACACACTACTCCGACTGTCTCTCTTACTCCTTTATCCACTCCTTTATCCATTGGCTAAAATTTTAGCCTGCTCCAGAGCAGGCTAAAGTTTATATTCACCATACTAGTGTCATAATTTAGCCAATAGATAAAATTTTAACGCTGTTCGCACACGGCCCAAATTACCAATTGTTGGAAACAGGAGCCGATTACTTCAAAGAGAGTATTAAATTGGAAAACACAATCATAAACAAATGTTTTGGTGTCGAAATAATTTGAAAACAAATTCACTACACAATAATCGAATAGTTTTTAGTAACAACCTTAACAATGTTTTAGTGTTGAATAGTTTTTAATGTTAATAATGTTTTTGTCACTATTTCGGATACTTTTTTCTGTATATACAGATGTATTTGTTGGTTTTGCTAATTAAAATAAATTTTTAAGCCACGGAAATCACAAATTTCACACAAAAAAAAAAAATACCGCATTTAAAAATTATTTTCAAATTGCTTTCTGTAAGTTCTTGAGTTTGACAGTTTGAAAAAAGCGCGATACATATTTCAATCTGTCTTCTGCGTAATGTGAGCTGTCATATTTTTTGCCAAGATGGTAAAATTCCCTATTGAAAGAAGATAAGAAATTTTACCATATTGTCAAAAAATAAATGACAGCTCACACTACGAGGATGACAGAATGAAATTATATACAACGCTTTTTTTAAACTGTCAAACTCAAAACCTTGGAAATGAAATTTTTTAAATAATCTCTTTTTTTCTAGTGAAATTTGAGATTTACGTGACTAAAAAGTTTAATAATACACTATTCACAATTTTCGCGCACAACATTAAAATGTCCGCTCTTGTTTTTAATGAATTTTTCAACAATGATAAAAAAAATATTCAGCTGTCATCCGCGTACTGCTGATTTTAACACTGCTCTGCGCACGAGAAAGAGATATATCGTCGGGGGGCTTTAGAGGGCTTTTTAGATAACAACGATATATCTCTCTCTCGTTCGCAGAGCAGTGTCAAGATCAGCAGTACGCGGATGACAGCTGAACATGATTTTTATCATTGTTGAAAAATTGATTGAAAATATAAGCGGAAATATTAATGTCGTGCGAGAAAATTGTTAATAGTGTATTATTAAACCTTTTAGTCACCTAAATCTCAAATTTCACAGGAAAAAAAGAGATTATTTACAAAATTCTTTTACAAGATTTCGAGTTTGACTGTTTGAAAAAAAGGTGATACATAATTTCAATCTGTCATCCACATAGTGTGAGCTGTCATGTATTTTTTGACAATATGGTAAAATTCCCTATTCCGTAGAACTGCCTCTTTCACACCACAGTAGTTCTTATGGGTAAGATTCACTGAACTCTATTATTAAATAGAGATCAGTGGTAAGATTCTGTTAGCCTCCAATTCGTTTGGGTAATTTTCTTGGTTTGACAGACTCGTTAAAAGCTGAATTGACGTAGTATATATGGACCATTGACGTACTAGATATGGACCGCAAGTCGGTTGAAATTTTCATACAAACAGCCACTGATATTGAGATCAGTGCAAACAGCCAAGAAAAGTTGTTGCAGCTAAAAACCACTGATCTCAATATATAAATGGATAGCGTATTTCATACATTGTATAAAGTTTTTTTACTGATCTCTATATATATTGGATAGCGGATACATAACAAAAAGTTGAAGCAATTTGAAGATGTGTTATATTATGAAAAAGTCCCCAATTTTGTATAACAGTATTCCACTATAACAGTTTAACAAATGTCAGAATACTCATAATGGCGTTTTTTTTTTTGCTTGAGATGACGAATATTTTTGTATAAAGTAAAAATTAACGCAATTCGTTGCTTAAGTACTGAATAAATATCTTAAAATGTGTATTAAAGTAAGGTTGTGATAAATTTAATGATAAAAATGGTTAAATCTCCCGAAGTATAAAAACGATTCACATGAGCAGCGGCAACAGTAAACATCCCAGAAAGCAAGGTTGTTCTTAAACCGTTTGCTGTAGTGACTCCAAAGGATATTACTTCTTCTCCCCAACATACCTACTGCTATTCCATATCTGAGGCCAACTGAATGCTGGTGCATTTGTTTTTACCAGGCCCAAGGGCCTACTTCTTTCGCAATTGTACCGGAAAGTTGTATGAAAGTGACATTTGGACGGGGTTCTCAGCGTCTCTCCTAATTACATGGCAGTACCAGAGCTAGGTTTTCGTGCTGTGTTTATCAACGATGGTATATCTCAAGTGGGAGCTTCTTCGGATCTTATTACTTCTGATTCGATCCAGCTTTGTTACTCCTGCTGTCATGCGAAGCATCTTCATCTCAGTTGCCTTCAATTTATTTTCATACTTTTTGTATGTACGTTAATGTCCAACACTTTTAATTGTATATCGGTTGTGAATTGTATCAGTGGTATTGAAACTGTACCTGTTGGTCGTATTGAAACTGGTGTTTTGAAACCAGGTAATTTTCACAGCGTTTGTATAAGTTTTTTCTCTAACATAATATTTTTTTTTCAGGAATGGTTGTAAATTTTTCCCCCTCAACCTTGTCACTGAAGTCAAGTCTGTTGAAATGCATCATGAAGCTCTTCCTGAAGCATTTCCCGGTCACAATGTAGGATTCATATCAAGAACGTCTCTGTCAAAGAGTTGCGTCGTGGATATGTGGCTGGTGATTCTAAGAACTGCCCACCCAGGGGAGCAGCTGACTTAACTGCTCAAGTAAATTAACATGAAAATTAAAAAAAACCAATACCTATATACCTATTCACAATCAATGAATAAAAGGATTAACTTTTTGTTATTCAGCCCTATAATCGTAACCGATCGGAGAAATATATCATAAATGCATACACCCTTATCGAGCCGATTACCTGCGTAACGTGAACATCCGTATCATCTTGAGATAGCAAAGATGTTATTGAAATGAGACTTCGAGACAAGAATGATCGTTCGGATATTGTAACTTACCTAATTCAGTTACAAAAAAAAAGAAAAATATCAGCCATTTGAATATGGATGGTTATAGTTTGATCGTTTTATTGAACGGTTTTGAAATAACTGGATCAGTGGTATTCCATACATTGTACTATGTAAGGTTAGGTTCAATTTAAAATATTTTTGTATTTAATATTCTTTTCTTTTTTAGTTGGCCTGCAATGCAACAGAAGTTAAGAGAAGAAATTCTAGCCCATCTTGAGGGCGATGGTTGTCTGAGCTATGACACATTGATGGATCTTCCATTTTGGGTCAGTGTGTTAATTGTGAGGATAACCATTACTTCCAGTTGTTGAATTGATTTCATATTATTTAGAAACTATTCGTATTATCACACCCATTGGGTATTTCTCAAGAAAGTGCAGTGAACCAATAGCTTATATGGAGAATAATTGGAAGCATTAAGTCAAAATTGAACTCCACATACTTACAAACATATGCATTTTATCACGATCAACATTGTTGAAAGCGCCTTCAATGTCGAGAAAGGGTGCTAATGTGTGTTCTTTGTATCTCCATGTATGTAGTTCTTGTTTATAAAAGAGAAGAAAATTAAATAATAACAACAACTATTGCTACTTGTTAATAATTATTTGGTTTAAGTGGATTGTGGTTGTCGTTTATGTTCTTACTTGGTTTCAGCAACTCAGCAGCTTTATTTACGCCTTTTTCTGTAGACATTGCAAGTTGTGTTGTTTCAAATGGAAAGCTGTCAAGAAGATCCGTTCAAGGAGGCAAAACAAGGAAGGTTTTTTCCTTCGGCAAACGCTTAATCTAAAGATTCATGCCGAATTCAAATTATGCAGACAAATTTATTAAAAAATATTATAAACTTATCGCAATCGCCAATCCCTTACAGAGAGCTAGTTTGGAAGAAACTATGTGGCAACAGCAACAAGGCGAAACAACTAGTACTATCGACAGACTGACAAACATGCAGGAAGAAATACAATTCTTAAATTATAAGATAATCTTTTTAGTGTTTTTGAAATTAATTTAATATATTTGATTTTAAGGTCACAAAATGATTCGTTGCGGGCATAGATTGAGGCTCAGATTGCTTCTCATGCAGCACAGACTATGGGACACTTGAAAATCGTGCCCACGATACTTGGTTGGCAGCAAGACAGTCTGAACGAAGATTTGAAGAAGCTCGTTCAGAAGCTACTGCTCTACGTCGAAAGTTAACTTTTCTTGTTGGTAGCAATGCGCATAATCTTACCAAAGAAAATAATGGTAAGTAAAATTTTGCTGGTTTGAATTTAACTTTATTAAATTAATTTTTATTTTAGCGGACTTGAATCTTCCACGATCAGATCCAAATAATGCACCCTCACCTATACACATGGATGGATTACCTGCGTCACTAATTCTGCAAGATTGAGGGCCAGTCTTTTCAGCTCTGGTTAAGTTTAATCATTGATTATTTCAGCTGGTAACCATAGATTCTGTCTTTTCAACAAAATCTTAACCAGAGAATCTATGGTTACCATAGATTACGTTAACCAGCTGATATTCCGTGGTTAGGGCCAGTCTTTTCAGCTCTGGTTAAGTTTAATCATTGATTATTTCAGCTGGTAACCATAGATTCTGTCTTTTCAACAAAATCTTAACCAGAGAATCTATGGTTACCATAGATTACGTTAACCAGCTGATATTCCGTGGTTAATGTCATTATTCCAGTCGGTTAACAGAGATTTGGTATTTTCAGCAAAATTTTAACCAGAGAATCTATGGTTAACAGAGATTTCGTTAACCAGTCAATTTTGTTTGGTTAACCACAGAAATTCTATGGCAAGCGATTATTTTTTTCACATTTTTGTTGAAGGATAAATAATATATAAGATACTTACTGATCATTACTACTAATCGTAAAGAATAAAATTTTAAAAAATGATGATCATCTTAATAAATACCACCCCTATATATTAATAATATTTTGTTGTTTTCCTTTGTTCGTAAATGAATCAATTCAGTTTATCCATGTATGTACATCGAAACGAGACAGGCTGTTATCAATTATTGACAAAATCTTCGATCTCTTTCTCTCGCATTCAAAAAAGTATAAACAAACTTAACCAGAAATTCCGTTTCACAACTGGACCACTGGAAAACTGGAACTATCTCTGGTTTAGTAACCAAAGTAGATAAAATGGTGAAAAGACGAACTGTGGTTAAACGAGTTTCAAAACAACTGGTTAAGAAAAGTCTATGGTGACCAAACCAGAGATTTAACCCGAGCTGAAAAGATTGGCCCTTAATGTCATTATTCCAGTCGGTTAACAGAGATTTGGTATTTTCAGCAAAATTTTAACCAGAGAATCTATGGTTAACAGAGATTTCGTTAACCAGTCAATTTTGTTTGGTTAACCACAGAAATTCTATGGCAAGCGATTATTTTTTTCACATTTTTGTTGAAGGATAAATAATATATAAGATACTTACTGATCATTACTACTAATCGTAAAGAATAAAATTTTAAAAAATGATGATCATCTTAATAAATACCACCCCTATATATTAATAATATTTTGTTGTTTTCCTTTGTTCGTAAATGAATCAATTCAGTTTATCCATGTATGTACATCGAAACGAGACAGGCTGTTATCAATTATTGACAAAATCTTCGATCTCTTTCTCTCGCATTCAAAAAAGTATAAACAAACTAAACCAGAAATTCCGTTTCACAACTGGACCACTGGAAAACTGGAACTATCTCTGGTTTAGTAACCAAAGTAGATAAAATGGTGAAAAGACGAACTGTGGTTAAACGAGTTTCAAAACAACTGGTTAAGAAAAGTCTATGGTGACCAAACCAGAGATTTAACCCGAGCTGAAAAGATTGGCCCTGAATACAGCTTTTTTTGACAGATTCTGTTCACAAAACTATAAAAATTAATTCACCTTATTTTTGAACGTAAAAAAGCAAAAATCCGAACGAATAATAAAGATGAATCACAATTCTTGGAAATGTCCGCCCCAAAAAGTAATGCATTTATAATTTTGTGTCTAGTAGTTACACATATTATGCAAATACATATTCAAAAAAAACTGGCAATAGGAAATTTAGTTTGTTTTATTTTTTATTGAAAAATTAACATCCATAAAGCACAATTACGGTTTTTTTTAAGACGCACTAAATATGGACGATTGCCGAATTATTTCGTGGTCGTAGGCATGCACGAGAAGACTTATTTCCATATTCAAATGGGAAATATCTTCCTTGAGTTTTTGTATACCTTTTTTGATGTGCACAACGGAACCTGTAAGAGAAAGCATAGCAATAATTATTGAAAGCGGTAATAAAGTATTTTGTATAGATAAATAAAAAATCTGACTTCCGTCCGACATCAATTGTCCCCGCAGCTCCATCTTTGACTTTTTGTTTTCATTTTCCTGTATAATTATGATCAGATCGGTTGATAATTTATCGAAATCCTGACTTATTTGCTTGCTTACAAATGGAACTCCAGCCAATTCGATAGCAACATCTTTAAACTGTTTGATAAGGGCATTCAGCTCATTGTTCAAGTGTTTTTCCCGACTTTCTATTTTGTCCAAATTCAATGTGAACTCATTATGAAGTTTTTTTGCACTGCGTTTGTGTTTCATCAGATATCTTGTAGGATGCATAATCAATATGTTTATGAAAGAATAAAAAAAAATATGTCTGAGTTACCCCATAAATATTTTGTTTAAGATTTTCTATTTGACTAAGATGTGAACGCCAATCTCGGCAATCAGCTTTAACTACAACTTTCAATTGTGGTAATTAAACCCATTCGAGCTCTAATCGCCAATTTTTATGTTCCGAGAAATTATCTCCCTCATAATTTAAATCATTGCTTGGATTTTTCGTAGTGCTTTGGTTGGAAAACCAGTTAAGATCTTTTAGGGAATTTCCCGGAATACACTTCTTCAGGATTTGGCCACTTTTCATATTCACAAACACCACATACACAGTTGCCTCGTCCGCTGCATTCAACATCAGTTACATTGTCTGCCTTGCATACAAATGCATCAACGTCGGTATTAATTAATTAAAAAATTAATTAGTTAAAAGTAATTAAAAAAAAGTGGAGTATTTCCACTTGTTTAAAGCCATTTGTGGTTTGCGTGGCAGTTTAATCAAATCATTTCAAGATTTCGAGATTTGCAACAAATCAGCTCCTAAATGATGGAGAACCTAAAAAAAACAAGCAGGATTTTGTGAAGGTATGTATGGTAGATTATTTTCTAGTTACTTTAGAACTGTCACGATGCTCCAAGCTTCCGTCCGACAGGAGTCGTTACAGATAGCTCTATTTTCATTAGTCAGCTCTTGAAGTGAGCTTGAAGTATTAACCTGATGGGAGAAAAAATGAGTCCAGAAAATTAAAATGGAAAACAAAATTAACTTACCATGTATTTGCAATAGTTATAGTAGACATTCACATTTCTTGGCTAAAATCAAACTTCACCGTCTTCATAGGTATATTTGAAGGCCTGTAACAGAAGAAGAGTTTCATCTACACTGCGTCCAACAAGCAAATCATTTACAGTAATTTGACGCAAGTTTGTTTGCTATAAATGATGAATAATCCTCGGAAAGGAACACCACTTTATTCGTCCAATACGCTTTTATTGGCTTATCCGCGGGCAATGGAATTTTCAACTGACCAAGTCCTCCTTCTTTGCGTGATATGTTAATACAAATTAGTGAAGTCTGAAATGCGTATCTGTCGAGCAGCCAATAACCTTAGCACCATACATTGGGAAGAATTTTACGCGGTCAGAAAAAGCAATAATCTCGGTTGTTCTGACAAAGGTGAAGTCCAAGGGATAGAAGAAAAGGACCACGTTGTAATCTTTTAGGGAGATTCTTTGAACTGGCCATTAACTATAGCTGGTTTCTGGAGTTGTGTCATTTTGATAAATCACACAAAATAGAATTGGCAACTGATTTTCTGTTTGAAATTTTCTTAGACTAAACAACTGGAACGTGCAGTCACTTCGTATTCACAACGCTAAAAAATTAGAATATTATTCCTCGAACTAAACAAATGAAATGACGCAGTTGATGCTATTTTTTCAAAACAAATGTCAAAATATTGATAAAATCCTTGAAGTGTCATCTTCAATTTGCTTCACAAAAACTGTTATACATTGTATGGAATACGCTATCCAGTTATATATTGAGATCAGTGAGTTTTTTCGACGCAAATTGAAGATGACAGATGGTGGATTTTATCATAATTTGACGTCTATTTTGGAAAAAAAATATTTCAATGTTTACCAAACAATTTAAAAGCAAGGTGGGTTTTTCTATGATAAAAAATACAAAATTAAAAGAAATAAATAATTTAGTGATTTCTTTAGAAAAAAAGATATAAAGTACTAACAATTTCATAGCAACATGAAGTACTAACGATTTCAAGTACTTTTGAATATCAGTTTTTATATATTGACTATTAATTAATTAATTAATTGTTTTAATTATTACAATTAAAGACATTCTCGTTTTTACATGATTTTTGTATTCATCTTTTTTCAGGGCAAACGCTGTTCCACTGAAATATCCTTCCACTCAACCTTCATCAAACCAATGAGAGTTAACTCAATTATCTTCAGTGATTCTGGATTTCAGTTCGAGGATAATGAAACTGAGGGCACTTGGATAATGCCAAATACTGTGACAAATGTCAATCAAACTCTCTCGCCCATGTTCGCCTCACTGGAGAGCCATTTAAATTTCGATGAAACAGAGCTGCGTAGACAAACTGAAATATTTCGTCACTTCAAGTATTACTTGAGGACAATTACACCGTGAACACCAGTGAAGTTCGCCTATTCAAGTTCAACTTACGTGCAGATCATATCTCGAGACAAAGGTGCACTGCAGCCGACTCTTAATCTGCGAAATATCGCAATGCAAGCGAGTTCGTATGATGAATCTGCTGATACGACAAGAAATAATAATAGTAGAGTGGCTATGAACAAAGGCATCAATAATGTGATAAGCTTTAGGAAACGCTTCAACAAAAAAGGCTTCCCGGCCATGAATAATAGTTTCCCAGATCGTTCATGGGCACAAGAACTGGCAAAACTTGGAGTTCGGCCAAAAGAAGTCATTTCTAATAGTCAGCCAGTCAAGCCACTAGTAGCTCCTATCCGAGTATCTCCAATAGACAAACCTAAGTCGAATGGATCTCCAAAAGATCCAGAAAAGAGTTCACCGAGTTCCACTGCTACTGAAAGTCCAAGTGAGAAGGAGAGGTACTCCCCACCCAAAATAAGCTCCAAATCCGACTGCAGTATCCAAGCCAATCAGTCTGATATTAAAAAAATTCCCAAACAGAGTGCAAAGAAAACCAAGGCCAACTAGAGCCAAATTCAGACTTCCCAAGAGATAGCACAGTCGCAATTGAAACGACACCTGCTAAAGAACTGATTGAGTCACAGCCCTCGGAGGATCGTTCAATGCCACAGAGACGAACAAAGAGTCCCAAGACGGCAAACAAGATTGACACATCTATTGAAAAAAAATCTGAAGCAATTGTGAAACTGCAAACAACTCCTGAAGTAAGGAACATAGATAGTAGATCCATAAACGGTAGTTCAACGCCTGTGGGAAACTCTCACAATGGTGGTAAGAAATACGGAAAAACACCTGGACGTGAACGCAAGAAAGAACAGTCAAACGGAAGTAGCCAATCAAAGCGATTTGATCGCAAAGGATACAAGTTCAAGCCAAATGTATTCCACTTCACTTCACCAGTTGCAAATAGTGGTGCAGCACCAATACCTATGTGGGATCCTAATCAGCAGGCAAGTTTCTCAGACGTTGTAGCTGCTGCAAAGACACCATCGAATGATTTATTACCTTTGGACTATGATTGTGCCAACTTCCGCTTTGACAAAGAACTCGAATGGAATTCATAAAATATGTTCCAATGAGTTGGGGCCAATTGGGACAAAGCGCTCGCCTGCTTCGACTCCTAGCTGGGAACGTTTTACCGTGTTGAAGCCGACCGTTTGCAACAACTCAAGTTTGTGCCATCTTACATTTACAGGGATGCTAATCAGTACTTAGGTTTGTATCCTTTTTCTATTTAAATCAATATGTTTTTCTAATACACATTTTCAGGAAGAAACCATGCAAACTATGACCAAGACTTCTCGCCGGGACACTTGCAGAACCAGTGGAATTCGAGCTGTAAATATTTTGCCTCGCAACCGCAGCACCTCACATAATCTCAAAATAGCCCAACAGCTAACTGATCAAATGGTAATGGTGGATCTGCTGGAGGTCAAACTTGGGATCCAATGGGATACCAGCAGGCAGCCCATGCTGCTTCCTCTTGGCAGCGGGCTGCTGGCATTCGTCCACCACCTGGATTGGAATTTCGAAAGCGTGACAGTCCCATAACAAGTTTACCAGAACCTATGTCACCCACAGCGTTTGGGCAGCAACAGTCGGAGCCGAATTCAGATATATAGGGCTAGTAGTTTTGGAACAACAGTAGATACCATGCTCAGATTCTTTGAAATGTTCGTAACTAAGTAAAATATTGTAGTAATATAAACATGTTTTGTGCTGTAATTCCAAAACTACCAGCCTTATATGCCTGATTTATACATTTTCTCACTCGTTATAATGTCAGGTACAAACTTGCATTCAAAGTTTTTCCTGGTAGTCAATATATAAAAATGTGATATTCAAAAGTACTTGAAATCGTTAGTACTTCATGTTGCTATGAAATTGTTAGTACTACATATAACTTTTGAATATCAGATTTTTATATATTGACTACCCGGAAAAACTTTGAATGCAAGTTTTTACCTGACATTATAACGAGTGAGAAAATGTATAAATCAGGCATATAGGGTTAGTAGTTTTGGAACTACAGTAGATACCATGCTCAGATTCCTTAATTTAACTTTATTTCCATATGTTTATTATATTTTTTTATATGTACATACTTAACTTAACACTTTTTTTTTAAGGTTAAAAGATAAAGAACAATTAAATCGTGATACTCCGATAAATATAAAGTTTGAAAATCAATAAAACACCTTAATTTAAGTTCACAAGTACAATTTTTTAATTTATTTATTTAAAAAAATTATTTATTTAGATGCGTTTCGACAAATAATTTGTCATCACTAGCAAGACGAATAAAAACAAAAATAAAATACAAAGAAACGTAGGTAAAATCACCTTGGTTAGATAAGTTTGAAGAGATACGTTTCAATGTTTCCGTTGTCGAGGTTGATATTGTCCACATCTCGCTGGATAAAGTACGTCTCATAAGGGTCTAGTCGATTGGGGTCGTTTACTTGTTTCAACAGTTTTATGTTGTTTATTGAAACATCAAAGTGATTGTTCGATAGAACATGATTAGCGAAAGCCGATTTTTTATTTTGGTTTTGTCGTATGGATTCGTTTTGTTCCTTAAAACGTTTGGATAATGTTCTTCTTGTCTGTCCGTAGTATTTTTTATTGCAATCGCCACAAGTTAATTGATAGACGCCAGTTTTGTCCAAATCTTCAATTTTGTGTTTTGTCGATCCTAATAATTGTTTCATTTGTTTCAAATGATACACTCAAGTGTTTTAATTCATTATTTTCCATATTTAATGAATAATGTTGCGTATACAAAGTTGTTAATCTGGATCTCGCAATTTTTCTAGAGTGGTTTCTTATCATCTTGTCAATAAAAGCAACATCATAGCCGTTATGGAAAGCAATACTTTTAATTCTTTCATATTCGGTCTTGTAATTCGTGATTGAAAAAGGAAGTCTTACAAGGCGATGCACCATAGAATGGAATGCTGCTTATTATTTTACTTGTATAAATGTTTTGTAGTATACAAATCTTATTGGCTTTTATAAACATAACATTGTTATGTAGTTTGCACTCACCATATATATTTATAATTTCTTTTAAGTAGGAAATTTCTTAATGATGTGATTCAAATGTAAATAACTGAAAGACTGTAACTAATGTGTTAAAAGATATCTTTATTTAATATACATTGTGACCTATTATATACATATAAAACATAATATGTCCATTTTATTCACTCAAAAAGATCCACCATTAAAAATTTGTTTAGTGTAAATGTAAAATAGTTAAATCTAATGTTTAATACAATTTTGAATCTATGTTTAAAATGAAATACAGTTTCATGATGTGTTGTGAATCTCTCTGCTTCCGAAGTGCAATATATAGTTTTAATAAATTAATTTGTTGAATGAATGATGAATAAATGTGAATATTGTAATTGCAATTTTATTACTAGTTTTATGATTGTGTTTATGGTGTGTACTGGATCAACTGTGAAAAATGTGTAATTGTATGTATGTTAGTAAAACTATTTATTTGAATATTTTTTAATAAAAACTATTAAGTATTATAGTAGAAGAGATCAATGCCTTATTTGTTTTGGACATTTAAAATTAATATTTTTGACAGATAAAGATTGAAATCATAAATCAATATGGTTAACATTGTTGGTTGTTACAAATCGTTAATCGAAAACAAAAGTGCAGGCGAGAGATGAAACCATTGAAACCATTGAACGACAGTAAGAGGTAGACATTTGTTTCCTATTTTTACTCATCAAAAGAAAATTTTTAAAAGTGGTTCCAACTTTTAATTAATTTGTGACAGGTTTGACCCTATTTCAGTACTAAGGTGACTGGACTATTGGTGATGTAGAAACAAACTAAGTACTCAAAGTAAAGAAAAGCTTTTTTTATTTTTTTCGAAAAAGTTGAAAATTCATGCACATACTTTGGGGTAATTTGAACATTTTTTTACTAACAACAAAAATGTTAATACTTCCTGGCTCTAAATTATTCTGTGCTTCTAAATACATCATAACATATTGGTTTACGTTCATATTTAAAAAAAAAGTATTGCAAAAGTATATTTCTAAGTACTACAGTATCTCGTACCTACTGAATATAAAAATGATTTTGGGGTACCTTTTTTTTTTTAATTTGACCTTAAATCAAAATCTAATGATGCAGTTAGTAGCACAAAACAATTTAGAGCCAGGAAGATTAAAATTTTTGTTGTAAGTCAAAAAATGTTCAAATTACCTCTGTAGGAAAACGATTTGGACATATACATATGTATGTAACAATACACTCATATCCACAAGCGGATAATAACCACTGATCTCTATATATACTGGATAGCGGATGCATATAAAAAAAATGAAGCAATTTGAAGATGTGTTATATTATGAAAAAGTCCCCAATTTTGTATAACAGTATACCACTATAACAGTTTAACAAATGTCAAAATACTGAAAATGGCGTTTTGCTTTGTGTTTGAGATCGAAGAATATTTTTTAAGAAAGTAAAAATTAACGCAAATCGTGCAATTTAAAATGTGTGGTAATTTTCAAAATGCGCAAAAAAAAAAGTTATTAATTAATTTAAGAATTTATTGTTTAATATAAAGAGATCAGTGGGCCCAAACAAACAAGTTGGAATAAATACTCAAAATTTAACAAAAACCTACATTCCTGAAAGTAGAAAAATTTCAAATACCTACCGCTTGGCCAAAACAATTAGTCTCGGTCTTGTTTGTATTGTAATAAAAATCGTCAAAATAATACAACATCTAAAATATGCCTATAACTTTCGTACCTTTCGGAACAACCAAATCGAAATTATCGAAACAACAGACGATTGCCAAAGGATTGTAGCAACGCTCCAAAGGTCTTAAATTAAATAAGTTTTTATTTCTAGAAAAATATTTTATTTTATCCCGTTTTTTAGAAATTTTAATGAATACCTACAGAGTTTTGGGATTCGAAGACCCACCGCATGTTGCAACTAACATGGTACTAAGGTATCGTGCTTTAATACGTCTTTTGCAATATTAAAACTATTCGCTTGAGCTTAAGATAACTTCTTGAAGACGACAAAGTTATCAAAGTTGGCATTGGTGCTTATGACGATGTAGGGAAGTTGGCATAAGATTATGGTGTTGGTGTGGCCAGTTCCTTTACCAATCAAAAAGCTGAAGGTCTTGCAAAGATATCAAAGTCAATATTGAACTTTCATCTTGATAAAAGTTTTCGATTAGTTTGCTCTAATTGGGAAGCACCTAGTTTGACTACTACTCAAAAAAATATGCTGCCAATGATGCTATGGTTGTAGTAGAAATATTCAAATCCATGTCTAATGTTTTGAAAAAGAGGTAAATGCAAGTTTTAAATATTATTAATTGATTTTTATAGTAAAATAATTGTTTTCATTTTGCAGACGATTTTGGCAGCAACATAATTCAAATTTGGAATTTGTACTACAAGAATGTGATCCATTTTTAGATGTTCGCTTCAAAAATAGCTTTGCCAAACACGGTGCAATTGTAGGAAATCCATCCGATTTAAAGAAATCCGCTCATATAGTAATAAAAAAGCCTCTGAGCAGAGGAATCAGTACAAGATCTAAAACTTTGTATGATAATTGTTTGTTGGAAGCACCAGATGGTGAGCTACTATGTACTTGCGATCGAGAAAAAGCTCAATGGTAAGCATTTGTTTTTTTATTAAAATTGTATTTTAATTGTGAACATGAAAAATTTGGAAGGTTGACAATACTTTAACTTTAAATGATTTTTAAATATTACAGAACTTATTACATATAAATATTATTATATAATCTACATATTTCAGGTACGTTGATCAAAACCTTGCACAACAAGTAAACTCAAATCCGTATACGGTGCGCTTGAATTTTGAACCAGTTGGTCGAGCCGTTGGTGAAGTTGGACTTATTATCAAACACCAAAAGAAAATCAATGCGTTTTGTGCGGCCGAAAAGATGCCTATATTAGAAAAAAAAAATGTTCCAAGAGAATATAGAAAACATTTTCCATTAGTTATGAAATCGCATACCTCTCATAATGTTTTGCTTTTATGTCACCAAAGAAGCACCATAACAGATTTAAAGATTCGTACAAAACTAGGAAAGATATGCATACACCCTAATGTATATTTATAATGTATATTTATAAATCTTATATTAAATATAGCATACGCAAAGCAAACAAATGCACTTTTATTTGCATTTTTAGGCCAGCAACAAAAGAGGACCCTGTGCGTAATCTACTATTTGCATCATTACATTTTGAATCTGCAAAAGCAAATATCACATCAAAATGTCTGAATACTGCTTATACATTATCTTAGGTATACAGTTTTTTTTTATTTTTGTCTAAAACCAAAATGTAATGATGCAAATAGTAGCGCCAACTTATTTAAAGTCAGGAAGTGAAAAAAATTTGTCTGTGAGTAAAACCGTTTGGACATGGCACCAAAATATGTTCATGACATTACCCAGTTTTTCGTTAATTTTTAATTTTTTTATGAAAATTTAGGTAATGTCTTAAACATATTTTGGTGCCATGCCCGAACGGTTTGACTCAGAGATAAAATTTTACACACTTCCTGACTTTAAATAAGTTAGCGCTACTATTTGCATCATTAGATTTCGAAACCAGACAATATTAACAAAAAAAGTTACTGCAAAAGCAAATATCACATCAAAATGTCTGAATACTGCTTAAACATTATCTTAGGTATACAGTTTTTTTTTATTTTTTTTTATTTTTGTCTGAAACCAAAATGAAATGATGCAAATAGTAGCGTTAACTTATTTAGAGTCAGGAAGTGCAAAAATTTTGTCTGTGAGTAAAACCGTTTGGACATGGCACCAAAATATGTTCATGACATTACCCAGTTTTTCGTTAATTTTTAATTTTTTTATGAAAATTTAGGTAATGTCTTAAACATATTTTGGTGCCATGCCCGAACGGTTTGACTCAGAGATAAAATTTTTGCACTTCCTGACTTGAAATAAGTTAGCGCTACTATTTGCATCATTACATTTCGAATCCAGACAATATTAACAAAAAAAGTTACTGCAAAAGCAAATATCACATCAAAATGTCTGAATACTGCTTAAACATTATCTTAGGTATACAGTTTTTTTTTATTTTTGTCTAAAACCAAAATGTTTTTTTTTTTTTTTTTTTTCTTTCGGTAGGTGGAAATCTTCAAAAGACACTTGATAATATTCGGTATCAAGTAGTGTGGGACTTCTACCGCACTAAAACCACCTAGAATCATGACCAATCTATAAAAGATCGACAAATGATTTTAGTTTCTCAATTTTTAGTTCACATTTTGGGAAGTTTGATGATTTAATACTTTCCCATCGCTTTTAGACCATCAGCTCATGAGGCTTGGTTCTTTTTAGTCTCCGAACATTGGTACGTACATTTAAGACTGTCTCCATTTCGGAGTTAGTGTGACTAATCAGTCGCTGATTGTGTGATACAGCGTGTTTTCTAATTACTTCTGTAACCATTTCTACTTGAAGGTCACAATGTAAATCGCTGTTTCTTATATACCAAGGGGCGTTTACTATTCCACGAAGGACTTTGTTTTGGAATGTTTGGATGGTTTCCGCATTTGTTTTCTTTGTACAACCCCAAAGTTGGATGCCATACGTCCAAACAGGTTTTAATACCTGCTTATACAACATTAATTTGTTTTCAATTGATAGGGCAGAGGTTTTTCCCAGTAACCAGTACATTTTTCTATATTTTAAGTTAAGTTCTTCCCTTTTTTTCTTGATGTGCTCTTTCCATTTTAGCTTTGCATCCAAAGTCATCCCAAGGTATTTGGCCGTATTGGAGTAAGGTACTACTTTACTATTAATAAAAAGTGGAACATTATTAATCTTTTTATTAGTAAAGTTTATATGCGTTGATTTTGTTTCATTGAGTCTGATACGCCACTGTTGCGTCCATTCTCTTATCTTGTCGACTGCATATTGCAGTTTTTCTGTTGCCTTTACAACGCATTTATCTGACACTAATATCGCAGTATCATCTGCAAAAGTGGCCATGATCGCATTGTTGTCCACTGGAATATCCCTTGTATACAACAAATACAGGGTTGGTCCTAAGACACTTCCTTGTGGTACGCCGGCTTCGATTTTCTTAAGTTCCGAATACTCTTGCTCGTACCGTACTCTAAAAAGTCGGTCGGTAATATATGATTTGAGTATTTCATAGAACTGCCTGGGAAGGTCCCTGTGCAGTTTGTACTCGAGCCCCAAATGCCAAACCTTGTCAAAGGCTTGAGCAACATCTAGAAATAGAGCGGAACATACTTGTTTTTCTTCAAGTGCTTTTTCAACAACATCCGTAATTCGATGTACTTGGTCTATCGTGGAATGTTTGTTTCTAAATCCAAACTGATGATTTGGTATTAGTTTTCGTTCTTCTATTATTTTGCTTAGTCTATTTAAAAGCAGTTTTTCGAAAACTTTTGCCATAATTGGTATAAGCGATATTGGTCTGTAAGATGTAACTTCGGTTGGTGGCTTACCTTGCTTTGGTATAACAATGACTTCTGCAATTTTCCAATGATGTGGAACATAACGGAGTTTAAGGCATGCATTTATTATGTATTGGAATTTTTTGAAGGCTATTGTTGGCATTTCTTTCAAGACCTGAGCCGTAATTAGATCATACCCGGGTGATTTTTTATTTGATAACTTTTGATGGCACATGCTTTTTACTTCTTTGAGCCTTACTAAGGGAATTTCTAAGTCATCATTTTTATTAACAAATTGTAAGTTATTTGCCCCTGCACTTTGTGGAAACGGCTTAAAGACATTCGAGAGATGATCTGCGAAGAGGTCAGCTTTTTGTTTCGGATTTGCAGTCCATTTTCCGTCTTGTGCTTTGATGGGCGGATTTTGTTGTTGCGGTCTATTCAGACGTTTGGTAGCTTTCCACAGTGAGTAATCAGTAGAAGCATCCGTCGTCAAACTTTCAAGAAAACTGCTAAGTGAATCATTTTTGAATTCATAGATTCTTTTTTTCAATTCGTTATTTAGACGATTAAATACTCTCTTATCGCCCGGAAATCTCGAAGTTTGCCATTTTCTTCGAGCCCTTCTTTTTTCCAATATTAACTCTGTTATTTCTACAGGGTATTTTATTTCTGTTTCTCTTCTGTTCAAAATAGTTGGCGTGCTTTCTTCTGCAGCCTGTTGCACATCAGCAATAAATTGTTCAACTTCGTGGTCAATTTGTTCACTAGTTTCCATTGGGGATCTAAGGTCAATAAAACTTTCCAGTTTTACTTTAAATTCTTCCCAATTTGTTCTTTTATTCACGAGCTTTGGATTACTTTTTTCTTTTATTTCTACTTCACTCAGTGATAAAATAGCTGGAGTATGATCTGATGAAAGATCGTAACTACCTACAACACTTACATGATTTCGCTTTATACCTTTGGCCACGAAAAAGTCTATAAGGTCTGGTATTTTGTTAGGATCAGATGGCCAGTAAGTTGGCGTTCCAGAGGAAAAGAATTCACATTTGTGTTTGCGACCTGCTAGATAAAGTCGTTTACCTTTTGTATTTATGAGCCTAGATCCCCATTGGGTATGTTTAGCATTGAAGTCACCACCAACAATAAAGTTATTTCCAAGCGAATTAAGGAGTTCTTTATATTCTTCTTCTGTTGGAGAGCGCCTCGGTGGACAGTATATTGCAGCTATTTTAAACTCTTTCTTTTTCATGCCTATACTGATTGTTGCCACTTGCATATTTTCATTTATTAACCCGGCTTCCTCATGATGTACCAAGCACTTTTTTATTAGTATTGCCGATCCTCCTCTAGCTTTGTCAGCTGGATGCGGAGCGTGATAGCACGTATAGTTTGGCATTTTATTCTCAAAACTTTGTCCAGTGGCAAAGTGTGTTTCAGACACGAGACAAATGTCTACATTCTCTACGTCTAAAATGATGTTTAATTCGGATGCATGTTGCAAAAGGCCGTTTGCATTCCAAGTAGCAATTTTAAGTATTCTGTCCATCATTGTTTTTTAAGAGCGACTTCTTCGCTTAGCTGTTTGATGGTTAAATCCTGTTGGTCGATCCTTTTGAGAATAAGTTGCAGCATTTCTTTTACGGAAGTTTCTTCATTTTTCCGTGCATTTTTTACTATAGTCGAGTATGTTTTTTCAACAGTTCTGCTTTGGGTAACTTCCTTAGAGGGCTCTCTCTTAGTTTTATTTTCCACAGCTATTTTTACTTTTTCTGCGTTCCTAAGTTTTTTTCCAGCAGACGTGTTTTTTCTTAAATTACTGCCTTTATATTCTTGGAATTTTTTAGCAACAGGACATCCTCTATAACTAGCAGGGTGATTACCTTGGCAGTTCACACATTTTGCTTTAACTTCTTTGCTCACTGTACAGCTTTTCGTTGCATGTTTTCCTCCACACTTTACACAAGCAAACTCATGGTTGCAGTATTTTTGAGTGTGACCAAACGCCTGGCAACGTTTGCATTGTGGAACAATCTTCGGCTTTCGCAAAGGTTCAATTTTAACAATTATGCCCATAATCGATCTAATATTATAGATCTTTTCGAGACTTTCTTTGTTGTCAAAAGTGAGCATGAATAAAGGAAGAGATCTTTTTCTTGTCTTGGTTTCCCCAGAGGAGTCTTTCGTTGTTTCATTCTTAAAAAGATTGACTGCATCAACTGCTTGAAAGCCTTTTTGAACAAGGTCCTCAACTATTTCTTCAGCACAGCATGAAGAATGGAGGCCTCTGGCCACTACTTTTACGGCTCTTGTAGCTTTGTTCTCGTACGAGTGCCACTGAAATTCGTGCTTGCTTAGTTCTTCAGTGACAGATCTATACTCATCGGCGTCTTCGACAGTGACTTTCCAATTGTTTTTATTGTAAGATGTGTATTTACACTCGTTTTTTGTTACATTCTCAATTATTTTCTTCAAATTTCCAAATATTGGCAATCCAGAGATCATAATTGGAGGTGGCAATGCTTTTCTATTGCCTCTAGAGTTAGATTCTGCTCGCACATTAGCTGGCACATCTTTTACTTTTTGTTTTAATGTACTCAATTGTTTTTTATTTTCGGTTGGAGAACTTTTGTGATTAATGGGATCAATCTCAGGGCTACCTTCCGCTTTTCTTTTTTTAGCATTACGCCTCTTTCTTTTACTTTCGGTTTCAATCAAAAGTTCTTCTTCATCAGTTTGATATACAGTTGCAGATTTGTTTGCATTTGTCTGTATTGAAGACTCCGACTTTTCCTCGTCTAGCAAGGAAATTTTCTCTTCGAGTTTTTTGACCTGTTGTTGAAGATTCTGAACTAAAACTTCAAGTTTTTTTCTAGCTTTTATTTCTATTTGCCATTCATCAAAGTAGTGTTTGGATTCAACTTGGCACTTTTCTCTAGAACTCTCTTGATCTATATCGTCGATTTTGTCGATCTTTTCATAGTCATTGGTTCCATTTTCGTTAATGATTATTACATCATTTGTAGTTGTCTGAGTTAAAGGTGAATTAACCCTTAGCGTTTTTAGCGGAGTTTTCGGTGTTCTTGTACTCCTATCAAATTTTATATGCAATAATTGGTCCTCCCCAGAATCCGTAGGACCGATCTCATTAGAGAGTGGATTTTCCAGTTTTGCTGGAGTGCCACCTGGGGTATTTAATCTGTTTGTTTTGTTCATTGCCATAAATACATGTTTAACTTTGCTTTTTGCTATAAATAGTTCAGTTAATTCTATTCACAGTTTTATATTCAGCCGTCCCTCTGGGATCAGACGCTGACCAGTGTGCCGCACAATTTGTGTCAGACGCTCTTGGATTTAATGTTGAGCTGGTACATTCAGAGTGATATTTTTCTCCTAGTTCCTGAAAAGATAACTCAGGTGACACAGCTCTGGATCCAGTGGATCCACGTTCGTCGTTAGTTCACCTTTCGGCTATCCAGCGGGCACCACATGGAGGTGACGATACGATTTTGCGCCGCCTAATGCAAATAGTAGCGCTAACTTATTTAGAGTCAGGAAGTGCAAAAATTTTGTCTGTGAGTAAAACCGTTTGGACATGGCACCAAAATATGTTTAAGACATTACCTAAATTTTCATAAAAAAATTAAAAATGAACGAAAAACTGGGTAATGTCATGAACATATTTTGGTGCCATGTCCAAACGGTTTTACTCACAGACAAAATTTTTGCATTTCCTGACTCTAAATAAGTTAGCGCTACTATTTGCATCATTACATTTTGGTTTTAGACAAAAATAAAAAAAACTGTATACCTAAGATAATGTTTAAGCAGTATTCAGACATTTTGATGTGATATTTGCTTTTGCAGTAACTTTTTTTGTTAATATTGTCTGGATTCGAAATGTAATGATGCAAATAGTAGCGCTAACTTATTTCAAGTCAGGAAGTGCAAAAATTTTATCTCTGAGTCAAACCGTTCGGGCATGGCACCAAAATATGTTTAAGACATTACCTAAATTTTCATAAAAAAATTAAAAATGAACGAAAAACTGGGTAATGTCATGAACATATTTTGGTGCCATGTCCAAACGGTTTTACTCACAGACAAAATTTTTTCACTTCCTGACTCTAAATAAGATAGCGCTACTATTTGCATCATTACATTTTGGTTTCAGACAAAAATAAAAAAAACTGTATACCTAAGATAATGTATAAGCAGTATTCAGACATTTTGATTTATCATAGAAAAACCCACCTTGCTTTTAAATTGTTTGGTTAACATTGAAATATTTTTTTTTTCTCAAAGTAGACGTCAAATTATGATAAAATCCACCATCTGTCATCTTCAATTTGCTTCAAAAAAACTGTTATACATTGTATGGAATACGCTATCCAGTTATATATTGAGATCAGTGATAATAACACCTAGCTTCAATGTCAAATCGAACCAATTTGAAAATTTTCAACACCATGTATTTCAACAGAAATGTTAATTTCGAATAAACCAACAACTTTGAAATAACACGATACACATTTGCTATAAAAATTATATTCATTATGGTAGACAAACACCTCTTTAGCATATTCCCATTGACGTACTAGGTATGGACCGCCAGTCGGTTGAAATTTTCATACAAACACAAAAAAAAGGTGTTCCATCTTAAAAACGACTCGACGGCATCATCTTTTAGTGTTAAAACCATGAACTAATTCCGCCATTAAAATTGGCATGAAAAATGATGACATCATCTAGTATGTCAATAGATGGCATGCCAAATTGTTTTGATTTCAAATCATTTTTGTGAGCAAGAAAAAGTCATTTAATGGTCATTTCATTTTGTAAAAAATATTAGCAAATTTAATTTATTTTATGCAAAAAGTGAAGTTTTTTTATGAACATACACTATAAATTTGTAAATTCGGTTTATCCACATAAATGTCCTGCTAAAATAAAAGATTTTGTTTAAATATTTTTGAGCAAAAACAATTCTTGATTGCCTAATTTTTTATAGAATTCTCTTAGTCTTCCAATAAAAGGAAACATAAAGAATCAGAAATGCTGAAGGAAATCCACGAAAAAATCGTAAGTAAACGAATAAATAGAAATCTATTGAGTGAATTACCTACTCACTGACGACGAATCTGATGCGCACTGATTCTCCCACAAGCATTGGCAATGAAGAATCTGGAAATGTCGCCAATGCATCAGACGGAGGAACAACAGAAAAGGTACTTTTATCAAAAATTAAGTTTTTTTCTTTAATTGTTTGAACATATTTTCAGATCTCACAAAGAACTCCTCGACACAATATTAATCTTGGCTGCTCAGCCTCAAACGATATCAACCTAAACACTTTAATTTATGAACCATTTCCAAGAGACTGAATGTTGCATTCGTAGAATAGTCATGACATATTTTCCATCAGGATTTTGGTCACGACTATTGACATGTGCAATGGGTTCTTTTGATATTAATCAAAGTCCATTTTCTAAACCTGTGCTAGCAGTAAACCTTCCTCATTTCGTAGTACGGTGCTGAAGAGTGGTTGTCGTCGTCGAAGGCATCTAAGGTATGTTATTTGTTCTGTTATATTATTAAGTTTGATTTGCTCGTTTTCGAAAAGTCTCAAAAAACAATTTTTTTGCAGGAAATTCCAACATCACTTCATGAGGTAAGTAGTCTTAGCGTACTTAATATAAGTGGCAATGTCGATATTACTGTTTTACCATCTCATCTTGGACTTCTATCCAGACTTTGGAATTTAAATACTCGAGGTTGTCTCCTTCAAGATCCTCTTAAATCAATGATCGAGAGTAAGAAATACAAGACAATGGATATAATTGGATATCTGAAATCAATTTACGAGGATGCTCAACCATATGCACGTATGAAACTAATGGTCGTTGGAGTTCAAGGTATTGGAAAAACAACTTTGCTCGATATATTACGGCAAGGTGGTTCGCAGAAAAGTAGAGCATCAGAAAATCACTGGGCCAGGCGCATGGGTCATACGAAAAATCTTTCAAAGACAAATCGTGGAGTAAACATCTCAACTGTTGGTGTGGATATTGGCACGTGGATATGTGACAAACGAAAAAAGGGACTTGGTTCACATGGACCAGTTGTTTTCCGAACTTGGGATTTCGGGGGACAAAAAGAGTGAGTATTTTGAAAACAATGACTTATTACACAGATGTTCATTATATATTCATTGTATAAATACAGATACTATGCAACACATCAGTATTTTCTGTCAAAGAGAAGTTTATATCTCGTTCTGTGGAAAATTACAGATGGTCATAAAGGCTTGGCTGAGATTCTGCAATGGCTGGGTAATATTCAGGTACTCAATTTTTGAAACAAAAAAATCCGGCTCTATATAATATTTATTTTACAGGCCAGAGCGCCCAACTCTCCAGTCATCATTGTTGGTACCTACTTCGATGCAGTAGGTGAAAGTTTTTCACCACAGAAAGCGGAAGAATTGCAGCAAATTATTCGAAAAAAATTTATCGCACTACCAGACGCTGAGAAGATTGGACTTCCTCGAGTAATTGATTCTATTGAAATCAGTTGTAGAACACTTCATAATATCCGCCTGCTTTCAAATATCATTTATGACACAGCGTTTATGTTACGCTCACCTGGATCCAAAGAACCTTTGCTTTTACAAAAAATTCCCGCAAGTTATATAGCTTTAGAGGATGTGGTCAATTTAATATCTTGTAATTTGAAAGCTGTTGGAATGGATCCTGTACTGGACGCAGAACGTTATAGAAAAATAGTCACTGAGGAGATGAGAATACATAACTATAAAAGTTTTAGGTAAAATTGAATCATTAAGTAAATCCGTTTCCGTTTTATTTTCATTTGTTTTTATTTTTTGTTATAATTTAGAGATGTCGCGGAATTGAATCAAGCAACTATGTTCCTTCATGACAATGGTGTTGTTTTAAACTACGACGATGCGACGTTACGTGATTTTTACTTCCTTGATCCACAATGGCTTTGTGATATGTTGGCTCATGTTGTGACGGTGCGCGAAATAAATCCATTTGCAAGAACTGGGGTTATGAAATTGGAAGATTTGCAATTGCTATTTCGAAATACAAATTCATCTGCAAACAACAACAGAAGGTAATTTATGTATACATTTGTTCTTTATTATAACTTAAGAAAAGTACAGCGTATAGCAAAATTTATTACCCTATGTTCTTCTGCTGTAATTTCAACTTTACTGTGACATTTATGAAGAAAACAGAAATAAACGTGAAGACTTGAGTCTCTATAAGTGTTTCTATATTCACAACTGGAGTGACAAATTTAAATTTAAATGATCTTGTCGGTACAAAAGCTGCAGCCGGTTCTTCAAATTCAAAAGCGGAATCAGCTTGGAGATTGATAACAAAGAAAAATGGAAGAACACCCTGTACAATCCGCACGCCCAACAAATGTTACATTTTCTTTTACACAAACCGAAGAAGAGTGCGATGAAGGCGACTGCGAAGGTGAAGGTGAAGGAGAACTCGGTTCAACACAGCTGTAATTTGTAATTTGTTTATTTTGTTTCTGTTGGTTTTCAATATTGAACTTCCTTATTGCGTTCCGTCACTATCACACCTAGTTTGAACACAAAATCAAAATTTGTATCAAAGTTTACATGATCATATTAAAAAAAAAAAATTAATTTTATCCATTTTTATGATTTTTCCTTTGGAATCTATGTATGTATGTTTTTATTGTAGTTTTGATTTTACTTTTTTTGGATACTTACTTTTTAAGATGTCTTTTTTAGTCCTCCATTGATGTTCTTCTTAAACGAAAATGCTAATTTATTTTTTCAAATTTTATTGGCCCATAAATTGCACTATTTTAGTATATTTACTCCTAACAAGGATTTTATTTTGATAAATATTATCTTTTTTTGCGGTATAGTGCATTAAAACTTTAGAACATTGATCTATTATTTGCTTTATAAGCTTATATTTATGATTATCCATTATATCACATTCGAGTACATGTTCGTCTAAACCTATAAACATTAAACTTACATCTAAATTTCTAAATGTACTTAAAACTATATTATCATAAACATTTTTACTAGTTAGTCTGTTTTCATTTTCAAGAAACATTACATTTTGTTTTTCACATTAAATTTCAAAGATTCTAACACAATTCTAAAACTTTTTTCACTTTACGCTCACATTTATCGGCTACGTTGCAATTGAAAGAATAATAATAAAAAAGTTACTACCATGTTAAGTGATTTTGTTTCAAACTGTTTATATTATTTGATAATATCAAAATTACTTAGAATGGGTGATTTAAGTTTGTTGGTCTCTCTCCAAAAACACATTTTGTTTATCCGTATTTAAAATCATACATACCTACATCCCTTAAATCTTTACTTTGAAATTTGTCCGAAGTGGAATCAGCTTGCAAACACTCTGCAGGCTTATAATTATATTGAAGAATACCTACTTATAACATTGCTATCAATAGATATGTAATGCGTAATTATAAAGATTTCCACGATCATTAAATGTATGTACCTCTTTTCTAATTAGGCAATAGATTTAATTTAACAAACAATAATAAAATCATTAAAAAAACTAATTCATTCTTTTTCCCAACGTTTCTCCGGTTTTTTCCGGCTTCATCAGGGGGTTTGGATTTATTAGTTCTTAAAGAAACAATTAACAATGAAATGTTTTATGAATAAAAAAATAATAATAATTTAAACATTTAAATAATTTATAACAATTTGATAACTATTGCACTTACTTTTGTTGTTAATAAATTACATTGAGGAACAATTTATATAAAATAAAATTAAAAATAAACTTTTAAAACTTTACAGAAAATTAAACACTTCTTATTGGCAAATGCAAACTTAAAGAATTTTAATTTAGATTACATTACGATATGGCAATACTATAGACAGCGCTTATGTCATCAATGTCCTCTTTATGGTTCATCGTTATATTTATTTTTTGTTGGATACGAAGACTTTCTAGGGTGAACCTTGTGTTCATTCTTCTTTCTTTATCTAATATTTTGACGTTTTCAAAATCTGCATTGTGTTGGTGATCAAGCATATGTTGTGAGATTGCTGTAGCTGTCTTCTTTTTCCTTATGTCAGCTTCATGTTCTGACAATCTCACTCCCAATGCGCGTTTTGTTGTTCCAATATATATTTGTTGACAAGTTTCATTAGAATTTCCTTTGCATGGGATTTCATACACGACGTCATGTTGCTCGGATATTTTGATGGGTGGTTTGGTGTTAGTGAATATTGTGTGTAATGTGGAGTTAGGTTTGTGTGCGAATGTTATTTTATCTCGATCAATTTCTATTGTTTTGTTGAGGGAGAGGTTATCAGTAAGGAGTGGGATGAATGTGAGGGAGAAGTATTTAGGGTTGCCAGGTTTACTTTTTGTGATATTGTTATTATTTTGTTTTTGATGTAATTTGTTATTGATGAGATCGGTTATAATTTCGTTTGGAAAGTTGTTCATTTGCAGAATTTCTCTAATTATTTTTATGTTTTCATCATGGAATTTAGTGTCACTGATGTCGATGACTTTATCAATTAGATTTTTTGCTGTGTTTATTTTATATTTCATTGGTTGTGTAGACATAAAGTTTATTATTCTACCCGATGACATGGGTTTGGTGTACCAATCAAAAATTATTATGTTGTTTTGACGGATTAGTTTTACATCTAGGAATGGAATCATATTTTCATTTTCAATTTCAAGGGTAAAATTTAACTTGGTGTGGTACTCATTCAGTGTTTTGAGTATGATGTTCGTTTCTGAGTTTTTGACGACTGCAATTATATCATCTACGTACTTAGCTATGAATTTTATTTTTGTATTGCATTTTAGTAGTTTGTCTATTGAATCGTTTAATAAATGGTCCAGTACGATATCTGCGATGGTTGGAGAAAGTGGGTTGCCCATAGGCATACCAAATGTCTGATTATAAAACATATTTTCGTATCTGAAATAATTATTGTCTGTTAAACAAAACTGTAGTATTTTTAAAAAATCTTTTTTTGGTATTTTGGTGTGTTCTTTCAGAATTTCCCATTTTTGCATTATGATTTTGATGGCTGTGTACGTAGGTATATTGGTAAAAAGTGACACTACGTCAAAAGAAACTAGTACTTCGTCTTCTTCTAATGATATCTCTTTCATTTTGTCTTTAAGTTGAAAAGAGTTTTTTATGTTTAATTCTTCCGAGATTATATTTTTGAGTATTTTGCCGATATATTTAGATAATCCATAACAGGGAACATTAGTGGAAGCTGCTATTGGGCGAAGAGGTAAGTTTGGTTTATGAATCTTAGGAAGACCATATAACACTGGTGCCGATGGTGCGGAGCATGATAGTTTTATCTTTTCGCTTAAGTTAATGTATTGTTGTTTATATAGATCATTGACTAATTTTTGGTTCATAGTCTGAAGTTTTGATGTTGGATCTGTTCGTATTGTTTTATATGTATTTTTATCATCAAGTAATTGGTTCATTTTTTGGTTGTAATCATCTCTATACATAACTACTGTTTTGTTACCTTTGTCTGAATTGGTAATTACTATTATTTTTTTATGTTTTTTAAAAATTTTTTTGGTGTTTTCAAAAGTTTTCAGAATGAATTTTTCTTTTGGGGTGTTTTTTATTTTTCTTTTAAAAGTTGTAATTTTATTTGAAAATTTAGATCTGGTAATCTCTTTTTGTTTTGTGTCTTCTATAGTTTGTATGTATTGTTCTAATTCTGCTATTACATGTATAGCCGAGAAATTAGCTTTAGTAATTGGGAGAGCAAATTTCTTACCAAGAGAGAGAAGCCATTGGCTTTCTCTTGGGAATTCAACTTTTGTTTTGTTTTCGAACCAACTTTCATTAAAGATAATACCGTAACTTGTAATTTGTTTTATTTTAAGCTTCTCAAATTTAGCAAGTTGTGTTGTTTGTGTTAGTTTTCTAATATGATTATAGGTTTGTATTTGTTTCGATGTGAAAGAATTGTATTCAGTATTATTAAGTATGGATTTCATTTTGATATCTGTGTGAAATACTGTCTTTTCTGTTGTTTTGATGGTTATTAGTGTTTGTTTAATTTCCAGTTTTAAAAGTTTAAGCAAAAAAATGTGTTCTGTTTTTTGTAGTTGTTGTTTGATTGTCTCTGTGGCGAACTGTTTGTTTAATTTAGATGTTATGCTTTTTAAATGTGTTGGAATAATTTCATAATCTTTGCATGAAAGCAAAAACTTGAGTCTTTCTTTGTGTTTGGCTAGTACTTTCTTTTGTCTACAATAGTGTTTTAATGTAAGACAAGTGTTATTGTCATATTTGTATTTGATATGTTCAAAAAAACCTTTCATTGTATTTGTTCTTAAGAAATAATATGTATGTTGTTAGGTATATGTTTCGGCAGGCCCACCGAGTAACTATTATGTATATTGGTTTTTGATCATATATATTTAACTTTTGATAATTTCAAATTGGGCTTGATGATCGATATGAAAAAATGCAATCAATTAAAAAAACTAATTCATTCTTTTTCCCAACGTTTCTCCGGTTTTTTCCGGCTTCATCAGGGGGTTTGGATTTATTAGTTCTTAAAGAAACAATTAACAATGAAATGTTTTATGAATAAAAAAATAATAATAATTTAAACATTTAAATAATTTATAACAATTTGATAACTATTGCACTTACTTTTTGTTGTTAATAAATTACATTGAGGAACAATTTATATAAAATAAAATTAAAAATAAACTTTTAAAACTTTACAGAAAATTAAACACTTCTTATTGGCAAATGCAAACTTAAAGAATTTTAATTTAGATTACATTACGATATGGCAATACTATAGACAGCGCTTATGTCATCAATGTCCTCTTTATGGTTCATCGTTATATTTATTTTTTGTTGGATACGAAGACTTTCTAGGGTGAACCTTGTGTTCATTCTTCTTTCTTTATCTAATATTTTGACGTTTTCAAAATCTGCATTGTGTTGGTGATCAAGCATATGTTGTGAGATTGCTGTAGCTGTCTTCTTTTTCCTTATGTCAGCTTCATGTTCTGACAATCTCACTCCCAATGCGCGTTTTGTTGTTCCAATATATATTTGTTGACAAGTTTCATTAGAATTTCCTTTGCATGGGATTTCATACACGACGTCATGTTGCTCGGATATTTTGATGGGTGGTTTGGTGTTAGTGAATATTGTGTGTAATGTGGAGTTAGGTTTGTGTGCGAATGTTATTTTATCTCGATCAATTTCTATTGTTTTGTTGAGGGAGAGGTTATCAGTAAGGAGTGGGATGAATGTGAGGGAGAAGTATTTAGGGTTGCCAGGTTTACTTTTTGTGATATTGTTATTATTTTGTTTTTGATGTAATTTGTTATTGATGAGATCGGTTATAATTTCGTTTGGAAAGTTGTTCATTTGCAGAATTTCTCTAATTATTTTTATGTTTTCATCATGGAATTTAGTGTCACTGATGTCGATGACTTTATCAATTAGATTTTTTGCTGTGTTTATTTTATATTTCATTGGTTGTGTAGACATAAAGTTTATTATTCTACCCGATGACATGGGTTTGGTGTACCAATCAAAAATTATTATGTTGTTTTGACGGATTAGTTTTACATCTAGGAATGGAATCATATTTTCATTTTCAATTTCAAGGGTAAAATTTAACTTGGTGTGGTACTCATTCAGTGTTTTGAGTATGATGTTCGTTTCTGAGTTTTTGACGACTGCAATTATATCATCTACGTACTTAGCTATGAATTTTATTTTTGTATTGCATTTTAGTAGTTTGTCTATTGAATCGTTTAATAAATGGTCCAGTACGATATCTGCGATGGTTGGAGAAAGTGGGTTGCCCATAGGCATACCAAATGTCTGATTATAAAACATATTTTCGTATCTGAAATAATTATTGTCTGTTAAACAAAACTGTAGTATTTTTAAAAAATCTTTTTTTGGTATTTTGGTGTGTTCTTTCAGAATTTCCCATTTTTGCATTATGATTTTGATGGCTGTGTACGTAGGTATATTGGTAAAAAGTGACACTACGTCAAAAGAAACTAGTACTTCGTCTTCTTCTAATGATATCTCTTTCATTTTGTCTTTAAGTTGAAAAGAGTTTTTTATGTTTAATTCTTCCGAGATTATATTTTTGAGTATTTTGCCGATATATTTAGATAATCCATAACAGGGAACATTAGTGGAAGCTGCTATTGGGCGAAGAGGTAAGTTTGGTTTATGAATCTTAGGAAGACCATATAACACTGGTGCCGATGGTGCGGAGCATGATAGTTTTATCTTTTCGCTTAAGTTAATGTATTGTTGTTTATATAGATCATTGACTAATTTTTGGTTCATAGTCTGAAGTTTTGATGTTGGATCTGTTCGTATTGTTTTATATGTATTTTTATCATCAAGTAATTGGTTCATTTTTTGGTTGTAATCATCTCTATACATAACTACTGTTTTGTTACCTTTGTCTGAATTGGTAATTACTATTATTTTTTTATGTTTTTTAAAAATTTTTTTGGTGTTTTCAAAAGTTTTCAGAATGAATTTTTCTTTTGGGGTGTTTTTTATTTTTCTTTTAAAAGTTGTAATTTTATTTGAAAATTTAGATCTGGTAATCTCTTTTTGTTTTGTGTCTTCTATAGTTTGTATGTATTGTTCTAATTCTGCTATTACATGTATAGCCGAGAAATTAGCTTTAGTAATTGGGAGAGCAAATTTCTTACCAAGAGAGAGAAGCCATTGGCTTTCTCTTGGGAATTCAACTTTTGTTTTGTTTTCGAACCAACTTTCATTGAAGATAATACCGTAACTTGTAATTTGTTTTATTTTAAGCTTCTCAAATTTAGCAAGTTGTGTTGTTTGTGTTAGTTTTCTAATATGATTATAGGTTTGTATTTGTTTCGATGTGAAAGAATTGTATTCAGTATTATTAAGTATGGATTTCATTTTGATATCTGTGTGAAATACTGTCTTTTCTGTTGTTTTGATGGTTATTAGTGTTTGTTTAATTTCCAGTTTTAAAAGTTTAAGCAAAAAAATGTGTTCTGTTTTTTGTAGTTGTTGTTTGATTGTCTCTGTGGCGAACTGTTTGTTTAATTTAGATGTTATGCTTTTTAAATGTGTTGGAATAATTTCATAATCTTTGCATGAAAGCAAAAACTTGAGTCTTTCTTTGTGTTTGGCTAGTACTTTCTTTTGTCTACAATAGTGTTTTAATGTAAGACAAGTGTTATTGTCATATTTGTATTTGATATGTTCAAAAAAACCTTTCATTGTATTTGTTCTTAAGAAATAATATGTATGTTGTTAGGTATATGTTTCGGCAGGCCCACCGAGTAACTATTATGTATATTGGTTTTTGATCATATATATTTAACTTTTGATAATTTCAAATTGGGCTTGATGATCGATATGAAAAAATGCAATCAATTAAAAAAACTAATTCATTCTTTTTCCCAACGTTTCTCCGGTTTTTTCCGGCTTCATCAGGGGGTTTGGATTTATTAGTTCTTAAAGAAACAATTAACAATGAAATGTTTTATGAATAAAAAAATAATAATAATTTAAACATTTAAATAATTTATAACAATTTGATAACTATTGCACTTACTTTTGTTGTTAATAAATTACATTGAGGAACAATTTATATAAAATAAAATTAAAAATAAACTTTTAAAACTTTACAGAAAATTAAACACTTCTTATTGGCAAATGCAAACTTAAAGAATTTTAATTTAGATTACATTACGATATGGCAATACTATAGACAGCGCTTATGTCATCAATGTCCTCTTTATGGTTCATCGTTATATTTATTTTTTGTTGGATACGAAGACTTTCTAGGGTGAACCTTGTGTTCATTCTTCTTTCTTTATCTAATATTTTGACGTTTTCAAAATCTGCATTGTGTTGGTGATCAAGCATATGTTGTGAGATTGCTGTAGCTGTCTTCTTTTTCCTTATGTCAGCTTCATGTTCTGACAATCTCACTCCCAATGCGCGTTTTGTTGTTCCAATATATATTTGTTGACAAGTTTCATTAGAATTTCCTTTGCATGGGATTTCATACACGACGTCATGTTAAGAAATTCTCTTGGTAAGAAATTTGCTCTCCCAATTACTAAAGCTAATTTCTCGGCTATACATGTAATAGCAGAATTAGAACAATACATACAAACTATAGAAGACACAAAACAAAAAGAGATTACCAGATCTAAATTTTCAAATAAAATTACAACTTTTAAAAGAAAAATAAAAAACACCCCAAAAGAAAAATTCATTCTGAAAACTTTTGAAAACACCAAAAAAATTTTTAAAAAACATAAAAAAATAATAGTAATTACCAATTCAGACAAAGGTAACAAAACAGTAGTTATGTATAGAGATGATTACAACCAAAAAATGAACCAATTACTTGATGATAAAAATACATATAAAACAATACGAACAGATCCAACATCAAAACTTCAGACTATGAACCAAAAATTAGTCAATGATCTATATAAACAACAATACATTAACTTAAGCGAAAAGATAAAACTATCATGCTCCGCACCATCGGCACCAGTGTTATATGGTCTTCCTAAGATTCATAAACCAAACTTACCTCTTCGCCCAATAGCAGCTTCCACTAATGTTCCCTGTTATGGATTATCTAAATATATCGGCAAAATACTCAAAAATATAATCTCGGAAGAATTAAACATAAAAAACTCTTTTCAACTTAAAGACAAAATGAAAGAGATATCATTAGAAGAAGACGAAGTACTAGTTTCTTTTGACGTAGTGTCACTTTTTACCAATATACCTACGTACACAGCCATCAAAATCATAATGCAAAAATGGGAAATTCTGAAAGAACACACCAAAATACCAAAAAAAGATTTTTTAAAAATACTACAGTTTTGTTTAACAGACAATAATTATTTCAGATACGAAAATATGTTTTATAATCAGACATTTGGTATGCCTATGGGCAACCCACTTTCTCCAACCATCGCAGATATCGTACTGGACCATTTATTAAACGATTCAATAGACAAACTACTAAAATGCAATACAAAAATAAAATTCATAGCTAAGTACGTAGATGATATAATTGCAGTCGTCAAAAACTCAGAAACGAACATCATACTCAAAACACTGAATGAGTACCACACCAAGTTAAATTTTACCCTTGAAATTGAAAATGAAAATATGATTCCATTCCTAGATGTAAAACTAATCCGTCAAAACAACATAATAATTTTTGATTGGTACACCAAACCCATGTCATCGGGTAGAATAATAAACTTTATGTCTACACAACCAATGAAATATAAAATAAACACAGCAAAAAATCTAATTGATAAAGTCATCGACATCAGTGACACTAAATTCCATGATGAAAACATAAAAATAATTAGAGAAATTCTGCAAATGAACAACTTTCCAAACGAAATTATAACCGATCTCATCAATAACAAATTACATCAAAAACAAAATAATAACAATATCACAAAAAGTAAACCTGGCAACCCTAAATACTTCTCCCTCACATTCATCCCACTCCTTACTGATAACCTCTCCCTCAACAAAACAATAGAAATTGATCGAGATAAAATAACATTCGCACACAAACCTAACTCCACATTACACACAATATTCACTAACACCAAACCACCCATCAAAATATCCGAGCAACATGACGTCGTGTATGAAATCCCATGCAAAGGAAATTCTAATGAAACTTGTCAACAAATATATATTGGAACAACAAAACGCGCATTGGGAGTGAGATTGTCAGAACATGAAGCTGACATAAGGAAAAAGAAGACAGCTACAGCAATCTCACAACATATGCTTGATCACCAACACAATGCAGATTTTGAAAACGTCAAAATATTAGATAAAGAAAGAAGAATGAACACAAGGTTCACCCTAGAAAGTCTTCGTATCCAACAAAAAATAAATATAACGATGAACCATAAAGAGGACATTGATGACATAAGCGCTGTCTATAGTATTGCCATATCGTAATGTAATCTAAATTAAAATTCTTTAAGTTTGCATTTGCCAATAAGAAGTGTTTAATTTTCTGTAAAGTTTTAAAAGTTTATTTTTAATTTTATTTTATATAAATTGTTCCTCAATGTAATTTATTAACAACAAAAGTAAGTGCAATAGTTATCAAATTGTTATAAATTATTTAAATGTTTAAATTATTATTATTTTTTTATTCATAAAACATTTCATTGTTAATTGTTTCTTTAAGAACTAATAAATCCAAACCCCCTGATGAAGCCGGAAAAAACCGGAGAAACGTTGGGAAAAAGAATGAATTAGTTTTTTTAATTGATTGCATTTTTTCATATCGATCATCAAGCCCAATTTGAAATTATCAAAAGTTAAATATATATGATCAAAAACCAATATACATAATAGTTACTCGGTGGGCCTGCCGAAACATATACCTAACAACATACATATTATTTCTTAAGAACAAATACAATGAAAGGTTTTTTTGAACATATCAAATACAAATATGACAATAACACTTGTCTTACATTAAAACACTATTGTAGACAAAAGAAAGTACTAGCCAAACACAAAGAAAGACTCAAGTTTTTGCTTTCATGCAAAGATTATGAAATTATTCCAACACATTTAAAAAGCATAACATCTAAATTAAACAAACAGTTCGCCACAGAGACAATCAAACAACAACTACAAAAAACAGAACACATTTTTTTGCTTAAACTTTTAAAACTGGAAATTAAACAAACACTAATAACCATCAAAACAACAGAAAAGACAGTATTTCACACAGATATCAAAATGAAATCCATACTTAATAATACTGAATACAATTCTTTCACATCGAAACAAATACAAACCTATAATCATATTAGAAAACTAACACAAACAACACAACTTGCTAAATTTGAGAAGCTTAAAATAAAACAAATTACAAGTTACGGTATTATCTTCAATGAAAGTTGGTTCGAAAACAAAACAAAAGTTGAATTCCCAAGAGAAAGCCAATGGCTTCTCTCTCTTGGTAAGAAATTTGCTCTCCCAATTACTAAAGCTAATTTCTCGGCTATACATGTAATAGCAGAATTAGAACAATACATACAAACTATAGAAGACACAAAACAAAAAGAGATTACCAGATCTAAATTTTCAAATAAAATTACAACTTTTAAAAGAAAAATAAAAAACACCCCAAAAGAAAAATTCATTCTGAAAACTTTTGAAAACACCAAAAAAATTTTTAAAAAACATAAAAAAATAATAGTAATTACCAATTCAGACAAAGGTAACAAAACAGTAGTTATGTATAGAGATGATTACAACCAAAAAATGAACCAATTACTTGATGATAAAAATACATATAAAACAATACGAACAGATCCAACATCAAAACTTCAGACTATGAACCAAAAATTAGTCAATGATCTATATAAACAACAATACATTAACTTAAGCGAAAAGATAAAACTATCATGCTCCGCACCATCGGCACCAGTGTTATATGGTCTTCCTAAGATTCATAAACCAAACTTACCTCTTCGCCCAATAGCAGCTTCCACTAATGTTCCCTGTTATGGATTATCTAAATATATCGGCAAAATACTCAAAAATATAATCTCGGAAGAATTAAACATAAAAAACTCTTTTCAACTTAAAGACAAAATGAAAGAGATATCATTAGAAGAAGACGAAGTACTAGTTTCTTTTGACGTAGTGTCACTTTTTACCAATATACCTACGTACACAGCCATCAAAATCATAATGCAAAAATGGGAAATTCTGAAAGAACACACCAAAATACCAAAAAAAGATTTTTTAAAAATACTACAGTTTTGTTTAACAGACAATAATTATTTCAGATACGAAAATATGTTTTATAATCAGACATTTGGTATGCCTATGGGCAACCCACTTTCTCCAACCATCGCAGATATCGTACTGGACCATTTATTAAACGATTCAATAGACAAACTACTAAAATGCAATACAAAAATAAAATTCATAGCTAAGTACGTAGATGATATAATTGCAGTCGTCAAAAACTCAGAAACGAACATCATACTCAAAACACTGAATGAGTACCACACCAAGTTAAATTTTACCCTTGAAATTGAAAATGAAAATATGATTCCATTCCTAGATGTAAAACTAATCCGTCAAAACAACATAATAATTTTTGATTGGTACACCAAACCCATGTCATCGGGTAGAATAATAAACTTTATGTCTACACAACCAATGAAATATAAAATAAACACAGCAAAAAATCTAATTGATAAAGTCATCGACATCAGTGACACTAAATTCCATGATGAAAACATAAAAATAATTAGAGAAATTCTGCAAATGAACAACTTTCCAAACGAAATTATAACCGATCTCATCAATAACAAATTACATCAAAAACAAAATAATAACAATATCACAAAAAGTAAACCTGGCAACCCTAAATACTTCTCCCTCACATTCATCCCACTCCTTACTGATAACCTCTCCCTCAACAAAACAATAGAAATTGATCGAGATAAAATAACATTCGCACACAAACCTAACTCCACATTACACACAATATTCACTAACACCAAACCACCCATCAAAATATCCGAGCAACATGACGTCGTGTATGAAATCCCATGCAAAGGAAATTCTAATGAAACTTGTCAACAAATATATATTGGAACAACAAAACGCGCATTGGGAGTGAGATTGTCAGAACATGAAGCTGACATAAGGAAAAAGAAGACAGCTACAGCAATCTCACAACATATGCTTGATCACCAACACAATGCAGATTTTGAAAACGTCAAAATATTAGATAAAGAAAGAAGAATGAACACAAGGTTCACCCTAGAAAGTCTTCGTATCCAACAAAAAATAAATATAACGATGAACCATAAAGAGGACATTGATGACATAAGCGCTGTCTATAGTATTGCCATATCGTAATGTAATCTAAATTAAAATTCTTTAAGTTTGCATTTGCCAATAAGAAGTGTTTAATTTTCTGTAAAGTTTTAAAAGTTTATTTTTAATTTTATTTTATATAAATTGTTCCTCAATGTAATTTATTAACAACAAAAGTAAGTGCAATAGTTATCAAATTGTTATAAATTATTTAAATGTTTAAATTATTATTATTTTTTTATTCATAAAACATTTCATTGTTAATTGTTTCTTTAAGAACTAATAAATCCAAACCCCCTGATGAAGCCGGAAAAAACCGGAGAAACGTTGGGAAAAAGAATGAATTAGTTTTTTTAATTGATTGCATTTTTTCATATCGATCATCAAGCCCAATTTGAAATTATCAAAAGTTAAATATATATGATCAAAAACCAATATACAAAATCATTTTTGTTTGCAAATAGTTTTTATTTTTTAAAATTTCACATGATAGTCTTACCTGTAATACTTGCGATGCATTTTCTGAAAAAAAGCTTTTCCGCTGCAGTTCGATTATTAAGGCGTTTAAATTTTTGATGGTTTTTGTTTTCTGGACCAGCCTCCGTCTTACAGATTTCAAGAGTTTATTCTTTTTCTGTACGTACATTTGTAAAGAAACATTATATCTTCTCAGAGTTCTCGGCGTAGCTTCATCCAAATTGTCCCCAGGATACCTAGCTAGACAACGTTTACGTGTAGTAGAAATAACACTGCAACGAAAATATAAAATTCATAACTTGGTATCACACATAAAAAAAATTACCTTCTTTCAAGGCTTTCTGCAATTAATTCTTCGCCGTCAAGGTTATGATGAGAGTCAATAACTTGGCTGCAATGAGATGAATATATAATAAAACAATTTATAAACTGACAAAATTTAAAAGTACTTCGGGCTTAGAATTGTTTCGCCACAAGCAGTTGGTTCTTCAATTTCGTAGACGGGTAGAAGAAAATCAACATTTTCTCTGAAATATTTACTCGGTATTATTATAGCTTCAACAATTCGGATAAATTAACTTACATTCCATCTTTAATTGATCTTGGGAATATAGTTGGAACCGCATCATCCGAAAGAACTTTACGGCCATGGCCAATGAAGTGAAATTCACTTTTCTCAAAGTGACTGTCGCACACAAAAAAAATCTTGGATGCTGTTGAAAGGTCAACTCGTTGGTTGTTCAAGGACCAAATCGCTTCCACCCAACAAGCTCTAGGTTGTCCCCTACAAAATAATCTAAGAATATAAACAAAACAACCAATGTTTAGAAATTTTATTTCCACACGAATTCTTAGGTGCATTCTTACCTTGAAAGAGACACATTTTTATATGGGACGTATTTAATATTGCAGCCAACAATCGAACACTTCATTTTAATATATTTTTTCTTATTTAAAAACAATATATTTCACTTTTTTTTCACTTTTTATTAAAAATCAAACTTTATCATTCAAAGAACTACACAAAGTGACAATTCAACATCCAGATAACAGTAAATTCAAATTCTTCTTAGTACATGGTTTTTGTCGCTAGTAGTTGATGGCGCCCATAGTTATGTTGGAACACGCGTGAAGTTGGCTACTGGCGGTCCATACTTAATACGTCAATGCATATTCCACAATCAGAAGTACTAAACAGGTATAACACTTAAAGGGCAATATTCTAATAGTAGTTTAGTGACACCTATGAGGAACAAATAAAAGTTATATTTAGAACAAAAAAAGGCGAAAAAGTATCTAGATGGCATTAAAAGCTACACGCTTAATTCACCACGGAGCGGTTCGCACTTATTGCCATAATAGTAAATAAGTTTTGTTCTGAATGGGAGCGTCCATCTTGTGAGTGGGGAAAAGTTTCTATCTAATTGGGATGTGTTGAGAGAAATATCCATCTCAACGTACGAACACAAGATGGTTGTTCATGAAGCAATTAAGCCAGAACACAATATCGAATGCTTAAACTGTCTAGACAGAAAGGAAATTATATAGATGGGAATGAGTGTTATTCGAGTAGAACCGAGTTAGAAAAGAGTTAAAATAAATTGTTATGAAGCGAGAATCGTACTGTAAATAACCTGTTAATAAGATAAAATGTTGTTGTTATCTAATAAAAGAGAGTAAAGTTAGATAATAATTATTGTGCTTTGTACACTGACAAAGACTAACACTTATACCTAACTACAGACACAACTAAAACCAACCGTACGCTAATGAAAAACTTACGAATTTCGAAAAGACAAACAATACATATTTTTTTTATACATAATATACCAAATGTAATAGTGTATACTTACCATTATACCTAGAAAATCGTAAAAAGACTCAATTCATAAAATTTATATTTTTTTATACGGATACGAACTAAATACATTAAAATTACAGAACAATTCAACGAAACCTATACTCAAAACTTATACGTAGACTAGAACAAAGACGTACGACTTGACTTAAGAGAGTGACAGATTGTGAAAACAACGTTGTCTACTCAAAGTACTGAACGTACGACATATACACATATTGCAAAATAAACACATTTATGTTTACACAGATACCTACTACAGACGACAAAATATGGTGACATTTACGGAAAACTACAATACAAACAATTACAACAAACTAAAACAAATCCAGACTTACATTGCACTAATAATTATTTTTCTAACCAGCTATCTGAAAAATAAAGGTACGAAACAAACATATCGCATTCTGTGTAAGGCTTAAACCGAAATCGAACTTCGCGCAATTAACCAACTGCACAATATAATAATTTCCAAGCCAACATAAGGTAGTTAAAGTTGGAAAGAGACGAAACGTTACGCATAGATTGTCTCTGTCCGACGAACTTTTCACCTCGCCAAAATCTTATGGGATTCACACCACTGATCTCAATATATAACTGAATAGCGTATTCCATACAATGTATAACAGTTTTTGTGAAGCAAATTGAAGATGACAGATGGTGGATTTTATCATAATTTGACGTCTACTTTGGGAAAAAAAAAATATTTCAATGTTTACCAAACAATTTAAAAGCAAGGTGGGTTTTTCTGTGATAAAAAATACAAAATTAAAAGAATTAAATAATTTAAAGATTCTCGTTTTAACATGATTTTTGTATTAATCTTTTTTCAGGGCAAACGCTGTTCCGCTGAAATATCCTTCCACTCAACCTTCATCAAACCAATGAGAGTTAACTCAATTATATTCAGTGATTCTGGCCTTCAGTTCGAGGATAATGAAACTGAGGGCACTTTGATAATGCCAAATACTGTGACAAATGTTTACTTCGATCCAAGATCCCTATGTCAATCCCGATGTTACATCCCTTTCAATCAAAATCTCTCGCCCATGTTCACCTCACTGGAGAGCCATTTAAATTTCGATGAAACAGAGCTGCGTAGACGAACTGAAATATTTCGTCACTTCAAGTATTACTTGAGGACAATTACCTTTACCGTGAACACCAGTGAAGTTCGCCTATTCAAGTTCAACTTAACGGTGGATATTATCTGGCCAAGATAAGTGAGTGGCGTTCAAACTCTACCGACCGTTGAAATCGGCCAAGTCTATGTTGCACAAATTGTTCTAAACAATCCTTCAGATACGCCACTGCTTGTGGACTTCTTCATATCAAATCTGACGGTTTCAAAGAACACAAAACTTTCGCTTCCTTTGAAGGTGGTAGAGATATGTCCGCACTGTTACTTAACAGATAAACATCTATTTAGGTTGATAGGGGTTCATAAGCCACGAATTATTCAACCCAAGTCTAGTTACTCAGCGACAATTGAATTTATGGCCAAGGACAAAAAACTCCTGAAGTACAGAACTTAGATAGTAGATCCATACACGGTAGTTCAACGCCTGTGGGAAACTCTCACAGTGGTGGTAAGAAATACGGAAAAACACCTGGACGTGAACGCAAGAAAGAACAGTCAAACGGAAGTAGCCAATCAAAGCGATTTGATTTGAAGGATCCAAGTTCAAGCCAAATGCATTCCACTTCACTTCACCAGTTGCAAATAGTGGTGCAGCACCAATACCTATGTGGGATCCTAATCAGCAGGCAAGTTTCTCAGACGTTATAGCTGCTGCAAAGACACCATTGAATGATTTATCACCTCTGGACTATGAGGAACCATTGAGCGAATATTTGCCCCTGGATAATGGAAACGACTGAAACGATGCTGATCTTAAAAACGATGAAACGTTCGGATACAGCATGATTGTGCCAACTTCCGGCTTTGACAAACAACTCGAATGGAATTCATAAAATATGTTCCAATGAGTTGGGGCCAATTGGGACAAAGCGCTCGCCTGCTTCGACTCCTAGCTGGGAACCTTTTACCGTGTTGGAGCCGACCGTTTGCAACAACTCAAGTTTTTTTTCTAATGTAATGCCATCAGGAATTTTAATCAGTACTTAGGTTAGTATCATTTTTCTATTTAAATCAATATGTTTTTCTAATACACATTTTCAGGAAGAAACCATGCAAACTCTGACCAAGACTTCTCGCCGGGACACTTGCAGAACCAGTGGAATTCGAGCAGTGAATATTTTGCCTCGCAACCGCAGCCCCACACAGAATCTCATAAGAGCCCAATAGCTAATTGGTCAAATGGTAATGGTGGATCTGCTACAGGTCAAACTTGGGATCCAATGGGATACCAGCAGGCAGCCAATGCTACTTCCTCTTGGCAACGGGCTGCTGGCATTCGTCCACCACCTGGATTGGAATTTCAAAAGCGTGATAGTCCCATAACAAGTTTACCAGAACCTATGTCACCCACAGCGTTTGGACAGCAACAGTCACAGCCAGATTCAGATTCAGTGAGAAAATGTATATATGCCTGATATGTACATTTTCTCACTCGTTATAAGTCAGGTAAAAACTTGCATTCAAAGTTTTTCCGGGTAATCAATATATAAAAATCTGATATTCAAAAGTTATATGTAGTACTAACAATTTCATAGCAACATGAAGTACTAACGATTTCAAGTACTTTTGAATATCAGATTTTTATATATTGACTACCAGGAAAAACTTTGAATGCAAGTTTGTACCTGACATTATAACGAATGAGAAAAAGTATAAACCAGGCATATAGGGCTGGTAGTTTTGGAACTACAGCACAGAACATGTATATATTACTACAATATTTTACGTATTGACGAACATTTCAAAGAATCTGAGCATGGTATCTACTGTAGATCCAAAACTACTAGCCCTATATGCCTGATTTATACATTTTCTCACTCGTTATAATGTCAGTTACAAACTTGCATTCAAAGTTTTTCCGGGTAGTCAATATATAAAAATCTTATATTCAAAAGTACTTTAAATTGTTATTACTTCATGCTGCTATGAAATTGTTAGTACTACTATAACTTTTGAATATCAGATTTTTATATATTGACTAACAGGAAAAACTTTGAATTCAAGTTTGTACCTGACGTTATAACGAGTGAGAAAATGTATAAATCAGGCATATATGGCTGGTAGTTTTTGAATTACAGCACAGAACATGTTATTTTGGTATTTTTCAGGCATATCGCCGACCCCAATGTATATTTATAATGTATATTTATAAATCTTATATTAAATATAGCATACGTAAAGCAAACAAATGCACTTTTATTTGCATTTCTTAGGCCACCAACAAAAGAGGACCTTGTGCGTAATCTACTATTTGCATTATTACATTTTGAATCTCCAAAAGCAAATATCATATCAAAATGTCTGAATACTGCTTATAAATTATCTTAGGTATACAGTTTTTTGTATTTTTGTCTGAAACCAAAATGTAATGATGCAATCAGTAGCGCTAACTTATTTAGAGTCAGGAAGTGCAAACATTTTATCTCTGAGTCAAACCGTTCGGGCATGGCACCAAAATATGTTTAAGACACAGACAAAATTTGTGCAATTCCTGACTCTAAATAAGTAAGCGCTACTATTTGCATCATTACATTTTGAATCCAGACAATATTAACAAAAAAAGTTACTGCAAAAGCAAATATCACATCAAATTGTCTGAGTACTGCTTATAAATTATCTTAGGTATACAGTTTTTTGTATTTTTGTCTGAAACCAAAATGTAATGATGCAATCAGTAGCGCTAACTTATTTAGAGTCAGGAAGTGCAAAAATTTTATCTCTGAGTCAAACCGTTCGGGCATGGCACCAAAATATGTTTAAGACATTACCTAAATTTTCATAAAAAAATTAAAAATTAACGAAAAACTGGGTAATGTCATGAACATATTTTGGTGCCATGTCCAAACGGTTTTACTCACAGACAAAATTTTTGCACTTCCTGACTCTAAATAAGTTAACGCTACTATTTGCATCATTACATTTTGGTTTCAGACAAAAATAAAAAAAAACTGTATACCTAAGATAATGTATAAGCAGTATTCAGACATTTTGATATGGTATTTGCTTTTGCACATTCAAAATGTAATGATGCAAATAGTAGATTACGCACAGGGTCCTCTTTTGGTGCTGGCCTAAAAAATGCAAATAAAAGTGCATTTGTTTGCTTTGCGTATGCTATATTTAATATAAGATTTATAAATATACATTATAAATTTACATTAGGGTGCATTGCATATCTTTCCTAGTTTTGTACGAATCTTTAAATCTGTTATGGTGCTTCTTTGGTGACATTGCGGACATAAAAGCAAAACATTATGAGAGGTATGCGATTTCATAACTACTGGAAAATGTTTTCTATATTCTCTTGGAACAATTTTTTTTTCTAATATAGGCATCTTTTCGGCCGCACAAAACGCATTGATTTTTTTTTGGTGTTTGATAATAAGTCCAACTTCACCAACGGCTCGACCAACTGGTTCAAAATTCAAGCGCACCGTATACGGATTTGAGTTTACTTGTTGTGCAAGGTTTTGATCAACGTACCTGAAATATGTAGATTATATAATAATATTTATATGTAATAAGTTCTGTAATATTTAAAAATCATTTAAAGTTAAAGTATTGTCAACCTTCCAAATTTTTCATGTTCACAATTAAAATACAATTTTAATAAAAAAACAAATGCTTACCATTGAGCTTTTTTTCGATCGCAAGTACATAGTAGCTCACCATCTGGTGCTTCCAACAAACAATTATCATACAAAGTTTTAGATCTTGTACTGATTCCTCTGCTCAGAGGCTTTTTTATTACTATATGAGCGGATTTCTTTAAATCGGATGGATTTCCTACAATTGCACCGTGTTTGGCAAAGCTATTTTTGAAGCGAACATCTAAAAATGGATCACATTCTTGTAGTACAAATTCCAAATTTGAATTATGTTGCTGCCAAAATCGTCTGCAAAATGAAAACAATTATTTTACTATAAAAATCAATTAATAATATTTAAAACTTGCATTTACCTCTTTTTCAAAACATTAGACATGGATTTGAATATTTCTACTACAACCATAGCATCATTGGCAGCATATTTTTTTTGAGTAGTAGTCAAACTAGGTGCTTCCCAATCAGAGCTTTGGAGCGTTGCTACAATCCTTTGGCAATCGTCTGTTGTTTCGATAATTTCGATTTGGTTGTTCCGAAAGGTACGAAAGTTATAGGCATATTTTAGATGTTGTATTATTTTGACGATTTTTATTACAATACAAACAAGACCGAGACTAATTGTTTTGGCCAAGCGGTAGGTATTTGAAATTTTTCTACTTTCAGGAATGTAGGTTTTTGTTAAATTTTGAGTATTTATTCCAACTTGTTTGTTTGGGCCCACTGATCTCTTTATATTAAACAATAAATTCTTAAATTAATTAATAACTTTTTTTTTGCGCATTTTGAAAACTACCACACATTTTAAATTGCACGATTTGCGTTAATTTTTACTTTCTTAAAAAATATTCTTCGATCTCAAACACAAAGCAAAACGCCATTTTCAGTATTTTGACATTTGTTAAACTGTTATAGTGGTATACTGTTATACAAAATTGGGGACTTTTTCATAATATAACACATCTTCAAATTGCTTCATCTTTTTTATATGCATCCGCTATCCAGTATATATAGAGATCAGTGATTCACACACATAGAAAATAACAGACAGAACTTGTTTCGTGGAAGAAATCTTCTAGAAGGTTCTTTCCACATTTCGCATTCCAACGAGTCGGACGTTTGAAGTAAATTATTTTTGCTAAGAAAAGTAACGCCACAGTCGAAATAACAAGGAATAAAATGCAGAGAACACCATCTACGACAAAAATTCAGGAAAGATATCAAGAAAACATAGGAACAATTTAATTCAAGAAAATAATTCAAGAAAAACAACAAGGTATGAAAAAACCGTTTTTTTTTTGTTATTAGAAAATTATTCCTGATAGAGAATTTTAATCTTAGGACAGAACCGCGTGCTTCATGGCGTATAATCCGCTATTAGGAGCGAAGATTATTTGCCACAACGAAAGACTTACAGGTCTTCAGGGTCGTACCATCATTAAAGATCCTACAAATCTTCCGGAAGAAAAGACTATTCGCGTAGTCACTTGGGAGAAAGTAGATCCTCCTGCAGAAATCACCCCAAGCGAGAGTTCCACACTTGCAATCAAGCAAGAGGACTCGACAAAAAGCCCTAATAAAGAAATTTAATCTTATCAAGAAACAATCCAGCAGACAGAAAGAACCCTCCTTTACGAAGTCCAGGGAGAGACAAATCGGTAGGAGCACCTCGCTAATCAAGAAACGCTCTACCAACCAACTCGCCCCTCCCATAGACATCGCCAGAGCCACATTCTGTGCTGCCTGGATTTTTTTTCATACGAATTTATGTTACAATTTTGATTCTACTATTTCAATTTTTATCAATTTTTGTACCTACGTACATGCATATCGTTCATCATAGTACTCTGCCAGTACGATAAAAATTATTTTTTTGTGTCAACTTTTGCTCTGACCAGGAGTCATAGCAATAACGTCTGGAGGAAGTATCTCAAGCACTCGGACTCAAAGTGCTGAGAGACTAAAACATATCGACAGAATCATCATTTATGGAAAAGCAACAGCATCGCAACTTGGTCATCTGTACATGCGATTGCAAAATTACAGTTCATCGTGGGAAGATATGTACCGGTTAAGATCATCTGTTTCAACAGTTCCTTCTAACGGACTCTTTCATCTATAACTGGACAACACAAAATTAAGTACATACAAATGGAAATCAAGGTACTGTACAAATTATAAAAATATATTTTGTGTACGAAGACCCCTACGTCGAAGAAGCCTTTTTGGCGTAAAAATGTTCTTTTACGAAAACCATATGTGAGCTTTAAAAATTAAAAATTTGATTCAAAGAAATCGTAGTCGATCTTAAAAATGTTAAAGCTATAAAGTTTATAAATGATAAGAGAGTAAATTTTGCAAAAGATACAAAGTGTTAACGATTGTTGATATCCAAATATTAGCCGTATTGAAAATACGTATGTGTGTACAAATCTTGTTAAAACAGATTTTTCTGAAATAGTAAAACCATTTATACTTACCTATGTAATTAAAAATGAATATTTCCGATATAAAACTTACCTTTTTGATTATTTGTGTCTTAAGAATGAGATTCATATTTGTGAATTACCTGAAAGTGAAAGAAATTTAAAAGAAGTCGAAAGCATTTAGATAAAGTCAATATACTCGCGTATACCTACGTCTCTGGAGGAGATATTTGAAGAAATTTTCTATGCTTGTCGTCGTGTCGCGTGTAGTTGTACCTAGAAAAGAAAAGATTAGTAAATTTTCGAATACGAGAATCAAGCAATAAAAATTGCTCGGCTCGATCGTGATTTAGTTGAAGATTACTTACCTGTCGTATGTCTACGCCTGATGACATTGAAATCTGAAAAGAAAGAACATTTTTGAGATTAATTTCGTGAACGCGAAAATAATTGAAGTTTACATATGGTTGTGATTTCGACTAAGTAAATTTTTGACTCTTTCCGTTTGTGATTTTCTACGCTGCTGTAAATCTGAAAAGAAAAACTAACATAGATTAGCAGTAGTAGAATCAGTGTTAAAATTGAATTTACTTACGTGAATATAAATTTGTGAAGTGAATACTTGGTGAATTTTTTTTTTATTGCCTTCAGCTATAAAAAGATATTGTGTTAAAGATATGAATTCAGATACAGTAGAGGCCAATAAAAGCTTCTTCTTACCTACTAGTAAATGAAGTCGTATTTGTAATATAATTTAAATTCGGTTTTGTTATATGCTGGGAATAAATACACAGCAATTAAATTTCGTGATTAAAATTTTTTTTTTGTAAAATTATCTAAAACGAATTCAACGTTTGACAACTAAGGGTTGATTCGATCTAGATAATTTATTAAGCCAAGTAATTATTTCTTTTAATGAGTCTATCGACTCGTGATTTAGTTTCGTTTAGTTTTCGTCTTATCGTGTATCATCTGAAACGAGAATAAAACGGATAAATTAAAAATTAGAGTCTGGAGTTAAACGAGAAGAAAGAATACTTCGACTTTATGAACCTTTGTAAATCTACGAGCGGTTAAATAAAACAAAACCTACTCGTACACGAATACTTACCTGAAACCAAAAATTCTCTTGAGTAATGAGTAAAGTAAATTACGTCCATCAGTACAGTTCTTTTTTTTTTGAATAACTTTACTGGTCTGATTATCATCGAAAGAATGCATTCGTTCGTAGGTAGGAGACCCTGTTTTTGAATATTTAAGTATTGAAATTATATTGATATCTATATTACATTTAAATAACCTAAAATTTTTAATAACTTTTGAAATTTGTAGCGACACTGTCACTTCCGATTTTGTCCAAGATTATAAAGGAGTATAAACATATCTTTTGGTTGAGGGCGGGGATATTTTTATGAGAAGGTGTTACCGCCTATACATTAATCGTTACGTTTATGTTCAAGATTTCCGAAACATATTTTCTTTTTGTTTTGGGAATTTGATCTCGATTGCGTTTAAAGATTGATTAATTTCGACAGATTTTTATGCGTATTTTTCGTTTTGTGTTTCGATAATAAAATTTTTTTTTTTGCAAGTGGTCACTCGAGACGATTTGTCATTTCGGTTAAAGAGGTCAAGAAACGATAAATTTTGTTTCGCTATCATCCCTCTATATAATAAATTCGGTTTACGATCGATTTATTAATTTTTTTATATAACGAGAGTACGAGTAAGCAATTTCTTCGAGTATTTTGTCCGAAAGGCTCTCACACAACCTCTTGTGAATTTTAACGTTTGAATACGAGTCCTATAAATGATTAGAGGACTTATAATTTTTTTTTTTGAGATTCGGTTATTAATCAAACCGAAAGTTAGTTTAAAGACTTTATTTTGAAATTCTTTTACAGTCAAGTAAAATAATTAGTTTTTTTCTTGTTAAATTGAAAATAACGAAGTTTAGCTAAGAAAATTTAATTCTTTACTATTGTATAAACTATAATTATTTACAAATAGGATAGATTAAACATATGTTAGTTTTTAAGATTATGAAAAATAAAATTGATTAAGGTCTTCTTGAAAAGTAATGATTTAGTTCTTTTGATTTAGCACTGATGCAGTTATCTTTTCGGGAAGCGTTATTTCTTTTATTTTAAGGTTTAGTTAAGTTTACTATGGAGTATTAAGTTCGGATTGGCTAGGAGTTGTGGCTGACACTCTAACAAGATGACGTGAGTGGCGACGACGATTTAAGGGAAGTTTGTCTACTTCCCTGTACATTATGGGAGTTTTCGTTAAATAGATGTAGTGCAAACGAAAACATAGGGAGGTAATTTAATTCGGTTTAGATTATCTTAAAGGTTGGGTAGATATGCACTTAAGGGAGTAATTAACACCTTTACTCCCGCATATAAGGGTTCCTTTCTTTTTGGTGAGCGTTTAGGAACATGGAGGGAGGGTTGAGATTAGCTCATGGAGGCACGATCATCTATGTCCTCCCAGTTTAAGCCAAACACATCTTCTACTTTTGATGAATTTTGAAATCTATTAAATCGTTTTTCCTTCATGCCTGTGCTCTCAATAATATTATGGTGGTCAACTAACATGCAGGCCACGGTCTGTAAACAGTATGTGACACCGGTTAGTGCTCCCAGAGCAAGATCCTCCCCTCATTCGGCGAGCTTAGCAATCGATCAACGATCAGGCCAACTGCGGTGGTTGAGCACTAGCTAACCCAGTCCTGCGCTGCCTGGACGTGCCTTTTTGTTGAAAAGGGTACTAAAGGTACCCTGCCAAAACTAGAATACTAATATCTTATGGTTATAGTACCGAAAATATACAACATTCTACAGATTTAATAGATGTAATTACAACTCCGCTCGCGCTAATTCCTGTAGATTTTTTACCATTCTATTTAAGCGAAGCTGAGTTTACCAACTTACCTATTGGATCAAAAATTGTCGAAGTCACTTGTACTGTTAGTCCGTTGGGGACACGTACATTATTTGATACTGGTACAACATTAAGTGGTACAGCCACATCTGAATACATACCTATTGGATTAGCTTGTGAGGGTATGAATGTACTATTCTATGGAAGAAATAGAAAATATACAGTAGCTACTACAGATCCAATGAAACCTACGGAAATCGCTACAATTGATGCCAAAGAAATGGGCAAAAGTTATTATCAACATGTAAGCAGTAATGCTCTATGTGTACCACAAGCTATACACGAGTATTATTGTCATGAATGGAACAGAAGTGAAAATCCCGATAAAAATGCACATAAAGATTACCAAATACACGAAGCTGGTGTTGCTAGAATGGATGAAAAAGTACATCAATTTCTAATTAATCAAGCAATAGGACAACCGATAGCCTCTTATAAATATGTACCACAAAATGGAATGATTACAAATGGAAAAAATCATTTTACACCTTATAATAGAAGGGCTGATCAAGTCGAAACTAATTATTCGAGACCAAATTCAATTGCATTACAATATTACACTAAAGGTAGTGCACCTGTAATTGGTGCCTTAGGCATGGGAAAAAATGCAGAACCATACAAGTTAATTAATCAAGTTCAAAATTCATATTTCCGGAAAATTGAAAACTACGGCACGTTTCATCCAAGCAAAGGTGGAACTTCATTCAAAGCACAGCCACAATTGCATGTTGGCATGGTTGCCACACCTCAATTAAATCCAGGCAATAGTGCAGTGACATCATATTTGAATAGCGCATGTTATTGGAAAGTGGAATGTTCATGCAAAATTGTTTTTAATTTAAATTCAGCCTTTAGTAAAGGAATATCAATTAGTTGGCCGCTTGAAGTTAATTTTTTTCAAAATGCCGATCAGCATTATACAGATGGGCAATGTTTGTTCGGTAACACTGATACAAAGTCTGGTAACATTCAAACGAAGCGAAATCAAAAACAACTACGCAGTAACAAAAAAGTGCAAGTGCTTGAAAGCAACGACGACGATGATGATGATTACGATATAATTGATAAATATACTAAGACTATGAAAATTTGATGAATAATAAATGCATATATTACGTTATAAATCTTGTTTTTATTTATGTTACTATATTGTACAATTTTAAAATTTCATAAGAAGCTAAAGGATTTGGTTTTTTGTTTGAGTTTTTAAGAAAAGTACAAGGTTTCCATATGTATTTATAAAAGCGTGACTGGAATGCTTCATCATTTGGAAATATGTCATTGTTTGAAAGTATTATCACAGGTGTTCTAGTAATGACTGCATCTGGTGAGTACTTGACCTTGGCATTGACTGTATCTCCACCGAGTATCATCTTGAGGGTTTCTATGGCATTGGGCTCCATTATCGGCTCGTTCCATAGGATGACTCTTCGGTCGATGCACTCCATCAATGGAAATCCACAGTACCTGTTGAAATTGCCCATTTGGCCAAAATTAATACAGTAATGTATAAAACAATCAAAGAAATAATTTTTTCCCGCATTAGGCGGTGATAAACAAAATATTGAATTTTTTTTGGATACCTTTTTATCCAGTACATTATATAAGTCTATAAGAAATGATTTGATTAGAATATAATTATTATTAAACTGAAATTTTAAAAGGTTATTTAATATTAGAATTGATTTTTTTATATCATAATAGTAATCTGTAATATTGCCCGTTGGAGCATTAAAAATTAAATATTGAGGTTGACATTTTTCAAAGTATAAATTTAGATCAAACAATGACATTTCATTGAATTTATTATTTACAATTTTAATGCAGTTTCTTATTAGAGTAGAGTTAACATCAAAGAACTTAAATTTAGACCTTAACCATGCGCTCGTACTGAAGATGTGTGTTATTGGTGATGTTGGCCGCTCCAAGAGGAATATGATGACTTTATCACCTTTTCCTCTTTTCTCTTGTCGGGATTTTTCAGAATCTGGTCTTCTGCTGCATTGAGAAGTTTCATCAACAGTTGCTCCTTCGGGTCTACAGGAGATGAAGTCAAAAACGTCGTTCTGATCGTCGCCTCTTTCCACCATCGATCCTTGCTCATGTTGCAAACTTTGGAGTAATTGTAGACATCGAGTTTCACTACTCGGTACCCAGACTCTCCTGGCGTGTTCCAAATAGTGAATTTGTCGTTCATCTTTTTGCAGATATTTTGTTGTATTAATCCAGCGCTGCATGTCGTATTCGTAGCCGGAAACAATCCTCCTAGAGAATCTTCTTCCAATGTTGCTTGATGTGCACTCGAATATTCTCTGAAAGATGCATCGGCAGCTGTTGTTGGAGTAGCTGCAGTCATGTATGACGTGATCCAAGATCCAATCCGAGTCCTCGATCGATATTGATCGCTCCGTAGACATCGTGCAGAATTCTCCTTCTACCAGGCATTCGACGAAATCCTTTAAGCAAATTAGATTATTTTTCTAAAAATTAAATAAATAATAACATCTACTTACCCTTTGTGAAAATTTCCTCAAGTTCTTCCCGAGCTGTAAGATTTCTTCGATTATACACGAAACCGCTTGTTGCGTCTCGTATAAAATCCTCTTGATAGAAAATCTTTGCTCCTTCATTGACAGCTTGATCATTAGTCTGAACGTCTCCGGTGCTAGCTGCAAAAACTCGTCTGTCCACAGTATCAATATCAGTCCTAGCGCCGTCAAAAGCCCGTCTTTTGGCTCCTGGTCCTTGATGAGGTCTCGAATCTTCTGCTTTTTGTTCGGTATCTTCGTTGAAGAAGAGGATTGCTTCCGCTTCACCTGCTGCTTCCTCTTCCTCTGAGTATTGGTCTCCAATGTCTGCGAATTGTCTCTTTCTTCCTCTGATGGAACCTGAGATGGCATCTTCTGGCCGCACGTGATCTCGTCCTCTGATGACTCTTCCTGCGATGAATCCAGCTGAAGTACTGGGCTGATCCTCATTGTTGAAGTCTCCACCGCCGAAGAACCCTTCGCTTCTAATGCTGCTAGTGCTCTCGCAGCTTGATTGGTCCTCGATCTGTTGTTGCTCATTATTACTACTTGAAAAGTTTATACTATTTGAATCACTGTCAGATAACATTTAACATTTCAATTGAAAATACAACCCTTTTATACTAAATCTAACAACATTTTCATATGCAATTCTCCTACTACTATTGCATCATCCAAATGCACTAAACTAATTTACATATTACAATTAGAAATCTCGACGACGACAATCAACCTCCCATTTGTAAAATTATAACACTTCTTTATGCGTCGTCACGACGACGACAGCAAGATTGCGGTGGTTGAGCACTAGCTAATCCAGTCCTGCGCTGCCTGGACGTGCCTTTTTGTTGAAAAGGGTACTAAAGGTGGATGATTAGGTACTGGTTTTGTGAAAGGATTCTTGATCACAAGGGGATATTTAAGGAGGTTTTAATTTCTATAACTATTTGAAACATCTTTTCTATTGTTTAGGGGGGTTAATATCCTTTCAGAGCTTTTCGTAGGAATACCAACTTATATATTGATATGTGAGAATTATAGACTGTGATGGTAATCAATTCAAGGGTTTTTCGGGAACAATTTCGGAAAGACGTTCAAGCGTTGGACCTGAGATATAACTTTCGGTTAAAAATATCCAGACGTAAGTTTATTTTTTTTTGAGATTCATTCATAGTCACCTGAAGGGTATACATTTCACCTACGTATACCAGCTGTTCGTAGTGGATGGGATGTAGTGAAGGGGTGGAGAAGTATGAGGTAGTCATTGTGGTGCTCATACTTATTCCTAACTTTTGCTTTACATTCTTTGATACGAAGGACAGTCTTTTTTTTGTTATCGAGAATCAGATAAAGAGATGGAGGGAGTTGAAGTTAAAAGAGCATAATCGACATAATTCTCACCAATGATCAATCTAAAAGTTAAGAAAAATAAGAAATTTCTTGAATCAGGCGAGAGGTATGATAGTTGAAGAGAATAGTAATGGCAAGCGGTTCTATGGTCATGCTTGTGCAATAGTATGAAGGGCTTGGTTATTTTCTTTTTTTTGAACTCGAGACCGGAAGCTCATGGAAGTCGGATACTCGTAGAGAGATTTTCCAGTGGTTTAAAATCGATGAGATTGAATGATCTTCATTGGTTTCTCTTTGCTCTTTTGGTTCTTAGGAACCTCATTCTCTCTTACGCTGATATTAATATGTTTGTTTATTTATATTCTGTTTTCTTTATTTATTTTAATTATTTTCGTTACATAAAATGGCGCCCAACGTGGGGCCTGAAGGTGACGAAGATTTTAGGATGTACTGGATTTAGGAGATATTTTTTTTTTGATGTAGCGAAACTTTTTCAAAAATTTTTTTTTTGAGAAATTGAAAATTTTTTGTTTTTTATGTTGAGATTTTATTGAGATTTGTTATCTAGGGGAAGGTTAGTCTTGGGTACTGACCAGTGGTTAGTTGATTTATATTCCTGACGCACGTCTGTAGCAGTAAGTGGATCAAGCTTTTCTCTTTTCTCGTAAAATTTTACACTTTACACTTTTACACTATTTTTGTAGATTCCGTTATCTAATAAGTCAAGCGACCGTATTGGAAGTTTATTTTCTAGTAGTCAGTAGCGCTTGGATGAAGGTAACACCCAATTTTGTAATCTTCTTGTAGATTTAGTGAAGACTTTCGACCGGTGATAAGGTTGACTATATTCCCATGTTACGTCAGTAGCGAAAGCTTCATTGTATCTTCCTTAAGAAGGTATGGTCAACACAAATTATTATTTGTTAATAACACCAGTTTTTAGAAAAATTTATGAAGTTTGTAGTAGATTTCTTGGGGTAGAACAATCCTAAGCGTTTTCCGTTAGGGGATGAACATATTCTCTCTTAAGTCAGTTGTAACGACATGGAGTAGTTCTAACTGAGAAGTTTACTGTTAATCTTCGGTCTTTTATGTTTGGTTTAAAACAGTTCAGAGTATTTAGTTGCAAGTTCTATTATTTTTGGGAACTTTATTTTTTTTTGATGGAGTGTCGTCAGCACGTTTAGAAGTGTCCAGCCACAACTCCGAACCTTTGTATGATATAGTAAAACCCTATATATATATTTTTTAGTCTTTTTAAGATTTGTAGAATCTTGAAAATTTTTGAGGAAGCTACATTAAGGAAGTTGCACTGGCAACCGTCGGACACAGTCGTGCTGAAGACCGCAAAGCTCTCCAAGAAACCCTAGCACAAAGCCAAGCTCAAGTGTTAGAAGGAGTCAGCGAGGCCATAAAAACTGCCTTGGGTAATGCTAATGTGGTTAATAGACCGACTGAACCCACTATCCCGCTATGGGATCAACCAACTCCAGAACCTCTCGATCAGAATATTAGAAGAGAGCCGCCAAGACCAAATAGGCGAGACCCATTTGTTACACCGCTGAGAAATCCTATACCGAATTTTCCTAGGGAATGGCCAAGACAAGAAGCACCGCCCTAGAGAACCAACGCGGTGAGTGCTCACGAAAACGAATTCTTCGAAAGACTCAATCGAATTACGTTCGACAACACTTCGGCTCCAACGAATGCTAGAATACCCATGCCATCTCCAGCTGCTACGCTAATTAGATCACCGCATTACCACAAGTGGGGGATCTCATACAACGCGAAAAATATGACCGTAGACGAGTTTCTGTTTCGGCTCGATCGAGTAAAAGATAGTTATGGTTCCAATTGGGATGAAATTGTATCAAACTTTCACCATTTCGTAAGCGGTTCAGTGGAAGTTTGGTACTGGATGTTTATGAAGAGTAATCCTCAGGCAACATGGGCAGCGCTAAAATTAGCCCTGATTGAGCAGTATAGGAGCCTCGAAACGGACTCCGAACTGGCAAGGCAAATGGCCGAACGAAAACAAACGCCAGGAGAAAGTTTCGATGTTTTCTAAGAGGACATTCTCAAGTTGAACTCCAGGATGAAAAACCCGCGTCCGAACGAGGAAATAGTAGAGATCGTCAAACAAAATGTTAAGCGGAGAATGGGAGAGCTACTCCTCACTTTTAAATCTACTCGACTGTCAGATGTTGTTTATACATGCCGTGAAATGGAGAGATATTGGATTAGTGATCCAATGCGGCAAAGAATCCAACCCGTATACGGAAATAACCAACGTCGGCATATCAATTAAATTGAAATGCAGACTGAGTTTCCAGTCAAAGAAGTACCCAATGCGATAGAAGCTTACCATCGAGATCGCAACATTGAAGTCAAGATGAACATGGACAAAGTTAAATGTTGGAATTGCCAAAAGATGGGCCATTCGTTTAGGGATTGCCTAGACCAACAGAGACGTTTGTTCTGTTATAAATGCGGAATGCCCGATGTCGTGACACCAAAATGTAAAGCTTGCTCGGGAAACTTGAATCAGAGTCAGTATCTCGCCGAGAGGAACCTGACGAAGATGGGAAACTCTGGGAATCAGAATTAGTTGGCGAATCTAATAAAACAATAACGATATTACAAAACCCCAAACCAAAAATTAAGAAAGATTACCCTGATAGAACTTCTAAGACACCAATTTTAAAACCTCTCAAATCTTTGAAATCTTTGCACGAACGACAATTAGCTTATAATTTAGCTCGGCAAAGGATTTACACCTACCCAAATCACTTGAAAAAAATCACCAAACTTCGTAAACGAATTAACCAGAAAAGAAACTTATACAAATCTATAGCTTCTACCAATTTAGATAGTGTGACTGATGATCCACGCGCTTATGTGCGAGTAAACATTTTTAATAATGATTGAATGGGCTTGCTCGATTCAGGGGCTAGCATTAGCTGTCTCGGGAATGGAGCCGCCAAGTATTTAGAGACCAACAAAATACCATATCAAAAATTTTCAGCTAACGTTTCAACGGCCGATGGTCGTAAACAACCTATAATTGGATTAGTGAAAGCGTTGGTAACTTACAAAGACAAATCCTTGGTCTTAGATCTGTTTGTGGTACCATCGCTGACACAAGACCTTTATTTGGGTGTCGATTTTTGGACAAAATTTTAACTAGCACCAAATATTTTTGCTTCTCTAAGCACCATTTCCGAGGTGGCCACTGAGAAACCTAGTTTCCAAGAATGTGAATTGTCACTTGATGAGACAAGGCGTTTACAGGCAACTGTAGCAAAGTTTCCGTCATTCGCTGAGCGTGGGCTCGGATGGACACACCTTGTCGAACATTTTATAGATACGGGGGATGCTCTGCCGATTAAACAGAGACACTACCCCATATCTCCAGCGGTATAAGCCCAAGGGTATGCGGAATTGGCCCGCATGATTTCTTTGGGAGTGATTGAAGAGAGTTCAAGCCCATGGTCTTCTCCGGTTGTCTTGGTAAGAAAGCCGGGAAAGAACAGAATGTGCTTGGACTTTCGGAAAGTCAACTCCGTCACAAAGAAAGATGCTAGTCCAATTGCACATATAGGGGGATTGTTAGCACGTCTTTCGGAGACATCTTATATCTCTAGCGTGGATCTGAAAGACGCATACTGGCAAGTACCTCTGGAGAAAGCTTCGAGGGAAAAAACTGCATTCACTGTACCAGGCAGACCCCTATATCAATTTAAGGTGATGCCGTTCGGGCTCGCGAATGCAGCTCAGAGTTTGACAAATCTTATGAACAAGGTAATACCTGTCAATTTACGTGATCAAGTCTTCATCTATTTAGATGATCTTTTAGTAATATCTAAGACGTTCGATGAACATATATCGATCTTAAATGTAGTAGCTACTCGGTTACTGGAAGCAGGACTCACGATTAATGTCGAGAAGTCCAAGTTCTGTTTCCAGGAACTGCAGTATCTGGGTTACGTGGTGGGGCAAGGCTGTCTCAAAGCTGACCCGGGAAAAATTTCAGCAATCGTGGATTTTCCGGTACATACGACTACACGTCAAGTACGCCGATTCCTCGGTATGGCAGGGTGGTACAGGAGATTTATCGAGAATTTCAGTGAGGTAGCCGGTCCGATGACCGACACGTTGAAGAAGGGAAGAAGTTTCGAGTTTGGAGAAGAGGCATTATCGGCCTTTGCTAAGATCAAAGTAGCATTAACAACTGCTCCAGTTCTTTGCAACCCCGATTTTGGTAGGCAGTTCGTCATATTATGTGACGCGTCGTCTACCGGAATCGGGGCTGTATTGTGCCAGAGAGATGAAGAAGGTAACGAGTTACCCATATATTATTTTTCACAAAAGTTGAACTCCGCTCAACGGAATTATTCCGTTACAGAGAGGGAATGTTTGGCAGCAGTCAAAGGGATATACAAATTTCGGCCGTACATAGAAGGTTATAGATTTTTGGTAATAACTGATCATGCTTCCTTGAAGTGGTTAATGAGTCTCAAAGACCCAACTGGAAGGTTAGCTAGGTGGAGTTTGAAGCTTCAAGGCTTCGATTTTTCTGTGGAGCACCGCCGCGGAAGTTTGCACGTTTTGCCAGATACACTCTCAAGAATGTATGAGCTGGAGGCGTTACGTGCAATCGAACCATCGACGGAATCCACAGAAACCAAACCCCATCAATCAGAGGTGATGTCTATTGATTTGAAGGATCCGGCTTTTAAGTCGGACGAATATCTTCAGATCACGGCACACATTTGTGACAATAAGGAACGTTTGCCGGACCTGCAAGTATCTGAAGGTTTCATTTATAAAAAAGTCCGTCACGCAACAGGGAATCCTATCCGAGACGATCAAGCTTGGAAACTTTGGATTCCATCTCAGCTAACCGAAAGATTGATTTTTCAGGCTCATTGCCCGCCCTAAGTTGCGCATGGAGGAATTGCCAAGACTCTATACCGACTACGTCACCAGTATTATTGGCCTGGTATGGCTGCGCAAACGAAATTATTTATAGGGAATTGTGACGTATGTAAGTCGACAAAAGCGCCTAATCAAACACTTAGGGCAGAAATGGGAAAAGGTTACTTAGTGGAACGACCATTCCAACATAACATGTGTACACTGATTTCTTTTGACCATATCCGCGCTCTAAGAAAGGTAATACGTACATCATAATTCTCCTAGATCAATTGACGAACTTCGTCATCATCAAACCCTTGAAAAAAGCTACTTCAGCGGAAGTAATCAAATTTCTATCAGAAGATATCTTTCTGATGTTCGGAGTTCCTGAGACTCTATTGTCTGACAATGGATCTCAGTTCGTCAGCAAAGACTTCGAAACATTTTTATCAAATTTTGGTGTAAGCCATATTAAGACTGCAGCGTACTCACCGCAGGCTAACGCTAGTGAGCGAGTGAATAGATCAATTTTTAGTGCTATCCGAGCGTACGTGGATGAAAAACAGTACAATTGGGATGTACATTTGTCATCCATAAGCAGTGCACTGCGCACGTCTGTCCACAGCGTGATCGGAATGTCACCTTATGAAGCTCTGTTCGGACAGAGGATGATCGAACATGGTGCTGATTACCATTTACTGAAAAAGCTCGGAGGTCTTAATCAGGCAGAGATCGAATGGTTACCAAAAACAGCTCGTATGAATATTTTACACACGTACTTGAAAACGGCACTCAACCAAGCCCATGAGTCATACGAAAAAGTTTACAATTTACGCAGTCGTGTAGTAACATATACTGTGGGAGATGAAGTATTTAGGAGAAATTACATCTTAAGCGAAGCGACAAAACATCGCAATGCTAAGCTTTGCCCTAAATTTATCAAAACCAAAATAATCAAGGTAGTAGGTAATAATCTGTATAAGACGCGAGATAATAATAGCTTCGAAACTGTAGTACATACAAAAGATCTACGAAAGTAATCTCAAGATGTATCACAAATTTCTTTTGGATATAGTCCGGCTAGATCAGTCTGTGCATGAGACAGATCGGGTCGTGGGTTCAATGTTTTCTAAAATAATTAAATCTTTATCAAAGTTAAAATAAACAGAAAGTATATAAGATGTTTTCTTTTCAGCTTCATTCAACAAGATCAATCTTATTGAAGTGAACCTGCTTTGTAGGAAAACGATTTGGACATATACATATGTGTGTAACAATACACTCATATCTACAAGCGGATAATAACACCTAGCTTCAATGTCAAATCGAACCAATTTGAAAATTTTCAACACCATGTATTTCAACAGAAATGTTAATTTCGAATAAACCAACAACTTTGAAATAACACGATACACATTTGCTATAAAAATTATATTCATTATGGTAGACAAACACCTCTTTAGCATATTCCACAATCAGAAGTACTAAACAGGTATAACACTTAAAGGGCAATATTCTAATAGTAGTTTAGTGACACCTATGAGGAACAAATAAAAGTTATATTTAGAACAAAAAAAGGCGAAAAAGTATCTAGATGGCATTAAAAGCTACACGCTTAATTCACCACGGAGCGGTTCGCACTTATTGCCATAATAGTAAATAAGTTTTGTTCTGAATGGGAGCGTCCATCTTGTGAGTGGGGAAAAGTTTCTATCTAATTGGGATGTGTTGAGAGAAATATCCATCTCAACGTACGAACACAAGATGGTTGTTCATGAAGCAATTAAGCCAGAACACAATATCGAATGCTTAAACTGTCTAGACAGAAAGGAAATTATATAGATGGGAATGAGTGTTCTTCGAGTAGAACCGAGTTAGAAAAGAGTTAAAATAAATTGTTATGAAGCGAAAATCGTACTGTAAATAACCTGTTAATAAGATAAAATGTTGTTGTTATCTAATAAAAGAGAGTAAAGTTAGATAATAATTATTGTGCTTTGTACACTGACTTATACCTAACTACAGACACAACTAAAACCAACCGTTCGCTAATGAAAAACTTACGAATTTCGAAAAGACAAACAATACATATTTTTTTTATACATAATATACCAAATGTAATAGTGTATACTTACCATTATACCTAGAAAATCGTAAAAAGACTCAATTCATAAAATTTATATTTTTTTATACGGATACGAACTAAATACATTAAAATTACAGAACAATTCAACGAAACCTATACTCAAAACTTTTACGTAGACTAGAACAAAGACGTACGACTTGACTTAAGAAAGTGACAGATTGTGAAAACAACGTTGTCTACTCAAAGTACTGAACGTACGACATATACACATATTGCAAAATAAACACATTTATGTTTACACAGATACCTACTACAGACGACAAAATATGGTGACATTTACGGAAAACTACAATACAAACAATTACAACAAACTAAAACAAATCCAGACTTACATTGCACTAATAATTATTTTTCTAACCAGCTATCTGAAAAATAAAGGTACGAAACAAACATATCGCATTCTGTGTAAGGCTTAAACCGAAATCGAACTTCGTGCAATTAACCAACTGCGCAATATAATAATTTCAAAGCCATCATAAGGTAGCTAAAGTTGGAAAGAGACGAAACGTTACGCATAGATTGTCTCTGTCCGACAAACTTTTCACCTCGCCAAAATCTTATGGGATTCACACACATAGAAAATAACAGACAGAACTTGTTTCGTGGAAGAAATCTTCTAGAAGGTTCTTTCCACAATTCGCATTCCAACTAGTCGGACGTTTGAAGTAAATTATTTTTGCTAAGAAAAGTAACGCCACAGTCGAAATAACAAGGAATAAAATGCAGAGAACACCATCTACGACAAAAATTCAGGAAAGATATCAAGAAAACATAGGAACAATTTAATTCAAGAAAATAATTCAAGAAAAACAACAAGGTATGAAAAAACCGTTTTTTTTTGTTATTAGAAAATTATTCCTGATAGAGAATTTTAATCTTAGGACAGAACCGCGTGCTTCATGGCGTATAATCCGCTATTAGGAGCGAAGATTATTTGCCACAACGAAAGACTTACAGGTCTTCAGGGTCGTACCATCATTAAAGATCCTACAAATCTTCCGGAAGAAAAGACTATTCGCGTAGTCACTTGGGAGAAAGTAGATCCTCCTGCAGAAATCACCCCAAGCGAGAGTTCCACACTTGCAATCAAGCAAGAGGACTCGACAAAAAGCCCTAATAAAGAAATTTAATCTTATCAAGAAACAATCCAGCAGACAGGATGAAACTGAAATTTTACGTGGATACACTATCAATTAAGACTTAACTCCACGGTGGCGCTCCACTGCGGGTTTAATCAAACGTAAACCAGCGTCCTGAAATATAATTACCGAAGTAGATTATAAAGCAGTAACAAATTGAGAACATGTAGGTATGTGCACACTCCTTGTTAAGAAGCGAGACCGATCTACATCTCTTGCACCGAGGTGCCAAATGTTTCCGCTATGGATACCCACAACCAGCACGAAGCTCCCCGAAAGGGCCAGCCCAACTGTTAGGGTAGAGAATGATCATGATTAAATTCCACAAGGGACATTCCTCTCGAACAACTCTAGGGCCCCTAACACCCGTGCTAAGTTTATTGTACGTCAAACCTAAAACGTCGTGTAGTTGGGGAAATACTCCCAACTGTAACACTTTGACATTCTGACTTTACCTACAAAGTCACAGGGATTGCCTACCCTGAAGATGTGCCAAGTATGTCTTGAACTGGAACCAAACTCAAGTTCCACATCTCAACTTCTGTCAATTCTACTTGACTTACTCAAGTTTTTTGACGGTAGTAACGCTCGTTACCCAGTTTATGTTCTGGGATAGAGTAGTTATCTACCGCCTTTTCGGGTGGCCGTTACAAAGACCACCCTGCTTATTTGCTACTTTCACAATGGCACTAGCTCAGTGCAAAATCAACAAAACACTCATGTTATGAAAGTTCCCTTTCAAACGTTTAAATGAGTAATCGTTGAGGACACTTTCGTGATTCCCCTGCCCTAACTACTTTTGCCTGATGTAGGGCCGTTACCCAGTTAATCCTGGGATAGGTTACCTATTGAACACGGACATTACTCTGAAGATGTTTATAAATAAACATTCAGGTATGCTCTGGTTCTTCACCAAACTTGAGGGTGAACGTCCTAGGGTGTGCCGTTCACCCGGACTGCAGTTAGTTTACTGATCAGACATCTTAGATGCCGTAGAATAATGAACAGTTTAAGCCCTACCACCACGACAAGGTCGCAGTCCATCGGTAGAGAATCCAGCAGACAGAAAGAACCCTCGTTTACGAAGTCCAGGGAGAGGCAAATCGGTAGGAGCACCTCGCTAATCAAGAAACGCTCTACCAACCAACTCGCCCCTCCCATAGACATCGCCAGAGCCACATTCTGTGCTGCCTGGATTTTTTTTCATACGAATTTATGTTACAATTTTGATTCTACTATTTCAATTTTTATCAATTTTTGTACCTACGTACATGCATATCGTTCATCATAGTACTCTGCCAGTACGATACAAATTATTTTTTTGTGTCAACTTTTGCTCTGACCAAGAGTCATAGCAATAACGTCTGGAGGAAGTATCTCAAGCACTCGGACTCAAAGTGCTGAGAGACTAAAACATATCGACAGAATCATCATTTATGGAAAAGCGACAGCATCGCAACTTGGTCATCTGTACATGCGATTGCAAAATTACAGTTCATCGTGGGAAGATATGTACCGGTTAAGATCATCTGTTTCAACAGTTCCTTCTAACGGACACTTTCATCTATAACTGGACAACACAAAATTAAGTACATACAAATGGAAATCAAGGTACTGTACAAATTATAAAAATATATTTTGTGTACGAAGACCCCTACGTCGAAGAAGCCTTTTTGGCGTAAAAATGTTCTTTTACGAAAACCATATGTGAGCTTTAAAAATTAAAAATTTGATTCAAAGAAATCGTAGTCGATCTTAAAAATGTTAAAGCTATAAAGTTTATAAATGATAAGAGAGTAAATTTTGCAAAAGATACAAAGTGTTAACGATTGTTGATATCCAAATATTAGCCGTATTGAAAATACGTATGTGTGTACAAATCTTGTTAAAACAGATTTTTCTGAAATAGTAAAACCATTTATACTTACCTATGTAATTAAAAATGAATATTTCCGATATAAAACTTACCTTTTTGATTATTTGTATCTTAAGAATGAGATTCATATTTGTGAATTACCTGAAAGTGAAAGAAATTTAAAAGAAGTCGAAAGCATTTAGATGAAGTCAATATACTCGCGTATACCTACGTCTCTGGAGGAGATATTTGAAGAAATTTTCTATGCTTGTCGTCGTGTCGCGTGTAGTTGTACCTAGAAAAGAAAAGATTAGTAAATTTTCGAATACGAGAATCAAGCAATAAAAATTGCTCGGCTCGATCGTGATTTAGTTGAAGATTACTTACCTGTCGTATGTCTACGCCTGATGACATTGAAATCTGAAAAGAAAGAACATTTTTGAGATTAATTTCGTGAACGCGAAAATAATTGAAGTTTACATACGGTTGTGATTTCGACTAAGTAAATTTTTGACTCTTTCCGTTTGTGATTTTCTACGCTGCTGTAAATCTGAAAAGAAAAACTAACATAGATTAGCAGTAGTAGAATCAGTGTTAAAATTGAATTTACTTACGTGAATATAAATTTGTGAAGTGAATACTTGGTGAATTTTTTTTTATTGCCTTCAGCTATAAAAAGATATTGTGTTTAAGATATGAATTCAGATACAGTAGAGGCCAATAAAAGCTTCTTCTTACCTACTAGTAAATGAAGTCGTATTTGTAATATAATTTAAATTCGGTTTTGTTATATGCTGGGAATAAATACACAGCAATTAAATTTCGTGATTAAAATTTTTTTTTTTGTAAAATTATCTAAAACGAATTCAACGTTTGACAACTAAGGAAGGGTTGATTCGATCTAGATAATTTATTAAGCCAAGTAATTATTTCTTTTGATGAGTCTATCGACTCGTGATTTAGTTTCGTTTAGTTTTCGTCTTATCGTGTATCATCTGAAACGAGAATAAAACGGATAAGTTAAAAATTAGAGTCTGGAGTTAAACGAGAAGAAAGAATACTTCGACTTTATGAACCTTTGTAAAGCTACGAGCGGTTAAATAAAACAAAACCTACTCGTACACGAATACTTACCTGAAACCAAAAATTCTCTTGAGTAATGAGTAAAGTAAATTACGTCCATCAGTACAGTTCTTTTTTTTTTGAATAACTTTACTGGTCTGATTATCATCGAAAGAATGCATTCGTTCGTAGGTAGGAGACCCTGTTTTTGAATATTTAAGTATTGAAATTATATTGATATCTATATTACATTTAAATAACCTAAAATTTTTAATAACTTTTGAAATTTGTAGCGACACTGTCACTTCCGATTTTGTCCAAGATTATAAAGGAGTATAAACATATCTTTTGGTTGAGGGCGGGGATATTTTTATGAGAAGGTGTTACCGCCTATACATTAATCGTTACGTTTATGTTCAAGATTTCCGAAACATATTTTCTTTTTGTTTTGAGAATTTGATCTCGATTGCGTTTAAAGATTGATTAATTTCGACAGATTTTTATGTGTATTTTTCGTTTTGTGTTTCGATAATAAAATTTTTTTTTTTGCAAGTCGTCACTCGAGACGATTTGTCATTTCGGTTAAAGAGGTCAAGAAACGATAAATTTTGTTTCGCTATCATCCCTCTATAAAATAAATTCGGTTTACGATCGATTTATTAATTTTTTTATATAACGAGAGTACGAGTAAGCAATTTCTTCGAGTATTTTGTCCGAAAGGCACAACTCTCTTGTGAATTTTAACGTTTGAATACGAGTCCTATAAATGATTAGAGGACTTATAATTTTTTTTTTTTGAGATTCGGTTATTAATCAAACCGAAAGTTAGTTTAAAGACTTTATTTTGAAATTCTTTTACAGTCAAGTAAAATAATTAGTTTTTTTCTTGTTAAATTGAAAATAACGAAGTTTAGCTAAGAAAATTTAATTCTTTACTATTGTATAAACTATAATTATTTACAAATAGGATAGATTAAACATATGTTAGTTTTTAAGATTATGAAAAATAAAATTGATTAAGGTCTTCTTGAAAAGTAATGATTTAGTTCTTTTGATTTAGCACTGATGCAGTTATCTTTTCGGGAAGTGTTATTCCTTTTATTTTCAGGTTTAGTTAAGTTTACTATGGAGTATTAAGTTCGGATTGGCTAGGAGTTGTGGCTGACACTCTAACAAGATGACGTGAGTGGCGACGACGATTTAAGGGAAGTTTGTCTACTTCCCTGTACATTATGGGAGTTTTCGTTAAATAGATGTAGTGCAAACGAAAACATAGGGAGGTAATTTAATTCGGTTTAGATTATCTTAAAGGTTGGGTAGATATGCACTTAAGGGAGTAATTAACACCTTTACTCCCGCATATAAGGGTTCCTTTCTTTTTGGTGAGCGTTTAGGAACATGGAGGGAGGGTTGAGATTAGCTCATGGAGGCACGATCATCTATGTCCTCCCAGTTTAAGCCAAACACATCTTCTACTTTTGATGAATTTTGAAATCTATTAAATCGTTTTTCCTTCGGGCCTGTGCTCTCAATAATATTATGGTGGTCAACTAACATGCAGTCCACGGTCTGTAAACAGTATGTGACACCGGTTAGTGCTCCCAGAGCAAGATCCTCCCCTCATTCGGCGAGCTAAGCAATCGAGCAACGATCAGGCCAACTGCGGTGGTTGAGCACTAGCTAACCCAGTCCTGCGCTGCCTGGACGTGCCTTTTTGTTGAAAAGGGTACTAAAGGTACCCTGCCAAAACTAGAATACTAATATCTTATGGTTATAGTACCGAAAATATACAACATTCTACAGATTTAATAGATGTAATTACAACTCCGCTCGCGCTAATTCCTGTAGATTTTTTACCATTCTATTTAAGCGAAGCTGAGTTTACCAACTTACCTATTGGATCAATAATTGTCGAAGTCACTTGTACTGTTAGTCCGTTGGGGACACGTACAGCATTTGATACTGGTACAACATTAAGTGGTACAGCCACATCTGAATACATACCTATTGGATTAGCTTGTGAGGGTATGAATGTACTATTCTATGGAAGAAATAGAAAATATACAGTAGCTACTACAGATCCAATGAAACCTACGGAAATCGCTACAATTGATGCCAAAGAAATGGGCAAAAGTTATTATCAACATGTAAGCAGTAATGCTCTATGTGTATCACAAGCTATACACGAGTATTATTGTCATGAATGGAACAGAAGTGAAAATCCCGATAAAAATGCACATAAAGATTACCAAATACACGAAGCTGGTGTTGCTAGAATGGATGAAAAAGTACATCAATTTCTAATTAATCAAGCAATAGGACAACCGATAGCCTCTTATAAATATGTACCACAAAATGGAATGATTACAAATGGAAAAAATCATTTTACACCTTATAATAGAAGGGCTGATCAAGTCGAAACTAATTATTCGAGACCAAATTCAATTGCATTACAATATTACATTAAAGGTAGTGCACCTGTAATTGGTGCCTTAGGTATGGGAAAAAATGCAGAACCATACAAGTTAATTAATCAAGTTCAAAATTCATATTTCCGGAAAATTGAAAACTACGGCACGTTTCATCCAAGCAAAGGTGGAACTTCATTCAAAGCACAGCCACAATTGCATGTTGGCATGGTTGCCACACCTCAATTAAATCCAGGCAATAGTGCAGTGACATCATATTTGAATAGCGCATGTTATTGGAAAGTGGAATGTTCATGCAAAATTGTTTTTAATTTAAATTCAGCCTTTAGTAAAGGAATATCAATTAGTTGGCCGCTTGAAGTTAATTTTTTTCAAAATGCCGATCAGCATTATACAGATGGGCAATGTTTGTTCGGTAACACTGATACAAAGTCTGGTAACATTCAAACGAAGCGAAAGCAAAAACAACTACGCAGTAACAAAAAAGTGCAAGTGCTTGAAAGCAACGACGACGATGATGATGATTACGATATAATTGATAAATATACTAAGACTATGAAAATTTGATGAATAATAAATGCATATATTACGTTATAAATCTTGTTTTTATTTATGTTACTATATTGTACAATTTTAAAATTTCATAAGAAGCTAAAGGATTTGGTTTTTTGTTTAAGTTTTTAAGAAAAGTACAAGGTTTCCATATGTATTTATAAAGGCGTGACCGGAATGCTTCATCATTTGGAAATATGTCATTGTTTGAAAGTATTATCACAGGTGTTCTAGTAATGACTGCATCTGGTGAGTACTTGACCTTGGCATTGACTGTATCTCCACCGAGTATCATCTTGAGGGTTTCTATGGCATTGGGCTTCATTATCGGCTCGTTCCATAGGATGACTCTTCGGTCGACGCACTCCATCAATTGAAATCCACAGTACCTGTTGAAATTGCCCATTTGGCCAAAATTAATACAGTAATATATAAAACAATCAAAGAAATAATTTTTTCCCGCATTAGGCGGTGATAAACAAAATATTGAATTTTTTTTGGATACCTTTTTATCCAGTACATTATATAAGTCTATAAGAAATGATTTGATTAGAATATAATTATTATTAAACTGAAATTTTAAAAGGTTATTTAATATTAGAATTTATTTTTTTATATCATAATAGTAATCTGTAATATTGCCCATTGGAGCATTAAAAATTAAATATTGAGGTTGACGTTTTTCAAAGTATAAATTTAGATCAAACAATGACATTTCATTGAATTTATTATTTACAATTTTAATGCAGTTTCTTATTAGAGTAGAGTTAACATCAAAGAATTTAAATTTAGACCTTAACCATGCGCTCGTACTGAAGATGTGTGTTGTTGGTGATGTTGGCCGCTCCAAGAGGAATATGATGACTTTATCACCTTTTCCTCTTTTCTCTTGTCGGGATTTTTCAGAATCTGGTCTGCTGCGGCATTGAGAAGTTTCATCAACAGTTGCTCCTTCGGGTCTACAGGAGATGAAGTCAAAAACGTCGTTCTGATCGTCGCCTCTTTCCACCATCGATCCTTGCTCATGTTGCAAACTTTGGAGTAATTGTAGACATCGAGTTTCACTACTCGGTACCCAGACTCTCCTGGCGTGTTACAAATAGTGAATTTGTCGTTCATCTTTTTGCAAATATTTTGTTGTATTAATCCAGCGCTGCATGTCGTATTCGTAGCCGGAAACAATCCTCCTAGAGAATCTTCTTCCAATGTTGCTTGATGTGCACTCGAATATTCTCTGAAAGATGCATCGGCAGCTGTTGTTGGAGTAGCTGCAGTAATGTATGACGTGATCCAAGATCCAATCCGAGTCCTCGATCGATATTGATCGCTCCGTAGACATCGTGCAGAATTCTCCTTCTACAAGGCATTCGACGAAATCCTGTAAGCAAATGAGATTATTTTTCTAAAAATTAAATAAATAATAACATCTACTTACCCTTTGTGAAAATTTCCTCAATTTCTTCCCGAGCTGTAAGATTTCTTCGATTATACACGAAACCGCTTGTTGCGTCTCGTATAAAATCCTCTTGATAGAAAATCTTTGCTCCTTCATTGACAGCTTGATCATTAGTCTGAACGTCTCCGGTGCTAGCTGCAAAAACTCGTCTGTCCACAGTATCAATATCAGTCCTAGCGCCGTCAAAAGCCCGTCTTTTGGCTCCTGGTCCTTGATGAGGTCTCGAATCTTCTGCTTTTTGTACGGTATATTCGTTGAAGAAGAGGATTGCTTCCACTTCACCTGCTGCTTCCTTTTCCTCTGAGTATTGGTCTCCAATGTCTGCGAATTGTCTCTTTCTTCCTCTGATGGAACCTGAGATGGCATCTTCTGGCCGCACGTGATCTCGTCCTCTGATGACTCTTCCTGCGATGAATCCAGCTGAAGTACTGGGCTGATCCTCATTGTTGAAGTCTCCACCGCCGAAGAACCCTTCGCTTCTAATGCTGCTAGTGCTCTCGCAACTTGATTGGTCCTCGATCTGTTGTTGCTCATTATTACTACTTGAAAAGTTTATACTATTTGAATCATTGTCAGATAACATTTAACATTTCAATTGAAAATACAACCCTTTTATACTAAATCTAACAACATTTTCATATGCAATTCTCCTACTACTATTGCATCATCCAATTGCACTAAACTAATTTACATATTACAATTAGAAATCTCGACGACGACAATCAACCTCCCATTTGTAAAATTATAACACTTCTTTATGCGTCGTCACGACGACGACAGCAAGATTGCGGTGGTTGAGCACTAGCTAACCCAGTCCTGAGCTGCCTGGACGTGCCTTTTTGTTGAAAAGGGTACTAAAGGTGGATGATTAGGTACTGGTTTTGTGAAAGGATTCTTGATCACAAGGGGATATTTAAGGAGGTTTTAATTTCTATAACTATTTGAAACATCTTTTCTATTGTTTAGGGGGGTTAATATCCTTTCAGAGCTTTTCGTAGGAATACCAACTTATATATTGATATGTGAGAATTATAGACTGTGATGGTAATCAATTCAAAGGTTTTTCGGGAACAATTTCGGAAAGACGTTCAAGCGTTGGACCTGAGATATAACTTTCGGTTAAAAATATCCAGACGTAAGTTTATTTTTTTTTGAGATTCATTCATAATCACCTGAAGGGTATACATTTCACCTACGTATACCAGCTGTTCGTAGTGGATGGGATGTAGTGAAGGGGTGGAGAAGTATGAGGTAGTCATTGTGGTGCTCATACTTATTCCTAACTTTTGCTTTACATTCTTTGATACGAAGGACAGTCTTTTTTTTGTTATCGAGAATCAGATAAAGAGATGGAGGGAATTGGAGTTAAAAGAGCAGAATCGACATAATTCTCACCAATGATCAATCTAAAAGTTAAGAAAAATAAGAAATTTCTTGAATCAGGCGAGAGGTATGATAGTTGAAGAGAATAGTAATGGCTATGGCGGTTCTATGGTCATGCTTGTGCAATAGTATGAAGGGCTTGGTTATTTTCTTTTTTTTCTGTGGTCATTTTTGAACTCGAGACCGGAAGCTCATGGAAGTCGGATACTCGTAGAGAGATTTTCCAGTGGTTTAAAATCGATGAGATTTAATGATCTTCATTGGTTTCTCTTTGCTCTTTTGGTTCTTAGGAACCTCATTCTCTCTTACGCTGATATTAATATGTTTGTTTATTAATATTCTGTTTTCTTTATTTATTTTAATTATTTTCGTTACACCTCAAAGAATGTGCATGACTCTTAAAATTTTTTCGAAAAATTAAAAAAAACAGGATAAGATTTTTGATTCTTTTTGTTCTAGTTTTTATAAAATTTGACATACAACAAAAATGTTAATACTTCCTGGCTTTTCATTTTTCTGTGTTACTAACTGCATCATTAGATTTTGATTTAAGTTCAAATTAAAAAAAAAGGTACCCCAAAATCATTTCATATTCAGTACGAGATACTGTAGTACTTAGGAATATGAACGTAAATCAAAATCTAATCATGCAGTTAGTAGCACAGAACAATTTAGAGCCATGCAGTGTTAACATTTTTGTTGTAAGTCAAAAAATTTTCAAATGACCCCAAAATATGTGTAACATCGCATCGTTGTTGTGACCTTGAGCATATCGATGGAACTTTCTACTTTGGGATTTTCCATGTTGGTTTTGCTGATTTATGGCTGGGTAATCAATTGAACTCCTCTATCACAGCCTTGCTTTACTTTGAGTACTTAGTATGTTTCTACATCACCAATAGTTTAGTCACCTTAGTACTAAAATAGGTTCAAACCTGTTTTCTTATAAATTTTTCTGTATAATTAGAATTTGGCATGAATCTTTAGATTAAGCGTTTGCAGAAGGAACAAACCTTCCTTGTTTTGCCCCCTTGAACGGATCTTCTTGACATCTTTAGCATAAAAGTAAGAAGTTTTTGCTAAATGTCAATAATTGAAGGCAAAGTTTCGTATGGAGCTTTCCATTTGAAACAACACAACTTGCAATGTCTACAGAAAAAGGCGTAAATAAAGCTGCTGAGTTGCTGAAACCAAGTAACAACATAAACGACAACCACAATCCACTTAAACCAAATAGTTATTAACAAGTAGCAATAGTTGTTGTTATTATTTAATTTTCTTCTCTTTTATAAACAAGAACTACATACATGGAGATACAAATTGTTTGGCGGTACTGTCCCAGACAAAACGCCGCCACAAGTGAAACATTTTACGGTTGATAGATGTATGAAGATTTTTGGCGTGATATGTTTGAACGGTGTTAATGAATCATGCAAGACGGTAGAAATGCAAATATGAAATCGGCATCTGCATTACCTGCATTACCATGTATTTATACGTAGCATGCTTAATCCAGGAAGCTTATCCCAGAACCAGCATGCGTACATGAAAGGAAAAAGTGTTGAAACTGCCCATCATGCATTAGTCAGTACTATAGATAAATCACTCGATCAAAAAGAATACACATTAGCACCCTTTCTCGACATTGAAGGCGCTTTCAATAATGTTGATCGTGATAAAATGCATATATTTGTAAGTATGTGGAGTTCAATTTTGACTTAATGCTTCCAATTATTCTCCATATAAGCTATTGGTTCACTGCACTTTCTTGAGAAATACCCAATGAGTGTGATAATACGAATAGTTTCTAAATAATACGAAATCAATTCAACAACTGTAATGGTTATCCTCACAATTAACACACTGATCCAAAATGGAAGATCCATCAATGTGTCATAGCTCAGACAATCATCGCCCTCAAGATTGGCTAGAATTTCTTCTCTTAACTTCTGTTGCATTGCAGGCCAACTAAAAAAGAAAAGAATATTAAATACAAAAATATTTTGAATTGAACCTAACCTTACATAGTACAATTTATGGAATACCACTGATCCAGTTATTTCAAAACCGTTCAATAAAACGATCAAACTATAACCAACCATATTCAAATGGCTGATATTTTTCTTTTTTTTTGTAACTGAATTAGGTAAGTTACAATATCCGAACGATCATTCTTGTCTCGAAGTCTCATTTCAATAGCATCTTTGCTATCTCAAGATGATACGGATGTTCACGTTACGCAGGTAATCGGCTCGATAAGGGTGTATGCATTTATGATATATTTCTCCGATCGGTTACGATTATAGGGCTGAATAACAAAAAGTTAATCCTTTAATTCATTGATTGAGAATAGGTATATAGGTATTCGTTTTTTAATTTTCATGTTAATTTACTTGAGCAGTTAAGTCAGCTGCTCCCCTGGGTGGGCAGTTCTTAGAATCATCAGTCACATATCCACAACGCAACTCTTTGACAGAGACGTTCTTGATATGAATCCTACATTGTGACCGGGCAATGCTTCAGGAAGAGCTTCATGATGCATTTCAACAGACTTGACTTCAGTGACAAGGTTGAAGGGGCAAAATTTACAACCATTCCTAAAAAAAAAACAAATTATTATGTTAGAGAAAAAACTTATACAAACGCTGTGAAAATTACCTGGTTTCAAAACACCATTTTCAACACGACCAACAGGTACAGTTCCATACCACCGATACAATTCACAACAGATATACAATTCACAATGTTGGACATTAACGTACATACAAGAAGTATGAAAGCAAATTGACGGCAACTGAGATGAAGATGCTTCGCATGACAGCAGGAGTAACAAAGCTGGATCGAATCAGAAGTAATCAGATCCGAAGAAGCTCCCACTTGAGATATACCATCGTTGATAAACACAGCACGAAAACCTAGCTCTGGTACTGCCACGTAATTAGGACAGACGCTGAGAACCCCGTCCAGTCACTTTCATACAACTTTCCGGTACAATCGCGAAAGAAGTAAAAACAAATGCACCAGCATTCAGTTGGCCTCAGATATGGAACAGCAGTAGGTATGTTGGGGAGAAGAAGTAATATCCTTTGGAGTCACTACAGCAAACGGTTTAAGAACAACCTGGGATGTTTACTGTTGCCGCTGCTCATGTGAATCGTTTTTCGACTTCGGGAGATTTAACCATTTTTATCATTAAATTTATCACAACCTTACTTTAATACACATTTTAAGATATTTATTCAGTACTTAAGCAACGAATTGCGTTAATTTTTACTTTATACAAAAATATTCGTCATCTCAAGAAAAAAAACAAAACAAAACGCCATTTTGAGTATTCTGACATTTGTTAAACTGTTATACAAAATTGGGGACTTTTTCATAATATAACACATCTTCAAATTGCTTCAACTTTTTGTTATGTATCCGCTATCCAGTATATATAGAGATCAGTGCTAAAAACAGTCTTAAAACGCCATCATCCTTTAGTGTTCAATACGTGTACTAATCTCATGGCATAAGGAGTGGATGTGTTTTGTAAAATAAAAGTAGTTTGATAATAATTTCCACCACAATATTTAAATTTTTCGTTTTATAATCATTTTTTTATTTTCATTTCCTTTTAAAATCATGAATACTAATTCTAGTAACAGTGATTCATTGTTTAATGATGATGATATTCATTTGAATAATTGTTTTTGTGTAGAACATTCTAGTATTGAAATGTTTTCTGGGTTTTCAGTGATACATCAAAATATTAGAAGCATTAGAAAAAATTTCGATAGTTTTTTGTGGATGAGTTTTCTGTTTTCTTGGATGGTCAAAGGCTCAAAACATGGTTCTATTGGGAGATTTTAATATAGATTTGCTTTCTGACAATCAGAAATTGACTATTATGTATCGGCTTTATCTTCTTTTGGGTTTGAATCATTAATTTATCAACCAACGCGCATTACACCTGATTGCAGTTCCTGTTTAGACCATATTTTTCTGAGATTGCACAGATCAAATAAAGTTACTTTTAAAACCATGGTTTACGATTTAAAAGTGACGGATCACTGTCTAACTACCATTCAAATGAGTTCTAAGATTAATAGAACTGAGGATTTAAACATGTTTTCTAGGCGTAGTAAAATTGATTTTTCCGCGCTTAAAACTGCTCTGGCGTTTGAGTTTTGGGAGGAATCCTATGCAGCCTTAGATCCGTCTTCTGCTTTTGATTATTTTTTAAACAAATTCCAAATACATTTACCTAACTACACTGTAAATGAAGAAAGTAGAACTAAGAAGATCAAATGTCTTACAAAATGGATGACCTTGCCTTTGCTAAATAAAATTAAAAAGAAAAAAAAATTGTGCGTAAGTTTGATTAAGCATCCCAATAACTTAAGACTTAAAAAATATTACGAAACTTTGTGCAAAGATTTGAAAAATTAAATTCCTCTTTGCAGGGATACATATTATAGAAACAAGTTTGCCGATAGTTTTGTAGATCCGAGAAAAGAATGGGCAGTGATTAATGACATATTGAATACAAATGAACCTACTGTTGATATTGTTATTAATTCGAACGATGCAAGTGTCTCTGCACCTATAGATGTCGCAAACTTATTTAATAACTATTTTACTAATATTTCAAACTTTGTAAATATCTCTCCATCAGAGTTGCATAGTTGTCATTGTAATAATAATATTATTGATGATTGTTTTCAGCCAAACAGTTTCTTTTTTGAAAACTTTACCTCTCTTGAAGTTCATAACATCATTATGAAGTTGAAGAATTTGAGCTCTACTTCAGTGGATATGATTTCCAGTAAAGTTTTAAAAAATATTTCTTTTTTCATTTCTGATGTTCTGAGTTATATTTTTAATTTTAGTATTCAGAGAGGTATTTTTCCTGAATCACTAAAACTTGCCCTTGTAATACCACTTCATAAGAAAGTTGACTCTTCTTCTTTAAATAATTACCGCCCGATTTTATTTTTATTTGGTGTTTTCAAAAGTTTTTGAAAAAGGTATTAAAGCGAGAATGATTTCCTTTCTTAACAATACTAAGTTCTTTAGTGAGTTGCAGTTCGGATTTCTCTGTGGTAGATTTACGGAAGAAGCTGTGTAGCGAAATCTATAATAGTCTAAATGAGACGATGATTCCTGAGTCTTTATTCATTGATATTACTAAAGCTTTTGACATGGTTGATCATTTTCTTTTACTGTGTAAATTGTATAAAGCTGGATTTAGAGGGTTCATATTCGACTGGTTAACTTCTTACCTAGAGAATCGAAAACAGTTTGTCAAAATTACAAATAGCTGCAGTTCATCAAATTCAAATAACTTTGGAGTCCCGCAGGGATCTGTCCTGAGTCCATTACTATTTGTTGTCTTTATTAACTCGTTATTTCTTCAGCCTTTCAAAGGTAAATTAACAGCTTTTGTTGACGACACCGCCTTATCTTATTCAGATGGCAGCTATTTTAACTTGATAATTCATATAAATAACGACTTAGAGATCTTAAAAAATTGATTCTTTGTGCATAAACTGGTGATAAGTAAGAAAACCAAATTTATGTTATTCAACCTGACAGGGAACATATGCGTTGATATGCCTTTGTATTATCATTCACCTTGTTGTTCTAGATTTCGTTTAGGTAGCCTATGTCCTCACGCAAGTATTCCATTTTTCAATGATGATTTAAAATGTTCTGAAAACTGCTTTGAAATTGAACGTGTAAATTTTTTCAAATACTTAGGCATAATAATTGATTTTAAACTTTGCTGGAAGCATCATTCCTCATTTCTTAAACAATACATGAACAACGTTATTAGTGAATTTTATCACCTTAGTCTATACTGCCAGTTACCTGTTCTCAAGTCCTTTTATTATGGTTTAATCAACTCCAAGCTACAATATGGACTATCTTGCTGGGGTGGAACCCATTATATTAAAATAGAACCTCTTCTTGTAAAGCAGAAACATGCTATTCGAATTATGATGAAAGTTAATCGTCGGACGACTCCTAGCTTTGAACTTTTAAAAAGGCTTAATATTCTCCCATTGAGAAATTTATATGTATAGTTATTTCACAGACATAACAAACCCATAACTGTACATAAAGTTCTAAAGATATTTTTTGTTAATTCAGGATATGATATTTCCAGGTTATATACTAGTCATAATCTAAGAGTAAACACCAGAAATTTTGTCACAATACCTAGGGTTAACAAATCACATTTGATCACTTTTATATGAGTTATGCTCCTCGAATTTTTAATAAGTTACCAAATGATCTTAGATGGGTGAGAATTTTGACTTCTTTTCTTCGTTTAAGTAAATTATGGATTTTTAATTTGAATCATATTGAAATGTGAACTTTTTGAATGCATTCCTTTGAAGATAATCTTCTCATACTTTTATATATCACTATCTTTTGAATTTAACTAGATTTCTATAATTTAAAGTGAAAAAAAAACAAGAAAAAAAACTTTGATTTCATTTGATTGTAAAACATATTTGTCCTCCATCAATGAATTTTATCAATGAATTTTATTTACGAGCATTCGCCACTTGTCGTTTTGACAATAGAATGTTTTTGGTCTATTTCCTGTGAACTATATTATTTATACTATATATTTTAGATTTAAGTATTAAGCACATATTATGTTAACATAAATAATTAAAGAATAAATAAATAAAATATAAATAAAATAAATAAAAAAAAAGTAAATAATTAATTAAAGAAATCATATCACTGCTACGCAGATTCCCTGCTAGTAGTTGATGGCGCCCATAGCTATGTTGGAACACGCGTGAAGTTGGCTACTGGGCGGGTCCATACCTTATACGTCAATCATTGACGTACTAGATATGGACCGGTTGAAATTTTCATACAAACAGCCAAGAAAAGTTGTTCCATCTTAAAACAGCCTAAAAACGCCATCATCTTTTAGTGTTAAATACGTGTACTAATTTCGCCATTAGAATTTAAATGAAAACGATAATATATTCATCTGTAAGTAACTCATGTCATAATAAGTGGATGTGTTTTGTAAAATAAAAGTAGTTTGATAATAATTTCCACCAAAATATTTCAATAGAAAATAATTAATTAAAAAAATCATATCACTGCTACGCAGATTCCCTGCTAGAAGTTGATGGCGCCCCTAGTTATGTTGGAACATGCGTGAAGTTGGCTACTGGCGGTCCATAACTAATACGTCAATGACGTCAATGATATTGACCACCAGTCGGTTGAAGTTTCCATACAAACGCTTGTTCCAACTAAATGCGCTCGCATGCGCCTGGTTTTTACAGCGGTAATATGGTGTACTAATTATTTCATTACCACTGATATAATATTATACGGATTTTTGGCATTTCTTGTTTTTTCTCAAACAAAACCGTCATAGGGCTTTTTAAGTAACAACAATATATCTCTTTCTCGTTCGCAGAGCAGTGTCAAAATCAGCAGTACGCGGATGACAACTGAAATTTTTTTTTATCATTGGTGACAAATTGATTGAAAACAATAGCGGACATTTTATTGTTGGGCGCGAAAATTGTGAATAGTATATTATTTAACTTTTAAGTCACGGAAATCTCAAATTTCACAGGAAAAAAAGACATATATAGATAAATACTTTTACAAGAATTTGAGTTTGACAGTTTGAAAAAAGCGCGATATATATTTGCAATCTGTCATCCGAGTAGTGTGAGCTGTCATTTTTTTCTTTTGACAAGATGGTAAAATTCCCTATTGATAACTGCTTCCTCGTGTTTGTCATCAAAAGCATCAAAAGTTATGTTTTATTTTCGGGAATAGAGGATTGTAATCCTCAATCATCATCATCATCATCGGCTCGACAACCGGGGTCCGGTCCTGGCCTCCTTCAACAAGTCTCTCCACCTATCCCGGTCTCGAGCCGACGCCATCCAGTTGCGCACCCCAAGGCTCCGGGCGTCCTGGTCTACGCCATCTCTCCAGCGCCCAGCGCAAGCATGGTCTACCACGCTGTCGTCTGCCATAGAATGTACCACAAAGAACTTTCCGAGCAGGTTCCTCTTCGCCCATGCGAGCTAGGTGCCCTGCCCACCGAAGTCTACCGAGCCTAATTTTTGTCACGATATCTGCTTCAAGGTAGATTGCGTACAATTCATGATTGTACCGTCTCCGGAATCGTCCTTCCTCACATATGGGGCCAACAATTCTCCTTAAGACTTTTCTCTCGAACGCGGCTAAGAGGTCAGAGTGCCTTTTGCTAAGCACCCTGGCAGGACCATGGTCCTGTACAGCAGTAGTTTTGAAGTTATGGTGAGATTTCTGGATTTGAAGAGCTTTGACAGACTGTAGTAGGCTCTGTTGGATTTGAGAAGCCGCCCGCGTATTTCTTCTTCTATATTGTTATCGGCTGCTACTATTGACCCAAGGTATTTAAAGGATTGCACCACTTCAAATTCGTGCTCCACTACCTTGATTGTTTGACAAACTGTTCCTCTCGCATTCGACGCCACCATGTACTTTGTTTTACCTTCACTAATGTGCAGCCCCAGATTTTGTGCCGCCTGCTCGATCTGGATGAAGGAATCGTGTACAGCTTGCTCGGTTCTTCCAATGATGTCGATGTCGTCTGCGTAAGCCAGTATCTGGCTGGACCTGTTGACGATGGTCCCTCTTGTTGCCGTGCCAGAGTCACGGATTGCTTTCTCCAACGCCAGGTTGAAGAGGAGGCAGGCCAAACCATCCCCTTGTCGGAGTCCATTGCAGATGTTGATTGGTCTGGATAGCAATCCGGCTATTTTTACTTGGCTTGTTACGTTGGTCATGGTCAACCTACATAGTCGTGTCAATTTATTTGGGATGCCGAATTCTCTCATGGCTTTGTAAAGTTCTACCCTGGCTATGCTATCATAGGCGGCCTTAAAGTCTATAAACAGGTGGTATGTTGGGATGTTAAATTCTAGACATTTTTCCATCGCCTGCCTAAGGGTAAAGATCTGATCAGTTGTTGATTTGCCTGGAATGAAACCACACTGATATTGTCCGATGATGGTTTTAGCGTATGGGGTTATCCGGTCTTGTAGGATAGAGGAGAGTATCTTATAGGCGGTACTCAACAACGTGATACCTCTATAGTTGCTGCACGTTGTGACATCTCCTTTCTTATGTATGGGGCATATTATACCTTTTCGCCAGTCTTCTGGCATTTCTTCATGCTCCCACACGTGCACTATAATATCATAAATTGCCTGACGTAGAGCTGGCCCACCGTGTTGAAATAATTCGGCTGGTATACCATCAGCTCCCGGGGCTTTGTTTTTCTTTAGCCGGTCTATAGCCTTCTCAACCTCTTCTATGCTTGGTGACGGCAACATAGGGTATTCGTCTTGAAGCAGTGGAGCCTCCACTTCTGCAGTGAGTTGACCATTTAGCAATTCATTAAAGTACACTTCCCATCGCTCCAGTATGCTTTGTGGATCGGTGATCAGATTTCCCTCTCCGTCCTTGCAGTATGTGCAGCGTGGTGTGTACTGCGTCATGTTCCGGACGGATTGGTAGAACTTCCGCGCCTGGTGCGGACCTCGCTCTCGGCTTTTTTCTATTTCACAGATTAAGTTCTTCTCCCAGGCTGATTTTTTCTGTCTGTGAAGCCGTTTTTCTATTCTTCTGAGCTCTTTATATTCTTCTTCGCGTGCCCGCGTTCTATGAGATTGTTGCATTGCTCGGTACGCAACATTCTTACTTTCAGTCGCTAACTTGCATTCATCATCAAACCAGTCGTTCCGATTTCTACGACTGCTGCCTAAGATGGAGTTGGCAGTACTAATGACAGTATTCTTAAGGCGTGTCCACTTCTCATCTACGCCCAGCATACTGGCTCCAGGACTTACTCTCCCTAAATCAAGTGATTCTAGGGCGAGTCCTAACGCATTACCAAAGGTATTACTGGCATTTTCATTGCGCAGGGCGGCCGTGTTGATTCGAACCTGATCGGCGGATGCAATACGTCTTCGCAAGGCAATCCGCCCTCGGAAGACCATACCAACAAGATAGTGATCCGAGTCGATATTGGCGCCTCGGTACGTTCGTAACGTCATCAAGTTCGAGTAGTGGCGACGGTCTATCAACACGTGGTCTATTTGGTTACGAGTGACTCCATCAGGTGATACCCAGGTGGCTTTGTAGATATCTTTTCGCGGGAACCTGGTACTCGCAACGACCATGTTTTTCGATGCTGCCAATTCTAAGAATCGAAGTCCATTGTCATTAGTGTTCTCATGCAAACTATGGGTGCCTGCGTAATGCCTGAATACCGGCTCCCGACCTATTTTTGCGTTCATATCCCCAAGGATGATTTTTACGTCATACCTTGGACAGGTTTTAAAGTAAACAGATTATTCTTCAGCTTTCTTTTATCAATTACGATTTTTTTTCTTACCCACTAACCTTGGTTAAGTCAGACACAAATCAATCATTTGCTGCCATATAAGAGCATGATATAAATAGCCATTCACTAATTAATAAAAAAATATTCTCAATCAATATGAAAGTATTGATACGAGTACCTACGTCTTACATGACGATAATAATATCCAATCAATTGTCAATCGTGGTTGAAAATTGATATCATTTATAGTTTTATTATAATTTAATTTTGTTTTAATTATTTCAGACGGAACAAATACGCCGAGCCAATCGTCTTTTTGCATCTGATAGCTTATTTTTGCGTCAATATTTACTTATACCCGTCGATAAGTCATCACCCTTTTATCCGAAAGACGATCGACCTCAACAATTACCTACACGACCATATTCGATTGCGGGTAGTAAAAAGTTAACTAGCACAGAACAATGTTCACCACAACAGAATCACACAAGCAAAAATGGCAGCAAATCGATGGATTCGGTTACAATGAGTCCAGAGGAAGAGAATAGAAAATGCATCGATGAATTCCTGAGTAAAATTGATTCAACAATAGCCGAGTCTGTGAAATATGTGGAAAAGTCACAGAGCAACAGAACAGAGTGAGTATGATGGAGTTTTTTTATGTTGTGTTTTCTTTGTTTATTGTTTTATTTAATTGCTTTGAATGAGAATTGTCCTACTATATACATATATATTTAAAGATAAGATAAATAGTAATAGAAGAATTGCTCAATATGTTCTTCTAATTTCCTTGTCGCCATACTTTACCGCAGTAAAGATGAAGCGCTGGCAGTTATGTTCGAACACGCGTGAAGTTGTCGTATAGCCTCGTATGTGTGGTGCTGCAGTAGGCATGTTTGTACTAAAGAGCAAAAATAACTTAGAGCCAATTTTCACAACCCTTTGCGCATTTAAACTTTTCCATATACTTGTGGTGCTGTAGTAGTCACTGATCTCAATATATAACTAGATATTGTATCCCATACAGTGAGATCAGTGATCCCATAGAAAGTATAACAGTTTTTGTGTGCCCATTTGAAGATGACATTTAGGTGGTTTGTTTATTTTATGTAACGTCTCTAAAAGATGGTTTACATAGAAACCATTCATTTTCTTCTAATATTTATAATAATTTCTTGTTTCCTTGTGTGTTTGTCAAATTTATTTAAAAGAATTAACAATATTTTGAGGATCTGCACAAATGGTAAGGACCTACAACGAATTCTAAATTTTTAATACATTTTAAGGCAAATTCCGTATTTTTTTAGATTTAAAATGGCTTTGCTTCAGGAATAATTCCAATCAACGCAATAGGCATAGGAATCTGATAAGGTTCACCCACATTAACTTCGATTTTCCACCTTTTTCGAATTGTTGGATGCCGAATTTGATATTATTAAACAACACAATTCTAAAATATAAAATTTGTGTACAATTCTTGCAACAATAACGAACTGTACAACAATAACAGAACAGTTCAAGTTAATGTATGAATAATTGAAATCACTTTTGACTTTTGATACTTTCAAACTTCGTCTTTTTATTTATTTAATTTATTATGTGAGTATATTAAAACCGCAAACTTACGCGACGAAACACAAAAAATAAAAAAAGCAAAATGGGTGATTCTGTTGGTGACATATATGATTAATGTCGAATTCCTTTGAAATAAAAAGTTAATTTTTTTCGGACTAAAGTCGCTTTTTTTCGGACTAAAGTTTCTTTTTTTCCGAAAATCATGATCCATGGACAAAATAAAGTTGCTTTTTTTCCCCTCCGATCAACTTTTCTTGAATCTCGATTTTATAGCAAGATTCACACATATTTGCACACATACTTAACAGATTTGATTTCTTCTGTCAGACGAGCCGTTTAATTGTGTAGTTTGGTTTATTTTAATATATATTTCTCAAATAAAATAATATTAAAATAATCTATTGGACGTGAACTTTATTGTTAATAGTGCAATATGTTGATAAAGTGGAATTAAGTGAATTGTTTAGATCGCGTCTATAAAATAACACCACACAATTACAGAAAAAAAAGCAACTTTGTTGTTTCAACATCCATAGGAAGGAAAAAAAGTCAACTTTTCCGATCAAATCTGAAAAAATCTAAGGAATTCGAGATCAGATGGATTGGGGTCTTTATCGCGTGGCACTTTCAATTTAAACTATTTTTTCGGAGACCATTTCATTCCGTTTTCTAACCAAAATATTAACAATGTAGCAATTTGTATATATAGCCAAGCTGCAATTAAAGCAATTAACAGCTGCCTGGTGTCTTCAAAGATAGTTCATCAATTGTTGCGGATTCCTTTCTTGCCTTCGGGGTCAGTGCTGGCATGTGTAGGGAGACCATTTCCACTACCTATCTGTTAAGCAATTAACATACTGAAAATATGATAACCATTTTAGATTAAATACATATGTATTTTATACCACTCCCAACCCTTGTCTCAAATACCTACCAAATTTGCAAATATCCATCCACTAAACGAATTACACTTTTTTCAGTATGTATCAAGATACCATAAGCAACATCCAAATACAATCCAACTTTCAAAACCATTCGCAACATTTTGTAGCAAGATACAAATTATTTTGAATCCGCTTTTATGAAACACAAACCAAATTCATTCAAGAAAAGAGCTTACGAGCAAAATCAACACCCTCTAGGAAGAAATAGGGAAAGTTATTTTCCCACATCTAAAAGCTGTTCATGAAAATGAAACAGATGAAAAAGGAGCAATGGCCGCCACAAAATTAACGACCACCAAATGAGCGCGAATAATTGAAAGCTGAAAGTTGAGGTTAAATCTGAACCAATAGGAAGACTAGCATATGGTAACGACAAGACGCAGAGTACTCAGAGATAAGGTAGTAGAAAAATGGACCGCTTCAAGGTAATTTAAGAAGAAGTGCCAATTTTCATATCCAAAATGTTGTTCATAAAAACAAGAAAATTTATCAATATGAAGAAATATAAATATAAAGAGTAGAAAATAGATAAAAAGAGAAATAAAATTACGTTCAATAATAAATTCAGTATTGCATTAGCAAAATTTTCATTCATGATAAGGTTAAAGAGTTACACAATTAATGAGTCACATTAAGTCGTCGCTGACAAATGTCAAAAGTTCTCTTAACGAGAAGTAGTTCACACGAGAAATATTTATGGTAATATTTATATGTTAAGGATTAAATAATGAATTAGTCAACAATAATCATTGGATTAGCGTTACAAACGCAATGACATTATACAACGCAACTTTCCTACAAATAACAAGACGACTTTTCATAAACTTTTCAATTGTCAAAACTATTTTTGACAGATTGACGTTAAACGCTTAATCTCAAAACACATACTTACTCCAATACTCACCAATATATAGACGACAGGACCATTACGAACATTTACTCTTTCATTAATATAGTCACTTGAAATTTGAACACATACAAGTCGTGTTTTGTTGGTAATTTTTAGTTAGTCAGCACTGGAAGGAACCAACAAAACGCTATATTCACTTTTGTATCCACTTTCTTATTTTATTTCAAAGTTGGTATTCTTGACTATATGCCAAGCCGAAGTTTCAAATAATTTTATGGATGTGTTTGCAAAGTATGGCTATTTGAATATGCCGAGTTGGTCAACTTGTACCCCACCTTCCACTACAAACAAATAAAAACAGGATAAATAATCATTATTTAGCTTGAATATTACCAAATTAAATCCCAAATTATATAATTTTATTTAAAAATCTGCTTTAACCAATTTTTATTTGTTTTTAAGCGAAAAGTTCAAAATCATCAATCCTTTTTTGGAACTTTCGTAGGTTGAAAGCTTCTTACTTCTTCCGCAACACGCTGCCCTAAAGGAAAACACAATGAACACAACCATTAATAATCTTTGTATATGGAGTCCATGTCTTAAGCTGTCGTAGGTGCCACCAACCTTTAAGCAAAAAATGTATTGACATTATATTTCGCGCCAAATATTTCCAGGCATTCCAAGATTTTATCTTCACTTTTATGTTCACTTTAATTACTGACCAATTTATCGACACTTTTCGTATCCCATACAAAATTTTGCTAAAGTGACTAAACACTTACCAACAAAACACGACTACAATGAAAGTTGACATCAACGATGTTAAATAATAATCTTACACGGATAACTACGAAAACCATACTTACCCATACTGACAGAAAAACAATGAAAAGAAAACAAAATAACGAACGATAAACGTCACTAGACATATACATACTTACCGAACTGAAAATTAATCCAGATTAAAATACTTACCTCAATATACTTACCTCACCTAAAAGTAAACCTGATTAATAATACTTACCCTAAAATACTTACCATAAAAAATACTCAACTTGCCTCGGAAAAGAATATAAAACCCATCATTAGTTTCACTAAAAATAATTTCTGTCATATATTCAAAATCAAAAATTTAATGGTCAAAGCAAGAAACGTACAACTCATATCAATCTTGATCTAAACTTGCTCCTTTCCGGACGCGACCATAACGTAACGCAAGAAAATGAAATAAGTCAAGAGAAAAATACGAAGTTGGTTATATCAAGCTTGGAGTAACCAATCAGAAAAAGACACGTCGACAGTTTTACCCCTACTCGAAAATTCAAATTCGGTACGGGTGAAATGAAACGACAACGCGACGTAAAGCAAAAAAATAGTAACTCGAGTTACTATAACTAAGAAGAAGATAACTTCAGTAGAAAAATTAAAGAGTATTATCGGTCGAAAAGTTACAGAAAACCTGAAATAAACCACACAAAATAAAATCTGAAATAGAAGAAAATAGCAGTACCATTATTAGAAACAAATTGTAAGTAGAAAATGAAAATTTTGAGCAAAACCTAAGAAAAAACAAAATAGTAGTTAGAAAAGAAATGCAAAAGCCTAAAAAAATATTCCATCACTTAGTGATTCATCTATATTGATGGCGAATAAGCAAGACAATCCGTTTAACCCTAAAATCATTTGCGTCAGGGACATAAACGGGGGTGAAGACCAGCACTTCATGTACACGGAAAACGCCTCTGAGTCACCGAAAGCTGTACGCAAGATTTTCACCAACGGCAACAACTTTGTAATTTCAAGGAAAGCCAGTATTATACATCTAAAGCCAGCTGGATTCTCCGATGAGGATCTTCTGGAAGAAAAGCAGTAAAGAACCACTAAAAATAATTCACCAGGTAAGAGTTCTTTTTTATTTTGCACATGTCTCATAGGTAGACTTATGGGAAGATTCCTAAACGAATCTAAAATTTGTTACAAAAAAAAAAAAGAAAAAAATACTTACCAACAAATCCAATAAGAAAACCTAGAGAACATGAAGGTTAATTTTGCAAAAATATAAAAGAAAAAAAAAAGATCCAAAAACCGAATTATTTCTGAAAAGATAACAAAAAATTTTCTATAAATTACTTACATATGAAAATCACATACTAAATTCCATTCTCTCTCTCCTCAGGTAGCAATCTTTGTGTGCAAGAAGCAAACCCAGGCAAACGTGTGCGTATGAATCCACTTGATGAGCGGACTCGACCACGTACACATTTACCCGAGCGCCCTGCGTACCGGTTTTGCCAGCGCACATAATCGCACCAGATGCTACCTGGTTTTTTATTCATACATATATGCGTAATATATAAATATATCAAATTTTGTATAAGCTAAAATGCGCTTATAATTTCGTCATCAAATGGTTAAGAAGGAGTGAAAGTTTTATCCTTAACAACAAAACTCATCACTTCTGATTGCGTTATTGAAGCAGTACACAATTTGGGATATTTTTGTTCAACCACCGTTGGAAAAATCTTTGACTCTCCACCAATTACGGTAAATCAAGAACCGTAGAGAAGTCCACATCACGTCATCTCTAACACCTACAACAAATCTATATAATGAAACAAGAAATGTACTGTAAGTGATTTATTTTATTTATTTTATGATCCATATGCCTTATCCTGTGAAGAAAATACCTACGAAAAAGAGAGTATTATACTTATATATATATTTTGACCTATATTACGAATTTGATGAAAAATTAGATTGTGTAATACTTACCAAGTGCCAATTAATCTGAAAATACCTAGAAAGAAAAAGAAAGTTGAAAATTGTTATACTTACGGGTGAATCTAAATTCTATCTAGAAAAAAAGAGTAAAAATTAAAAATCAATGAAATAAAAAAACATATAGTGAGAATTCAGTAATTAAAATCACTAAACTCAATCACTATTAAACGTTCATAAGCGACTACCTACACTCGAGGTAAATTACGAAGTTTTTTTTTGTTCATGTGGTCAGAACATTTGGTTCATCCAACACTAATTTTTGAATATTGCTGAAAATACCGTCTATAGAAAAGAAAAGAGAATGGAAAAGATTAAGTGACAAACTATTGGTGATTTTTTTTATGATTTTGGGTATTTATTTTTTATTTTTTTTTGGGTATTTATACTGCCAGATACTTATCATTGGTAGACGAGTACCTACGTCTTAAGGTACCTACATACGGTTGTATTTAGTTACCTACGGTTGAACTAAAAATTAATTTCGGTTTCACTCAATCCTGTTTGAATTGTAATTAAATAAAGTTCCTGTAAAGAAAAAGATAATGCTGAAAAGAGAAATAAAAATAAAAATTTAATAATGTTAGCTTAGTGTAAATGAGAAATCGTTTATAACATACTCACTTTAGATACACTTTATCATCTCGAGTCTTAACGACCCTGATAATTTTTCTTTGAATTCGTGAATTCTATCGACAGGATTCTTTGATGGTTTATCACCTGGTTTTCTTTTATAACTTCGGTTGATTCATAGATAATTGTTTTTTTTTACTCACTACGAATTGCATACGTCGGTTGATAAAATTTTTTTTGTCGTATTTATATTTTTTTTATTGATCACTACTACGAACTTACTATAGTTTAACAATTAAAGCTGTGGAATCCATATTCATATGGGAAATTGTAAACGAAGTTACTGAACTTTGTTTTAAAACTTCGAGTACTTCTAAATAACAAAAAAAAAAAAAAAGAAGTACACATATACCTGAAGTAAAAACCCAATACCCTACCAATCATACCTTTGAGGAACCCATTCTGTCTTTGGAAACAACCCTGAACATTTTTTTTTATAAAGTCCATGATTCTTAGGGCGGTATTCTTCGACCGCTCATAAACTGCTCTTATGTTTATGAGCTTCATAACTTATGAATATAACTTGGTATTCACCGACCCTTAATAGTTCTCTTTCGAATATGCGAAAATGGCGGTTCCCATCTCTACTCGGTTCTCTTTTTCAAACAAAAATGTCAAAAAGAAATAACGAATTCGAAAAATTTGGCAGTTGCAATAAAATAATGTCAAAACAAATAAAATATTTTGTTATTTATTTGAATAATATTTTCGCATTTTTATATTTGTGGCCCAAACTGCCCTGTGGATTAAACTGTTGCGGAACTGGAACGGAAGAGTTAGGATTGAATTCATAAGGATTATAGACATTGTTCATTTGATGAATTGGTGAAGCATGTTGATTCGGATTCGGCATAAAGGGAAATGCAGTCTGACCCATTCGATACTGAGCCTTTTGTTGTTCCTGTTGCATTTGCATTTCACGCTCCTGCTCTTGAATTCGTTGCAAAGCCAATTGCCTTTGATACTGCAAATACTCTTGTTTCTTTTTTCGCATTATTTCAAGTTTCTGTGCCATTTGAATTTGACGTTGACGTTCATGTTCTTCGGCAATACGACGAAGTTTTTCAATATGTTCTTGTCGGAGTATACATCAAGAGCAGCACGTGAATCTTTGATTTGTGCTAATTTATCTTGCAGTTGTTCATACCACATTCGTTTGTCGTCCTTTTCTTTAATATATGATAACTGATTCGAATGCAATGATGTCAAAGTCATTGAGTGTTTGAACAGAACTATCATTGGAAATACTACGTCCGCGACTTGAATTCGATTTCATTCGATTAACAAAGATTTCTACTTGAGTTCTCATATTGTTGGCGAATTCATCGATTTGAATCTCATCGGGCAACATCTTGTGACTTATAACAGGAGCTGCTGTCAATTGAGGCATTGGACTCGGTGTCGATGGACTGGCTGGTGACTCATTAACTTTTCATTGTTCCCAATAGCTGCGATTTAAATACTTAGCCAAAACTGGATCTTCGACAATACCTGGAGTTGGTGGTGGTGCTTCAGGACTTGGTGATCGTTGTAACATTCTATAAGTTGTTACTGCAGGCTTTTCTTTACTTCAGCTTCTGATTGACTAAGTGTCAAAGCTAATTGCAATTCCTCTTCTTCTTTTAATTCTTGTTCGCTTTTTCTTGGTGGTGTCACCTGCACCTGCTGTGCTAGAGAACTATTTAGATATTCAGCTGGAAGTTCATTTTCACCTGGACGAGGTTTTCCACTGGTGGGCTTCTGCAAACTTGTGTAACAACCATCACAGAAACGCACATCTTTTTCGATACCATACTTTGGCAAAGGACATTGTTTCGTATCTGTTGCAAAATGTCTTAAGTTGATTTAAGACATATGTTCCATTTAGTATTTAGGCAACAACATTTTTGTACTACTATTGTATCGCTTATTAATATTTATGAATATATTTTTCTATTTTTTAGATGAAATTTAAATGCAATTAAAGCTTATTGCCTCTTGGTTTGCAGAATTCATTTAACATCGGCAAGTTCCAGTACTTCCCTATGGTCATGTGAGACTCAAGTTATCTAAGGTAAGGACAGTAAATGCTAATATTATTTTTTTTAACGAATTTGTATCTCAGGTGCTTGGAGACTCATCAATGATGTTCTGATGTACTTTGATATTCATTTAGACCTCCAGACAACTGCAAGTGATGGTTGTATACCTATGATTAAATCACATAGGTACCTATACGTTATGACAAGTTCTAGCCGTTGAAAAATTACGCTTAGTCAATGTGTACCGGTTTTAAAAAAATAAAATGATTATAACTAAATAGAGTATAACCTTCTTTTTTTTATGGATGTACCTACATATACTTGTGTCTACTGACTCTGATCCTATTACTATAATTATCATATAACTGGTTGATTCCAAGGAGGTTGATGAAGGTAGTGTTTAAAATGTTTAATGGCAAATGTTTTTGGCCCATACACTTGGAACATGTTTTAAAATATAATGAGGTTCCAAGCAATGTTTTAAGTGTATCAATGTGTATGGCAATGTTAAATTTCATTTCATTGTTAAATCAAATCGGTTGGATAGGGGTAGGTATCGACTTGTAACACTGAGGTCAAGTATTTAGAGAATACAGGTATTTAGGCAGTAAATTATTGTCTACAAGGAAAAGAAGAGCGGCTCTTTGAAATTGGTGCAGGTTAAATGATAAATACCTGTATGATAGTACAGTAGATTATATTTATTAGTCCCACATATTGAAAGTGGTTGGTTTCAAGATTTACAAGAATATACATTTTTGAGAATAAATTACCAGAACTTAATTATGTATCTTCTTTTTCAATTTTTTTTTTTTAAAGCCTCCATTTTCAATTTATAATAATCACGCTTGGCTTCATTTTTTTCTGCAGCTGATTTTAGTTTTGCTTTCTTAAGCTCTCCGAACTCAAGCATCATTTGCTCAAATTCCTTGTTATCGCGCTTTTTGCGAGTTGGGCGTGTTGTTGGTCGTGTTGTTGGGATGAAGGATGATGGTGCTGATGTTGTGGGGGAGTCTTGTGGTATAACTTCTGTCGCCACAGTTGTTGTTTGCACAAATTCGTTTCTACGAAATGTTGGGTGTGTTGATGGGATGGATGATGACTGTGGTGATGTTGTAGCGGGTGAATTCTGTGAAAATGGTAATGCCAGAGTCGTTGTTGGTGTTGATGTCTGTGGTTGGGTTGTAGTAGATTCTTCTGTTTCATTAGAAACTCCTGAATATAAATGCTAAAACGAAGATCATTATAAAAAAAATCATAAAGGTATACCAACAGGTTTACATACCTCTTCAAAATAGTCACTGCTACTGTCAAACACATTGCTGAGAGGAGTCGTTTCCTGCACCACTATGCTAAGAAGCGGATGATTGTCGTCCACCTTCTTTTTGAAAGTACCTCCACCTGTTCTATACAATTCAATTTTGTCCGCCGCCAGATCTTTTTTTAAATTAGATTTTGAATTTTGATAAAATGCTTTGATTTGTTTAGCAGATCGTTTAAAGCTGCTAGTAGCATTAAACTCGTTTGCTACTTTTTCCCAGCACTGGTTTTTTTCGGATGTGCTTATGCTATCTGTTTTTTTTGATTCTACCAGATCAGCATATCGGAGAACAATAGCGAATATTCTGTCTTTTTCCCTTGGCGTCAAGTTTGGTGTTCTTCTAGCGTCCATTTCTTAAAAAATAATTTTATTTAGATTTTTGGTAAGTAATAACAAATAATAATAGTAATAACATAAAATTCTTTGCTTACTTATTTTTTTCTCATTTTTATTGCACTTAAAAAGAAATTAGAGCAGTCCGACAAATGTTAAACACAACTTTTATAGTAGAGTGAGTGCGAACACTAGAATCACAAAACAAAACAGAAAACAAAGAAATATCATACGGGCTTAAGCGTTTTATTTAAAAAATTAAAGATAAATAACTACAAAACAAAATAGCTATGGACTCATCTTCTTCTTCTTCTTCGTCTTCATCTTCAGGATCCAGTTCGGATGAAGATTTTTTGTTTGAACTTCTGGAAAGCCTTCCTAGAAGAAATCCAAGAAATACATTTTCAAAATTCAATTGGTATGAAGGCATTTCAGATGCAGAATTTGAAAAAAGATTTCGGCTTCCAAAAATCATGTTGGATCAACTACTCGCGAGGATTCAGCATAGACTTGTTTATTTAAATAATAAAAACGACCCGGTTCCTCCTCGTGAGCAGCTCCTTATAGCTTTAAGGTTTTATGCTACCGGTTGTTTCCAAATCGTTGGAGCGGACCTGTTTGGAATATCACAGCCTACGGTCTCAAGGATAATTGTTCGGGTATCAAGAGCAATTGCTGAATTGGCCGCAGAAGAGATAAAGTTTCCTTCGACTGAAAACCAAGATGGAATAAAACAGGGTTTTTATAATATGCAAGGACTACCAAACATAATAGGGGCTATAGACGGTAAATATTTATAGTTATATTTTTCATACATTTTTCATTCTAAACCCACTTTTTGACTCTGCAGGTACTCATATACCAATAGAGTCTACCGGCGGGCCATTAGCGGAGCAGTTTCGGTGTCGAAAAGGCTATTTTTCTATAAATACGCAAATTGTGGTCGACTCAAACATGAGAATTATGGATATCGTTGCACGGTAATACTTCACAAATGTAATAAAAACAATTGCTAAACATTTGTATTCATTTTGTAGTTGGCCTGGATCAACGCATGACCAAATGATTTTCAATTTTTCCAGGCTAAAAGCTCGGTTAGAATGCGGGGAGTTTCTCAATGGAATTTTAATTGGTGATGCAGGTTATGCCTGCAAAAACTATTTAATTACTCCTCTGTCATCTCCAACAACACCACCGGAAAGAAGATATAATAATGCTTTTGTCCGGACAAGGCGGATTGTGGAACAAGCCATTGGTGTGTGGAAAAGAAGGTTTCCGGTTATTGGAACAAGTAAGTACATAGACTGAAAATAAATAAATATGCACACAATAATAAATGATTTTATTTTTTTAGAACTAGGAACACATGTTGAAACAAGTGTTGTAGTAATTGTGGCAACTGCTGTTTTACACAATTTATTAAAGGACAGAACTGTTCCACCATCAGATGTTGATGTTTTACTGGAAGATGATGAGGTTGAAACAATTTTAGGGGAAGATTCCGACTTTTCAGCAAGGCAGTTTATAGTAAACAATTTTTTTTCTTAAAATAATTTGGATTGTTTGGATTAAATATGATTTTATTGATAATTTTGTTTCAAGTCGAAATGTTCTAAACTAAAAATAAATGAATTTTTATTAATTTTTTACTTGTTGAGAGACAGGTTGGGTATGGGGTATTCTTCGAGGGTCACGATGGTGCTACCGAGCAAAATAGTTTAGGTGCGACAACTTCTAGAACTTAATGAAGTAGCATTCACTCAAGCTACACAATTTAATGCCAACAAAATATGTTGATTCCTAGATGGCTCGCTCACAAAACAATGCAAAGGCTATGAAATATATATATATATATATTATATATCCACAGAAATACTGCAGCTTTATATACAGATAAAGGCAACATAGTCTGAATTGTCATGATATGATTTTTCTACCTTGTTCTTATTCCCATTTTGCCAACAAGCTGCTCAATAATATAATACTGTTTTCTTGTGTCGACGACAGTTTTTTTTTTTTAAGAACCAATTCAATTTTGTTCTGTGTTAAATGGGACAGCGCCAGCGTTTTAAAACTAAATTCACTCTTCATTCTTCAGTTTGAAAAATGTTTAGAATTATTCTCCATTTCCTTTGTTGCTTACGATCTTAAAGTATTTAGCAAGCATTATTTTGGTGTATTTCCCAGTAATCACTTAGTTAAGACAATTTCCACAAAAGCAAGTTCGAGCAACCCGATAGTGTCCTTTATTTAATTTAACAAACACAATTCTGTATCGGAACCATTTGTAATATGTTGACATTTCATTTATTTTTATTATATTAAGCTATATAATTGAAAATCACTTATAAAAAAAATTATGTAGGTAATTTGACAATGGTGGATATTTTTGTATCTTAACATAATTTATACAATAAAGTTTATTTCGCTTATGCAATATTATAACAATATAACTTTTTACTTATACTTAATGATTTGAACAACAAAACAAAACAAAAATATTTAATTAACGTAAGTCTATTTTAAACTGAAGTGCATATACACACAAATATATTTGGATTTATGATAAATAAGCAAACAATAGAATTTTATTTTGATTTACATAAAGGCACATTTTTTTTTATTTTTAAGTATGTTCTCCTATCGGTGAATTTTAATATAACATACCTGCTTTGCTATCTTCAATAAATTTTCAAAGGTGCCTTTGCGCATTTGGTTAACCATGCCATAAAATACCTTTGCCTCAGAGTCTGTAAGCAGCTCATACGGAGAACCAAACTCTACTGCTCGTCCAGCATCCATAACAAGGACCTTGTCTGAGTCCATATGACCGTATGCAAGCGATGAGCAATTGTAAGCACAGTACATTTTTTGAATTTTCGTCTTATTGTGGTCTGAATGAGACCGTCAGTCTGTGGGTCAACATTGGCAGTAGCTTCATCCATTACTAGAATTCTATTTTCACGTAGAATTGCTCTTGCCAAACAAACCAGCTGTCTTTGACCAACACTGAAATTACTGCCACCTTCAGAGATTTCGCTCTGGAGTCCAAAAGGAAGATCTGACACAACACCTTTCAGCTTGACCTACAGAAAACAATAACAATGGGTTTCAGTAAAATAAATCTAAAAACAAACATTTACTGGGAATTTACCTCATCCAGAGATTCCCACAGCTTATCGTCAGAGTACTCATCAAATGGATCCAAATTGTATCGCATAGTTCCCGAGAATAACACTGGCTCTTGAGAATCATGCAGACCAAGCTCGTTGGTATCTCTTTCATCAATTATCACGGACCCATCGTTAAAAGACAAGCGGAACAAAGCATACCCCATTGCACCACTCCCGTCATACCAATGGCTTATGTAATGGCCAGACCAACATTACCACCATTTTCTGGAGGAAAGAGGAAGAAACTCAATGTTATCATAGCAATATATGCCACACAAAAACAATCCAGCCAAAATCCGAAAATTCCATCAATAATCACATTTGGTGGAGTTGTGACAATAAAAGTGTCATTTTGAGAAGATTTTGAATTTTCTGGGTCATTGGGAGTATTTGGAGTACCACGTTTGTTAACCCAGTATGACAAGAAGTAGTCTCCACCAGAAGAGAGTGACTGAGCTACTAAGAAAGATAACAAAATCACGAAGAACAAAAAGAAGCCACCACTAGCTCGAAAATATTGCTTGTATAAGTCAAGCCCGATACGACCTTGTCCGCCGACTTCCTGCACTTGCATTGGTGCTTCCTCAACATAAGAATCTGCAGCCGATTTGAGAGATGATTCACTGTTTTGTCGTTTGTATAGTCTGCTGCCAGATCTTGACAATGATCCCTCTTCGTTCTCGTTACTTTCAGGATCAGGACAACAATTTTGCAAAATCAAGACCACTTTCTCTTAGGAATTCATATGAGCCAACAGCACTGACCTTACCTTTGTCCATGATAACAATTTGATCAGCATGCTGGAGGAATTGCAGCTGATGCGTAACTAGGACAACGATGTTCTCACGCAAGTATCCACGAATGCATTGGTCGAATAAATGACGTCCAACGTGAGTATCAAAACTATTGCCTTTGGGGAACAAAAATACAATTTAAAATTAGAAAAAACAGAATTTTCAATTTGATTAACATACCAACTATTAATTGACATAACACTCCCAAGAGTGTGTTGACAAATGTCAAGATAATTTTAACGTTTTTGACTGCGCTCTCTAGAGTTCGAAAGTTTTTCGAAGATCTCGCTCATAACATATGAGTGGTCGGCACCTCTCATAAGTCTATGAGCGTTCATAAAATCGACACTAATAACGGTTGGTGAATAGATTTATGAAGCTCTTAAGTTATGAGTGATCGATGAATACCGCCCTTATTACTAAGGACAGGGTGCACCTTTTCTTTAAGTATTGTAAAAACTTTTAAAATATAGTTTTATAAAATTTACTATATTATAATTTTTTTTTGAATTGCTTTAAATAAACCTTATTTCACAGGTCATCGTAATATATATAACTAATTTTTGGTTTCGCGATCGAGTTGATCCCTTACTTTTGGTCAACTTCGAATTTTAATCTTGGTTGTCTTCTGGGAAAATTGTGGGAGTGTATTTTACACTTTATATTCTGGTATTCTTTTGTTTTGATGAAAGGGAAATTTTCTGGGAAATTTTTAAAAAGGCTATTTCTTTTATTGAAATACAATCAACAAATTTTTGGTAGCTGATCACTTGTCGTGTCGCTTTGTTTTGTTTATGTCCGCGAACCAGAACGAGTATTTATCACTTCGTGACGCCTAGATCGTACTACATTATCCAATATTTGGGTAACTCGTCATTCTACGTAGTGATAAATCAACTGTTCAATTGTCCGATTAAAATATAGAAACGCGAATCGTTTAAAATAACTTTTAGATTACTTGTCGAAGTAATCTAACGTCGCGAAAGAGGGGTGAGTCGTAATCACTACCTACCAATTCAGTTCATCCACTTGAAGTGAATATACGGTAGCTTGGTGAAGTTGAAGTAAATTAACTTCAGAGTCACTTATAGTTCGCTTTGTCTTTCGAAATCTCGTAGACGTTATTTTCCGATTGAATTAAAGTAACTTCGAATTTAATTTTGATCTTAAGCCTAGTAATTGAAATTCGAGAAGTTTGAAATCAGTACCTAGGTAATAGTTCAGATAGCTGTTAGTTTTTTTTTTATAAGTTAATCGGCCTTATCGCCAATATCATGGGAAATTTTTTACCCCGGAACAAATTGTTTACCCGGGAACAACATTTTCCCATCGTCAATCTCCCACGAACTTGTTTTTCCCAAGAAACAAATTCTGCCAACATACAAATGAAAGCAACCATTTTCGAAGTTTTTCGAATATTTTACCAAAGATAATCAATAAAGGGGACGAAATCCTTTTCCATATATAATTGTGCAGAAATAACAATGTTTGACAGTTTAGCTTATAAAGACACGAAATGAAGTCCAATGTAAAAGCATTTTCTTGTCGTTACTTATACTACTTGGTAACAACTGTAAATTGTTTTGGTTTGTTGTTTGTAAACAAAGTTAAATAGTGATAGATATTTCAAAATGATAAATAGTATTGGTTTTGTAATAGCAGTGCAAGACTCAGACGAAATCGAAAGACAGACTCAAATATCAATAAGAAGAAACTTGAGAGATAAATCAAATCCTCTAGAACTGCAAGCAACGATGTGAGTATACCTATATATATACACCAAATTCAAATTCCATTTTTTTTATCAAATATTTGATTTTAATCCATATAGATTTCATCAGTATTACAGTAGTACGATGTTCAGGTATTTGCTTGATGTTTTGAAAGATTCGTTGCCGGAACAAAAAAAATCTTTCGCTATACCTACGATTGTAAAACTTAGTGCCTGCTTGCGTTTTTTCGCTGAAGGAGCATAGCAAAAAGGTGTAGCAAAAGATTATGAAGTTGGACTAGCACAGTCTTCATTCTCCGAAGTCCTTTCCGAAGTGCTGGGAATTTTTGAGTCCAAACTTTGTCCAATATGGATAAAATGTCAAATGACTGCTGAACAAAAAAGGAGGACAAAGTTAAAATTTAATGAAAAAAACAACATACCGGGTGTAATTGGATGCATAGATGGAACTCACATTCGAATAATTGCTCCCCGGGAAAATAAGTACTTGCACTACAATAGGAAAGGATACTTTAGCTTAAATGTCCTACTCGTAAGTAACTCAGTTGATTGCTTGGGATATTTCAAATCATCCCTTCCAGGTTTGTGATGATCAAATGATTATTAAATATGTGGACGCCACCCACCCTGGTGCATCTCATGATTCTCTTGTGTGGAGCGTGAGTGATATACGAACATGGATGGAACAACAATACTTGAACGGTGGTAGGAATACATGGTTATTGGGTAAGTTTATCTACAATTTCATTGTAATTGTGTTCAACTTATATTTTTAGGAGATGCTGGTTACCCATTAGAACCATGGTTCTTGACTCCTCACAGAACACCAGAAACTGGAACACCTGAAAGCAAGTTTAATGATGCTCACTCAAAAACCCGCAACATTATAGAAAGAACAAATGGTGTTCTTAAGAGCAGGTGGAGATGTTTGCTAGGTGCAAAAGAACTTCATTATACCCCAAAAAAGCAATACAAATCATAAATGTTTGCTGTGCGATGCATAACGCATGTATTCATTTTAAATCCGACACAGACATTGAAATTGTACCCGTTGTAGAAGAAGACAGTGAAAACCATTTTGAAACTTCTTTAAGTAGTACAGAGTACATGACTGAGGCCTAACGCATTCGAAGAAATATAGGAAACTCTCTTTAAGATTTATGACTTTAATTATAAGAAAAAAAAAGTAGGTACAAGTAAAACAAAAAAAATAAAAATTCATTTAAAACAAAATAAAGCACTTCAATATTATATACATAAGTTTGACTTAAAATAGGCACTAATATTTTGCAAGCTTAGCTTTTTCTCTCTCCAGAAATTGCTTCTTTAGTTCAATTTTTTGTTCAATTTCATAAATCATAAATGACGAATGGTTTCTTTTAAAAGAAGTTTTTGCTGATCATGAATTCGGTCAATTGATCTGTAAATTTTTTTGACACCAGCCTGGATCTCGACTTGGTGGCTCTTCATTATTTGCACCGCTTCACCAATCTGCTCGCAAAATTTTTCTTGCAGATGAGTTTTTTTCTCTAGAAACTCCATAGAATTTTTCATACTTGTCCGACCTCTTGTAGCTACTGTTGGAGTTTTGTCTTTTTGACGATTGTCAACGCATGGTGTGTCATTTAAAGTGTTGCATGTGGTGGCCTCTACATCAACCAAGGACTCTAAAGCAGTTTCCAGTTCTGCTTCTGAAATTCCTTCTTGTATCGGCAAAGCAGGAGTGTTTTCTTTATCTTCTTGGGAATCTTGGGATTGCAGCTTTCGTTTTTTGGAACTGGATGGCAATCCAAACGTGAAAGTACCACAGTGGCCTTCCACAGATTCACTCATTCCACAAATACAAATAATTTTGTCTTCTAGGTCGGAAAACTTGTATTCCTTACTAGGGCCTCCACCAGTAGATTTTTTTGACTTCATGTTTTCTGCCACTTTTTTCTTTACATATTTTTTTTTATCACTCCACACCTGAAACACATTAAATTAAAGATGTTTTAGGCAGTATGGAACAAAAATTTTACAAATTTTACCCTTTTCCACTCAAATACAGATTTTACTGGTGGGCCGTTGCTGTTCAGCTCATCTCCAATCGATTTCCAGATTTCTTGAACTTCTACTTTGCTTTTTTTGGAATACCCAGTGGCAATATCGGGATAAATTTCCATAAAGTTTACCAAGACTTCAATTCGTTTTTTATTTGTTTTAAAAATTATTTGCGTTTATAAATATTTTAACTTCTTTACGTACAAAAAATAAATGCTTACATTTTCCGCCAATTTCCCGACAATATACCTGGGGAACAAATCAAGATAAACTGACGATGCATTTCCATAGAAAATATTATTGGCGATAGCAATATTTCCAGGGGAATTTTTTCGAACATTATTCACGATACCGAATTTCCCGAAATGGGAAAAAACTCAGGGGAAATTTTTTTCGCGATACCAAATTTCCACAAATGGGAAAAAACTCATGGGAAATATTTTTCGCGATAGGGCTGAATAAGATTAAATTAATTTTATGAATATTAGTAAGATTTAATAAGGTTATTAAAAAGAAAGATTAATAAAACAATAACTTAAGGTTTTTTTTGAGACATGTTAGTATTAAGTTTATTTGAATAAATTTTGTAGTTAAGGCAAAAGATAATTTGAGTCTTTTAATAATTCAGTTTTTGATTTGAAGAAGCAGTATTTTCTATGGGAAGATCTTCCTTTCTTTCATTTAGGTTTAGGCTCGGACATTAATTAGCAAGATGCAACGCTAAGTTAATATGTAGAAGGGTCGCGGCTGGAGCTGTCGTTTTCCAAATGTGATCCATCATCATCTTCAATTACTAAGCGGAAGGATTAGACCTTCCGTTTTCAAAGAGGGAGTTCCAGTATCAAAATTAAATGCAACCTAGAACCATATGGGTCATAACTGTAGATTTCATTTCGGTGGTTTCTATGATTATCCTAGGTAGGGAAGATACGCATAGAGGGGATTCAACAACACCTGAATTTCCCCCAAATTGATCGCAGAACCTTACGTGATGGCGAGGAGGAGTTAGATAGATTGAGTAAAGTCAATCTATAGTAGTGTCAACATCGAAGCTGCTGTCGTATGATTTGTTTTTGGTCTCTTTTTCAAGTTTTTCTCTCTGTTCAATGTCCTAAGCAATTTTTTTAATCTAATAAGTTACTTCCACCTATACTTCAGGTGTGAAATAATGTGACACCGGTCGTATTCGAATTGCAAGATCCTAACCCACAACTCGGCGAGCTAAGCAATGGCAACGAGCAGACCTGGTGCAATGGTAGAATGACGACCACCCTGACTTCCGGGGCATGGACGTGCCTAAGTCTAGCAGAGATAAGGGTACTATATGTCTTTAGGGAATCAGGTGTAGGATCCTTCAGAGGGAGTTGACTTAACTTGAATATTCCTTGTATGAGATATTTGGATTTCTTTTCTGAAATCCAGAGGGGATGCGAACCCTCCTCAAAATTTTTCCAGTTTCATCAAAGAAATAAGTCAGGTCGTCAACATCCTTAATAGAACATTTTCTTTTAATTGTCTTTTCGTCTCAGATCTCCGATGATTAATTAAGCTGTTCAAAGTAGTTTGATGAATGGTTTAAACATTTCTGTTTAAAGGTTTTCTGGTGTCTTGAGAAATCGCATATACTACATCTACATATGCCGGTGATTTCATCGAGGAAAGAAAGGATTTAGGAATCTCAGGTCTATTCAACAATATGTGGATGATATTGAGACTTGAAATTCTGAACTTCTTTTTCATCTGTCGATTAATATTACCAAATTTTTGTATGATCCTACCCTCTAACTTTCGGTTAGTACCCCATTAGCTTTTTCAATACTGGTGATACCTACTTTCTGATTTCTATGGTTGTAGATAATGAGAGTGTTGGCGTTGTTGGGTGTCTATTGAAGTTAAACCAGGAAGTTGATTTAGTGGAAACAAGTTGAAGGTTAGCGGATATATTTTTTCCATTACAAATTGTTGTACACCATCTATTATCCTACATAATATAGAAGTTTTATTTCATTAATTTTTATTGAATATGAAAAAGGTTCTGCTCTTTTCAGAAATTAAAGAATTTTGACTTTTTTCCTCTTCTTCAATAATAAAAATTATTAAAGTGAAAAAAAATTCTTAATCAAAGTTTTCTTTCGTTTGATTTTTATAATTGGAATTTACTATCTTTTCACCAAAAACTTGTGCAGAAATGTAATGGAAGAAAAATATATGTTTCCGTTACAAATGGCGCCCAACGTGGGGCAGCGAAATATTGCATGAGCGGAAACTTTGCAAGACGAAATTCCATATTAAGACTTCTCGTGTATGATTTTTGGAGTCTCGGTCCCTGTTGGCGCAGTGTTTGTCAAGTGGATAATTTTGTCCGTTACAAATGGCGCTCAAACATGTGGGGCTCGAAGGAGTTTAGATGTTGTGTTAGTTAGAGGAATTTAAAAAAGATTCAGTTAAGATTTAGTACATGTTCAAGATTTTCTAATCGAGAATGTGTGAAGTTTTGGTTTTCTTTAGTTGAGAATTTTTTATTGAGATTTTACATCGGGAGGTGAGAGACTTATGTGTCGGCCGATAAGTGGTGATCTTTCCTATTCATGTCCGTTTGCGACAACCAGATCATACATCCTCTCACTCTCGCAAAAATTAATTCGATCCATTATTGTGGATAACTCTCAGTCTGATGTCCGGATTGGCTAGTTGAAGCCAGTCGCTGTAGCTTTAGAGGGCAGTTGTTCAATTTTTTTTAGTTCGAAGTCTTTAGAAGATAAAGTGTTAGATTCTTCGACCGGGTGAGTGGTTGAAGTTGTTCCTACTCAGGTCTGTAGCGAAGAACAATTATGTTTTATTCGAAGTAAAAGACACACCAACTCAAGAAGTAGAACCATACCAATTTTTAAAATATCAACTTTTACTGAAGAATCTTTATTTTTTTTGTTGTATTGAGTAGTATCTTGAAGTGGTTTGAAAGGAGATCTTAACCTACTGTCCACTAGGCAACGATGTCTTCTTACCTAGGTTTGTAGTTGTAGCATAAATCAATTTTCGAAATATGGATAGGTAGTTTTTAGATGCAGTGAATAAGTCATGCGATCTAAAATGAATTTGGTTGAAAAATCAAAAGTTTTTTTTTGAAGATGATGATGGAGTTACGGTAGACGATGGTTTTCTAGTCGCGACTCCGAGCCTGGAATGAGTAGAGAAAAGTAAGAAAGAAAGAAATTAGTTTTTGATAGATTTTTTTTGAATATTGAAGAATTTAGAAATTTAGTTTTGCCTGGTGGCCATAAATTTAGTTTTTCTAAAAATTTAGAAGTAAAAATTTTTAGAATTTGCCTGGTGGCGTTTTAGAATTAGCAATTTCTGCAAATCTTCGTTTAGGTTTGGAAATTGGAGTGCCTGGTGGCAATAGGAGTTAGCAGTTCTTGCAAATCTTCATTTAGATTTGGGAACTGAAGTGCCTGGTGGCGTTTGGAGTGCCTGGTGGCGATAAAGCAACACGTTCTTTTGGTTGCAGTTTTTAGATTTTGCCAAGTAGTTTTGGAAAATTCTAGTTTGTTGGTCAGAAGTTGGAGAGGATCACTTCTGAAGTTTGTAGTTTTGATCAGAAGTTGGAGAGGATCACTTCTGAAGTTAGTAGTTTAGTTTTTTTTTGCAGTATAACTTATTTAGTCAAAAAAATCTGGAAAGTCAGGAGGGGAAGAGAATTGCTCCTGAAGTTTCCAGCCTTTTTTGAAGTTTTTGGAGTTTTTTATTTTTACATTTTTTTATATTTTCAGGGAGCGGCGGTCTGTGTGTGACGGTGGTTGATTGCACACTGTGCTGATTAACGACATTCTTAATGTCCTGTGTGTGAGCGGATGCGTTGGTGTTAGTGACAAAGGCGATAATGGTTTTAGCTGGTTTGCTTATGCCATCGACGCGACGTTTGCACCATCTTGATTGTCCCTTTTAGATCCTAAGGACTTCCTACCGATCACCGCTTGTCCGTTCATAAAAATCGGGACGTTTGCTCGACTCATTAAGTCCATCCCAATAATGGCATCCTCCTCGAGAGCGGGCAGGTAGGTTACTTCTCCAGCTATCTCTGTACAAACCACAGAGAACGTAGCAGGGAAATGTTCTGTGGTCATGATGGGTTCACCATTAGCTAAGTGAATTGAATAGGACGGCTCTGCTCATGCATAGGACATTGTATATAAATTTCTATAGTACAACCATGGAGCAGCGCCATCTAAACAAAGTTGTTAACTTTACATTTGGAGGTTCTTACATTTACTAAGTGTCTATTCTGTTACCCTAACAATATTCGTCTACGAAACAAATTAATAATATATAATGTATTTTATTGGCTCTAAAATCCATATTTCCTTGACAAGAGTCGTAAACAAAACAAAAATAATATATGTTTACGACTGTTGTTAGGGTTACAGAATAGACAACTATTAAATGCACGAACCTAAAAATGTGTTTATAACACGTTTCTCAAGATGGCCAGGCGGTGATTATTCAGCATGAAAATACTATAGAAATGTATATACAATGCATAGGAAGTCCTTAATCAAGAAGCTTTTGCCGAAGAGCGTGACCCACAAATGATTTTTTGCTGCCAGTGTCTACCAAAGCGTGGTATGTTTCCGTGCCTATATGAATGGGCATGAAATACCGAGGATCGTGGTCAGGCCGTACGGTTGCAACGGCTAATATAATCCTTTGCCTTCTCCCGGGGTCCTTGTCGTTTCTTTAATAATAGAGAGTAAAGGCCTCTCTAAAGCCTTCCCATCAGACGAAGCTTTCACTTTTAATCCGCAGCCACTCCAAAGCACTGCCACGAAAGAGCTCAGGTAAGGTGCGTAACATATCATTAAGCGGTATTTGTAGCAGTTATCTCAGACAATCTTTCCAGAAGTTCTAGCGGGTTTCCCGAGGAATCGAATCTTAACCCCCATTTTCGGACTGTGTTCATCGCCTCTGCTCCATAACTCAGGGTGAGCCGGTGTGACGGCGGGCGGGTGCTCATGCCTGGGTTGGTTGAGAGAGTGTGATGTACTGTGAACAGGGTGGTTAATTTGGGAATTCGCTGGGCGGGGATTTCCGCTAAGTTTCTTCAAACTAGGAACCTGTAAAGTTGTCTGCGTATAACTGGTTGAGGTAAGGTCTTTAGAAGGGATCGGCACAGGCATGGTAGGCACGATGACGGCAGGTTGCGTCTCAAGGGGCAAGGTGTCGTCTAGACGTTTTTCGACCAAACTCTCCCACTTGTTACACAGGTCGTGCGTTGATCCATTGTCCCTCAGCTTTTTGATGTGTTGGCTGAGTCGGTTACGAAGATCCTTTATGTTGTCTTCACTATCTAAACCTTTAGAGCGGAGTGCTTCTTGCAATTCTGTTTTTTTCATAGAGTATATAAAATTTAGATTCCTGAAGATATTATTAGTATCGGCAGCAGCTTGATCTTCAGAATCTGACATGTTGCGGCTGGTTGATGAGGTGACGTTTGATGAAGAACTGATATTAGGAATTTGCTGTCAAAAGTCGGTGGTACCTTTAGGAAATTCTAAAACGGTCGGCGGTGGGAGTTCGGTTGAACCCTCTAAAGGTCCCTGCTCGGGCGCCAAAATGTGACCGCTTCCGATCGTAGAGTTAAGTCGAGCATTCTCAGCCAACTCGCAATAGTCTTAAGTGATAACCGCCGACCGTATTGGGTGCGTAGTGCAATATACTATAGGAAATTTTTGAGGCAAGAAATTGCCGTAGTATTTATTTGTGTTCCTTGGGGGACAGATCTATTAGGTATTTGTGTTCCTTTGGGGACAGATCTTTTTATTTATAATTGTGCCTTTCAAGGGCTGATATGGATTATTTTGTGTTCCTTTGGGGACTGATTTTTGATTTATATCCGTTGTGCTCTTGCGAGGGCTGATATGTAGGTATTTAGTTTGTTTGTGTTCCTTAGGGCACAGATTCTTCTGTTTATAATTAATTGTGCTCTTTCAAGGGCAGAGGGTTAGGTTATTTTTGTTCTTTTAGCTTTGGGACAGATTTTTTTTATATATTTATCTGAGCTCTCTTTAAGGGGCAGATATTATATTCAACTGTGCTCCTACGTTGCAGTTTTATTTGGAGATTTGTGCCTCTTCCGCTCTTCCGAGGCAGATACTTTATTCTGCGCGATATATATTGACGAAATTAAAAATAAAATTGAGTTTTATTTAATTGGAGACGTAGTTGTTGAGCCCAAAATAACATCAAAGTTTTTCGTTTGCTTTCTTTGAGCAACCATGGACGACCGCTGAACTACCTTAGCTGGAAAATAAAAAAGTAACATCACATTTTGGCTTCCGACCGTAGAGTTAAGTTGAGCATTCTCAGCCAACTCATAATAGTCTTAAGTGATAACCGCCGACCGTATTGGGTGCGTAGTTCACTATACTATAGGCAATTTTTGAGGCAAAATTGCCATAGTATTTATTTGTGTTCCTTTTTTTATTTATAATTGTGCTGTTTTATGGGGCTAATAGGGATTATTTTGTGTTCCTTTGGGGACTGATTTTTGATTTATATCCGTTGTGCTCTTGCGAGGGCTGCTATAAAGGTATTTAGTTTGTTTGTGTTCCTTAGGGGACAGATTCTTTTGTTTATAAATAATTGGGCTCTTTCAAGGGCAGAGGGTTAGGTTATTTGTGTTCCTTTAGCTTTGGGACAGATTTTTTTTTATATTATCTGTGCTCTTTAAGGGGCAGATATTATATTCAATTGTGCTCCTACGGGGCAGGTTTGTTTGGAGATTTGTGCCTCTTCCACTCTTCTGAGGCATATAATTTATTCCGCGTTGACAAAATTCAAATTAAAATTGAGTTTTATTTAATTGGAGATGTAGTGATCACACTACATGCTATATCTCCAATACGATACTCTTTCCCACGACATCCTCTAACCTCTTACCACTCACATCATCTGCTTATCATTTCCGAAGAGAAGTCCTATGCACTCTTTTTGTATACAAAAATGTATACATTTCTCAAGCATATTCTATGCAATCGTTTTGTATACAAAAATTTATACATTTCTCAAGCATATTCTATGCACTGGTTTTGTATACAAAAATTTATACATTTCTCAAGCATATTACGTCCCCGCGCCTTCGCTCTATATGCAGTGGTAATATAAATATAAATTATGATTCACTCATCGACGGCGGATACATATAATTGAAATCCACTGTCAAGGGCAGGCACACAGAAATGATATGATTGCGTCAGTGCAAAAGTACAATGTTCTGTATCTAGAACACTTGACCAATATCATGATCGATGGAAGGCGACGACGGTGCGTTGTGCTATATTGAGGGCGATGCAAGAAAGGCTATTTTACGAAGTGGTAAAATGATGATAAGAGTTTTAAGGGAATAATGTTGAACTGCACTATTCCCATAAGAGGTTGGATACGCGTGGTGGGGTTGAAGTTAAGTGGATTGTAAGAATCATATAAAAGAAAGAATAGGTATTGATAGAGTCAGAGTTATTTCATCATCAAACAAGTTAAGTCGTAGCCCTGCATAGCGACAGCAGGCTTTCCTTGGTTTGTGAAACCATAATAAGAATAAAAATTAATATATAGAGATAAAATTAAATAATAAGAATAAATAAATATTTATAAAAACAAGAACTCTCTATCTTTTTAACTCTCCGGATATTCGCTCTTCTCTCGAACTGAGAAAGCACGGCGAATACTCGTTATAACATTGGTGGCAGCGGTGGGATCCTATAAGTGATCTCCTACCAGAATTAATTTGCCAATACAGAAGACCTTTCTTCTGATGCGTATACTGGGGCTATACACCCACAACCACAGGAGCAACAAAAACAGCAAGCAGCAAAGCAGCAACAGCATCAACAGCAGAAACATAAGACGAGTGAGAAAATTTTTAATAACTAAGTTATTTAGTGTTATAATAATTTTTTTTTATACATATATACGCATATTCTCTCGCGTCCCTTGTTCTTTTGTATTATTTCGTATACTTTTTCGGTTATATTAGTTGAGTTGCTCGGTTAACGATTTAGCGGTTACAAATCACTAGAGAGGCAAATAAGCGTGCCAAAGCTATTGCCGATCTATTTAAGGTTTTGCCTTTCCCACCTCTTAACGAGGATGAACAAATTGTAATCCTAAAGAAAACAAAAACACCAGTCATGGAGGTCAGAATTTCAGATATTTTTAGTATCATTTCTGTCTTTGACGGAAACCCACAAGAACTGGCGAAGTTCATATCATGTGGCGATATTCTGTTTAGCTCTGTTAAAGAGGCTGAACAACCAACGTTTTTACGAATTGTAAAAACTAGGTTACAGGGACCCGCCTTTGAACTGAACCAATTTAATACGCTGTCAACTCGGTCACAGAGTTTGGCGAGCGAGTTTGTTTAGCTCTTAACGATCTAAATTCCGCTCATTTCGCCACAACAGAAGATGATACGGTCAGGGCGTTCCTAGTAGAAGAAAATAAGAAGTTGGCGCTTCAGGTCTTTGAAGATGGTTTGAAGAACGACCAACTTAGACTCATAGCCAAGATTCATGTGGGAAGTGATCTTAAAGCAGCAATTGCCCATGCTGAAGGTCATGCCGCACGCATAGACCATCATCCTCAACCTACGAATCACGGGAAATTTTCTCCTCAGCAAAATAGATTGTATTGCCAAACTTGCGGTAAGCCAGGTCACTCAAGGGAGACCTGTTACCGAAACATGCCATTCCCTAACTTCCCTCATAGGCCACCCATAAAGAAGGAAGTACAATTCCTCACCTGCAACTATTGTGGAAAACAAAACCACACTGAAAGCCATTGCAGGTTACGGTTACTCAGAAATGAGCCACAGCAAGGTTTTTCTCTAAACGCATCAAGGGTGCGAAATCCGTTTAGAGACACAGGTCGCTCCGCCACAACCAGTCATAGCAGAAACACAGGGCAGCCCGAACTCACTCAGAGACAAAATAATAACCACAATGTCCGATACTCCAATTTCCAGGAACAAGAATCGGGAAACGATGTTATTCGGGGGGAGACTTACGGCAACCCCTCCCGAATATTGACCAGCGCCGAGGTGCATCAGACCGAACACTAAATTTGAAATTTTTTGTATCGTTTTGTCCTGAATTCAGTCAGCCAATAATACGCGTCAAATTTAGCCCTTCGGATAAAAAATACACCACTTTTTTTATTGATACGGGAGCCGATATAAGTCTATTAAAAAATACCCAACCAGGAAGTCTGGATAAAGGGGATGGTCCATACACCATAACTACCATAGCCGGGGACTCGCTAATGACGCTATGATTGTAAGACATCCTTTCCATTTACTTACCGATCAGATAAATCTCCCATATGACGGTATAGTAGGAAACGATTTTTTGAGTAAGTTTAAATGCACAATGAATTACAAAGAAAAAACAATAGAAATTCCAAGGTATATAAATGAGGCAGATATAGAACCATTGCCTACAGAAAATAGGAATAAGCATAGAGAAGATACATGTAGTTCTAAAAACAGGGCAAAAAGCTTTAGCCGTGATGAATCGACATGCGAACTTCGTTCGACTAGTGCATATCCTTCTGATAATCTTGCTCTTCATTTAAATAAAAACACACATAAATTTCAGAAGAAAGACTTAGTAAACAGTGAGAAAAACTTGGTAGAAAGTAAACCTAAGCAAAACAATACTAAAAATATAAAAGAATTAAAAAAAAAAGTTTGTAAGAACACAAATGAGGGAAAGATTAAAGCAAACAGCATCGAAATGAAGGAACAGAACAGATTTACTCAACAAAATGATTCAATCATAAACATTTCTTCTATACCTTCTTTAAATATTAAATCTGGGGATATTATTCTTCCTAAGCCAGAACATATTATAATAGAACCGGTAAAGAAAACAAATATGGAGTCTAAACGAAGTTTTGTTGAAATCCCTGCAAGTAGTACTTTATTCGCTGAAGTTGCTTGCACATGTGCGAATGACGTTGTCATTCGGAAGAAACAGGTTTCTCCTGGGGTCTTCTTGGCCTCTTCCATAGCTCAGCCAAGCAATAATAATGCAATAGTCTTGCTCCTCAACATTAACGAAGACCCTGTACAGATTGATGTACAAAATATAAATTTTGAATGGGATAATTTAACCGAATTTGATTTTCTTTCTACTGATCCAGAAAACGATCCAGTTTACAAAAGGTTAGACAAATTGGAGCAACTTGTAGAAATGAAACATTGTTATGAAGAAGAGAGGTATACTATAATTCAGATATGTCGTGAATTTAATGATTTATTTTATTTACCTGGAGATAAGCTTACCTGCACTAATGCAGCCACGCATCGAATTATTACAGAAATAGGCAAACCTCCTATATATGTAAAACCGTATAGACTGCCAGAAACAAGTAGAATAGAAATTAATAAACAGGTAAAAGAAATGCTGGATAACGACATTATCAGACCCAGTTACAGTCCATGGAATTCTCCTCTCTTACTTGTTCCAAAGAAGCCTGATGCCCAGGGTAATAAAAAATGGCGAGTAGTTTTAGACTACCGGCGATGCAACTGTTGGCGACGCATTTCCACTCCCAAACATTACAGACATCTTAGACCAATTGGGAAAATCCAAATATTTTAGTACTTTAGATCTAGCGAATGGTTTCCATCAAATTTTGGTTCATGAAGAAGACCGAAAAAAGACAGCATTTAGCAATCCCATGGGTCACTGGGAATTCAACCAAATGCCGATGGGTATGAAGAACTCACCCGCTACTTTTCAACGAACCATGAACAATGTTCTGATGGGACTCATTGGTATAGAATGTTTTATATTTGTGGATGATATTGTCGTTTATGGACCTACTCTAGAAGAGCATAACAAAACTGCGTAATGTTCTCACCAGACTAAGGAATAATACATTAAAACTTCAGCCAGACAAATGCCATTTTATTAAGCGCGAACTAATGTACTTGGGACACGTAATCAGCAATGAGGGAATCAAGCCAAACCCTGATAAAATAGAGATAGTAAAAACCTATCCAAGGCCAAAGAAAATTAAAGACATTAAAGCATTTTTAGGGTTTGTAGGGTATTATCGTCGATTTATTCCCCAGTTTGCTGTTTTAGCCAAACCTCTAAACAATTTATTAAAAAAGAACGTAGATTTCAAGTGGGATGCTTTGTGCGAAGAAGCTTTCGTTTCACTTAAACAGAAACTAATTACTTCACCAATATTAATATATCCGAACTTCGAAGAGTCATTTCTAATAACCACTGATGCAAGCGATTTCGCAATAGGAGCCGTGTTGTCACAAGAGAAAATAGGCCACGATAAGCCTATTTATTACGTTAGTCGTACTTTGAATATATCAGAGACTAGATACACCACAACGGAAAAGGAATTATTAGCAATAATATTCGCCGTTAAGCAATTTCGTCCTTATTTTTATGGTAGAAAATTCACTATTCTCACCGATCATAGGCCACTTCAATGGTTGTTGAATCTCAAAGATCCTACCTCTAGACTTGCGCGATGGCGTATTTCGTTAGAAGAATATGAATATGAAATCATATACAAGCCAGGCAAATTTAACGCCAATGCTGACGCACTCAGCCGAATCCCTGAAAGCATACAAGCTACAGAACATGAAAGTAAAGTATTAGTCACTACTAGAAGCAAAACAAAAAATCAAAACTTAGACGAGATATTAATACTGAAAGACGAAAACTTGAAACCCCCACCTTTTGATGATAATATCATTGAAATTTGCAAACCTATTACTTTTGCTGACACATGTTCATCTATTCAGATTTTTATTTTACCTCACGAAGAGTGTCAAGAAGAGAAATTATTTAAAAACATAACAAATTATACTCGCCCATTTCACAACGAATTAAAAATTTACCCCAATGCAGCTCAATCTATTACATACATAATTACCACTTTACCTTTCAACATGGAGGACAAACCAGCCTTGGAAAAAATTTTAATTGAAATCCGTGACCACTGCATTAAACAGAAAGTGCAGCAGGTTGACGTCTCTATTCCCCCAAAAGAACCAACGTTTAGCTATCTCAAACTTACCATAAAAGAAATATTTTCAAAAACAAAAATCAAGATTTTTCTGTACTCCGACAGTCGAATCCATCTCGAAGATCCACAAGAGATTGATAAAATATTGCTTGACTACCATAGGAGGACACCAGGGTATCTCCCGTACTATTAAGCGTCTCAAAACTAGGTATTATTGGCCCACTCTAATAAAAGATATAAAGGCGTTTATTCGAAAATGTGAATCTTGTCAAAGAAACAAACTAAGACAAAATCCACGAATTCCAATGAAAATCACTACAACAAGCACAAGTCCTTTTGAGCGAATAGCTTTGGATATTGTTGACCCACTTCCAACCAGTTATGAAGGAAACAAATATATTCTTACCTTCCAGGACGATTTAACCAAGTTCACGGAAGCTCTCCCTTTACCAAACGCAGAAGCCTCGACGGTAGCACGTAGTTTTACGGAGAAAATCATATGTCGTTTCGGACTTCCCGAATCCATACTTACTGATCAAGGTACCAATTTTTTGAGCAATCTTTTTAAAGAGATATGTAAGCTTTTAAAAATCAAAAAGATACAGACTACTACGTATCATCCCCAAACAAACGGAGCTTTGGAACGTAGCCACAAGACACTTGCCGAGTATCTAAGGCATTATGTGAAATGACCAACTTTCATGGGGCAACTGGTTACCATATTCAATGTTTGTCTACAACACTACACCTCATAGTAGTACTCTATGGTTTTCCTCTACGGATACCCAATTCCATTAGCAGAAGTCCTCAGACTTCATACAATTCCGAAAATTACGCTAATGAATTGAAAGCCCGTCTACAGCATGGTTACCAAGCTGCCAAGGATATATTGCAGGATAAGAAAGGCAAATCTAAAGCATACTACGATAAAAGTGCAATTAGTAAGACTTTTAATGTTGGTGACAAGGTATTGATAAAAAACCATACCCGAAAAAATAAACTGTCTTCGTTATGGGAAGGTCCACACGAGGTATCCAAAATAATTTCTGATGAAAATACCGAAATCAAAATAGGAAACAAACTAAAGATAATACACAACAATAACTTAAAATCATTTGTAGAATAAATATATATATCATACCTAAACCACAGACCACACCTAGTATACTTTAACATTCTCTCTGTGGTTTTTTCTTTTGTCGTCTTCATTTTTTACAACTGATACACCGAACACACACACACACACAAAGTAAAAAAAACAAAAAACAAAAAGGGAAAACTTCAGTTATAAATCATTCAACTTTTTTGCAAAAAATGAGATGGATAGGATTTTTGCTATGGCTAAGGCTAGTCAAAATGACCCTAGGCAGAATTCAGATAACTCCTATCAGGGACAACACTGGTATCTACTTTGAACAATGGGGAAAAGCCGAACTATACTCCAATGAATGGAAATTAATAGCCTACTACGACATAGGGAAATTTACAGAAGCTTTAAACAGCGCACAGCTCTACGTTGCAAAATTAAACCAACTATATCATCATCATCATCATCGGCTCGACAACCGGGGTCCGGTCCTGGCCTCCTTCAACAAGTCTCTCCACCTATCCCGGTCTCGAGCCGACGCCATCCAGTTGCGCACCCCAAGGCTCCGGGCGTCCTGGTCTACGCCATCTCTCCAGCGCAAGCATGGTCTACCACGCTGTCGTCTGCCATAGAATGTACCACAAAAAACTTTCCGAGCAGGTTCCTCTTCGCTCATGCGAGCTAGGTGCCCTGCCCACCGAAGTCTACAGAGCCTAATTTTTGTCACGATATCTGCTTCAAGGTAGATTGCGTACAGTTCATGATTGTACCGTCTCCGGAATCGTCCTTCCTCACATATGGGGCCAACAATTCTCCTTAAGACTTTTCTCTCGAACGCGGCTAAGAGGTCAGAGTGCCTTTTGCTAAGCACCCAAGTCTCGGATCCATATGTGAGTACTGGCAGGACCATGGTCCTGTACAGCAGTAGTTTTGAAGTTATGGTGAGATTTCTGGATTTGAAGAGCTTTGACAGACTGTAGTAGGCTCTGTTGGATTTGGGAAGCCGCCCGCGTATTTCTTCTTTTATATTGTTATCGGCTGCTACTATTGACAAAAGGTATTTAAAGGATTGCACCACTTCAAATTCGTGCTCCGCTACCTTGATTGTTTGACCAACTGTTCCTCTCGCATTCGACGCCACCATGTACTTTGTTTTACCTTCACTAATGTGCAGCCCCAGATTTTGTGCCGCCTGCTCGATCTGGATGAAGGAATCGTGTACAGCTTGCTCGGTTCTTCCGATGATGTCGATGTCGTCTGCGTAAGCCAGTATCTGGCTGGACCTGTTGACGATGGTCCCTCTTGTTACCGTGCCAGAGTCACGGATTGCTTTCTCCAACGCCAGGTTGAAGAGGAGGCAGGCCAAACCATCCCCTTGTCGGAGTCAATTGCAGATGTTGATTGGTCTGGATAGCAATCCGGCTATTTTTACTTGGCTTGTTACGTTGGTCATGGTCAACCTACATAGTCGTGTCAATTTATTTGGGATGCCGAATTCTCTCATGGCTTTGTAAAGTTCTACCCTGGCTATGCTATCATAGGCGGCCTTAAAGTCTATAAACAGGTGGTATGTTGGGATGTTAAATTCTAGACATTTTTCCATCGCCTGCCTAAGGGCAAAGATATGATCAGTTGTTGATTTGCCTGGAATGAAACCACACTGATATTGTCCGATGATGGTTTTAGCGTATGGGGTTATCCGGTCTTGTATGATAGAGGAGAGTATCTTATAGGCGGTACTCAACAACGTGATACCTCTATAGTTGCTGCACGTTGTGACATCTCCTTTCTTATGTATGGGGTATATTATACCTTTTCGCCAGTCTTCTGGCATTTCTTCATGCTCCCACACGTGCACTATAATATCATGAATTGCCTGACGTAGATCTGGCCCACCGTGTTGAAATAATTCGGCTGGTATACCATCAGCTCCCGGGCTTTGTTTTTCTTTAGCCGGTCTATAGCCTTCTCAACCTCTTCTATGCTTGGTGACGGCAACATAGGGTATTCGTCTTGAAGCAGTGGAGCCTCCACTGCTGCAGTGAGTTGACCATTTAGCAATTCATTAAAGTACACTTCCCATCGCTCCAGTATGCTTTGTGGATCGGTGATCAGATTTCCCTCTCCGTCCTTGCAGTATGTGCAGCGTGGTGTGTACTGCGTCATGTTTCGGACGGATTGGTAGAACTTCCGCGCCTGGTGCGGACCTCGCTCTCGGCTTTTTTCTATTTCAAAGATTAAGTTCTTCTCCCAGGCTGATTTTTTCTGTCTGTGAAGCCGTTTTTCTATTCTTCTGAGCTGTTAACATTCTTCTTCGCGTGCCCGCGTTCTATGAGATTGTTACATTGCTCGGTACGCAACATTCTTACGTTCAGTCGCTAACTTGCATTCAGTCGCTAACTTGCAACCAGTCGTTCCGATTTCTACGACTGCTGCCTAAGATGGAGTTGGCAGTACTAATGACAGTATTCTTAAGGCGTGTCCACTTCTCATCTACGCCCAGCATACTGGCTCCAGGACTTACTTATTTTTACGTCATACCTTGGACAGGCATTGAGGGTCCTCTCGACTTGTTCGTAGTAAGTCTCTTTTTCTTCGTCTGAGGACTCCTCCGTAGGTCCGTGAACGTTAATGAGGCTGATGTTCGTAAATTTGCCTCGCACGTGAAGGGTGCATAGCCTTTCGCTTATAGCGTTAAAGCGTTAGGAAGCCTACCCCGAGCACATGGTGTTTTGTATGACAGCTGTAGTATACGTCATATTCTTTCTTCTGTAAAACACCATTCCCTGTCCATCTGATTTCTTGTAGTGCTGTTATGTCAGTTTTATATTTTGACAGGGCATCAGCTAGCTGCTGAACAGCTCGAGCTCTATAGAGCGATCGTACGTTCCATAAGAAAATTCGTAAATCGTTTTGCCGTTTTCGTTGCGTAGGATGTCGTCGTGAGATCAGTCCGTTTCCGAGGCTTGTTGTCGGTCTCGTAATTCTAAGTTTTACGGAACAGGGAATTAACCTGTTGCCAACCTGAGGAACCAGCCTGATCATATTAGCCAAACCTTTTTTTTAAAAGGCTTGTTACTAGCGGCCGCCGCGAAGAGGCTATGATCACACTTCCATCAGTCCCGAATAGTTACGGCACGTGCATGTTTTCGTATGCTACATCTTATTCCCCCTATTCGTCTGATGGCTGACCAACTATATATTGTTACGAAAATGAATCTGAGCGAAGGCAGAAGAGAACAAAAGAAAAAGAAAAGATTTAATTTAAAAAAAAGTGGTTCCCGAGAGGGTTAATTTTTATTTTCAATTTTTCTTTTTTTTTTCTAATTCTTAGTTTTTAAGTTTTAATTCGTTTTATCTTTTTTTTCTACTTGGCTGGACTGGACGTACTGCAAGCTTATCCAAACTGAATACTTCCTCTACTGATACAGCGGTTTTTTATAAGAAGGGATCACACTAGCGATCACTTCATTATATTATATTTCGGTCATTGCCTTCTGCCTTGATATACAACAAATGCATATATACCGCATTATGCAATGTGAAGGGATCACACTAGCGATCACTTCATTATATTCATATTTCGGTCATTGCCTTCTGCCTTGATATCCAACAAATGCATTTATACCGCATTATGCAATCCATTCACATTTTCGGTCATTGCCTTCTGCCGACCTATTCTCCAAATGCTCTCGCATTAGGTTAGGTTAGGTTTGCGGGTTGCTGTAGGAGAGCTAATAGCTCAGCCCCAGCACACTTAGGTCAATGTAGACCCATTGTGATGCCCATTTGAATGCTCTCGCATAATATACCATAAAATATTTATTGACACTTGACGCTTCGACTCATGGTCAAGATACAATTGAGATACATACCTACATTTGAGATACATACAGTTTGAGATACAGTTGCCCAAGTTCAAAGTATTGTTTATGCACGCTCATAAAGAGGCATGTTTATGATCCATATTTTGATGACATGGCATGAATGCCTGCATGATCGAATATTGACCAGTAGAATTAATGTTAGTTTATGCGTATGTATATGTTTAAGTTCTTAGTGTATAAGAAATAGATTTTGTATAAATAGGCTGCGTTTTTCCTAATAAAAATCAATATTAATCCAGACATTGAGCCGTACATTTGGCTGTCTTCTTTTTACTCCAGTTAAAGATCGGCTCTCTAGCCATCATTTATTTTCGGCTTGGGGAAGCCTTTATCCCCCATAGATTGAGTAGGCGAGGTAGGTACTTGCTATCTAGCAAGTACATCACATGGCGATCCTACCAGACAAACATTTTTTATAATTCTTGTTGTCCGTGTAATGTCGGGCAGTTACAATAAAGAGGCTCTGGACGAGCTCTTCGAAAATTTAAATAGCCCCTATCACCCGGGCCAGCCAGACACAGAAGCCCCGGTGTACATTCCTACACCCAAAAACGCTGGTCCTCAACCACTGTCTATAGAGGACTATATAAAAAGACAGAACAACCATCGTCAGCAGCCCGAGCAACAAAAACAACAGAAGCCGAAGAGGAAACGCGCTGGACAAAAAGTAAAAACCAGACAAGAAATCGGCAACCTATACAGGTTGGCTGGGTTGGCCAGGGGTGACCAAGAGAGAAGGTTTATCGAGCAAGCGAAAAACTTGCAGCGACAAGCAAACGTGAAATAAAAAAAAATACATATATTTATATAATACTTTTTGAAAAGAAAAATGATTCATTAAAATAAAAATTTTAAAGTAAAATAAAAAAAAAAAAATTAAAAAAAAATTTGTTATATTAACAGAATTTTTTTTTTCTAATTGCAAAAAAAAAAAAAAATTATTATATAATGGGAGGAAAAACCTCAAAGGAAGAGGTCATTGTCAATGCCTCTAATAACAACACCAATACAAACTTAAATTCAAATTTGTTAATGATAGATATTATAATCATAATATTGATTATCCTAATAATTTTCTTGTATACAAAACTTCTTAAATTTTATTTTAGACGTAATGTCCAAAGAATAGTGAATAATGAAGTGAAAAATTTAGCAGCTTAAAATAATTTTCTAAAAAAAAAAAAACCGTCCTATGTAAACCTATGTAAAAAAAAAAAAATTATAGATATATATTCATAACATGCTTAAAAACAAAAGCAACAACAATAAATAACTATGTTAAACATAATAAAAAAATTAAAAGATTTACTTGAAAACTTTAACAAAAGTCCAAAAAGAAAATATACAGAAAAATACATTGAGGAAAAACGAGACGAAATACTTAACTTAGAAGAAGAATTTAATGAAAAATATAAAAAATCGCCTAAAGAGACGAATCAGCAAGCGTTGAAAACAATAATTGATAATTTATTACTCAGATTAAAGCAAATATTAGACGATAAAACTAAATTGTTAGGGGAAGATAACATAGAAACACAAGACATTAAAGCTGACGAAGAATTATTTAATATAGCATACGTTGAAAACATGGCAGAAGCGTTTAATTTCAGCATAGCACAGAAATTGCCTACCCTCAACTGTGATGAGGATGGCAAAAGAAGTGAACACATTAGGGATTTTATAAATAGCATCGAATTTTACCACGACACTCTCAACGAGACTTCACAACCCACACTAATTAAATTCCTATTAAAATGCAAAATTCAAGGTAAGGCTCTTACTGAACTGGGTAATCAAAAACCAGAAAATTTTGCCTCATTAAAAAAAATTCTAATAGAAAAATGTGGGATAAAAGAATCAATAGAAACGATACAAACCCAACTTAGCAAGATTTATCAAGGAAATCGACCAGTTCGAGAGTTCGTAACAGACATCGAGACATTAATTACAAAAATGACTGAGCTTGAAGTTTCTTGCCATGGTGAACAATCAAGGGAAATTCTAACAAAAGCAAATGAAAGACAAGGATTGGCATTTCTTAAAAGGGGGGTAAACGATCGATTGAAAATAGTTTTAGATAGCGCCAGACACACTAGCCTTCAAGACGCTATCCAACATGTAGTAGAATTAGATCAAAGCTCTGCATCCACTTCCAACACTGTAAGGTTCATAAACAATAGAGGTGGAAACTATCATAGACAAAATAATAATTTCCCCAACCCTCAAGCTAGATTCTCTCAGACTAATTTCAATACTAACCAAGCTAGAAATTCATACCCCCAAAATAACAACTCCACTAGGCCTTCCTATCAGAACCAACAAAACTTTAGGAGTCGTTATAACTATAGAAACAGTAATAGTAATTATTATAACCCCGACAACAGGTCAAGATATGCAAACAATGATAGACAAAGATACAATAGTAATAACAGTAATAGTAACAGTTACAGTAACAGTAACAGTAACAGTAACAGTAACAGTAACAGTAACAGTAACAGTAACAGTAACAGTAATAGTAACAGTAACAACAATAATAATATTAATAGGTCCAACAATGCAAGGCAACCTAGTAATAACAGAAATAACAATCGGGTATTAGCAATGGGAAACGAGCAACCCACCGAAGGGGAAGCCGACCCATCGGAGGGGATTCATTTAATCCGCAGATAACAGATGCCATTTGTACTGTTGGAATTTCAAACGGCATATACATACAAACACCATTAGAAAACAATATAAACAAACAATTCTTACTCGATACAGGAGCCTCCATATGCGTTATAAAAAAGGGTTCACTTACTAAAAACATTGCTATTGACGAAAGTAAAAGTACAAAAGTATTAGGGATATCAGGAAATTTACAAACCTTAGGGATGTGTATCTATGTGTTACAATTAGAAGAATTTTCTGTTCCTTATGAATTTCATATAGTGAGTGATTCTTTTCCCATTCCAGTTGATGGTATAATCGGAGCAAACTTCTTTACAGAATTCAGTGCCATTATAGATCTAGAGAAATTTTCATTCAAATTCAAAGTAGACGAACAAATAGTCATTTTACCTCTATATACTCAAGAAAACATAAATATCGTTACCTTACCTGCACGATGTGAAGCAACTTATTGGATGACTACAAAACATTCAGATTCTCGAATATTTAATCCACAAGAACTATGCGAAAATGTTTTCGTGGCAGGTTCATTGTCAACTATTAAAAATGGAAAAAAACCTGTAAACATTATGAATACACGTGACTCTGTTGTAACTCTGAAATGGTTTGAACCAACATCATTCTCCGCTTCAGAATATTTTATTTTACATTATAACCAGACAGATAAATCAATAAACATGCGAGTTCAGAAAATTTTAAATGAATTAAATTTCGAAACGTTAAATAGCGAAGAAAAAACAGAGATTGAAGCCATATGTACAAAATTCCAAGACATTTTTCACGTAGATGGTGACAGACTTACATATACTCATATTGGAAAGGCGGACATTAAACTTAAAAATGAATCTTCACCGAAATATACCAAGCCCTATCGATTACCACATACTCAAAAAGAAGATATAAAGGAGGAGATAAGAAAAATGTTGTCAGATGACATAATAGAACCGTCCATTTCACCTTGGAATTCTCCAATACTTATAGTACCGAAAAAGAAAGACCCAGTTACCGGTCAACAAAAATTCCGAATGGTGATCGACTATCGTCGTGTTAATGATCGAATCGAAGATGATAAATTTCCGCTGCCAAACATAACGGACATCTATGATATGGTAGGAGGAGCAACTTACTTCTCATGTATAGATTTGAGTCAAGGATACTACCAAATGGAGTTAGATGCAAATAGTAGACCAATAACGGCATTCTCAACAGAAGATGGTCACTATCAATTAAAACGTTTACCAATGGGTTTAAAGATCTCACCCAGTAAATTCTCAAGAATGATGTCCATAGCTATGTCAGGCCTAACATATTCAAGATGTTTTGTCTATCTTGATGATCTAATAATTTTTGGTAAAAATTTAATGGACCACAACAAAAACTTGATCCAAGTCTTTGAACGTCTCAGAGAAGTAAATTTTAAAATACACGCAGGAAAATGCTCTTTTCTGCGAAAAGAAGTATTATACCTTGGACACCTTATATCGGACAAAGGAATTTTACCTGATCCCACCAAATCATCTGCAATGAAAAATTATCCAACTCCTACTAACTCCGATGAAGTAAGAAGATTCGTAGCCTTCGCAAATTATTATCAAAAATTTATTAAAAAATTTGCCACCATTTGCATCCCGTTAAATCGATTATTACAAAAAGGTGTTGAATTCAATTTTAATAAAGATTGCGAAGAATCATTCAATGTGCTAAAAGAAATTCTGATAAGTCCTACAATTCTACAATTTCCAAATTTTAACGAAGAATTCATTCTACGCACAGACGCCTCAGGTTTCGCTTTAGGAGCTGTTTTGTCTAATTCCGATGACAGGCCAATTGCTTACGCAAGCAAAACTCTTAATAAGTCAGAGAAAAACTATAGTACTATTGAGAAAGAATTACTTGCAATAGTGTGGTCAGTAAAACACTATCGGCCGTACTTGTTCGGAAGAAAGTTCAAAATTTTAACAGACCACAGACCTCTAGTGTACCTGTTCTCACTAAAAGAACCTAGTAGTAGACTAACTAAATTCAGGCTATTACTAGAAGAATACAATTTCTACGTAGAATATTCACCAGGTAAAGATAACTGTACTGCTGACGCGCTTAGTCGAATAAAAGTAGAGTCTGAAGAATTAAAACAATTACATATATGTGTAGTTACAAGAGCCCAGTCGAAAGTAGATGATAAAGATGAAGATACATCTAAAAATACTAATATACAAACTTATGAGCAAATTATAACAGAACTTTTAAAACCACCCGAAAGTGGACTTAAAGTAACTGAGTTAAAAATCGTTGACAATTTTACGGAAGATTTAGTTAATTTCAAGGACGACATAATTATAGGACCAAACAAAGTTTTGGCATATATTCCTAAAGGGAATTGTTTACTCCTAAAGAAGTCCAAGGACGGCACTACAACCCAATCGGCATTATTTGGCAAAATATTGTCGAGGGATGATAAATAAACTCTCAGACGGCCGTCGAGAATATAAAATTAATGAATTAAAAAATATATTAGGAGAAATATTTAAAGAAAGTAATATAAAGGTATACCTCATAGATAATGTTATTGAAATTACCGATCCTTGTAAGAAGAAATTAATACTAAATGACTCTCACATACTTCCCACCAGTGGACATGCAGGTATAAACCGCATGATAAATAATATCAAGAAAAAATACTTTTGGACAGGAACGTAAAACGATGTGACGACATACGTTAAGCACTGCCCTATATGTCAACGTAACAAACATGTACAACCAAAAAAACAACCAATGACTATCACATCAACAGCCGAATCAGGTTTTGACAAAATTTTCATAGACCTAGTAGGACCTTTAGAAGAATCTGAAGATGGATCTAAATACATACTCACCATTCAAGACGAGCTGACAAAGTTTATCGAAGCTATACCACTCCCAAATAAAGAGTCAAGCACAGTAGCTAAGTCTCTAGTAGAAGGTTTTATTCTAAGATATGGAGTACCACACACAATAGCTTCTGATCAGGGAACCGAATTTATAAATCAGGTTTTCAAGGGTATCTGTAAGCTTTTGAGAATAGAACAACTACAATCTACTGCCTATCATCATGAAAGCATAGGAGCTCTAGAAAATTCACATAAGGTTTTAGGAGCGTATTTAAGAAGTTACGTCTCAGAAAAACACACGGATTGGAGCACTTGGTTGCCATATTACGTTTTCTGTTATAACACATCCGTACACTCAGAAACTGGATACACACCATTCGAATTAATATTCGGAAAGCAGTGTAGTTTACCGAAAAATCTGACAAAACAAATGGAACCGGTGTACAACTATGACGATTACGTAATTGACCTCAAACATAAATTACAAGTTGCCCATAGAGACGCTCGAGAAACGCTTATAAAAAAGAAAAATGTTAGGAAAGATAGGTATGACAAAGAGGAACAAACAAAGAGTAGTAGTTTTGAAAAAGGAAGTTTGGTTTTACTAAGAAACGAGGCTAGAAAGAAATTAGATCCAATATTTATAGGGCCATATGAAGTTTTATCTCAAAACGGGGTAAATTGTGATATCCAATACGAAAATAAAAGAATGACAGTACACAAAAATAGACTTAAACTTTTTTATGTATACATGTTCTTGTAGCATTGTTTCAAGATTTATGTCAAACATACTTATTTATATAATGATTAAAAGATAAAAAAAAAAAAAAAGAAACATGTAAATAATAATATACTTCATTTCTATAATTTTTAATTGCGCGCATAGAATTTAAGTAAATTAGTTTGCTAAACGAATATAGAATAAGTTAACAAAACGAAAGATAGAATAAAACAGAAGAATTCAAATGTATTAAACAACAACAACAAAAATATGTAATTGTATAAAGGAATAAATCATTAAATTTTTTATTATATTTATACTTAAGTAATGTTACAAACTAATATCATGCATGTACTATCAGTATTCACAAAAAAAAAAAAAATGGACATATAATCTTTGAACTCAAAATCTTTATTATACTTGTATAATAAAGACGCGTAAAAGAAGAAATCAAGACATGTCATGATTTCTCCTTTTTCCCCGGGAAGGGTGGTGTGAAGGGATCACACTAGCGATCACTTCATTATATTATATTTCGGTCATTGCCTTCTGCCTTGATATACAACAAATGCATATATACCGCATTATGCAATGTGAAGGGATCACACTAGCGATCACTTCATTATATTCATATTTCGGTCATTGCCTTCTGCCTTGATATCCAACAAATGCATTTATACCGCATTATGCAATCCATTCACATTTTCGGTCATTGCCTTCTGCCGACCTATTCTCCAAATGCTCTCGCATTAGGTTAGGTTAGGTTTGCGGGTTGCTGTAGGAGAGCAAATAGCTCAGCCCCAGCACACTTAGGTCAATGTAGACCCATTGTGATGCCCATTTGAATGCTCTCGCATAGTATACCATAAAATATTTATTGACACTTGACGCTTCGACTCATGGTCAAGATACAATTGAGATACATACCTACATTTGAGATACATACAGTTTGAGATACAGTTGCCCAAGTTCAAAGTATTGTTTATGCACGCTCATAAAGAGGCATGTTTATGATCCATATTTTGATGACATGGCATGAATGCCTGCATGATCGAATATTGACCAGTAGAATTAATGTTAGTTTATGCGTATGTATATGTTTAAGTTCTTAGTGTATAAGAAATAGATTTTGTATAAATAGGCTGCGTTTTTCCTACTAAAAATCAATATTAATCCAGACATTAAGCCGTACATTTGGCTGTCTTCTTTTTACTCCAGTTAAAGATCGGCTCTCTAGCCATCATTTATTTTCGGCTTGGGGAAGCCTTTATCCCCCATAGATTGAGTAGGCGAGGTAGGTACTTGCTATCTAGCAAGTACATCACCATGGCGATCCTACCAGACAAACATTTTTTATAATTCTTGTTGTCCGTGTAATGTCGGGCAGTTACAATAAAGAGGCTCTGGACGAGCTCTTCGAAAATTTAAATAGCCTATCACCCGGGCCAGCCAGACACAGAAGCCCCGGTGTACATTCCTACACCCAAAAACGCTGGTCCTCAACCACTGTCTATAGAGGACTATATAAAAAGACAGAACAACCATCGTCAGCAGCCCGAGCAAAAAAAACAACAGAAGCCGAAGAGGAAACGCGCTGGACAAAAAGTAAAACCCAGACAAGAAATCGGCAACCTATACAGGTTGGCTGGGTTGGCCAGGGGTGACCAAAAGAGAAGGTTTATCGAGCAAGTGAAAAACTTGCAGCGACAAGCAAACGTGAAATAAAAAAAAATACATATATTTATATAATACTTTTTGAAAAGAAAAATGATTCATTAAAATAAAAATTTTAAAGTAAAATAAAAAAAAAAAATAAAAAAAATTTGTTATATTAAAAGAAATTTTTTTTTCTAATTGCAAAAAAAAAAAAAATTATTATATAATGGGAGGAAAAACCTCAAAGGAAGAGGTCATTGTTAATGCCTCTAATAACAACACCAATACAAACTTAAATTCAAATTTGTTAATGATAGACATTATAATCATAATATTGATTATCCTAATAATTTTCTTGTTTACAAAACTTCTTAAATTTTATTTTAGACGTAATGTCCAAAGAATAGTGAATAATGAAGTGAAAAATTTAGCAGCTTAAAATAATTTTCTAAAAAAAAAAAAAAAACCGTCCTATGTAAACCTATGTAAAAAAAAAATTATAGATATATATTCATAACATGCTTAAAAACAAAAGCAACAACAATAAATAACTATGTTAAACATAATAAAAAAATTAAAAGATTTACTTGAAAACTTTAACAAAAGTCCAAAAAGAAAATATACAGAAAAATACATTGAGGAAAAACGAGACGAAATACTTAACTTAGAAGAAGAATTTAATGAAAAATATAAAAAATCGCCTAAAGAGACGAACCAGCAAGCGTTGAAAACAATAATTGATAATTTATTACTCAGATTAAAGCAAATATTAGACGATAAAACTAAATTGTTAGGGGAAGATAACATAGAAACACAAGACATTAAAGCTGACGAAGAATTATTTAATATAGCATACGTTGAAAACATGGCAGAAGCGTTTAATTTCAGCATAGCACAGAAATTGCCTACCCTCAACTGTGATGAGGATGGCAAAAGAAGTGAACACATTAGGGATTTTATAAATAGCATCGAATTTTACCACGACACTCTCAACGAGACTTCACAACCCACACTAATTAAATTCCTATTAAAATGCAAAATTCAAGGTAAGGCTCTTACTGAACTGGGTAATCAAAAACCAGAAAATTTTGCCTCATTAAAAAAAATTCTAATAGAAAAATGTGGGCCAAAAGAATCAATAGAAACGATACAAACCCAACTTAGCAAGATTTATCAAGGAAATCGACCAGTTCGAGAGTTCATAACAGACATCGAGACATTAATTACAAAAATGACTGAGCTTGAAGTTTCTTGCCATGGTGAACAATCAAGGGAAATTCTAACAAAAGCAAATGAAAGACAAGGATTGGCATTTCTTAAAAGGGGGGTAAACGATCGATTGAAAATAGTTTTAGATAGCGCCAGACACACTAGCCTTCAAGACGCTATCCAACATGTAGTAGAATTAGATCAAAGCTCTGCATCCACTTCCAACACTGTAAGGTTCATAAACAATAGAGGTGGAAACTATCATAGACAAAATAATAATTTCCCCAACCCTCAAGCTAGATTCTCTCAGACTAATTTCAATACTAACCAAGCTAGAAATTCATACCCCCAAAATAACAACTCAACTAGGCCTTCCTATCAGAACCAACAAAACTTTAGGAGTCGTTATAACTATAGAAACAGTAATAGTAATTATTATAACCCCGACAACAGGTCAAGATATGCAAACAATGATAGACAAAGATACAATAGTAATAACAGTAATAGTAACAGTTACAGTAACAGTAACAGTAACAGTAACAGTAACAGTAACAGTAACAGTAACAGTAACAGTAACAGTAACAGTAACAGTAACAGTAACAGTAACAGTAACAGTAACAGTAACAGTAACAGTAACAACAACAATCGGGTATTAGCAATGGGAAACGAGCAACCCACCGAAGGGGAAGCCGACCCATCGGAGGGGATTCATTAAATCCGCAGATAACAGATGCCATTTGTACTGTTAGAATGTCAAACGGCATATACATACAAACACCATTAGAAAACAATATAAACAAACAATTCTTACTCGATACAGGAGCCTCCATACGCGTTATAAAAAAGGGTTCACTTACTAAAAACATTGCTATTGACGAAAGTAAAAGTACAAAAGTATTAGGGATATCAGGAAATTTACAAACCTTAGGGATGTGTATCTATGTGTTACAATTAGAAGAATTTTCTGTTCCTTATGAATTTCATATAGTGAGTGATTCTTTTCCCATTCCAGTTGATGGTATAATCGGAGCAAACTTCTTTACAGAATTCAGTGCCATTATAGATCTAGAGAAATTTTCATTCAAATTCAAAGTAGACGAACAACTAGTCATTTTACCTCTATATACTCAAGAAAACATAAATATCGTTACCTTACCTGCACGATGTGAAGCAACTTATTGGATGACTACAAAACATTCAGATTCTCGAATATTTTATCCACAAGAACTATGCGAAAATGTTTTCGTGGCAGGTTCATTGTCAACTATTAAAAATGGAAAAATACCTGTAAAAATTATGAATACACGTGACTCTGTTGTAACTCTGAAATGGTTTGAACCAATATCATTCTCCGCTTCAGAATATTTTATTTTACATTATAACCAGACAGATAAATCAATAAACATGCGAGTTCAGAAAATTTTAAATGAATTAAATTTCGAAACGTTAAATAGCGAAGAAAAAACCGAGATTGAAGCCATATGCACAAAATTCCAAGACATTTTTCACGTAGATGGTGACAGACTTACATATACTCATATTGGAAAGGCGGACATTAAACTTAAAAATGAATCTTCACCGAAATATACCAAGCCCTATCGATTACCACACACTCAAAAAGAAGATATAAAGGAGGAGATAAGAAAAATGTTGTCAGATGACATAATAGAACCGTCCATTTCACCTTGGAATTCTCCAATACTTATAGTACCGAAAAAGAAAGACCCAGTTACCGGTCAACAAAAATTCCGAATGGTGATCGACTATCGTCGTGTTAATGATCGAATCGAAGATGATAAATTTCCGCTGCCAAACATAACGGACATCTATGATATGGTAGGAGGAGCAACTTACTTCTCATGTATAGATTTGAGTCAAGGATACTACCAAATGGAGTTAGATGCAAATAGTAGACCAATAACGGCATTCTCAACAGAAGATGGTCACTATCAATTAAAACGTTTACCAATGGGTTTAAAGATCTCACCCAGTAAATTCTCAAGAATGATGTCCATAGCTATGTCAGGCCTAACATATTCAAGATGTTTTGTCTATCTTGATGATCTAATAATTTTTGGTAAAAATTTAATGGACCACAACAAAAACTTGATCCAAGTCTTTGAACGTCTCAGAGAAGTAAATTTTAAAATACACGCAGGAAAATGCTCTTTTCTGCGAAAAGAAGTATTATACCTTGGACACCTTATATCGGACAAAGGAATTTTACCTGATCCCACCAAATCATCTGCAATGAAAAATTATCCAACTCCTACTAACTCCGATGAAGTAAGAAGATTCGTAGCCTTCGCAAATTATTATCCAAAATTTATTAAAAATTTTGCCACCATTTGCATCCCGTTAAATCGATTATTACAAAAAGGTGTTGAATTCAATTTTAATAAAGATTGCGAAGAATCATTCAATGTGCTAAAAGAAATTCTGATAAGTCCTACAATTCTACAATTTCCAAATTTTAACGAAGAATTCATTCTACGCACAGACGCCTCAGGTTTCGCTTTAGGAGCTGTTTTGTCTAATTCCGATGACAGGCCAATTGCTTACGCAAGCAAAACTCTTAATAAGTCAGAGAAAAACTATAGTACTATTGAGAAAGAATTACTTGCAATAGTGTGGTCAGTAAAACACTATCGGCCGTACTTGTTCGGAAGAAAGTTCAAAATTTTAACAGACCACAGACCTCTAGTGTACCTGTTCTCACTAAAAGAACCTAGTAGTAGACTAACTTAATTCAGGCTATTACTAGAAGAATACAATTTCTACGTAGAATATTCACCAGGTAAAGATAACTGTACTGCTGACGCGCTTAGTCGAATAAAAGTAGAGTCTGAAGAATTAAAACAATTACATATATGTGTAGTTACAAGAGCCCAGTCGAAAGTAGATGATAAAGATGAAGATACATCTAAAAATACTAATATACAAACTTATGAGCAAATTATAACAAAACTTTTAAAACCACCCGAAAGTGGAATTAAAGTAACTGAGTTAAAAATCGTTGACAATTTTACGGAAGATTTAGTTAATTTCAAGGACGACATAATTATAGGACCAAACAAAGTTTTGGCATATATTCCTAAAGGAAATTGTTTACTCCTAAAGAAGTCCAAGGACGGCACTACAACCCAATCGGCATTATTTGGCAAAATATTGTCGAGGGATGATAAATAAACTCTCAGACGGCCGTCGAGAATATAAAATTAATGAATTAAAAAATATATTAGGAGAAATATTTAAAGAAAGTAATATAAAGGTATACCTCATAGATAATGTTATTGAAATTACCGATCCTTGTAAGAAGAAATTAATACTAAATGACTTTCACATACTTCCCACCAGTGGACATGCAGGTATAAACCGCATGATAAATAATATCAAGAAAAAATACTTTTGGACAGGAACGTAAAACGATGTGACGACATACGTTAAGCACTGCCCTATATGTCAACGTAACAAACATGTACAACCAAAAAAACAACCAATGACTATCACATCAACAGCCGAATCAGGTTTTGACAAAATTTTCATAGACCTAGTAGGACCTTTAGAAGAATCTGAAGATGGATCTAAATACATACTCACCATTCAAGACGAGCTGACAAAGTTTATCGAAGCTATACCACTCCCAAATAAAGAGTCAAGCACAGTAGCTAAGTCTCTAGTAGAAGGTTTTATTCTAAGATATGGAGTACCACACACAATAGCTTCTGATCAGGGAACCGAATTTATAAATCAGGTTTTCAAGGGTATCTGTAAGCTTTTGAGAATAGAACAACTACAATCTACTGCCTATCATCATGAAAGCATAGGAGCTCTAGAAAATTCACATAAGGTTTTAGGAGCGTATTTAAGAAGTTACGTCTCAGAAAAACACACGGATTGGAGCACTTGGTTGCCATATTACGTTTTCTGTTATAACACATCCGTACACTCAGAAACTGGATACACACCATTCGAATTAATATTCGGAAAGCAGTGTAGTTTACCGAAAAATCTGACAAAACAAATGGAACCGGTGTACAACTATGACGATTACGTAATTGACCTCAAACATAAATTACAAGTTGCCCATAGAGACGCTCGAGAAACGCTTATAAAAAAGAAAAATGTTAGGAAAGATAGGTATGACAAAGAGGAACAAACAAAGAGTAGTAGTTTTGAAAAAGGAAGTTTGGTTTTACTAAGAAACGAGGCTAGAAAGAAATTAGATCCAATATTTATAGGGCCATATGAAGTTTTATCTCAAAACGGGGTAAATTGTGATATCCAATACGAAAATAAAAGAATGACAGTACACAAAAATAGACTTAAACCTTTTTATGTATACATGTTCTTGTAGCATTGTTTCAAGATTTATGTCAAACATACTTATTTATATAATGATTAAAAGATAAAAAAAAAAAAAAAAGAAACATGTAAATAATAATATACTTCATTTCTATAATTTTAAATTGCGCGCATAGAATTTAAGTAAATTAGTTTGCTAAACGAATATAGAATAAGTTAACAAAACGAAAGATAGAATAAAACAGAAGAATTCAAATGTATTAAACAACAACAACAAAAATATGTAATTGTATAAAGGAATAAATCATTAATTTTTTTATTATATTTATACTTAAGTAATGTTACAAACTAATATCATGCATGTACTATCAGTATTCACAAAAAAAAAATGGACATATAATCTTTGAACTCAAAATCTTTATTATACAAGTGACGCGTAAAAGAAGAAATCAAGACATGTCATGATTTCTCCTTTTTCCCCGGGAAGGGTGGTGTGAAGGGATCACACTAGCGATCACTTCATTATATTATATTTCGGTCATTGCCTTCTGCCTTGATATACAACAAATGCATATATACCGCATTATGCAATGTGAAGGGGTCACACTAGCGATCACTTCATTATATTCATATATCGGTCATTGCCTTCTGCCTTGATATCCAACAAATGCATTTATACCGCATTATGCAATCCATTCACATTTTCGGTCATTGCCTTCTGCCGACCTATTCTCCAAATGCTCTCGCATTAGGTTAGGTTAGGTTTGCGGGTTGCTGTAGGAGAGCTAATAGCTCAGCCCCAGCACACTTAGGTCAATGTAGACCCATTGTGATGCCCATTTGAATGCTCTCGCATAGTATACCATAAAATATTTATTGACACTTGACGCTTCGACTCATGGTCAAGATACAATTGAGATACATACCTACATTTGAGATACATACAGTTTAAGATACAGTTGCCCAAGTTCAAAATATTGTTTATGCACGCTCATAAAGAGGCATGTTTATGATCCATATTTTGATGACATGGCATGAATGCCTGCATGATCGAATATTGACCAGTAGAATTAATGTTAGTTTATGCGTATGTATATGTTTAAGTTCTTAGTGTTGAGAAATAGATTTTGTATAAATAGGCTGCGTTTTTCCTAATAAAAATCAATATTAATCCAGACATTGAGCCGTACATTTGGCTGTCTTCTTTTTATTCCAGTTAAAGATCGGCTCTCTAGCCATCATTTATTTTCGGCTTGGGGAAGCCTTTATCCCCCATAGATTGAGTAGGCGAGGTAGGTACTTGCTATCTAACAAGTACATCACAAATGGCTTCCAGTAACTTTCCACTCTCCCATGTCAAATTACTGGAAGTTTGCATTTTCGCGCCATTTCCATACTGTTATCATTAAAAATAATTTTCCTCAAACTTAATTTTATGGATTCAGGACTATGACCATCGTAATCTCCATTAAATTTCCTTTAATTTGATGTGCCTTACGTCCATGTTCGGGGCTACTATCATTTTGGCTCTGTTGCACCTGTTCAGTACATTCATTCATGAAGTTTGTGGCAGGTGATACGTCAAGTTGTGGAACTTATTCCCATGTGGTTCAGTGATTAACGGATGGAATCTCCTAGATTTATTTACCTTTTTCCATGAAAGATGAAATCAAAACAACACTTCTATTCCACCAGGTAAGTTGTTCTTCGCTTTGTAATAAATTTTTTTCCTAATTGCCTTTTGTTTATTACTAGATCCAGATGTTTGATGATCCATGCACCTGTTGTTGTTGATGAACTCAAGTTGGCACAGCAGCATTGTTGGTTGATAGAGGAGACAGAATTTACAAAGGTAAAAAAAATTAATTTAAAATCATAAACCAATGCATTATTTGTTTGGATGTTTTTTTTTTAATTAATTAGAAATATTTCCATTTCTTTTGAGGTTATTGGAGGTTACTGGAGTGTATGGGAATCTGATGGTTGGGGTCGCTGATGGAATGGCAGTGGAGATGAAGATGGTGAATCTGGTGATTGTGATATTTTGTAACATTTACCCCTCCTAAAGACTCTTGGCTCCTGCAGAGTCATGTCATACCGCGGGTTATAAATGGAGCTAGGCGGTCGACGTGTACGACTCTGGTTTTTCGGCTTCCTTTGCATTGTATCCGGTAGACCAAATCCGATAATTGTGTTATTATTTGAACTGGACCTTCCCAGTCGTTTTGTTATTTAGGTGATATTCCTTTTCTCCTCTTTGGGTTGTAAAACCATGCCTCATCTCCTGGAATGAAATTAATAAATTTTTTTTTTATATCGTACCGTGTTTTCATTGCGTCGGCTGCCAAATTTAAGTTCTCTCTCGCCATTTGATGGGTTTTTTGTAATCGTTGTTTGAGTTCCAACGGGTGGGGTATCTTTGTTTGAGGTATTAGGCGAACCAAAAGCTAAGTCAGCTGGCAGTTTAACTTCTCGGCCAAAATTTAGGTAGGCGGGTGAAAACCCTGTGGCTTCATGTTCCGAAGACCTATACGCTAGAAGGGCTGGTTGTAGATGACTATCCCAGTCGGTTTGATGACGATCTACGAACTTAGCCAGGTAATACACCAAGTATTTTAAGTTCAGCTTGGAAGACCTCGGATTCAAAGTTGCGACCCTGATCCGAATGTATAACTTGAGGTACTCCGAAGCGACAAAAAACTTGGTCTACCAAGGGTCCAAGAACTACTTCGGCTGTTTGATTGGGGATCGCAAAACACTCTGGCCATTTGGTGAAGTAGTCCATGACAACTGCTATATAGCGATTTCCAGTGCGAGGAAGTGGGCCAAGGATATCGATGGCTATCCTTTCAAATGGACGTCCAGGTCGGCTGGGTTGAAGAGATCCACGTGTCTTTCTTTGGGGGCCTCTTCTAGATGCGCAGACTTGACATGTCAAACACCACACTTTAACATCAACAGTTCGTCTCACCCAAAAATAGCGACTTTTGACCTTTGTGACCACCACTACGGCTGTCGTGTAAAGATGTAAGTATATCGGGGACACATGCTTTCGGTACCACTATTAGTTTCGACAAATTACCTGGTGTGTTTTCCCAAAGTCTTATTAGGGTCCCATTTTCAAGGCGGAGCTGTTCGTACAGGGCCCAGTACGATTTAAGATCTTCGTTCTGACCTGCAATTTCTTCTTTATTAGGGCGGTTATTTTGTTCTTTCCACTTGATTACCAAAGCGAGGACGGGGTCTTTCCTCTGCTTTTCTTCTAAGGTACCTGAAACGGAAGTAATATGGGCATGCTTTAAAGATTCCTCTTCTTGCTCTTCTGCCTTTAAACAATGTTTGCAATTACCACATACTCTTCGGGATAGTGCATCCGCGTTGCCATGACGTGGACCAGGCCGATGTTGGATTTTGAAACTGTATTGCTGTAGGCTTTCCAGCCATCTTGCCATTTGTCCTTCAGGGTGTTTGAAGTTGCACAGCCAACGCAACGAGGCATGATCTGTTCGCAGTGTAAACGTACGACCGAAAAGGTAATGGTGGAAGTGACGTTTAGCCAAAACGACCGCTAAAAGTTCTCTCCGGGTTACGCAGTAATTCTGTTCGGCACGATTGAGAGTTTTACTGAAATATTCAACTACGACTTCTTTGTCTCCTTGCTTTTGGCTCAGAACCGATCCGATTCCAAAGTTGGATGCATCTGTGTCCAGAATAAACTCGTCTGTTGACGTTGGAAAAGCCAGAATTGGTGCCGTGGTTAGTTTTGCTTTCAACTCCATAAAAGCAGCTTCACATCTAGGACTCCATAAAAAGCGGCGTCTCTCTTCCGTTAGTTCAGATAGGGGCTTAGCCATGGTTGAAAAGCCTTCAATAAACCGGCGGTAATAGGAACACAATCCTAGAAAACTCCTCACTTGCTTCTTATTTCGAGGAATTGGCCAGTTTCGAACGGCTTCAATTTTAGAGGGATCGGTAACTACCCCACACCTGACACCAGTGTAACGAAAATGAATCTGAGCGAAGGCAGAAGAGAACAAAAGAAAAAGAAAAGATTTAATTTTAAAAAAAAAGTGGTTCCCGAGAGGGTTAATTTTTATTTTCAATTTTTCTTTTTTTTTCTAATTCTTAGTTTTTAAGTTTTAATTCGTTTTATCTTTTTTTTCTACTTGGCTGGACTGGACGTACTGCAAGCTAATCCAAACTGAATACTTCCTCTTCTGATACAGCGGCTTTTTATAAGTCTTCAATGGCTTCCAGTGACTTTCCACTCTCCCATGTCAAATTACTGGAAGTTTGCATTTTCGCGCCATTTCCATACTGTTGTCATTAAAAATAATTTTCCTCAAACTTAATTTTATGGATTCAGGACTATGACCATCGTAATCTCCATTAAATTTCCTTTAATTTGATGTGCCTTATGTCCATGTTGGGCTACTATCATTTTGGCTCTGTTGCACCTGTTCAGTACATTCATTCATGAAGTTTGTGGCAGGTGATACGTCAAGTTGTGGAACTTGTTCCCATGTGGTTCAGTGATTGACGGATGGAATCTCCTAGATTTATTTACCTTTTTCCATGAAAGATGAAATCAAAACAACACTTCTATTCCACCAGGTAAGTTGTTCTTCGCTTTGTAATAAATTTTTTTCCTAATTGCCTTTTGTTTATTACTAGATCCAGATGTTTGATGATCCATGCACCTGTTGTTGTTGGTGAACTCAAGTGGGCACAGCAGCATTGTTGGTTGATAGAGGAGACAGAATTTACAAAGGTAAAAAAAATGAATTTAAAATCATAAACCAATGCATTATTTGTTTGGATGTTTTTTTTTTAATTAATTAGAAATATTTCCATTTCTTTTGAGGTTATTGGAGGTTACTGGAGTGTATGGGAATCTGATGGTTGGGGTCGCTGATGGAATGGCAGTGGAGATGAAGATGGTGAAACTGGTGATTGTGATATTTTGTAACAATATAAAAACAAAAAAAAAAAAAGTGAAAAAAAGAATCGGGAAAAACGAGAATTATTAAACGCGGTAGGAATGCTAAGCAAAACTTTATTTGGGACTCTCAGTCAAGAGGATGTGGATTATTATGACAAACAAATCAAAAAGTTAGAGGCTAACGAAAAACATTTGCTGACACTGGTAAAAAAGCAAACTATACTTTTAGAAACTACATCTAATGTCTTCAATAATACAGAAGTAGCTATGGAAAATCAGATACAAACTATTAGCTCAAAGATCGAATCAATTAGACAACTCGCGAACCAAATAAGAAACGCGAATCGAGAACAACTACTATTCTCTGAGATTGAATCCTTAACAACCTTAATTACGCTAATTCTAATGCGATACCAAAACACAATAGATGAAATAATCGATTTAGTAAGCAACGCTAATCATGGCAAGCCTCACCCGTCTATTGTCACTCCTCTTCAACTCAAGTCAACACTATCCAAAATAAAACAGGACATACCTAGTGGAACGAAAATTTCGACATTGGTCACAGATGACATTTTAACCCTATACAAAGTAAGTTCAATAAGTGCGACTATACGTCAACAAAAGGTTATTTACGAATTTAAAATACCACTTCCACTTCTAGAGAACTTTCATATCTATAAGATTATCCCTCTTCAACAAATTACAATAGTCATTTTGTATTTATACAACCTACAACCGATTACTTACTAATAGATTACAACAAGGAATACTATAGTAGTCTAAACTCTGATGATCTGGCGAACTGTAAACATCAGGCAAAAACATTCGTATGTCCAATGATACATCCTCTTTTTAACTCTAATTCAGAAATTGCCACTTGCGAAGTAGAATTGCTACGTAAATCAAAATCTCTACCACCATCATGCGAAATAAAAGAAGCAAACCTTTCAACCATTTGGTTACAATTATCTACTCACAACAAGTGGTTATTCTCTTCTACAAAAAGTTATGAAATAGATGAGATTTGCAAGGATGAGTTAACAACATACACCCTCCATGACACAGCTATCATTGAAACTTTAGGCAATTGTTACATCAAATCCAAAGATTTGATCATTCATGCATATAACGAGATAGATACAATCTCGCACAGAGCATACATACCACCCATAAATATATCGTCATACTTAAACAACGTTTCACTTCCGGCAGTCAGTACAAATAATCAAATCACCTTTGTAAAATTTTCTAGTCAAGATGGACTTAAACTAATATCAAAACAAATAAACCATATAAAATCGGAAGAAAAAATGCCACTTTCCACAATAACCTCCCATGACGTCCATCACTATACTATAACTTACGCTATACTTCTTTTACTTCTTGCAGTTTGCGTACGTCACATAATTAAACGCCTGAAAGGAAAGAATAATGTGCCTAAAAATATCGAAATTCCCAAGTCAAAAGAAAATCCTGTAACCCAATCTGAAACTGAACAGCTTCCGTCTTTAGAACCGAAATTCTTCTTAACAACCGGTTTTTAACGAAAAAAAAAATATCTCTTTAATCTTGGCGAGAGAATATCATGCGTTAGGGACATAAATAAAATAATAATGTTCATACATCCATCTTATATTGTATAATTTAATAAACATGTAGAAAAAAAAAAAAAAAACATTTACATTTATCAACCGAAATTTATGAATTAAATTACTTTATAAAAGTTTAAATTAATTATAAAAGTACACTAGACATAAGAATTGATGCATATTTTGCAATACATATTTTAACTAGAATAAGATAAAAACCTATGTATAACTATTACAATAATGAATCTTTTTTAATATTTTTTTGTTCATTTTAGTAGACTATTATGAAGTAAATTCAATGTGAAAGTTTTAGTGACCTTTAGACCGACACATATTTTAACTAGAATAAAATAAAAACCTATGTATAACTATTACAATTGTAAAACCTGACTCTTCAATCTTATTAATTGTTTACCAGAAAATTCCACACTTGGAATTTCCTTTTTCCAAGGGGGGTGGGATGTAGTGATCACACTACATGCTATATCTCCAATACGATACTCTTTCCCACAACATCATGAACTAACCTCTTACCACTCACATCATCTGCTTATCATTTCCAAAGAGAAGTTCTATGCACTCGTTTTGTATACAAAAATGTATACATTTCTCAAGCATATTCTATGCACTCGTTTTGTATACAAAAATGTATACATTTCTCAAGCATATTACGTCCCCGCGCCTTCGCTCTGTATGCAGTGGTAATATAAATATAAATTATGATTCACTCATCGACGGCGGATACACATAATTGAAATCCACTGTCAAGGGCAGGCACACAGAAATGATATGATTGCGTCAGTGCAAAAGTACAATGTTCTGTATCTAGAACACTTGACCAATATCATGATCGATGGAAGGCGACGACGGTGCGTTGTGCTATATTGAGGGCGATGCAAGAAAGGCTATTTTACGAAGTGGTAAAATAATGATAAGAGTTTTAAGGGAATAGTGTTGATCTGCACTATTCCCATAAGAGGTTGGATACGCGTGGTGGGGTTGAAGTTAAGTGGATTGTAAGAATCATATAAAAGAAAGAATAGGTATTGATAGAGTCAGCGTTATTTCATCATCAAACAAGTTAAGTCGTAGCCCTGCATAGCGACAGCAGGCTTTCCTTGGTTTGTGAAACCATAATAAGAATAAAAATTAATATATAGAGATAAAATTAAATAATAAGAATAAATAAATATTTATAAAAACAAGAACTCTCTATCTTTTTAACTCTCCGGATATTCGATCTTCTCTCGAACTGAGAAAGCACGGCGAATACTCGTTATAACAGAGACGTAGTTGCTGAGCCCTAAATAACAGCAACCCTGGAAGACCGCTGAACTACCTTAGCTGGAAAATAAAAAAGTAACATCACATTGAGAAACAAAAATAAATTGTAGAAACAATGGTTACTTGGCAACCCTGGTAAAACAAAAGCTTTATATTAAAAAAAACGAAATGTAATATCTATATAAATCTAAAGGAAAGGAAAACTATGCAACTACAAAAACTTAAACTTTCGGCTAAACTAACAACTAAAATACTCTAATAAATGGTACTATCTTTTAAAAGGAAACTGAAAAACTAAAAAGAATATAAAAAAAAACTATCTCCAAACTAACCTCTAAGATAATATATAAAAAAAATAAAATGTATGAAAACGATAATTAAATGAAAGTGATGAGGCGATTTAATGAAATGAAAATGATAGATGATTGGATTAAATGAAATGATAATGAAAAAAAAAACTGTCTTTAACTAAACCTATGTAAAACTTAACCTAACTAACTATTTTCAAGCAGTTTACAAAAAAAAATTTTAACAAAAATATCTTTTACAAATTAAAAAAAAAACTTACAATATACACCTTACTCTAATCTATCTAATAACGGGGCGTACTGGTTAGCATCAGCGTATCTCGGCCATGACCACCTTGGCCCTCTTCCTGGCGACAAGCTAGAGGAACTAATCAGGGAAGCAGAACGACAGAAAGTCTGCCTTATAATCGGGTGTGACGCTAATGCCCATCATACCGTCTGGGGAAGTACAGACATAAATGACAGAGGTGAGTCACTTTTTGATTTTATTCTAAGTACTAACCTTATAGTAAGTAACATTGGCAATGAACCAACATTCATTACCAAAAACCGACAAGAGGTTCTAGATATCACTCTTGTCTCCGATACGATTCATCACAAGATCAAAAACTGGAGTTTCTAAGGAACATTCGTTCTCAGATCACAGATACATCCAATTTTGTCTTGATGAAGAATCTAAAAAACAGCCAGCCTTCCGAAATTATCGGAAAACCAACTGGCAACTATATAGAGAAACTTTAGTAAGATTAGTTAAACCATCACTCTTAAGTATCCCTTCTAATAAAAATGATCTTGATGATAAAGTCAAAGATCTCACCCTAGCTCTCAATAAATCAATGGCCATTTCTTGTCCCCTTACTCAAATAAGAGGAAAAAAGAAACCACGTTGGTGGAACTCGGGTCTAGAACTGCTCAGGAAAAAGTGCAGACAACTTTTTAACCGAGCTAAACATTCTAGAGATAGTCTGGACTGGGAATTTTATAAAGAATCCCTAAAAATTTATAAAAAAGAATTAAGGAATAATAAAAGAACCTCCTGGAGGAACTTCTGTGGAAAAATAGAAGAAACTTCAGAAGCTTCACGATTAAGAAAAATTCTATCAAAAAATCCTACAATGCCTAGCTCCTTAAAGACAGCTAACGGCTCTTGGACCAATTCTTGCAAAGAATCGCTCACCCTGCTACTAGACACCCATTTTCCAGGTAGTTCACAAAATATAAATAGCATTGATTCATTATTATCAAGCAACACACATACAAATATTGTTGGTCTGATTTCTAAGGATAAACTGAAATGGGCTATAAACAGCTTTGATCCTTACAAATCTCCCGGACCCGACGGCATAATACCTGCCGAGCTTCAATTTGCCTCGGATATCATAACACCCATCCTAGAGATCATCCTAATTGGTTGCGTAAAATTTACTTACATTCCCTCTTTATGGAGAGAGGTAAAAGTTGTCTTTGTACCCAAAGCCGGTAAATGCTCCCAGGTTAACCCTAAAGATCTCAGACCAATCAGCCTATCATCGTTCCTTCTCAAAACCCTAGAGAGATTGATCGATATCCATCTGCGCAATGCTATAGATCCTAATCAGGTATCTACTGCACAACACGCTTATTGTAAAGGAAAATCGGTAGAAACGGCTTTACATACACTGGTACGAACCATCGAATACTCACTACATCATAAAGAGTACACTCTAGTTGCATTTCTCGATATTGAAGGCGCCTTTAATAATGTCAGCTATCAAGCAATCACAGCGTCACTGAAGAAACTAGATATACATGGTTCACTGAATGACCTAATTAATCTTATGTTAGAAAGTAGAATTATTAATTCATCTTTAGGTGGCACTCATGAAAGAAGATCTGTCAGCATAGGTACACCTCAAGGCGGAGTCCTTTCCCCACTTCTATGGAACATAGTCGTAAATGAGGTGTTAAAAAGCCTAGAAAAAGAAGGTTTCAAAGTGATCGCGTATGCCGACGATGTTGCCATTGCAATATCGGGAAAACATGCTCAAATTCTTGTTGAATTAATGCAAAATGCTCTAAATATTATGCTCAAATGGGCAGAAAAATGCGGACTGGGTGTAAACCCAAACAAAACTGAACTTGTCCTCTTCACAAGAAAATATAAAATTCCCCAAATAAGTCCCCCATCAATTATGGGAACTCCACTAAGATTTTCAGATGAAGCTAAATATCTAGGTCTTATCCTGGACAAAAAACTACATTGGAAAGCAAATATACAGGAAAGTGTTAGGAAAGCCACAGTAGCACTCTTCTCTTGCAAAAAAGCTATCGGAAATAAATGGGGCTTATCCCCATACATAACCCACTGGCTCTACACAGCGGTCATCAGACCGATACTAACTTACGGGGTAGCAGTATGGTGGACTGCTCTTGACAAAGTTACATATCGTGACAAGTTAAGTAAAGTCCAACGGTCAGCCTGTATGTGTATTAGCGGAGCTCTCCGTTCGACACCTTCAGCTGCTCTTGACATTCTACTTTATCTCATACCCCTTGATATTTTTAGCAAACAAACGGCCGCAAGCACAGCCGTTCGTCTCAAAGCCATCTCTCAATGGACCGATAACTCAATTGGTCACTCCATTATTCTGAAAACATTCGGACCAAAATTAAGTCACTCCGACTACTCTATACCCCAGCTAGTTTTTGACAAGAATTTTCAAGTCACCATCCCACCAAGATCCACTTGGGAAAATGAGAGTTTCTTGAAAGATGAATCAGTTCATTTTTACACTGATGGCTCAAAAACTAAAGATGGGGTTGGTGGTGGCGTGTACTCAGACAGACTAAATTTAAGTCTCTCATTCCGTCTACCTGACCATTGTAGTGTGTTCCAAGCGGAAATTCTGGCGATCAAAGAGGTATTATCCTGGTTAAGGGAAAACGTGATATCTGTATCGGATATCCGTATATTTTCAGACAGTCAGGCAGCCCTTAAATCAATCAGTGCTGTTTCCACAAACTCAATAACTGCCCGCGACTGTCGATCATCTCTCATGGAGATGGCAGAACAGTTCAATATTCACCTTTTCTGGGTGCCGGGACACAGAGACATTGAGGGAAACTGCAAAGCCGATGAACTCGCCAGAAATGGAACCCTATTGCCGATTTTACCTAACAAGGTGAATATTGGTATACCTATCGCTACAAGCAAACTCATGCTAAAACTAAATGCCATAGAGAAAGCAAATTCAAGATGGACAAACACTACTACCTGCGTAGCGACAAAGCAAATCTGGCCAAAATTAGATCAGAAACGTACTAAATGTCTGCTATCTATGAGCAGATTACATCTTAGCTCCGTGATTGGTGTCATAACCGGACACTGCCTCATAGGAAGACACGCCATAAGACTTGGCGTATTCTCTAATGATTTTTGCAGAAGCTGCATGGACGAGGAGGAGGAGGAGACTATCACCCATCTTCTCTGTTCATGCCCAGCTCTCTCCCAAAGACGTAAATTACACCTGGGTAATCTCTTTTTCGACGATCCAAGCGATATGTCGAACGTTGATATTCTATCTTTATACCGCTTCATAAGAAGCTCCAACTGGTTTAATTAAAGAAATACTCCATCGCTCATTCGTGGTATCACAACGGACCTATCTGTGGTCTAAGTGTGTCAGTAGTGTTCCTGACAGCCACATAAACCTAACCTAACCTAATCTATCTAACTATTACTAACTTACTAACTAAAAACAACTGAAGTTTCAAATACTAAATTAAAAATGAAAATTAATATCTAAACAATGATAAATGCTAAAAGAATGAATAAGATGAAAAATGAATTAAAATAAAAATTTAATAAAAAATATAGTGCATATATACAAAAATGCCAACAAAATATTTGCTTATAGTGAAACACTACTCAACTTCAATAACTTAACCACTCAACAAAAAAATCAAAATGTTAATTAACCTTCTTTATTTAATATGAAAAATACTGTTACAAAATCTCGACGTTGCCAAGAAAGAATAAAGTGGAATGAGCGGCTAGAGGAGCAAAACCTTAAAGATGTGTTTAACAAAATGGTCAAAGAAAAACAATCTCGTGATGATTAAATTTATTTTAATAAAAAGTTTCTGGTTCCCGAGAGGTTAATTTTTTTTTTAGATGAGATGATTTTCTTACGTGTCTGCCTGAGGAAAGGTTGATGGTCAAGAAGAAGGTCATCCCTGTCGCAGCCCGCTTTTATTTGCTTCGAAACTCTCCACACAGAATTTCCTTTTAAAACTCTATTCGTCTCTATCTTTTACGTCTCTTTCCTGCACAAAAATTCATTTGACAACTCGTTGTGGTGACATTTCTAAACAACGTGATTGCTGTACAGAAATCAAGATGTGTTTGTTTAATTTTTAGAAATAGAAGTCTTCTTTTTCGTAACAAAGCCCCCTCTTCAAGACTCAAAGTTCCAACTGAGTCATAGTAGGCTCCACGTACCGCGCCAGACGATTCAAATGCACCACCTTCAGCTTTCGATTTCCAGGAATTCGTATCTCGTAAACTAGATGTGAAAGGCACTTCACAACTTCCACAGGGCCCTCCCAATCGCATTGGAGTTTAGGGCAAAAACCAACTCGCCTCTTTAGGTTGTAGAACCACACTTTTTCCCCGTCTGCAAAATATAAAGGTTTCGCTTTTAAATCATACCTTGTTTTCATTGAATCTGCTGTTAATTGAAGGTTGGCTTGAACAACTTGATGGACGTGCTGAAACCTCTCTCGAAGCTCTGATACATACTCGGGAACTGTTATTGCTTCCTCCGGAGGGGAGCTTCGTAATAAGTCGATAGGTAGTTTGAGCTCGCGACCGAACATTACTAAAGCTGGAGAGAAGTTTGTCGAGTCGTGATCAGACGTACGATAAGCCAGAAGTGCCGGTTGTAGATGTTTGTCCCATTCAGTTTGTTGTCGACAGGTGAACTTAGCTAAGAGCGTCCGATTAAACCTCTAGACCATTCCGTCCGAATGGGGTCTTAAAAGTGTTGTTCTTGTTTTTTCAATGCCCAGGACTTCCATTGCGCATTTAAAGATTTCCGCCTCGAAATTGCGACATTGGTCAGAGTGGATGAAATAAGGTAACCCGAACCTGCAAAAAACTTCATCGATTAATTTAGAAATAACTACCTCTGCAGTTTGGCAGGGCATAGCAAAGAATTCTGGCCATTTTGTAAAATAGTCCATCACTACTATGATGAATCGGTTTCCATTCGTTGTACGTGGTAGAGGGCCAAGAACGTCAATTGCAATCCTTTCAAAGGGAGCACCTGTGATACTAGGTTGAAGTCTGCCACGAGTCCTGGTAGAAGGGCCTTTGCGCGCGGTGCATTGGTGACAGCTTAGACACCAGATTTTGACGTCTGTTGTGCGATCGATCCAAAAATATCTGCTTTTGACCTTACCGAGTGTCTTTTTCTGTCCAAAATGGCCTCCGCTTGGACTGTTGTGTAGGGACGCCAGTACATCTGGAAAAAAACTTTTGGGGACAACTTCTAGGAAAGTGTCTCTTCCGGACTCTCCTTTTAAGACTCGCGAAACGACGTTTTTAATGAGTTTCAGTTGCCCGTACAAACTCCAGTACGCTTTGCCCATTGAGTTTTCTCCGATAATGTTTTGCTTCGATGGACAAATACCTGTTTCCAACCACGTTCTTACCTTCTCCAAGTAGGATCATCTCGCTGCCTTTCTTCCATTATCAACGACGCCGCCTGATGACTAAGAACTTCAGCATTTTTTGTTTCGTTTTCTTCTGCTCGAGAGCACACCTTACAACTGCCGCAGGGTCTTCTGGAAAGGCCATCGGCATTGCCGTGTTTAATTTCAGGTCGGTGGAGAATGTCGAAGTCATATTCCTGGAGTCTCTCGATCCATCTAGCCATCTGCCCTTCTGGTGTTTTTAAGTTATATAGCCATCTAAGTGAAGCATGGTCCGTCCGCAATACGAAACCTCTTCCGAATAAATAATGATGGAACCTTTTTGATGCTAGAATTACTGCCAGAAGCTCCCTTCGAGTGACGCAGTAATTGCGTTCATTTCGGTTTAGCGTCTTGCTGAAATATTCTATAACTACTTCCGACTCACCCTGTTGTTGGCTCAATACCGCACCTGCTCCGACATTTGAGGCATCCGTTTCCAGGATAAAAGCTCCATCTTCAATCGGAAAGCCTAATATGGGGGCCGTAGTAAGAGTTGTTTTTAGTTTCTTTAAAGCTTCGTCACAAGGAGGGCTCCATTCAAATCGACGTTTATCTCCGGTTAGCTCGAATAATGGCTTTGCGATAGTCGAGAAGCCTTCGATAAACTTCCTGTAGTAGGAGCAGAGACCAAGAAAACTTTTGACTTATCTCTTAGTTTTTGGAATTGGCCACTGTAGTACAGCTTCAACTTTGTCGGGATCCGTACTCAATCCAGATTCCGACACTACATGACCTAAAAACTTAACGCTTTTTTTTTTTAAATGACACTTACTTGGACTGACCTTAAGGTTAGCTTCCCGTAATCTTTTAAAAATTTCTTCAAGCTTAGCCAGATGTTCTTTGAATCCACTTGAATGGCAAATGATGTCGTCTAAATACACGGGAAAGCCCTTCAACACGCGGTCCATTAGCCTTTCGAAGGTAGCCCCAGCGTTGCTTAGTCCGAATGGCATGACAAGGAACTGCGATAGACCGGTGCTGCTAGTAAATGCTGTTTTTTCCTTGTCTTCGTTGTTCATCTCTACCTGCCAGTAACCACTTTGCAAATCCATTGTGGAAAACCGAGTTGATCCTCCGACAGATGTAAGTAGGTCTTCCATCAAAGGTAAGGGATATGAGTCTTTCTTTGTCACTTCGTTTAAGCGCCTGTAGTCGACGCAAAACCTGGTTGACCCATCTTTTTTGCGCACCAAAACAACTAGGGCTGCCCAGGGGCTGTTTGAAGGCTCAATGACACCTCTTTCTAACATGTCTTTGATGAGTTTGTCCATTTCTTTTCGCTAAGCTAACGGCAAACGCCTTGCCGGTAGCTTTACTGGTTTCGCATCACCTGTATTGATGTTATGTTGTGTCAAATTTGTCCGTCCGAAGTCTGCGGGTCCCACTGAAAATACAGAAGAATATTTTTGAAGTAAATTTCTGAATTCTAGTTCTTGTTTCTCTGAAAAAAGCGGTTTTGAGTGTGTAACCAGGTCATCTATTGTAGTTAAGCTGTTTTCCTCTTCATTTACGGGGATTTCACAAATTTCTGTTTTTTCCATCTTACCGACTACTTTATTTCTTGGAATGGTGACGTCTTTTGAGGACGTATTGACCAATCGTACAAAAATCTCTTCGCCAATTGATTGCACTAGCCCTCTGCCCAACAATATACCATCAGGTAAGTCACAATGTTTGGAATACTCGACCGATGCAAATTCGCTTTCAAAAACGGTCGGATGCTGAACTTTTATTAGCGTCTCAGTTCGTGCTGGCAAGAGATGTGATGCCCTTGTTAGAAGTAAACTGTTTGGAGCTCCACACGGTAGGTGCAACGGATGCTTCTTGCCTCGAATTTCTAAGCACATATCTTCAAAGTCTATGAAACATTCATTTTTAACTAAGAAATCTAGGCTTAATTGCTTGGCGTATTCGATGTCACTAGAGCAAAGTTGTGTTGGTGCTCTTGGTGATTAATTACAAATTTCAATTCGACTGTACCATTTGACACGATCATACCTCCAGATATACCTGATATCCGAAGAGGAGGGCCACAAATGTTAGCATTCTCCGGTAAATAGTTTTCGGAAATTACTGATATGTTAGCTCCTGAGTCAACGATCATGTGGCATTTCTTGCCTTCGATATAAGCAAACAAGTTGATGCTGGCCTCGCCGACGACGCCAATGAAGCTAGCTTTACTTCTTTCCATCTTCACAGTTTCGAGTGGACATTCTGTTTGAGAAATAAAAGATGAATTATTGAATGGGGGAGCGGTTATTTCATTCACCACTGGCTCCCGCTCTACATCGCTAGTGGTATCTAGTTTTCCGAATACGTATAGGACAATCGGACATCCTTTGGAGTTTCGTTACCTGCTTGTTTCTGTTCTTGTCTCTTACTCTGATCGGGGATGGTCATAAAAAAATGTTTGTGACCACGACGCTCAAGCCGAGTTGTGACATCTAGAGCAATTCCAAGAGCATCCTGCAAACTTTGTGGACGACCGATAGCAACGAAATTCTGAACCTGTTCGTCACGTATTACATCGACGAATTGACTCAATACAATTTCCCCTACCACTTTTTCAGCACATCCCGGGAATGCAGCCACGGAAAGACGTTGCAACTGGACAGAAAACTCTGCAAGTGTTTCTTTTGATTTTTGCACACGGTTTCGGAGAAGGGAAAAACTTGTATGAGTATCGAGACTAAACCGTTGCCGTAAGAGTCTGGTTAGTGCTTCGAAACTGACTGATTTTCCGCTTGGAAGAGCGCTTAGTACTGTCAGGGCTTCACCTCGCAGTTGCATTGCCAATGCGTATGCTTTTTCCTCTTCATCCCAACCGTAGAAAGTAGCTGTCATGCAGAACTGCCGCTCGTAATCAACCCAAGAGCCATCAAATGGCTGCAAGACACTAAAATTTAAGAACCGTGGCTGCGGGCTACCATAAAGCTGACTTGCTTTGGTTCGTTTTGGTGAATTTACCATTACATCTGCAGACCGATGAAGTGTTTCAAAAACTTCGCTTGGTTGGAAAACCAAACGAGCTCTGGTGGCTCCTTCTGGTTTTGTTGACCTACGTCTACTTGATTTGATTCTCGCGCGATTGCTACACCAGCTCCTGCTTCTTTAGGATGGGGAGAAGAATGTTGTACTTCAGTTGGGTCAAATGTTCTACTGAACGTTTTTTCCAATGCAGCGATTCGTTCTTCTGTCGCGTCTTGACGCAGATTTAGTTCATCTTTCCACTCCGACAACTTGCCATCCCAAAAAGAGCGCTGGTTCAGTGTGTTATCTTTCATCAGGCTGACTATAGAGTCAAACTGTTCTTTCAATTGTTCTGCGTTCATCTTGGTAAGAACTATCCTTAGCTCCGATCAATATGACCCCACACCTGACACCAGTGTTACAAAATCTCAACGTTGCCAAGAAAGAATAAAGTGGAATGAGCGGCTAGAGGAGCAAAACAAAATGGTCAAAGAAAATTAATCTCGTGATAATTAAATTTATTTTAATAAAAAGTTTCTGGTTCCCGAGAGGTTAATTTTTTTTTTTAGATGAGATGATTTTCTTACGTGTCTGCCTGAGGAAAGGTTGATGGTCAAGAAGAAGGTCATCCCTGTCGCAGCCCGCTTTTATTTGCTTCGAAACTCTCCACACAGAATTTCCTTTTAAAACTCTAGTCGTCTCTATCTTTTGCGACTCTTTCAAAAATATATCATAATGGATCTGGATGAGAATCACCTACTCGGGAAAGAAGATGAAATATGACTGACTCTAGAAAATTCGCTTATGTAGATGGAAGGTGCACTTGAAAACTCAACATGAATCATCTGTGGCTCTTCCATCATTTTTTTTTATGTATATGATGTCTTCGCATAACTGGGCATTAATGTCAGCATATAATCTGCCAGCTTTATGACTCAGACTGCTAAACACCATGAATGTGTATTTTAGAACTGACCTACCTCATCGCAAACGCAGTACCAAGGTCATGGCTCGGATACTGGTGCTTATGAGGAAAGTCAGCTCCTCAAAATCAAAACCAAAACAAAGTAAAAAAAAAATTAAAGTTAAAAGAAATCAAAAAAAAAATTTAAAGGATTAACAAAAAAAAATAAAAAAAAAGAAACCAGTTGCTAAAATTAAAATGAATCAAAAAAAAAAAAAAAATAAGCAAAAAAAAAACTAAAATGAAAATTTAAAACTGAAAAATTACTAAAGAAAAAAAAAATTTAAATCAAATGAAAACAAAACAAACTACCTATCTCGACTCTTACAGACATGCTACTTTGCAGTAGCGAAACCAAACGTTGCAGGCGCCATTTGTTGCGGATTCCTTTCTTGCCGTCGGGGTCAGTGCTGGCATGATTGACCGGCTTACTGCTCGTCGGAGGACGTAGGTACTTGACACCCCTATCGGAACCGCGCATACAAAAATCATGCCAGTCTTTGCGTCATGGTGTTAAGGACGCACGAGAAATTCGCCTCTACCCACATAACCATGGTTGCCGTACTCGCCTTGACAACCCCTTACCTTGCCATCTTCCGCCTCCTCTATCCCATCTTGAACCCTTTCCATTTTAATGATCCTCATCCATAATCCTAAACTTTAAATTAAACCCTTTTTAATATATCTTTTGGTTCAACTAATAGCTATTTGCAATTTTATTAACCATTTTAATTGTAACAACAAAACTACTCTGATCTTCCAGTAACAAAAATGATTTTTCTATTTTTATTTATATATTTTAATCAGTTTTATTAAAACCTTAAAGAACAAGCTATTATATTTTGCTTTTTGTACTTTAGTATATATATTTTTTTTTAATTTCAATTTTTAATTTTTAATTCAACTTATAACTACTTAAATGCTAGACAAAAACCTTAAAAACTAGCTTACAGAATAACTTAACTAACTTTGGCCCCATACGGGCGCTCTAAATTATACTATAACTATATTTAAAAAATGCCATTCGGCGTAAAGACTAGTCTAAATTTAAAATTCAATATTACTTAAACCTAAACAAGAAAATTCTTTAAAAACTTGTTTTCCATGACGTTATTTTATATTTAAAAACTTAAAACTACCCTTTACCTAAATAAAACTAAATTAACCTAAATAAAACTAAATTCACCTAAATAAAACTAAAATATACGTAAATATACGTAAATACCTTAAAACTACTTAAAAATACTTAAAATAACTGAAAACTAGAACAGCCAATAGCAGCCTTTTTTCTTTTTTTTTTGCCATCAGCCTATACACATGCACACACGCGCTTAAATATGCATATATTTAGACATATACAAATGTATGTGCTCACGCACATATCCACAAACAAGCAGTTTTTTGGATTTTTTTTTTTTGGTGCCAACGTCACTGTCCTACTTAATCTACCTAGTTATACCTTAGAAATACACAGGTCGGCCAAGGCAACAACTTCGACTTACCATCAATATCAGGGTTAACTTGCTTATCCAAGTCCTTTTTGTCAATCATCGGCCGGAAGAGGGCCATGTAGCAAATCTTCTTTACCCTGTTTTCAAGGCGGCTGCTATAAAACAACCATCTTGTCAGAGCAAACGCTCCCCTAGCTCTGGCCAGAGCAGCATCTATATGTCGATTGAAATATAGATACTGATCTAGCCAGATACCAAGGTACTTTACTACATCTTTATTCGCCAGTGGATGTCCACTTGGTCCAACGATCACTAGATTTCTCCAGTTCTTTCTTGTATCCCTAGAAGCCATAGACAAAGGGGTTATAAACAGGATAGTTTCTGATTTCTGAAAATTAATTTTTAACTTTCAGTCATCACAATATCGCTGAATTTTGTCGAAGTCACGCTGCAAGAGAATTCTGATGACTTCAGCTTTTGGACCGGTCCTGTACGCTATAAGGTCATCGGCATACGCAATTGCATGAGTGAGACTACCTATCAGATCGCTGGTGTAAATACTAAAAAGAATCGGTGAGTTCACAGCTCCCTGCTGTTGACCGTTTTTAATATCAAATGTTGTGGTAGAAGTTACATTGCCACTTTTGACAACAATTTTTCTACCATTGAGCATTTCATGAAGCATAAATAACAGTGGTTTACTTATGTCAAATCTAGTTAGCTTCAGATAAAGACCCTCTAACCATACGGTGTCGAAAGCCTTCTCTAAATAAACCAGAACGGCACCCGTGCATTGATTTTTCGCTTTGTTCCATTGAACATCAGAAACTAACTTAGACGCGGCATGAATAGTGTCATGCCCCGCCTTAAAGCCAAACTGATTATCTGGAATAATATTTTTGTCCTCAGCCCACTTGAACAGAGCTCTATTGAGAATCTTCTCGAATACCTTACTGATACTTGGAAGAAGACTTATCGACCGAAGATTTGCCGGATTGGAGCTGTCCTTTCCCTTTTTGGGGAGAGGATGGACCACAGGTGTCTTCCAACTCACTGGTTAATATGCATTATTCAATGCGTTGTTGAACAGTGTGGTATAAATCTCTATGGCTTCCTCAGGGCAGATTTCTGTTTCTTTAATGTTTGAAAAATTAACTGAAATTCTACCTTCGAAACTAACAATGAACTGGGTCCATTTCGCTCGGCGATGGTGGCGTTTGCCAAATTTTCGTCGTTGAACCCGGTGAAACCAGTATTCTCAGATCGCCATTGCGTTGTTATTTCCAAGGTAGAAGTTGTGTAGTAAGGCTCTGTTCTCCAGGTCATGATTCGCACGAATGGTAGCATTCACCTTATACACTTGCTGGAAAGCAGCCCCTACAGCTTCAACCTTTTCCTGAGGATCTTCTATCATACAAAAGTTATCATCGAAAACGGCACCCTCCGGATCTATTCCCGCAATCGTAAGTACGTCTTCGTTATCTATTGTCCTCTGAAGTTTAAGACATGGAAGTTCGTTTTGATCATTTCTTCTAAATATCTTATTTATTTGTGGAAACATACTAGGGTCGTTAGAATTAACGGCCCCAATTCTGTTATCCCAATATAAATTAATAGACAATCTATAATTTTGTTTAATCAGAACATTAATGTTTTTGATCGACGACTTCAATGTCCTAATCTCCAGATCACGTGCGTCCGTGAAACGTCTGCACAGAAGTTTCAATCTAGTCAGCAGTCCACTTTTTTGTCGGTGTAGTGCGTCGATTGTCGCGACCCCACCCCCTTGAGAGGAGTTGGGCCGATCCCTTCTTACGATATTGTAATTTTTATTAGTCAGTTTGTGTTTCTGGTTTAGCTTAGTTTCGCTAACCATAAACACGTCAGGACTTTGGTCTTGAAGCAAATGAAAGAGGTTTGCTCTACGTTCGGTCCTAATCAGCGAATTTACATTCACAGCTAGGATCTTAAAGGGTCGCTCAGGCAGCGCGCCTTTAACCATTTCGCGTTGCCGGCAGAATAGAGTAGAGGTAATCCACCCTAGCCGCCACCTTATCTGTTTTTGCACATCGGTTAACTGACCATGAATGGTCAGCAACACCTGCATCAGATCTGCCTCTGGCACAGGAGCCGTAGGCACTTGGACCTGTTTGGCTACCTGTGGTTGAGGCTGTACCGTTTTTCCCTTTCCAGACGGCATTTGGGCTTAAGAAATTGCGGGATTGACGGAAGTTGATGTCTGGCGTACTTCAGGGCGTCTCACCTCTACTGTCTTCTTTTGGTCTTTGTTTTTTCTCATTTCCTGAAACTTCGGACATCCCCGATAGTTTGCGGGGTGCCCGGAGCCTCGGCAAAGTGCACACTTTAACTGGGTCCTGTCTTCGAACCCTCTCTTTTCCGAGCTTACATTCCCCTATCTTGTGGGAATCTCCAGACTTGACGCAAACTGGATCCATACCACAGTTAGCTGCCACGTGGCCGTACCCTTGGCAGTTCATGCATTGAAGCATGTCTCTCTGCCTATTTAATTTTTCCCATCTTACAATTTGGTAGTTTAAGACGGTTATACTCCTTAAAACACTCAACTTGCTTTGGGGCGAGAGTTGAACGAGGAAGAATGGTAAATTCCGTTTCTCCCGTCTGGCCTTAACTGTGAAAAACGGTCTGACCCCGATAAAATCGAGATCATCGCTCGCCACTTGACGGAGCTCAGTTAAGATCGCCATCGGATCCGTAGAGGATTCGATACCCTTCAGGAGGACTGTTTGCAGCTTGTCTTCCTTCGGTGTGAAACTGTAAAATTCTGTCTTCGTTTGTGACAAAAGATCTTTTACTTTTTTATAATGCTCGACCGAAAAGCAATGGATAGCGTTTTTTTAGCACCCCTCACCTTCTACGGACATGTAAGCAATGTCTTCGGCATCTGCCGCAGCGACGTTTTGCTCATCTTACTTCTTGTCGGTCCCGTTGACGGCCCCTTTGGCGACCTCATAGTCAGCTTCTCCTGCTATTTCGTCGTCCGCCTCTGCCTCGTCATCGCCCTCATCTTCATGTTCGTTGTCATCCTCGAAGGAGGAGCTTTCAACCTGTCTGTGCATTTTAGCTTGAGCCAATGCCTTAGCCAACTTCGCTCTTGTGCTCCTGTCAGGGCGGTTTACAAGATGGGGCTTGTATCTAATGATACGCCTCCTCTTTTTTCATTTTTTTCATTTTTCATTTTTCATTTTGTTGTTGCTGCGGCACGTGCCGGTGTTGAGGTCTTGCCTTTTGGAAGGCAAGATGTTTTTGCAGTTGCTAAGCTGCTTTTATTGGCCTCGGCACGTGCCGATGACATAGTCGTTGTTGTTGCTATAGTTATAGCTCTTGATATTTGAGCATTGGAAGGTCCCGCTATATTAGCATTTGCCGTTGCATCACCTGATGCTCCGGCAGCTTCTCTTGTTGTTGGGGGATCATCTTCCGATGTCCTCGTTGGCTTAACCATCTGTATTTGTTGTTCCTCTCTGTTTTTGTTCACCTTTTCCAAGAACTTATTTAAGAAAAAGCCCTGACCAGGGTGGGGCTCGAACCCACGACCCTCCACTTCGTCATCGTTCACGCTACCCACTAGGCTAACTTGCCTTTTAATTTTACTTGGCAAATGGCCACTAAATTGTGCAGTGAGTGCACTTAAACTATTAATGAATTTAATTCAATTGAACACACTTGTAAATTATTTTTTTATACTGAGAAAGTCGTCAACGCGTCTGTACACTTTCACAGCGGATGCTCTACCCTCAGACTACCAGGGTCTATTAAAATTCTTTTGCTGGTTGTTATAGTTAAATTTATATTCTAATAATTAAAATGCCGGCGGCGAAATAAATAATTTTCCATGCAGGAATTCGAGGGTTATTCTTTCGATGCACTTTTTATAATTTTTGTCCCTTCAGACAGTAGGTGAAGTGAAACTACACTTAAATAAATGAACCTACATTCTGTTAGCTTTGTATATAATTAGGATAATTTTCTAAAAAAAGAAAAAAAAATACATATAAGTAAGCTACATAATATATACCTAGTTAGCAAAAATGTCACCTTGTTGGTTTATCTTTCACAATTATTATTATTTTTTTTTTTCATTCCGGCCTTTTGCGCTCGCTTCCCTTGGGGTTAATTTTCACTTTTTAAATATTAATATTTTTTTAAACTTTTCCGCTTTACTATGAAACTTTTACTTTAAATTAAACTTTTTCAGATACAGGCTTTTTCTTTATTTTAAATCTTTCCCTTTATTTTATATTTTCACAGCTTCTAGGTACTTTATATGATGGCGGTTACAATCAATATTCGAGTATTGGAGGAAAGCTTTTCCAAATGGTTTTTCGGAGTTTCCTCTCAAATATGAAAAAGAACTTCAAATACCAACGGTTTGAATTTGTATGTGTTTTTAGGCAACGAGCGAGCTGTGAACTGTGGATCGGCGACTCCTGTATGGTCGAGACGTCAGCTCTGGGAACGGAGCAGAGCGTCTGCGGTTCAGTAGAGCTGTGACCCCAAGTAACAATTTAATTTTTATAAAGGCCAATAGAAGCTATTTTCTTATTTCTATAACAACTGTAATCAATCTTTTAGAAACCTATTTGGCGCACATAAGCGAAGTTATAACTCTTCAGTTTGGATAAGGCCTGGTGAAGGCTTTGCAATGGAAACAATACTTTGCTACGAAAGGCTTTTTGTTTCGCTAAATAGTTGTCACAAGACTTCCTTAAGAAGGCAATAGTTTCTTTTTAAGTGTTTCGCTAAGGACTTACAAAAGTCATTACGGAAATCTTACCGAAATAAAAAAATTCAAATAAAATTTAAATTAATTTTTTTAACGCCTTTTTTCTTAAATTTTTTTCTTTATCTTTTATTTCGATTAATTTTTTTCTGAGACCATATTTTCTTCGTTCAAGTGCTCAGTTTCTTCAATGCCTTTTCTGAAAACTAGATATTTAATTTAATTATTATTGAAAAAACTTACTTGCCTCAACCAGGGATCGAACTTGCAACCCAACGCACCCCAGTCAAACATTCATCCAGAACGAAGATCGAATTTTAACCAGTTGATACCATGTAGGTACCTACTTTGTACTACAGGAACAGATATGTAGCTATACAGTTCGATTTAAAATTCAGCATAAGCAGTTTTTTTAATTTATAATTATTATATTAACTGCCTGTTGGTAAAATATAATAGAAAGCCTATTTGGCGCAAAATATCCCTTTGATAATATTTTTATTCGAGCAGTTGTGTTCATAAGGAAATTAGTTTTCTTTAGTTTGTCATCAACAACTAAGCGAAGAGATAATTTTTTTATGTGAGCTATAACAAACACACCAAGTGGCATATTTTCCAAGTGGTATTGCAATAGCTTTCTTAAGGGAACTATAGTTTTCTTTAGTTTTTTGTTAACTACTAAAAGAAGAGATACTTTTCTTATGTGAGCTATAGCTGTCATTAACAAAACAAACCACCTGTCATATTTTCCATGTGGTATAATTATGTACGCGAGCATTAGCTTTCTTAAGGGAAATATAGTTTTCTTTAGTTTGTTATTAATACTAAGAGATAAGATACTTTTTTTATGTGAGCAATAGCTTTTATTAAGAAACAAATCAATGTAGGCACATTTCAACGTGTATCTATGTACTTTTATGCGAACAATGTTCGGAAATTTTGTGCAAAATAAAGTGTTCTTGTGTATCTTTTAATATTAAAATTTAGTAAATCGTGAAAACTAAACGTGTCTGTACACATGACATTTTGACGAAACCTAAAATCAATATAAAAAAAAACTACTACCTGGCGCGGGGAATGTGACAACGACTGCATATAGCCGCATTAAATGTTTAGCAACCTTAAAGAAGTCTTGTGATAACTCTATAGAAGTTATATGGGTTATCGTAAATTTATATATAATAAATTCGACGTATCAACATTATCTTACAATAAAACGTTTTAGTATTTATTATTGTATATAATTAATAGTTAGATTTTATAAAACAATGATGGACTTGAATAAATAAAATTCTAAATCACACGTTTTTAATTTGGAAGAAATTATTTTGTCTGTTCGAATTGCTTCGATTAACAAGCCTTTTCATTGAATTCGAGTATAAAGCTTTATACAAGCCTTTACATTTAGATTTTGTCTGACTAGCTTTGACAAACCTTACAGCGACCTTATGAAAAGCGATTGTATCGTCCCTCCGTATGGCTTGCGAGTATTTTCTGCCAAATACTTTAAGAAAGCTATTATTTAAAAATTTAAATGAAAAACAGTTAACATCTTTAAATAAGCCTTATGACAACACTAAAGAAATAATAGCTTACTAATTTTTTGAAATTGTACCTTACACTAGTAAAATTGTTAGTTGGGACCCTTCGTTACAGAAAGGACTTGGTTAAGCAAGTAAAACAATTCTGGTGGTTGGGGGACCACTTTGATATTGATGGTTGACCAAAGTTGTTGCCTTGGCCGACCTACGTATTTTTAGGAATTAATAGGTAGACTTAATATAGGACAGTGGTGGCACCAAAAAAATTATAAAAACAATAAAAAACTGCATTTAATTGCTATTGTGGATATGTGCATTTGGCGCTAATACATATGTTTATATATTCATATATGCATATGTATAGGTGTGTGTGCATTTGCATAGGCTGCTGCAAAAAAAAAAAAAAAAAAAAAAAAAAAAAAAAAAATGCTGCTGGTGGCTGTCCTAGTTTTAAGTTATTTTAATTATTTTTAAGTTATTTTAAGTTTTACGTATATTCATTACGTATACTTTAGTTTTATTTAGGTTAATTTAGTTTTATTTAGGTAAGGGGTAGTTTTAAGTTTTTATATAAAAAATGTCAAAGAAAAACGAGTTTTGTTTAGAATTTTCTCGTTAAGTTCTTAAATAATATTGAATTTTTAATATAAGTTAGTTTTTACGCCGGAAGGCATTTTTCATATAGTTATAGTATAATTTAGAACGCCCGCATGGGGCCAGTAAGTTAGTTAAGTTATTCTGTAAGCTAGTTTTTAAGGGTTTTCTCTAGCATTTAAGTAGTTATAAGTTAAATTGAAAATAAAAATTGAATTTACAATGGGCAACGAGCGAACAGATGATCTTGCTAGGCAAGGATCAGCCCTTCTCGTCTCTCAGGCGGAATCAGTAGATCTTCAACTGGGCAGAATCAACAAAGAGGTGGCAAGGTTTGGCAACCTGTAAAATAACTAGAAAGATAGGGCCAACCTATAACAAAAACAGATCGAATGATTTAATAAAACGAAACAGAATAGACACGGCCAGAATCGTTGCAATCGTCACTGGCCATTGGCCAATAGGCGACCATGCAGCTCAACTGCGCATACCTTTCAACAGCTACTGCCGTAGTTGTAGAAATCCGCTAGAGAAGGAAACTATTGAAATTGAAATTGAGCATTTCCTCTGCTTCTGTCCGGCACTGGCTAGGTCTCGCCTCCAGGCATTCGGTAGCCTGTTTCTCAAAAATCTTAACGTGCTGTCGCACAAGAGGATAAATGATTTTACCGCTTTTCTCAACAGCACCAGTTGGCTCTACCAAACTAAGCAATATCTCTATTTCAACTTTCACCTTTGAAGTTTTTGGAACTTCCCTTTAGGACTGCCTATTCGGACTAGCACTTACTCTATTTTTGGCGAAAGCATCAAAACACGGATTTATACTTGGTAGGTGTGCCTTGCCTTTGAACGGGCCTAGCCTCATATAGATCTAGTGTAAAGTTAATTGGTCGACTCTCAGTCCAAATGGAACCACCCAGCACACAGTGTGAGCTAGGTTCTTCCTTTGGGACTGCGGGCACAGACCAAAAACTGGTCCCCTTAGCTTTTCAAAGCACTCACTCACTCTCCATTTCAACTTTCACTTTTGAAGTTCTTGGAACTTCTCTTTAGGACTGGCTTTTTGGACTAGCACTTACTCAATTTTTTGGCGAAAGCATCAAAACACGGATTTATTCCTGGTAGGTGTGCCTTGCCTCATATAGATCTAGTGTAAAGTTAATTGGTCGACTCTCAGTCCAAATGGAACCACCCAGCACACAGTGTAAGCTAGGTTCTTCCCTTGGGACTGCGGGCACAGACCAAAAACTGATCCCCTTAGCTTAACAGTGACTACCACTATATCACAAAAAATTAGGTCAAACCAGTTATGGTATCAAAACGGCGCTTTTCTGTGCTAATTGGGTTTCTTCGGAACAGTTGTTCTGCGAAACCGCCATCTTACCTACCTGTACCTACCTACCTATGTCAAATAGTTTTCATTGAATCAAATACCCATGACCGTAATAAAACTAATTTTTATTACCACATCATGATCACGTCAAACATAAAGATGGAAAAAAATATCCATGGATAACAAAGCAAATGACTGTAACATCCCCAGGAAATTCCAATTAGAAAAATCAACCACTTAAAAAACTAGTTTCTTCCGTCACATACCGATTCAGATACCTACTCCACTTTGAATAAGTACACAGCTCAGTCGCACGAAATTGCTCTTGTCGATTGTATGGGATTGTACAAAATATTTTACTGAAGTATACTGAGAGGCGAAATGTACGAAAAGTTCACATACATTTAGGATCAAGTTGTATGACAGCGATCATTAACCATCTGTTTTTACCCCGGTTTAATACAATGCTTATTACCTTAGTTTTATTTTCGTTTTACCATAATTATTTTACCTTCGTTTTACCTTCTTTACCTTTGACCCAGAAGCTACCAAAACTTACTACTTAGGTTGAGCAAAAACCTGCTTCTTTACGAGCTAAGGAATAAAAATTGATAGATGGAAAAGTGGCAAAATTTTAGTACTGCTTATGGAGAAGAAGTTAATTTCGACTTAAACAACCTTCAACTTTTAAAAGACCAGCGTTATAAAATTATACAGAAGCAAGAAGATTCTGTTCGAAATCTCATGATTCAGGAGGTCTGTCAGTCGCAAAGTAAGTAGAATATTAATTAAACAGTCAATTAGAGTATAATCTCTGTGATGCAAATTATTTTACAGATTCATTAAGCGGCAAAGAAATCTCTTTGTTGTTCAAAGTAAGATGTGAACTATTAGGTCTCAACGGAAGTCCTTACAATGGCTCAGGGACATAAGTCCCAAATTCGATTTGGGACTTATTTCGATTCGATTTGGGTATTATTTCCCAACAGTTGAGATAGGTAAGGGGGGGCATGTTGCCCCCTGCAACCCCCTGCATGGCCCACTATAGGATTTGGGGTGGGTGCGAGGTTGGGAGGGTGCAAGTACTGCGGCTCTTAATTCTTTTTTTAGGGAGAGTGTTATTGACACTTTGAAAAGGAATGCCCGCGGATGTTATTTCCTGTTAGTGGGAATTATGTCACACGGGCCTTATTTCCGCGGCACTTATTTCACTCCTATTCATTTACAAAATAAAAAACAAAAACATTTTCCTTTTATAACAAAAAACGACAAAACGAATTAACAAAAACATTACTTTAGAAAAAATCGGAAAAAATAAGATAAACTTTACATACAATAAACAAAAGTAGTGTTTTTAACTTTTGTGTTACTTTTTTCAGAACTGTTATTTTTAAACTTAGGTTTCTGTGAATTTAAGAAAAGAATTTTAGATTCAAATTTGCAAAAATTTTACTCTAAAATTCTTTTCTTAAATTCACACAAAACGTACGATTTTTTGGTTTTAGTTTTGCAAATTCGCAAAAACTTGAATCTTCTAAGATTCTTTTATTAAATTCACAGAAAGTTAACTTTAAAAATTACAGTTTTGAAAACTGCAGAACTGCAGAAAACTTAAAAGAGAAAGATGTACATACACTCCGTGTCACTTGATTAAGGACAGGCAGTTTTCTGTTTTCATTTGCGATATTTTTCAAACCCCTGCCTCGGTGTTTTGGGAAAAACCAAATGCACAATGAATGAAGGATATACTAGGTTAGGTTAGGTTAGGTTTGCGGGTTGCTGTAGGAGAGCCAATAGCTCAGCCCTAGCGCACTTAGGTCAATGTAGACCCATTGTGATGCCCATTTGAGGGTTTACCAATTCCTCCTCTTACCATACTCGTAGTCCATATTTAGTTCCTTAGTATCATCCCGGGGTGTTCAACCATCCGTTTCCTCTTGCGAATCTATATAGATTTGATATTGGGCACTCTGCTCTTTGATGCTTTCGAAGAAGTATTTCCCCAGAGTTTTATTTCTTAGATGGCAGAGACTGGGGCAGTGACAGAGGTAGTGGGTTATATCCACATTTTCTTCCTCGTCACTGCAACCTCTACATAGATCGTTTTCAGTTAGACGTAGTTTTTTGGCGTGATATATTAGCATGTTATGGCCAGTTAAAACACCTACCAACGTCGATACTGACTTCCTGTCTTTTTGAATGATTGCATTCGTTCTATTTTTGTCGTACTGCGGCCACAGTTTCCTAGCTACCTCACAAGTGTTTAAGTTTGCCCATCTCGAGTTGGCTTTTTCCAGGATTTCACACATTATATTAAGTTTGAGGTCGCATAACGGTGGTTTTACGCTCCTTTCTGAGAGTTCTAGGCTAAGTGCTGAGCCTTTTCTTGCCAATTCATCGGCTTTTTCATTTCCCATGATGCCCGCGTGACCGGGGACCCAGCAGAGTGTTATATTATGCTGTGTGGCAAGAACTTTAAGCTCTTCGCGACAGCTTTTCACAAGCTTGGACTTTATTTTTTTTAGATTTAGATTTAGATTTAGATTTAGATTTAGATTTATTTCATCAATCAGAGCATATTATAAACTCTTACAGACTAATTATACATAGGTAGGAAGATATAATTACTGTAAGTGGGCTTACATAATTTATACAAGCAAAAAACAAAAAAAGAGAACAGAAATCAATAATATGACAAATTAAGTTATTTAATATATTTAAATTTTGTTTAATATAACTGATTTAAACGTTTCTCTCGTGCAAACCATATAAAAATCAACTCTAGAGCAAATAGAGTTTGCTTCTCTGATGCAACGGGTGATGGGTTCATTTCGACCGTAGTTTGTAAAATGAAACTGCTCATAAATTAAAAATCGTTCGCGTGTAACTCTTAAAGGTGCATTGCCCTCGTAGACTAAAGCAGCTAATGGAGGACATTTAATATGATTGGTCATAATATCTCTGATCAACATAATTGAGAAGTATTTACGTCGAGTTTCAAGCGTTTTTAATCCGAACAAAAGACATCTGGTTTTATAAGGAGGTGTGACTATTCTCCAATTTAACTTAAAAAAAACGTAGCGTGTAAAATTTCTTTGAATTTTTTCTATTCTCTGCGATGAGTTAGCATAATAAGGATTCCAAACTGTACAGCAATACTCAAGCACAGATCTAACTAGAGAATTATAAACTGATAGTAGAGTATATGAATCGTTAAATTCTTTGGTATTCCTTTTAATGAAACCTAGCATCTGGTTGGCTTTATTAACCATAAAATCATAATGTGGAAGAAACGATAGATTAACATCCAGAATAACTCCTAAATCTTTTTTCTGGGTTACTCTTGCCAGCTTTGTATTTTCGATACTGTAGTCGAAGAAAGTTGGATTACGAATCCTAAAACAAGACAATATTTGGCATTTAGCAATATTTAAGTGAAGATGGTTGATATCACACCAATTAGCCAAACTCTCCAAATCCTCTAGCAGAAGGCTACAGTCGGATTCGCAAGCAATCCTTCGGTAAAGCTTAAGATCATCCGCAAAAAGAAGACAATGTGAATGCTTGAAAAAAGTAGGTATGTCATTGACAAAAAGTAGAAAAAGTAACGGGCCTAAATGGCTACCTTGTGGAACACCCGAAGGAATAAGAATATCTTCAGAGTTGAAATTTTGGATTTTCACAATTTGGATTCTTTCAGTTAAGTAAGACTCCAACCACTTTAAAAGAGATGAATTGAAACCAAAAGAAGAAAGTTTATTGACCAGAATTTTATGATTAACTCTGTCAAAAGCTTTCGCAAAGTCGGTAAAAATAATGTCCGTTTGGAAGCCTTTTTCCATATTATTTATTATGGCATTCGCCATTATCGTTAGGTTAGTTGCTGTTGATTTACCAGCTACAAACCCATGTTGAAAAACTGAAATTTTATCTTGAATAAGTTTTGAAATTCTGTTATAAACTACTTTTTCAAAAAGTTTAGGTATGGCAGATAACTTACAAATTGGCCTATAGTTTGTGACTTCCTGTTTAGAACCCGATTTAAAAATTGGTGATAAAAATGAAATTTTCCAAGTTTTCAAAAAATGACCCTCAGACAAAGATAGATTAAAAATTCGTGTTAGAGGCTGAGATAAGGCAATCGCACATTTTTTTAAAAGAATAGGTGGAATTTCATCTGGGCCTCCTTTCTTGTTCAAATCTAGGCCTACCAATGCTTCTTCCACTTCCGCTTGGAAAAGGTCAATAGAGCCAATGTCAACACATTTGGTTAAGTTTGGAAGGTCTGAATGTGAAACATATTCAGATGAATAAACTGATTTAAAATATTTCGCAAATAAGTTGCAAATTACGGGAACTTCACTAGTAGTTGTGTCGAGGTACTCCATACAGCTTGGAAGTCCGAAAGATTTTCTTTTGGTATTTAAAAATTTCCAAAAGCCTTTACTATCTTTTTTTAGATCATTTTCTATCGAAAGAATGTAGTTACGATACAGAAACTTGTCCAAATAGTCAAATTTACGTTGGCAGACTAAATAATTTGTACGAAAATCTAGATTTTCTTTGTTATTTTTGTAAATTTTGTACGCTTTATTTTTTTGATTTTTGAGGTTAGTTAGTCTCCTATTGTACCAGACTGGATTTGAATTAGCTATGAAACTTTTAATAGGTACATACTTTTCAACTGCGTTTTTCAAAATATTTGTAAAAATAGAGTAAATATTTTCTAAATCAAAATCTTGAAATATATTAACCCACGAAATCGATGAAAAGTACTCGACCATTGCATCAAAGTTAGCCTTTTTAAAATCATAAACAATTATGTTACTAACATTTTCATTTTTTAGATAACAATATAAAATAAGATCTCCTTCAATTGCAAGATGATGGAGTGAATTTTTTATAATAGGTAACATAGATTTTTCTACTGAGATAAAAAATTCCTTGTCCACAAATACCAGATCCAAAATTCGATTAAAATTATTAAATTGATAGTTAATTTGAATTAAATCATACTGGCTTAAAAAATCAATAACTGATGACTCAATTTCACTTATTACATTAAAAGGAATTAAATGTTTATCGTCTAAATCTAGACTCCATTTGATGTCACCAAGGTTAAAATCACCAGCAAAAATAACATGTTGTTGTGTATTTAAACTATCCAAAACATTTTTAGAATTAAACAAATGTAAGTTATAGAGTTCTAAGGTGCTCCTTGGTGGAATATAACTAGCTAAAACAAACAAATCTGAATTACCTAAGTTTATACAGACAATAAGCTGGTCAACATCTTGGTTAGGAGAGGACAAGTTTGATTCTAACTCAATTTCCCTGCAAGGCAAACTAGCTCGAACCGCAATCAATACTCCACCTCCCCTTTCCATTCCAGTCTTTCGCTTACATCTGTCTTTTCTAAATACAGTATAGACATCTGAAAAAATTTCAGATGTTAAATGATTTTCTGATAACCATGTCTCAGTTATAATTATAATATCATATATACATGAAGAGAATGAAACATATACTGAGTCTAATTTAGTTCTTAACCCACCTACGTTTTGATAATAGAATGAAAGTTTCTTATTTCAACAGAAGAAATTGCTTTTATCGCTGCCTGGCTATCGATGAGAATGGTAATATCCTCTCGGGGTAATGCCATCATTGATGCCACTTTGGCAGCTTTCGTTACTGCTAGAACCTCTGCTTGGAATACACTGCTGTTATTGGGAAGTCTGATTGAGCCTTCCATATTCAGAGCTTCTGAGAAGAAGCCAGCCCCAGTACCTATATCCATTTTTGAGCCGTCTGTAAAGATGGATTTGGTTGTAGGTTGTAAGACTTCATTATTAATCCACTTCTCTCTACTTGGGAACAAGCATTGGAATGGCCTTTCAAAATCTGTAAAGGGAACTATGTAGTCAGACTCTAGATTTGTTCCTGTGTGGATGTTCAAAATTTCAGAGTGTCCAGTTAAACTGGATCTCCATAGATTAGATTGGCTAATCCTGAGAGCGCTTTTTGCTGCAGTTTCCTGCATATAAAGGTCAAGTTTTTTTTTTTTTATAATAGGCACGCACTCAAGGGGTTTTTGTTCCCTTTTTATGCCAAAGCACAGTGCGAGTGTTAGAAAAAATGGGATAGACGGAGAGGGTTAAGGATGAGGTGTCGGTTAACATTAGTCTTGAATTCCTGAACACTGCAATGACTGGGGAAGACAGAGTGTGGAAGAGAGTTCCACATTCGCGTAGTACTGCTAAAGAACGATTCTCTGAACATGACCGTAAGTCCGAAGTTGGGCTCGAGGGTGAACTGATGGGCATTCCTGGAGGCGCGGGTATTACGGTTGAATATCTTAAGGGGAGGAATGCAACTGGCTATTTCAATAGAGCATAAACCATTAAAGTAACGGTAAAAGAGGGTGAGGGATGAGACATTACGTCGATGTTCAAGTGTCTTGGATACTGTCCAGAAGACTTAAGTACGTTACTGGAGCACCAGCCCAAATGTGGGAGTTGTACTCAAGCTTTGGACGTATGTAAGTTTTGCAGATGGTAGCCAGATCAGAAGGGGAAAAGAAGTTCTTGCATCGTCTTAAAAAACCTAGACATCTTGCGGCATTTTTGGCGACATCGCATATGTGATCATTCCACAAGAGGTGGTCGGTGATACACATACCGAGAATCTGGAGATGTTCGGTTTCACTGATGCAAGTGCCACACATGGACAGTGGCAAGGGGGGTATATCTCGCTTCAACGATACAAGACAGCATTGAGTTTTCGGAGCATTAAACTCTACGCTGTTTTTTATTCCCCATTGTACAATGCTGTTTAAGTCAGAGTTTAATGAGCTTATCATATTTTGCCGTTGCAGTTCCACACCCGAAAGGGAGGGATGTGAGTCTGGGAACGAATATGAAAAGCTAAGGGTACTATCGTCAGCGAAACAATGAACTGGATTAGAAGTTACAGACAAGAGATCATTTATAAAAATGAGAAAGAGGGTCGGAGACAAAACGGAGCCCTGGGGCACACCAGCATTTATTTTGTGGGTTTCAGACTTGAACCCGTCCAGTACAACTTGTATTGAACAGTTCGAAAGAAAGTTTCTAATCCAACGAAGGATGAATTCATCAATACCGAAGGCACGTATTTTCGATAAGAGAGCCTGGTGCCAAACTCTATCAAATGCTTTTGAAATATCGAGTGCAACAATCTTACTTTCTCCAAAACGATGTAAAGATTTGTTCCACTGTTCGGTGAGATATGCCATCAAATCACCAGTGGACCTGTTGCTGCGAAAGCCGTACTGCCGGTCATTAAGAAGCTTTCGTTCTTCAAGATATTTCTTAAGCTGATAATTTATCAGCGTTTCCATGACCTTAGAAAGAAGGGACGTAAGTACAATCGGACGATTATTGGAGGGAGAGGAGGATTTGCAGAAGGTTAAGTATGGTTTCTAAGCCCGCCGTGGGTGTCGTGCGCAAGGCACTGGTTGATCCAATGCATGCAAGCCTCTGGATGTTAGTCAATGCCTTAAGGTTTGTAGCTTTGTTAACGGCTTTCCACCAAACTAAGCATCCATACGTCAATATCGGTCTCACTATCGCAGTGTACATCCATAGAATTACCTTGGGTTTTGGGCCCCATTTTTTCCCGAAAATTCTGCTGCATGAGTAGAATGCGATGGATGCCTTTTTGACTCTTTCTAGGACATTCATTTTCCTTTTCAATTTCCTATCAAGTATGATTCCCAGGTATTTCGCGCTTTCGGATAACTTAAGGGACGTGTGCCTTCAATTGATGGCAGATGGAATTGTGGAATTATTCGTTTGTTCGTGAATAGAACTAGTTCTGTTTTTTGGGGATTAATACCTAAGCCGCATTTTTGGGCCCATTTGTTCAGTGTGTTGATAGCTCTTTGGAGGATATCACTGATGGTGTCTAGGAATTTCCCCGTGGCCATTATGACTAGGTCATCTGCGTAGGCAATGACTTTTATCCCATTATTATTAAGCAGTACTAAGACCTCATTCACAACTAATATCCACAGCAGTGGTGAAATAACCCCGCCTTGGGGTGTACCTTTTGAGGCAGTCATTTTGTGTTAGCGAGGGAGGTGTTTACGTTTCTTTTGTTTAATAGGCTTAGTATTATTTGAGTAATACTGTTGTCAATGTTCATGCTTATTAAGTTTCTTTCTTTAGCACTAGCCTCAACATTGTTGAAAGCGCCTTCAATGTCGAGAAAGGCTGCTAATGTGTATTCTTTTTGATCGAGTGATTTGTCTATAGTACTGACTACTGCATGAAGGGCAGTTTCGACACTTTTTCCTTTCATGTACGCATCTGGTTCTGGGATAAGGTTCCTGGATTAAGCATGCTACTTTATACGTAGCATGCTTAATCCAGGAACATTCGAGTAGTTTCTTGAATGTTTTAAGCACAAACGATGTTAGGCTTATTGGTCTGAAATCTTTTGGCGTAGTATGAGTTGGTTTACCGGCTTTGGGTATAAATACAACTTTGACTTTTCGACACTTTTTCCTTTCATGTACGCATGCGGTTCTGGGATAAGGTTCCTGAATTAAGCATGCTACGTATAAATACATCGAGTAGTTTCTCGAATGTTTTAAGCACAAACGATGTTAGGCTTATTGGTCTGAAATCTTTTGGCGTAGTATGAGTTGGTTTACCGGCTTTGGGTATAAATACAACTTTGACTTCTCGCCAAGTTGCAGGTATATGTGTGTACATAATACATCGCATGAATAGTTCTTTTAACACTGGTATTAACAGGTGCTTTGCCTTTTGAAGCATTATTGGATTAATACCCTCAATGCCTGGTGATTTGTATGAGGAGAAGGAGTCAATTGCCCACTCTATTCCTTTCTCACTAATTACTTTCTCCGGGACTATATTATTGTGGGGATTTTCGTAATTGGCATCTGTGCCCGGTTTGGGCTGCGTCTTAACACACCCAGGGAAGTGTGTATTTAGTAGGAGTTCCATTGTTTTGGATTGAGTCCATCTGCCACTGTTATCTATAGATAGCCAGGGGTTACCGGTTCCTTTGAGAGGACTTTTATCAATCTTGCTGATTCAGGGTATCCCTCAATGCCATTGCAGAAAGTCCTCCAAGATGTTCGTTTTGCGCTTTGGGTTGCATTTTTGAACTTTCTTTGACCTTCTTTGTAGAGGTCCCAATCGGACTCTGCATTGCTTCTTCTTGCGGCATTGAAGAGTTTTCTTGCTTCTTTTCTTAGATGTTGCAGCTCTTTATTCCACCAATGGGGTGATGTTTTTGTACTCGGAGCTATTACGGGGCAAGATGTTTCGTATGCGCTTTTGAGAATCAGGTTCAGTGTCTCAACCGTATTGTCAATATTTTTAGGTGACTTATAATTCAGGCCTTGTAATATATTTTGTTTTTCCTCTACTTTTGTGACAAAACGATCCCAGTTAGTTTTTCTGGGATTTCTATATGGTTCTTTTTGTTTTATATTATCTCCAATTTCAAATTCAACACTTCTGTGGTCATAAAAGGAAGGTTCAATAGATACTTTCGAGCATTTTAACGAAACAGAGTTAGAGTTGTTAATAAGGGTTATGTCTAGCACTTCCCTTCTATTTCTAGTAACGAATGTTGGTTCGTTGCCTATGTTTCCTATAACTAAATTATGTTCTATATTAAATTCAAGAATTGACTCACCTCGTGGGTTGGTATTTGTACTACCCCATTGTACATGATGGGAGTTAGCATCACATCCGAGGATAAGGTCCCATCTATCATCTCGAGCTTTTTTGACAAGCTCCTTCGTCATTTCGTTGGGGAGATCGTCCGTCCCATGTGGCATGTAAATTGATGCGAAGACGATTGGATAGCCATTCTGTCTTTCGCATTTTACAGCGGTCTGGTCAATATTGCTGTGGGTGGATAAAAGAAATAGGTTAACCTGACTTTTAGCTACAATGCAAGTTCGAACTGTACATTCATTGTTCTGTGGAAAGGCATACGTTACCAGGTCTTTCGATCTAAGCCCTCGTATTTCACCTCGAACTACCCAAGGTTCTTGCACCAGAGCTAGATCAATATTGCCGCTTGTCATAGCTTGTACTAGGTTGGCGCTAGCGGCTTTGCTGTGATGAAGATTAATTTTGTGTATCTTCATGCCGGCTAGTCGTTTCACCACTTTTCTTCTTGTATACCGTCACAAATGGTCTTATCTTGCATCACATTTGCGCAGTAGTGGCATGTATTTGTGACTGAGTCTCACCACAATCTCCATGCCTTTATCATTGTGCGGCCCCATTTCCTCCACCTGCCAGTCCTTACTTAAAAGTTCCGGGTTGAGGTTTTGGATGTTGAGTTGCACTCTTTCTTTCGGCAGATAAGGGCCGGGAAGGAATAGACGACCCTTAGGTTTGGCGAATTCTAGTAGTTCTTTCCTATCGCAAGGACGCAGGTTGGCTTTTGGCCATGGTGCTTCCGTGTTGGCGATGAACTTCTTCAACCATTTGAGGGTTCCCGCGTCCTCACATTACTTTCAGAGATGTAAGCTGTCCAAAGTGCGGGATATGCCCAGCCACTTTGTACGAGTCATTCACCCCATCCAGGATTCTGACTTCAATCAATCTCCATTGGTCATCTGACAGCCTCCGTTCTGGATTACCAAAGTCAACAACTGCGACCCGGTGACTGTCTCTGACCACATTGGATACAGTTCATGGTTTTTTGTTTTGTTTGGGTGGAGGAGAGAATGTGTCGTGATGTCTACCTCTTTTTACACAAACCGCAACTGGCTTCGGTCCCGTGTTTACTACACCGGCGGCATTTGTTGATGCCAAAGGAGAGGGCTGAGCTTTGCACATTCCCTTTCCCTCCAAGCTTCCTTGCGGGTTTCCTACAGCAGGACGGCACATTATCTAGGGTTTCTCTAGCTCTAGCTAACGATAATTGTTGTCTTTCCGTTAAGGAGCTGGGTTTTATACCCTTGAGGCGTTGGAGCGTTCTTCTGGCGTTACGTACTCTATTCGGGTCGTACTTCAGCGATGCTGTTTGAATGTCAGCCTGAGCAGTACCTCCTGCTTTGGTTTCCCTCTGCAAGGAGAGTACTGTACAGACACTGCCTATAGTTTCGTCCCCGTCTTCCCGTGAGTCTACTTTTGGGATCAAGTTTCCTGCAGAACTCGTCGTAGGTCCCGATGGGCTTGTGCCTGTCACAGTCCCAGATTTCTTCAACAGTTCCCCATCACCGCCTACACTAACCAGTAAAGCCGATGAACCCACTACCGGTCCCGACGGGCTTATGCCTGTCACAGACTTTGATGAGTCCACCAACTTCTCCACACTGCCTAACTTTTTCCCTTCAATTGCAGAGGCAGACGGGTACCTGTTTGATCCCGACGGGCTTGGGCCTGTCACAAAAATAGGTGCTCCCATCTTTCTTTCAAATGATGTTGCTGGCTTCGAGTGCACTGGTACCAATTTCAGTCCCGACGGGCCTAGACCTGTCACAGATTTGGGTGGAACCATTACACTCTTTAAGTTCGGGTTCATGTGAGCTTCGTGTGTGTTCGTCTTTAGTCCCGACGGGCTTAAGCCTGTGACAGACTCGGACGACTCCACATTTCCGCTCTTGCTTGTGACTACCATTGAATTAGTGTTGCCCGAAGGATCACGAATCCGTAGGTAGGCACGAGCAACTTGAAGCCTAAGTCGTTCCCTATCACTAAGACTCTTCCACTTTTTCCCTTCCAAAGCCCTAATCGTCTTCTTGTAGCTCTTAGTTCTGCTTCGGTTAGAGGCTACTGACGATGTTGAAATGGACGAGCCAGCAAGGGAGACAGTGTCATTGTCACCTAGGAATAAATTTCCTAGATCCATGACACTCTCTCCAATGCTGCCGTTGGAAGTAGCCTTAAGGGCTGAAGAAGATTCGAGAAGGAAGCTCTCCTCTTCTTCTGTCATGTTGTCGTCGTTGATTGAATCGGCTTCCGTTAAGAACTTCGTGCCCGATTCTTGCACGTCGTCCCCTTTTGTTTTTGTTTTGTTTTTTTGTTTGTTGTTCATTTTTGTTCCCACGAGTATGGGGGAAGGAAAAGTCCGTCTGCGTATCACCCCCTGTACACAGATAAGGTCAGGTTACTCTTCGATTTGACTCGGTTTCGAAGAGGTACCGTTAGAATACAGCCGGTATACCCCTTGGCTGCAAACCATCCAATAGGCACGGTGACGTAACACCCTGGATTAAGGGGTGGGCAGTTCTTGGTTCGTTACTCATCAAAATCACTGTAGATCCAGGTTTCCCCAGATTCACAGATCAGATGAATCTTTGAAACTTAAGCCTTCGCACCACAACAAGGTGACTACCCTTGCGAAGGAAAAAAAAAAATTATGATTATGTTGATGATTGCAATATTTATGACGCTTTTCCCTAAAGGGTCATAAAATGTACCTGCTATTTTTGTTTCACTTGATTAAGGACAGTAGACAAATTTACCTGTTTCAAGCTTAAAAAACAATTAAACAGTAATTGTTCAATTTTCTCCTCCGTTTCATCATATTGCCTTACTCCTTCGTAGACTTTTCTTGAAAGCCAACCCCACACGTTTTCCATGATGTTCAGATCGGGTGAATATGGAGGCCATGCAAGTAGGTTTACATTTTGGTTCTGAATCCAGGCTTTTGTTGTCCGTGCGGTATGTATCGGTGCGTTGTCTTGTTGGAAAGTCCATCGATGTCCACCAAATATTTCATAAAACTGCGGAAAAGCTCTCCAGTATCGATTTGTAAGTGATTGCGGTCAGTTTGGTGCTTTGGAAATCCAGCTCCACAGTTCCGTAATTGCTTATTGCTCCCCATACCATTACACCACCTCCATTGCTATGCCGCCTTTGGAAATGTATTTCTTCTTTTCTCAAATCATAAAAATTAAAGCTGTATCCATCAGGTCCGTCCAAATGAAATTTTTTTGCATCAGAAAAGATTACGGTATGCCACTCTCGATTCCACCTGATGTGACTTGTTGCAAATTCAAGCCGTTGGCTTTTATGTCCGGCATTCAAAGGTGCTTTTCTCTTAATTTTTTGATGGCGAATATTTTCGGCCTTCTGTATCGCCGAAAAACAGTCGATCTACTAGCTTTAAATCCAGTTTCTGCCATGATTTTACTTACGGAGAGCCTTGAATTTGAAGCTCAGGATCGCCCGCCTTTCCTTACATGTTAGTGATCTTCTGATTCTTCCTTTGCAATTCTTTCCATACTTTCCATACTTTCGGGAAAAAATGGGGTTTGAAGCCTAAAATGATATTATGGACCTACACAGCTGTAGTTCGTCCAATTCTAACATACGGATCGATTGTATGGTGGCCAGCCCTAAGCAAAAAATATAATATAGACAAACTGAAAAAGTCGCATTTTTATTCGCTCCCGCATTGTTTTTTTTTTCAATTAATTAATAATAAATTGACCTAATTCTACCTCTGCCAAATCCATAATTCACTGCGTTCTTATAAACAATTTGTGTTTTCTGTTTTTCCTGACCAACCCAAACTCTGACCCACTTGCGAATTTGTGATTTGCATAGCAATAACATCAACCTTATTGACCCACTCGCTTCTTTGTGCCTACCTGTGCAATATATTTTAAGTGAAATTTTAAATTGTCCTCAACGAATAACTATTGAAATGGAAAATTTTTTCGCTAATTGTATCGACAAAAAAAGTGATGAGCTAGTGAAATGCAAAGGGCTGTGTGGTAAATCTTTTCACCCACAACTGCTTGTTTGAAGGATTATCTATTGCATTTTTCATTTCACTGTGATGAATGTAAAGAAATTTCTCTTTCACATGTTTTACTTGCCATCAAATGCCATAGCGACCTTACTAACTCTATATTAGCTAATAACAATCAATTTCATAAAAGTGTCATGAGTCAGTTGGTGATAATTGATGACTTTTCAAAAGCGTTCGAAGAACTTAACAATACAATTGAGTGCTTAACGAAAACAATCGGTGCTTAACGAAATTCAACTACATCGAAAAAAAATCGCCGCGTTAACGGAATTAATTACAAACAATAACAATGACGATATAATTAAACGTTTGGAATTTTTTAAAATGATTTGAAATCATCGTTTAACTCTTATATCACTACCAACTCTATGCAAACAATGGAATCTTTAAATTCTATTCGTAGTGATCTTGATTGTCATCTTCAATCAACATCTAAAGTAACTACACCTGGTCTCCATCAACCCCTTGCCCTTCTAGAAGACGCCGCCGCGAGTGTTATTAATTTAATGAAACTCGAATAAGCATTGGCCAACTAACCGAAGAAATTAAATATGCATCAAGTAAAATTGATGGGATACCAAGTCAACTGCAACATACACCTATTATGTTCAAGACTTCTCTACTGGAAGAATTATTGGACTCACCGCCACATGCTCGTATTCCCTTACCTGCTATTTCTTCCGCACCACCTCCTCCTGCAGTTCAACAATCTCCTTCTAATGCTTCACCTTCGCCTTCTGCTGCTCATCAACTACGCCCTTCTGAAGAAAAATTACAATCCCTTATACGTTTTGTACCTACTTGGTCTCTGTCGGTATAGAACAACAGGATAAGCAAGCTGAATAAATCTGACAACGTTCCATTTTTTATCAGAGGTGCTCCTCGTCATGCTGATGTTAATTGGATAAAAAACTTTTTTCGCGTAAATTCACCATTTCTGTTAATGAATGTCAAAAAATTTCATCACCCCGATAGCGTCATCAAAGTTTTAAAGTAAACATTCCATCCAGATCCATATGGCTTTTATCCTCGTATTCTGACGACTTTTTCCGGCTAGGATAGTTGACCTTAACAAAATGGATTGACAAACCACAAAATAAATATAACAGTGTATTTAAACCTAATAGATCATCCATGAAGAAATCATCAGCGCACTTAGTATTTAAAAATAAACCTAGTGTTAAACATAAAAATGTACCCAAACCTAATATAAACCCTAAAAAAGTCCCTAAATTAGACTCAAACTGGAGCTTCAAAACTAATGTTTTTCCCACTTTTTCAAAATTCACCTCTAACCCTTTAAGTAAGCGAGTCTCATGTGATCTAACTTCCAATGTAATCCATTCACCTCACCACACCTCCCCGTCTGATAACAACCCCCTCAATGCAAACTATCCTAATTTTGTACACTCCCACACTCTCAATCCTTCCAAGTCACCTGCAACGAATATCCCTTCTAATCCTACTCCATCCTTTTTCTCTATTCCCCCTTCCTCACCCCATCCACCTATTTTCGACCCAATGATCCCTCCCTCAGTAAAACTGACTTCTCGATTGGTTGGTCCCACATCGACGGTCAATGATTTAGAGGGCCGCTCTATGATAACGTTCGCCTATATCTCTCATATTTATATGACAAACCTGACTCTATTTGTATTGATGGCAAGACAAAAACAAATGTCATAGTATTTATTCAGAAGGAAGGCCTCCATACCGATCCTTCTCTTCTTAAACAAATATACATCCGCTATCATGAAGGGTTTAACATATTCGCTAATACTGTGGAAAAGGATCTTTCAGCGCTTGCTTCACATATCAGTTCAAAACGTTATTCATACCTTCAAAGTACCCGTAGAAATATCAAAAACTATTTTCGTCCCTAACTTGAAGACTCCCGTTCCAGCCCCTAAATTTTTATCTCTTTGCTACCAAAATGTCAGAGGTCTCCGCTCCAAAACATCTTCGGTCTTTCTTAACTCTCAAAAACTCCCTTATGACATTTTTGCACTGTCTGAAACCAATCTATCCCAGGATATAAGCGATTGTGAACTTTTTCCTTCCAATTTCAATGTCTTTCGTGTAGATGGGTCTTCTAATGATGTCGACTCTTCTGGTCGTGGAGTTTTACTAGCAATACATAATTGCATCGACTCAATGATCTTTAAGACATCTCACAATACCTTTTTTGAGTACGTCTGTGTTAAATCTAAACTATGTAAAATTACAATTTTCACAATCTGCTGTTATATCAGACCATCACAGCCTATACAATCTTATCAGCTTGCAGTAGATGTTTTTGATTCCATTTTTGAAGCAGCTGATCCTTCCGATATTGTTATAGTCGTAGGAGATTTCAATTTTCCAAATCTTCAATGTGTTCTTTCTGATGAGGAATTTTATTATACAGCTCTCAATCCCTCTTCAGATAAAGAAATCCTCTTTACCGACTGCTTGGTAGACTCAGACCTTTTCCAATTAAGTGGCGTTAAAAATAATTTAGGACGTCAACTTGACCTTGTGTTTTCTTCAGACGCAGACAATTGTCGTTACTGCAAGTAACCATCTCCTTTCTAAATTAGATGCCTACCACCCTCCCCATTTCCTCACATTCTCTTATGATTTTCCCCATAATTCAACCCTGACTGAGAGCCCTTTGTCTTTAAACTTCCGTAAACTTAACAACTTATTAGCCTCCGTTGATTTCGACAGCATCGCTCAAAAGCCAAACATAGAATTAGCTTTATCTAATTTTTACTTAAGCGTGTTTAGCTGTCTTTCTCAATCTGTCCCTGTTATTCGCCATAAGAACACCTCTTCATCCCCCCGTGGTACAATAGTGAGCTACGGTCTTTAAGAAACAAAAGAAACAAACTTTGGCAAATTTACCTTACTTCGCGTTCTGGTTTCGACTTTACTAACTATCTGAACACCAGTACAATTTTTTCAGAACTTTGTGATTCTCTTTACAACGAATACCTCAATCAAATGCAATCTAACATAATGATTGACCCTAAAACATTTTTTCACTTTACTAATGCCAAACGTAAATCTGATAGCTACCCTTCTACCTTAATATATTTGAATACAAGTTCAGATGATTCTAAAATAATTGCTAACTTGTTCGCCCAGTTTTTAAGTCAGTCTTTTTCCACGAGCACCTTAAAGCCCGATTCAGAATATTTCTCTTATCTAAGCAAATGCACGCAAACATCCTTAACCTCTATTATAATTTCGTCGGAAACTGTCGAGGCTAAAATTAATAATCGGAAAGAGGATTATTCTGCGGGTCCAGATGGGATTCCTGCTATAATACTTAAAAAATGTTGCTCCAATTTTGTTAAGCCCCTAACAGCCTTATTTCAGCTTTCAATTTCACAAGGAATTTTTCCTTCTCTCTGGAAAAATTCGTTTATAATCCCTATTCATAAAAAAGGCCCGAAGAAAGAAATTTCCAACTACGGTCCAATCGCCAAACTCTCCTGTATTCCGAAGCTTTTCGAAAGCCTTATATACGATACAATGCTGTTTCATTGTTAACAACTTGTATCGCCTAAACAACATGGTTTTCTGAAAGGCAAATCAACTACTACCAATTTAGTAGAATTTGTTTCCGGTGCTTTATGTGATCTCGAAAATGGGAATGAAGTTGATGTAATTGCAACTGATCTTAGCAAGGCCTTTGATACAATTTCTCATTCTTTAATCCTTTTTAAGCTTAATGCTCTAGGCTTTCAACCAATATTTATAGCATGGATCCAATCTTACTTAAAAGACCTCAAGTATAAAGTTATCTTCAGATCTTCTGAATCGGATTCAATTCTAGCCACATCTGGTGTCCCGCAAGGCAGCCACCTCGGCCCACTGATATTTATTTTAACCATCAACGATGTCGATTTCGTCATAAACGAATCTTTGATATCTATTTACGCAGACGACAAGAAAATCTATAGGCGTATTTCCTCCCCTTCTGACTCCTGTCTTTTCCAAAATGATCTTAATCGGTTTTCAACTTGGTGTCTGAAAAATTTTCTCGAACTGAATGTGAGCAAGTGCCAAGCAATAACCTTTTCACGAAAGCGTATCCCTCTCCCTCCCAGAACGTATTTTATCAACAATGTACCCGTCTCCCCCGTTGATTCCCTACGTGATCTCGGAGTTATCTGTGACAAGGAATTGAATTTTCGATCTCACTTAGAGTCCTCTATAAACAGAGCTAACTTCGCGCTTGGCTTTGTAAAACGTTGGTCAAAAGAATTCTCCGATCCTTATGTAACTAAAACTCTCTATGTTACATTTGTAAGGCCACTTCTTGAATATGCTAGCCAAGTCTGGTCACCCTACTACATCTCTCACTCCCGTCGTATTGAAACTGTTCAACGGAGTCTACGTTTTGCACTCCGTGGCCTTGATTGGTCAAATCGATACAACCTCCCTCCCTACGTAAACCGCCTAAGACTAACTGATATGCAAACACTTGAAAACCGTCGTCAAGTGGCTGACATTGTCTTTATTCAACAGCTATTAGCCGGAAATATCGATTGCCCCGCGCTCCTCCAAAAAATCTCCCTCCAGACCAATCCCAATAATCTTCGCTCAATACCACTTTTCAAAATAAACTTTCATCGCACTAGCTATGGAAGTAACGAACCCATGACCCGCATGCTACGGTTAACCAATACCATGCAAAGCTTTTTCGACTTCCACCAAAGCAAAGATTCCTTAAAAACCTCCCTCTATAGAACCTCCAACCCTACCTAGCTTTCTTTAGATTTAAGAATTTTAGACTTAAGTTATTATTGTTAGTTTCTAAGTGTTTGCTTGTATTAAGCTAATAAAGTTAAACAAACAACTTTAGACGAGAGGGGGTCCTATCCCCTTCCTTCTGTGGTGTTTGTTGCTAAATAAATAGACAATATGGTGATGGAGACATTTTAAAACTGTTTCCAATAGATCTTCGCTCAGTCCATATTGACTACCAATACCCTTGTCTTGACTTTGATAAAAGTTTCAATGTGCTTTTTCCTACCAGAGACGAATGGAAAAACGATACGGTGACAAATGAATATGACACCACAATTTTCACTGACGGCTCAAAGATGGTTGATGGAGTTGGGGCGGGTGTTTACTCCGACACACTTAAAATTAGTCAATCGTTCCGTCTGCCCGACGCTGCCAGCATATTTCAAGCTGAAGTGCTTGCCATTAAGGAAGCCTGTAGAATACTCAAACAAAAAACAATATCTAACCAAAATATTCACAATGTAGCAATTTGTATAGATAGCCAAGCTGCAATTAAAGCAATTAACAGCTGTCTGGTGTCTTCAAAGATAGTTCATCAATGCAGAGCAGAGCTCTCAGGTTTCAGTGATAGTATAAAAAATTTCTCTCATATGGGTCCCAGGCCATAGCGACATCCAAGGCAACGAGCGAGCAGATGATCTTGCCAAGGATCAACCCTTCTCGTCTCTCAGGCGGAATCAGTAGATCTTCCACTGGGCTTCGTGAAGGGTAGAATATATGACCATTTCCTTTCAGAATCAACAAAGAGGTGGCAAGGTTTGGCAACCTGTAAAATAACTAGAAAGATATGGCCAACCTATGACAAAAACAGATCGAATGATTTAATAAAACGAAACAGAATAGACACGGCCAGGATCGTTGCAATCTTCACTGGCCATTGGCCAATAGGCGAACATGCAGCTAAACTGCGCATACCTTTCAACAGCTACTGCCGTAGTTGTAGAAATCCGCTAGAGAAGGAAACTATTGAGCATTTCCTCTGCTACTGTCCGGCCCTGGCTAGGTTTCGCCTCAAGGCATTCGGTAGCCTGTTTCTCGACAACCTAAACGTGCTGTCGAACAAAAGGATAAATGATTTTACCGCTTTTCTCAACAGCACCAGTTGGCTCTACCAAACTAAGCAATATCTATTTCAACTTTCACCTTTGAAGTTTTTGGAACTTTCCTTTAGGACTGCCTATTCGGACAAGCACTTACTCTATTTTTGGCGAAAGCATCAAAACACGGATTTATACCTGGTAGGTGTTCCTTGCCTTTGAACGGGCCTAGCCTCATATAGATCTAGTGTAAAGTTAATTGGTCGACTCTCAGTCCAAATGGAACCACCCAGCACAGTGTGAGCTAGGTTCTTCCCTTGGGACTGCGGGCACAGACCAAAAACTGATCCCCTTAGCTTAACAATCACTACCACTATATCACAAAAAATTAGGTCAAACCAGTTATGGTATCAAAACGGCGCTTTTCTGTGCTAATTGGGTTTCTTCGGAACAGTTGTTCTGCGAAACCGTCCTCTTACCTACCTACCTACCTACGTCAAATAGTTCTCATTGAAATCAAATACCCATGACCGTAATAAAACTAATTTTTATTACCACATCACGATCACGTCAAACATAAAGATGGAACAAAAAAAAATGTCCATGGATAACAAAGCAAATGATCTTTTTTATCAATGAACCTTTGTAAAGGGTATATAAACTTTCCATCATCAACTGTAACATTCCCAGGAAATTCCAATTAGAAAAATCAACCACTTCGAAAACTAGTTTCTTCTCTCACCCACCGATTCAGATACCTTCTAAACATTGTTTTAATTAAAACTGCATGATTTTAATATATTTATTTTGTTTAACTTATTTATGCAGCAATATTTTCTGCATGCTTGAAATATTGTAAAAAAATACTTAGTTTCCGCCCTTTTAAAAATGTATATGATAAGGCGCTGTTAAATTCTAGGTCTGAGTTTTTCTGTGTACATTTTTTTATTTCTTTTTGATAGCACAACTCCATCGTTTTTAATAAATTGAACTAAAAAACAGTTGTTACGCATTTTTTAGGTATTTCAGTTTCTTCCTCAATAGATTACAATCAAAAGATTGAGACTGAGACAATGAATTGATACAAAGGTTTTGCATACCAATTTGAGCTTTGACTCATTGCAAACGCTCAGTCTCGGTTACCTCAGCTTAATCTTACTTCTAGTCTACTGAGATTGAGCGAAAGCGTTCTGTATACGAACCGTTGTACACGACCAATGTCAGACAGCTGTTTCGTATAAGTTATTCCACATTAGACCACGGTTGCCGTTGTGCGACTTTAGTCGCTTTTGACCCTTTTTTTCGTTCATGCGACCATGAGACTACTTTCTTAAAAACTAGCTGTTTTGAACATTTTTTTTTACAAAAAAATCGACTTTTTTGACCCCTTCTCTACAAAATTGTATAGTTTAAATAATTGTTATCTATTCGCTAGACGAAAATTCCAATATTCTATTCAAATATTTATTATAGTTTAACAGCAATAATTTTGTTTATATAATTTTTGTTTAAATATTATTAAAAAAAGAAATTTCTAATACTTGCCAAATAGGTTTCTTAAGTCATTCAGCCGATTTGGATGATCCCACATCTAAGTATGAACAAATTAACATCTTATACAAAACTCCGAAAAAATTATTGAGGAATACAGATGCTCGAATTCAAAATTCGTGAAAAAAAGTTTTGAGGAAATTGTGAAAATAGCCTTTATATTTCTTTATAATTAAAATGTTCGCGGTTTAAAAATGAGTTCAAATAAGTTTCTAAAGCGAACCTTACACGGTCAGTCAAACAACTTTAGTCATCGTTCATATAATTTCTTAGCGACAACACTGCTTTCGACCACGGGCGTAAAGTGCGATCAATCGCGCACGCTTCGAAATAAATTTTAGAAAATCGGTTGCACATATACACATACACAAGCTATAGTAATTCATGAAAGAATTCGCAATAGTGTAGGTGGCGGATGCTGAAAATGTTGCCATTGCAATATTGGGGAAACATGCTCAAATTCTCGCTGAATTATTATGCGAAATGCTCTAAAGATAATGCTCAAATGGTCAGAAAAATGCGGACTGGGTATAACCCCAAACAAAACTGAACTTGTCCTCTTCACAAGAAAATATAAAATTCCCTAAATAAGACCCCATCAATTAAGGGAACTCCACTTATTTTCTCAGATGAAGCTAAATATCTAAGTCTCATCCTAGATATATTATATTATAATAAATATTATGGAAAATCAAGAAGAAAATTCATATGTCTCACACGCCTACCATTACTTGCGTAAAAGTTGAATTATAATTTTTAACATTTGTGCAACTGTGTAATGTTGTCATGTTTTTATATCAATAAACATTTTAAAATAAAATGCATTTTTCCTGCAATACTGGCCTTCCTCTTAAATTTTTTAAACTTTCTGACTTCCCATAAAGAAAGTTTGCCTACCCCTGAGTCGAACCTATACATAACACTACCTTTTGTAAATAATGTTATACGGTGTATTTGCTTGCTTCAAATTGGAAAAGCCAAACGGAATTTTATTATAAGATGAACCAAAGAAGATAATCAATACAATTTTAGAATTTAATGTCTACCCTTCTTCTTTTTATTGTAACTACCACCCTTACGGTGCTGTTGTCTTGGCCCAGGAGCGACTTCTTGATACACTGGAGTAACGGGAGAATTCTTGCTCAAATTCTGAGCTTTTGACATATCACTAAACAAAAAAAAAAAAAAAACTGAAGGTATTAAAATATCATTATTCGATTAAATGAACTTACTATTGATCAGCAGCTCCAGTTGACATTCCCTGAGAACCTTTAATGATGTCCTTGGTTCTTCGATCTCTCTTCTTACGAAAACCAGCCCGTTCGTACTTAGGAAGCCATCTTTCAGGGTCAGGTCCTGTCTCAGCATTGTAGTTTCTGGACATTTTACCTTTCCTTTTGCGATTCGCTTTCCTTTTTTTTTGTGAATCGCCTGGGGTACTAGGTGATGGTTCAATTTTTGCATGGGCAGACTTCTTTGCTGCCTTGGTACTCATGACCCAGTTGGCTGCTTCCAGAGCATCGATTTCGGATGTAGTGGTCAAGGTTTCAAGGGCAGGGAGTTTCTTGCTGACTTTGAGAGCCTTCGTTGGGTTTAACTGAGCATAGGCAATGACAAGCTGGGCAATGACTTTCATGTCATTTGGCTTCAGCTTAAGAAGTTCCTCAAGAGAACTGGCAGCTGTGTCTGTGGCACCTCCACGAAGATGAAACTCGGCAGCTTGGCGCCACATGTCGGACAAATCAGCACTACTAAGCTGAATTAATTTCGAATTAATTTATATTTAAAATCCCTAATGAATTTAATACTAACATTATTAATTTTGTACCACTCAACAGCAGACTTAAGAAGTGCTGAAGCTGCTTGTTTGTTGTCGTTACCTAAATAAAGAGTAACCAAAGCCGATACAACTCCAGGTTTGTATTTGGACTGTCCGAGAGAAAGAAGTACTTCGATGGCTTCTCTACGATTGCCCTGAAAATATTAATATAAGAATACCCTACTTGGACGTATATGTTATACAAACTTGCAACAGCAATAGCTGTATGATAGCAAATTTGCTGGCAAATGAATAAATTTCATTGGCAGCTGTGTATTTTTTTAATATTTCGACAGCTTCTTTGTACTTCTTATCCTTAGCCAGCTGACTGCATTTAATAAGGACAGCTTTAAATTCAAAATCAGGATTGGACAGTATTAATTTGCTGCACAAAATTTGACAATTACTAGCATTGGTGAACAACGCCAGAAGGCAGTTATTCAAAGCAATGACTTTCTTTTGACGCGAGGTCAACTTGTGCTCACAAGAATCAGCCAAAGCCGAGCGTATCCTTTTCTTTGAATCAAATACATTTTGGTCCTTGTTTATGACTACTGAATTGTTACTTGCCACAGCGACAAGTGCCTGGTCCTTTGGCTTATTTTTGAGGCAATCAGCGTATATAATACCTGATTCTTTAATTTTGCCTTGCATTTGCAGACAATACGCAATTTGAACCCTGAAAAAATAAAAGATAATGATAATGATATTGATAATGATAATGATAATGATGATGATGATGTTGATGATGTTGATGATGATGATGTTGATGATGTTGATGATGATGTTGATGATGATGATGATGATGATGAAGATGATGATGATGATGATGATGATGATGATGATGATGATGATGATGATGATGATGATGATGATGATGATGATGATGATGATGATGATGATGATGATGATGATGATGATGATGATGATGATGATGATGATGATGATGATGATGATGATGATGATGATGATGATGATGATGATGATGATGATGATGATGATGATGATGATGATAATAATCTTACTGAAAAACATCAACTTCCTCTCTTATCTCATTCTCAAACGTGCCATCGTCCTCTAAAGTTTCGCGGCAAAGTTTCTCTGCTACCCTTAGTTTTTTTTCAGCTTCGACAAACTTTCCGCGATTGGCTAAGGCACATGCTCCATTGAAATACATCTCGTAGGTATCCTCGGGTAGATTTGGAAGTTCCCTCGGCTTAAGAAAATAAATGAGGATGAAATCAAATATTCATAAAATTTTCAAAAATCAAATGACGCAAGTTGCCACAAATATAAAATCAATTTTAAAAAAAATTTATTTTAATAAAAATTAATTTTATAATTTTTACTTGCGATTATAGGTATACTAAAAATAAAAATGGAGTGTGCTTTAGACCACACTTCTTTTTAGACGACTGAAGTAAAACTTTAGCTCCACACGTATAACGTATGTAGATGCATATATGTTTATCTAGGCATATATGTATAATATATACATATTTTCTACAAATATTTAAATTTATTATGGGTCAATGAAATAAATGTATATTATCGAATACAGTTTTTGAATGAAACAAAAGTTTTTGAAAGAAAATTAGATAGATATCTACAGAAAATATTATCGATTGTTGTTGAATATCTTGTGGTAGGCTCATTTCAATTGTTATTGATTTGTAGGTCTAATTTATCTTGTAGAGAGTTAATCAAGAGTTGTCCATCTTCAGATGCGAAATTAACGTTGAAATCTCCTGCTAAAATTAGTGAAAACGTATGATGAATGCTTGACATTTTGTGTTCACACTAGTCAAGTATGCCGTCAACCACCATAATCGTCAGCAGAATAAGGTATTTTAAACCAAAAACAGGCTATACGTGTGGAACTGTAGTAGTCAAGTTTGTACTAAAGAGCAAAGATAACTAAGTTGTAATTATAATTCCGCTTGACAAGCTGGCATATAACGGTCATGAAAAATCTTGTCTTGCCATATAACGGTTTTTCAAATTTTATTTCTAAAAAGACCTAGAAAGCCAAACTATAAAGGCGTACTTAATTTTTTATTAACGTTTCTTAATAATATTAGATAATTTCAACAATTTTTTTTGGAAAATTTAATGTTTTGAAACCCAATTCATGAATTTTTTGTTTCAAATTTTATTTTCGCGTGAAAATTATTAATTAGATAAAATTGGCATACTTTAAATTTGGGAAAACTACAGAATCCCGAGTTACAATATCCCGAATGTGAATATTCAAAAATCCCAAATTACAAAATCCCCAGTAAACACAATTTTTTTTTCGTCAGGGCTCTGTGCGTCACGGCTAATCTCAGAAACCTTTTGACCGATTTGAAGTTTTTTTTTGCGTATTATTATTAAGAATGAACAAATAAAAACAATAAAAAGACTAAAAATAGTCGAATTAAAATTTATTTAGTGGAGTAATTATGAATGAAATTCAATATTAAAGGTTTTGTGGCCTTTACTCCAAAAGCATTGCGTTTCGCCCTAGTTTGATGGTGGGCTCATCAGCTAGATGACATCAAACCCAATCTAGTACGCAATAATTGTCGATGATTACCGACTGCTTTATAAAATTTACAGAGAAAACTCCCTGTGAATTATATTATTCTAAAGAACTTTGATTAAAGTTAGACATTAGAAATTATGATGTTATGCTCGTGGCCAAGCGAAGTTATAAGAATGAACAAATAAAAACAATAAAAAGACTAAAAATAGTCGAATTAAAATTTATTTAGTGGAGTATTTATGAATGAAATTCAATATTAAAGGTTTTGTGGCCTTTACTCCAAAAGCATTGCGTTTCGCCCTAGTTCGATGGTGGGCTCATCAGCTAGATGACATCAAACCCAATCTAGTACGCAATAATTGTCGATGATTACCGACTGCTTTATAAAATTTACAGAGAAAACTCCCTGTGAATTATATTATTCTAAAGAACTTTGATTAAAGTTAGACATTAGAAATTATGATGTTATGCTCGTGGCCAAGCGAAGTTATAAGAATGAACAAATAAAAACAATAAAAAGACTAAAAATAGTCGAATTAAAATTTATTTAGTGGAAATTTAATATTGAATTTCATTCATAAATACTCCACTAAATAAATTTTAATTCGACTATTTTTAGTCTTTTTATTGTTTTTATTTGTTCATTCTTATAACTTCGCTTGGCCACGAGCATAACATCATAATTTCTAATGTCTAACTTTAATCAAAGTTCTTTAGAATAATATAATTCACAGGGAGTTTTCTCTGTAAATTTTATAAAGCAGTCGTTAATGATCGACAATTATTGCGTACTAAATTGGGTTTGATGTCATCTAGCTGATGAGCCCACCATCAAACTAGGGCGAAACGCAATGCTTTTGGAGTAAAGGCCACAAAACCTTTAATATTGAATTTCATTCATAAATACTCCACTTTAGAATAATATAATTCACAGGGAGTTTTCTCTGTAAATTTTATAAAGCAGTCGGCAATCATCGACAATTATTGCGTACTAGATTGGGTTTGATGTCATCTAGCTGATGAGCCCACCATCAAACTAGGGCGAAACGCAATGCTTTTGGAGTAAGGCCACAAAACCTTTAATATTGAATTTCATTCATAAATACTCCACTAAATAAATTTTAATTCGACTATTTTTAGTCTTTTTGTTGTTTTTATTTGTTCATTCTTATAACTTCGCTTGGCCACGAGCATAACATCATAATTTCTAATGTCTAACTTTAATCAAAGTTCTTTAGAATAATATAATCCACAGGGAGTTTCTCTGTAAATTTTATAAAGCAGTCGGTAATCATCGACAATTATTGCGTACTAGATTGGGTTTGATGTCATCTAGCTGATGAGCCCACCATCAAACTTGGGCGAAACGCAATGCTTTTGGAGTAAAGGCCACAAAACCTTTAACATTATTATTAAGGTTAGACATAGAGGATGGTTTAAGGCATATTTTTTTTTTTAATTTTGTTTCATAGGGTAAAATGGGTTAAACACAATCTTTTTTTCGTCATTGGTAAGGAATGATGAAAATTTCAAGATAAGTTTTAATGAATAAAAAATGTTGAATTTATTATTAATTTAATTGTGATTTAGCAAACACAGTTAATTTATTCTAATTTAAAGCATTCAGGATTAAAATTAATTAAGAACTAAATGATAAACAATGTTTCTTGTTTATCTATCCTTCGCTAACACAAATAAATTTTACGGTTTTCCAACACGTGAGCATGCAACATAAAGCTGTCCGTGGGAGAAACACGGATTCTCCAAGTCCAAGCCACAAATCGTCATTGTCTGCCCTTGCGATTTCTTTATCGTCATCGCGAAAGCCAAACGAATCGGGAATTGTATCCTTCTGAAAGGTATTGTAGATTCGGACGGTATCATGGGTATTCGAGGTAACGGGACAACTTCTCCTTTGAACTTTCCAGTCAATATCTTTGCTTCAAGTACGTTTCCGGTAATTCTTTTGATGACTAATCGTGTACCGTTGCATAATTTTGGTGGATTTAAGTTGCGCAAAAGAATGACTGGTGAACCAATTTTAAGACAGAGTTTGTGTGGCGATATTCCTGGCATAAGAAAAGAATACCACCTTGTTTTGCATCTACAGCCAACATAATTGTATTGTAAATAATTCTTTATTCAGCTGTCAATAATGGCTCACTATATGCAATAATCGAAGCTAAGTCAACTTCGTCATATTGTTGTTCTCGTTGCATATCCGTGTTCACTAAGTCATTGGATGGGCGATCAGGCGATGGCAGACCATAGTGATTGAGCGAAGTCTGAAATCCAAATACATAAAACTTCGAGTATTACCAATACTTCATTGTACATCTCCGGTGTGAAATCTTTGTTCGGACATGCTTCCGCTATTTTTACACGGTTTAAAATTTCTTCAGTCATATAGTTCTTATATTTCTGCCACAATGCCAATGGCTGTGTGAGATAACATGTCGTCAGAATAATTGCGAACAGTTGACGAATATTATTTGGCGTAAAATATTTGATTTTTGTGACCTTTGTATCGTATAGATAATTAATTGGTTTTTAGTGGGCTATAGGTCGATAATAATTAAAAGATGTTCTTATTTCATCGCAACGTTTCGAGTATGTTTATACTCTTCCTCAGGCCTTTTATTTGCAACAAAAAAGATAATATAAACATAAATTAGCACATAATTATTTTACATTTTGAAGATTTCAAGTCAAAATTACTTACAATGTTTATATTTGTAATTAAACAAAGAATAAAAAAGAAGGTTTAACACTTAATGCACATTATTTAACGATAACTGGAAAAAATAATAAATAGTTTCTTTAAATTTAAATATAACACAACATTTAAATGAATTATTTTAAAAAGAAAAAGAAAGAAAATACAAATTTAAGAAAATTACTATGCTATAGAACGACAGATGACACGTCCAATTTGCTGCACTATCACCTATTTATCATTTTATTTCTAGTTGTTGGCCTTTTTATAATCTGGCTGTAGGCATTACTCAAATTATCCAAATCCGATCTCCGGTTGACTGCATTTTTGTTGTCTATGATATGCAACATCTCTAGCAGCATTCTTTTTGAAAAATGTTGCTCTGTTTGAAGAATTTCAACATTATCAAAATCAGCTGAGTGTTTCTCTTCAATTAGGTGGTGAGTTAATGCAGTCTTATGAGAGGCACCGCTCTTTAAATCAGACTTATGCCCAGAAATGCGGTTCTTTAATTTTTGTTTGGAAGTTCCGATATAAACGGACGAACAAGTTGTCTCCTTCCCTCCTAAACAATTTATCCTATAGACAACATCTGCTTTCTCCAAGCTATCAACTCTGCCTTTGATGTTAGAAAAAAGCTTGTTTTTTAAGGAGAATGCAGACTTGAAAGCTATTTTCGTATTTTTATCATCTTTTATAGGTGCTGTGGTGATGCGGTTAGAAAGGTAAGGAATGTATAATGTGCTTTTATATACACACACTTTTGGGGGCTCATCAGCTGGGTTTGTTGTTTTCTTATGCTGATAATTTTTTATTAACTTCTCGATAATCTGAGGAGGAAATGAATTGTAGCACAGGGTGTCACGGATAATTTTAATATTTTTATGATAAAACACGTTATCACTTATTTCAAGAACTTTGTTCACAAAATTTTGTGCGGTATTGACAATCACTTGCTTTGGTTGTTTGGAGTGAAAATTAATTAATCGTCCAGACGCAGTAGGTTTCCTGTACCAATCAAAAATTAATTTTTCCTTTTGTCTTATAATTTTCATATCGAGATATGGGAGCTCGCCATTTATTTCCATTTCTACAGTAAATTTAATTTTGTGGTTGTAAGTGTTCAAAGCATTCAACGTGTTTTGAACTTCTTCCGATTTAATCACCAGAAACAAATCGTCTACATATTTGGTGATGACTTTTGGTTTGGTTGTAAGTTTACCTAGGGCATCTTCCAATAAAGTTTCCATAACCAAATCGGCTAGAATTGGTGATGCTGGACTACCCATTGGCACACCTTGTTTTTGTTGATAAGTGGTTCCATTAAATTCTAGGTAATTATTATCAATAATGCAAAACCTAAGTATCTCGAAAAACATCGTCTTTTTAATATTGGTGTGTTCTTTTATTGTATTCCAATTTGATTTTATAATATCCAAAATCAAACTAATCGGAATGCAAGTAAACAAGGAGACCACATCAAATGAAATCAAAATGTCTCCGTCTTCCAATCGTATTGAAGAAACTTTCTCTATAAACTCTTTTGAATTTTTAACATTGAATTTAGAATTCTTAGTCAAATTTTGCAGGATTTTTACCATAAACTTCGACAATTCATAACAAGGAACATTCATGGAAGAACATATGGGTCGCAATGGGGTATTTTCCTTGTGTATTTTAGGTAAACCATAGATTTTTGGGGTGTTGGCGGTATACGTTGTCATTCGTTTCTTTTCCTTAAAAAACATAAAGATGTTTTTATTGTTCCTGCTGATAAAGGGAATGTTACAGTTGCATTGTATAAAACTGATTACATAAATAAAATGCAGGAAATAATGGCAGACCGGAATATTTATAGGGTTTTGAGAAATAATCCAACAACAACATTACAAAACCGTAACAACGATTTGGTGAAGGATTTGCAAAAAGAAGAACATATTTCTCAATACGAAAAGAAACGAATGACAACGTATACCGCCAACACCCCAAAAATCTATGGTTTACCTAAAATACACAAGGAAAATAACCCATTGCGACCCATATGTTCTTCCATGAATGTTCCTTGTAATGAATTGTCGAAGTTTATGGTAAAAATCCTGCAAAATTTGACTAAGAATTCTAAATTCAATGTTAAAAATTCAAAAGAGTTTATAGAGAAAGTTTCTTCAATACGATTGGAAGACGGAGACATTTTGGTTTCATTTGATGTGGTCTCCTTGTTTACTTGCATTCCGATTAGTTTGATTTTGGATATTATAAAATCAAATTGGAATACAATAAAAGAACACACCAATATTAAAAAGACGATGTTTTTCGAGATACTTAGGTTTTGCATTATTGATAATAATTACCTAGAATTTAATGGAACCACTTATCAACAAAAACAAGGTGTGCCAATGGGTAGTCCAGCATCACCAATTCTAGCCGATTTGGTTATGGAAACTTTATTGGAAGATGCCCTAGGTAAACTTACAACCAAACCAAAAGTCATCACCAAATATGTAGACGATTTGTTTCTGGTGATTAAATCGGAAGAAGTTCAAAACACGTTGAATGCTTTGAACACTTACAACCACAAAATTAAATTTACTGTAGAAATGGAAATAAATGGCGAGCTCCCATATCTCGATATGAAAATTATAAGACAAAAGGAAAAATTAATTTTTGATTGGTACAGGAAACCTACTGCGTCTGGACGATTAATTAATTTTCACTCCAAACAACCAAAGCAAGTGATTGTCAATACCGCACAAAATTTTGTGAACAAAGTTCTTGAAATAAGTGATAACGTGTTTTATCATAAAAATATTAAAATTATCCGTGACACCCTGTGCTACAATTCATTTCCTCCTCAGATTATCGAGAAGTTAATAAAAAATTATCAGCATAAGAAAACAACAAACCCAGCTGATGAGCCCCCAAAAGTGTGTGTATATAAAAGCACATTATACATTCCTTACCTTTCTAACCGCATCACCACAGCACCTATAAAAGATGATAAAAATACGAAAATAGCTTTCAAGTCTGCATTCTCCTTAAAAAACAAGCTTTTTTCTAACATCAAAGGCAGAGTTGATAGCTTGGAGAAAGCAGATGTTGTCTATAGGATAAATTGTTTAGGAGGGAAGGAGACAACTTGTTCGTCCGTTTATATCGGAACTTCCAAACAAAAATTAAAGAACCGCATTTCTGGGCATAAGTCTGATTTAAAGAGCGGTGCCTCTCATAAGACTGCATTAACTCACCACCTAATTGAAGAGAAACACTCAGCTGATTTTGATAATGTTGAAATTCTTCAAACAGAGCAACATTTTTCAAAAAGAATGCTGCTAGAGATGTTGCATATCATAGACAACAAAAATGCAGTCAACCGGAGATCGGATTTGGATAATTTGAGTAATGCCTACAGCCAGATTATAAAAAGGCCAACAACTAGAAATAAAATGATAAATAGGTGATAGTGCAGCAAATTGGACGTGTCATCTGTCGTTCTATAGCATAGTAATTTTCTTAAATTTGTATTTTCTTTCTTTTTCTTTTTAAAATAATTCATTTAAATGTTGTGTTATATTTAAATTTAAAGAAACTATTTATTATTTTTTCCAGTTATCGTTAAATAATGTGCATTAAGTGTTAAACCTTCTTTTTTATTCTTTGTTTAATTACAAATATAAACATTGTAAGTAATTTTGACTTGAAATCTTCAAAATGTAAAATAATTATGTGCTAATTTATGTTTATATTATCTTTTTTGTTGCAAATAAAAGGCCTGAGGAAGAGTATAAACATACTCGAAACGTTGCGATGAAATAAGAACATCTTTTAATTATTATCGACCTATAGCCCACTAAAAACCAATTAATTATCTATACGATACAAAGGTCACAAAAATCAAATATTTTATTAATATAACGGAGGGCACGCCGTATATAACAAAACATGGAGTTTTATAATCATATTAGACGCAATTATGACACAAAAACTTGCAACAAACTTAAAGAATATAGCAGAGAAACACTTTCATACACTAAAAATAACAATACTCTGATCTTCCTTTTAAAATGCAGAGAATTTGGTTTGTTTCCAAAATTTATTAGTAATACAACGAATAACCTAGATTCCATATTTCAATTTGCTAATAATGAAAGAGAACGACGGTTAGAGAGAAAACTATTGCTGCACATTGAACATTTTCACCAAAAACTTTTGAATATTGCTATCTCACTCAAACAAATACAGAAAAAGATGGAGAACGAGAGGATAGTAAAACTAGAAAATTTTATCAAAAACAATTTAACACATAAAGAATATTTTGATTTTTTCAAAAGCCAAGAAAATAAACATAACACTATCAATGAAAACATAAAAAACAAACATTTGAATAAAATCGAACGACTAAAAACAACACTCAAACTAAATATGGGCATAGAATACCAAGATAAATGGTTTGTGAACAAAACAACTGTAGTGTTCCCATCAGACGTTCAATGGCTTCTGTCATTAGGCCAAAAATTTTCCCTACCAATTAAAAGAGGTGAATTGCCTCTTTTCAAGATAATTGCAGATGGAGAAGAACTTGTTAAAACGTTAGAACAGGGTGACCAGGAGGTAGCTCGAGCAAATTTTACTGAAATTTTGCAGTCACTTACGATCAACGTATACACCACCATTTGATAAGTTTTTGAACAAGGTTTATAATGAAGCCAAAATATTCCTTAAAAAACATAAAGATGTTTTTATTGTTCCTGCTGATAAAGGGAATGTTACAGTTGCATTGTATAAAACTGATTACATAAATAAAATGCAGGAAATAATGGCGGACCGGAAAATTTATAGGGTTTTGAGAAATAATCCAACAACAACATTACAAAACCTTAACAACGATTTGGTGAAGGATTTGCAAAAAGAAGAACATATTTCTCAATACGAAAAGAAACGAATGACAACGTATACCGCCAACACCCCAAAAATCTATGGTTTACCTAAAATACACAAGGAAAATACCCCATTGCGACCCATATGTTCTTCCATGAATGTTCCTTGTTATGAATTGTCGAAGTTTATGGTAAAAATCCTGCAAAATTTGACTAAGAATTCTAAATTCAATGTTAAAAATTCAAAAGAGTTTATAGAGAAAGTTTCTTCAATACGATTGGAAGACGGAGACATTTTGGTTTCATTTGATGTGGTCTCCTTGTTTACTTGCATTCCGATTAGTTTGATTTTGGATATTATAAAATCAAATTGGAATACAATACAATACAATTCGAGATACTTAGGTTTTGCATTATTGATAATAATTACCTAGAATTTAATGGAACCACTTATCAACAAAAACAAGGTGTGCCAATGGGTAGTCCAGCATCACCAATTCTAGCCGATTTGGTTATGGAAACTTTATTGGAAGATGCCCTAGGTAAACTTACAACCAAACCAAAAGTCATCACCAAATATGTAGACGATTTGTTTCTGGTGATTAAATCGGAAGAAGTTCAAAACACGTTGAATGCTTTGAACACTTACAACCACAAAATTAAATTTACTGTAGAAATGGAAATAAATGGCGAGCTCCCATATCTCGATATGAAAATTATAAGACAAAAGGAAAAATTAATTTTTGATTGGTACAGGAAACCTGCGTCTGGACGATTAATTAATTTTCACTCCAAACAACCAAAGCAAGTGATTGTCAATACCGCACAAAATTTTGTGAACAAAGTTCTTGAAATAAGTGATAACGTGTTTTATCATAAAAATATTAAAATTATCCGTGACACCCTGTGCTACAATTCATTTCCTCCTCAGATTATCGAGAAGTTAATAAAAAATTATCAGCATAAGAAAACAACAAACCCAGCTGATGAGCCCCCAAAAGTGTGTGTATATAAAAGCACATTATACATTCCTTACCTTTCTAACCGCATCACCACAGCACCTATAAAAGATGATAAAAATACGAAAATAGCTTTCAAGTCTGCATTCTCCTTAAAAAACAAGCTTTTTTCTAACATCAAAGGCAGAGTTGATAGCTTGGAGAAAGCAGATGTTGTCTATAGGATAAATTGTTTAGGAGGGAAGGAGACAACTTGTTCGTCCGTTTATATCGGAACTTCCAAACAAAAATTAAAGAACCGCATTTCTGGGCATAAGTCTGATTTAAAGAGCGGTGCCTCTCATAAGACTGCATTAACTCACCACCTAATTGAAGAGAAACACTCAGCTGATTTTGATAATGTTGAAATTCTTCAAACAGAGCAACATTTTTCAAAAAGAATGCTGCTAGAGATGTTGCATATCATAGACAACAAAAATGCAGTCAACCGGAGATCGGATTTGGATAATTTGAGTAATGCCTACAGCCAGATTATAAAAAGGCCAACAACTAGAAATAAAATGATAAATAGGTGATAGTGCAGCAAATTGGACGTGTCATCTGTCGTTCTATAGCATAGTAATTTTCTTAAATTTGTATTTTCTTTCTTTTTCTTTTTAAAATAATTCATTTAAATGTTGTGTTATATTTAAATTTAAAGAAACTATTTATTATTTTTTCCAGTTATCGTTAAATAATGTGCATTAAGTGTTAAACCTTCTTTTTTATTCTTTGTTTAATTACAAATATAAACATTGTAAGTAATTTTGACTTGAAATCTTCAAAATGTAAAATAATTATGTGCTAATTTATGTTTATATTATCTTTTTTGTTGCAAATAAAAGGCCTGAGGAAGAGTATAAACATACTCGAAACGTTGCGATGAAATAAGAACATTATTTGGCGTAGATACCAAAGCTGCGTCAGCAAGTGCCAAATCCCAGTGATTATCATCTTCCATTAATTGAACTTCACGACATGCATCTTGATAGGTATTAAATATTGGACCATTAACTGTTCGCATAAATTCAAAAGATGTTGGTCCAGGAACATTCACCAACAACAAACGCAAAAAGAAGCATTCACGTTGTTTTGGATGAACTGTGTAGCGTCGTCCCAATGTTTTAGATTTAAACGGATGTACTCCTTGTTTTCGTGGGTCCTATCTTTTACTCGATATGTTTCAAACGAAATACCATGGAACATCGGTATATATCAGTGTTTTGGCAAATCGGCCGAAAACGTCGAGCTTTTGGCACAATGTAAAAAATTCAGTGAGGGTAGTTTTTGATGGTTGTAATGCTCTTTGAATAACGTTCTGTTCAGTGAAATATACCCGGTGACCGTTTTCAAGATGCACTTCAAGATACTGTACAGGTGGATCTCTTTCATGGATGTGAAAACTAAATATACGCCAGATAGCTTCGTTGCTGCTGATGTATCTGCTCATTTGATACAGTGATATTTCGTCATTTCTATTTACATCTCGCACTTCAAACACAGCCAAATCACTGCCCTTATTAACATATTTACATATGTATTTAATGGATTTCACGGAATTGCCAAATTTTTATTTTTGTTTTCAATAACATATAATGTAATAAAAAAATTTTAGTAACATATGTAGTAAAAAAAATGAAGTGGTAACCCTGAGGAACGCAGTGAATCGCACATAGCTTTTGTTTTAACGTTTCCTTTTTTTTTGTTTCCTGTAATGCAAATTTATTAAAAGTTGAATTATAAATTAAATAATAAAAATTAAGGAATAAAAAGTATCCTATCTTAGGAACGGCAGCGAAAGAAAAATATTAAAAAAAAATTGTGAAAATCGGTTGGATAGTTTCGGTGTTCATCGTGTGCAACAACGTGACACTTGCTTTATATATAATAGATAGCAAATTTACATTACGCAGAAGGCGACTTATTCGTTTAAGCAGCGACAACGAACGACTGCCGTATCTATAATCATTCGATGAGTTTTAATTAATGGTTATGGCAGTGTTGCCGTTGACAGCTCGGCCTCTCCTGACATTTCGTCCCCATCGGACGAATCTTCATCTTCCGGTTCTGGTTCTTGTCGATAAACATCTATGCCGGGACTGAGTCTACACCATGGCTTTTGTTTAAGTTGGTTGTCTGGAAGGTCCTCAACAATGTATCGATCATGGTTCAAGACTTTGGTGACGATATATGGGCCTTTGTAATTCGGTCAAGTTAATGTGAATCTCCTGTCGCTTGAGGAACATGATCAATGACGATGAGATCACCCTCCGAGTATTTATTTGGCGTTTGATGTCTTTTATCGTACCGTTCCTTCCATTTGCGTCTTTCTTCCATGATGTTGGCGGCTGCATTATGTGTCTTAGTCATAACATCGTCACAATCATCTTGCACGTCATCTTGTATTGATTGTATTAACTGGTTTTGATTGACATCACTGTGGTTGAAGTTGGATACCACTTAGTTCGGGCTATGTTTCGTAGTTGAATTTGGCCAAGAATTCATGTTAAATTGAATACTCGGCAGGGATTCTGCTTGAAAGACTGACGGATTGGGTTCATGAAAACAACTTGCTTAGTGAGTACCAAGCCGGCTTTCGAAAAGGGTATTCCACGGTTGATAATATCTTCATCCTCACAAGCATCGGTCGATCCCATTTGGATAGTGGGAAAAAACTGTATGCGTTCTGTGGATTTCAAGGCAGCTTTTGACACCATCGACAGAAACGCCTTATTCTACAAACTCAGCAACCTGTGGTTGTCATCGAAAATACTTAAAGTACTGCAAAAGCTCTACGATGGCAACCTTTCAGCGGTATGGGATGGAAACATATTGTCAGAATGGTTTGTGTTGAAAGTAGTATATTCAAGTTTTGTAAAATAACTACTTTGATTTTGTTATACTGTACTTTATTTTTGTTATCAATTTAGTTATAATATTATTATCAAATAATTTTCTGATAACGATTTGTTGTTTTAGTTTTCATTCTCAATAAATATCTTGTTTCTGTTGTTACTTAAAATCTCGTTTGGTTATTTCAAGAGCTTCAACAAATAACTTCAATAGGTTATGGGCCCAGTTGTTAGCAAATAATAATAAGAAATAACATTGCAACATTTTGTGAGCGAAAGGATCGTATCAAAGGAAACGCAATTCCATTATTGAATCGATCGCCTATTTTGTATTTGCGATTGAAAATATTTTTTCAGATAATTGCTGGAGATACATCGGGAAACATCGATAGAACGAATTAATAAATTGCAAAAATAAACGAGATGGAAAAAGATATTTCAACAATAGAGAAGTTCGTCAAACCATCATAATCGATGATGTCGAAATTTCAAGTGCGTGTGAACCTAATGGCCTTGGATTTCTAAGGGTACGTTAATGGAACGTCACAGAAGCCAGCTGAAGCACCTGAATTGACAGCATGGTCTAAAAATGATGCAAAGGCTCAGAAAATTATTGTTAACTCGTGCAGATCTGCGATTCTCATTCATTTATGTAACTATTTAACATCTAAAGCAATGTGGGATAAGTTACATTCGATCTACGAGCAAACCAATGATTCAGCCAAGCATCTTTTGGAAGACTATCTTTACCAGAAAAACCCAGCCCATGATATTGCAACACACATTTCAACTTTAGAAAATTTGGTACAAAAATTAGTGATAGCAGGTGTCACCATAGACAAAAGTATGCTGATTACAAACATATTGATGACGCTGCCATCTGAGTACCGGCATTTTTCTACGGCATGGGATTCAACAGCTAAGGAACAACAAACAATTATCAACTTGACGAACCGGCTCTTGGTTGAAGAAAGTCGACTTGAAGTTGATAATATGCATCTAGGTGAAGTAATGAAGAGTGAAGCTTTACTGGCAAAGTGAAGCACTGGTGCGTTCAGAAGCAAAGTTTACCAAGCTTAAAGAAAAACGACAAACTGAAGCGACCTGGCAAATGTTTCAAATGTGGTTTAACTGGACACTGGAAACGTGATTGTAAGGAACAACAACAAACACGATCAGACGGGGAGAAAGTATTTTTCAGTAAAATTGTTCAATCTCTGGGAATGTCTGATGCCTGGTACGTAGATTCAGGCGCTACTTGCCACATGTGTAGATGTCGTGATTGGTTTATGATGTTTATTGAATTGGATAAACCAGTCGATGTTGTTCTTGGTGATGGGAAGCTGATGCATGCTGTTAAAAGAGGCGATCTGAAGGTGTTGTCATACAATGGAACTGAATGGATAGAGAAGATAATACAAAATGTTTTGTATGAACCAAGTTTGTATGCAAATCTGTTCTCTTCAACTAAAGCCATGGATAATGGCCACACAAGCTGGTCAAACATGGATTCTTTCAAGTTATTCGATGGCGTAACTGTTGTGGCAGTGGGAGCAAGAAAAGGTGGTATGTTTCAAATGCTTTTCAAGATAATTAAGCCAACTTCCGACAAATCAATGGTGGCTATGAAAAGTGATACGTTGCGCATCTGGCATGAACGTCTAGGACATCAAAATTTACCTCATGTTCGAAATATTTTGAAAAACAATAACATAAGATTCATAGATGAAAACTTTGACTGTGATGGGTGCGCATATGGGAAACAACATCGGCTTAGTTTCAATTCTAGACCAGACAGGTCTCTATAGTGCGGTGAAATCATCCATGCTGATGTATGTGGACCTATAGAGGAAAGTTCACTTGGTGGATCAAGGTATTTTGTACTTTTTAAAGATGATTTCTCAAAGTTTCGCTTTGTTTACTTCCTGAAAAATTATTTCTAAGGGTTTCGAAAAGTTTAAAATAGTTTTGAAGATAGCTGAAAAACAATGTGGGCATCCAATTAAGATTCTTCAAACTGATAATGGCCTAGAATTTGTAAACAATGTCTTCAAGAAGTTATTAGAAGAAAATGGTATTTTTCATCGTCGTTCCGTTGCATACACTCCTGAACAAAATGGATGTATTGAACGTGAGAACCGCACCATCATGGAATCAGCTCGGTCTATGATTTATTCAGAAGGGCTTAATCCTAAACTTTGGGCTGAGGCAGTACAGACAGCTGTATTTGTTTTGAATCGTACAGGAACCAGTACTGTAAAAGACAAGACTCAATATGAACTCTGGTACAACAAGCGGACACAATTTGAACATTTTCGTATCTTTGGCTCAGAGGTTTACGTTCATAAAAAGTTAGACGCAAACTCAAGAAAATGTCTTTTTGTTGGATATGATGAAAACCAAAAGGGAATTCGAATCCTTGATGAATCGAATTGTGTCTTAGTGGTACGTGATGTAAGGTTTTTGGCAGAAGAATCATCTACAGCAACTTTTATCGACGAAGATGACGATATCGAAGAGGAACTAGAAACTAATAATGTTTCCATATATGATGACGCTTTGGAGGTTCAAAATGATCATCAACCTGAAAGCCAGCAAGCAACAAAAAGGATGCCAAGTAAACCAATCCAAAAGCAAAAATTGATGAAGCTAATATTTTAGAAAAAAGATTACGTAACCGTCAAGAAGGAGCTTCCATAGCAATGGCTTTATTGGCGATCAGTGAAGAGCCCACGTCGTATGAAGAAGCTATATGTTCAAAGGAAAGTGACAAGTGGTTGAAAGCTATAAAGGAGGAGTGCGATTCACTTTTGCAAAACCAAACCTGGACGTTGGTTGAAAAACCAACAAACCAAAAGGTAATTGACAACAAATGGGTTTTTAAAGTGAAGAGGAACCCGGATGATTCAATCGAACGCTTCAAGGCTCGATTAGTGTGTCGTGGATTCAATCAGGAGTACGGGATTGATTATTTAGAAACATTCAGCCCAGTCGTTCGATTTACATCAATGCGAGCAATTCTTGCAATTGCAGCCGAGAAGAGAATGTACATGAAGCAGTTCGATGTTAAAACCGCTTTTCTGAACGGTGATCTAGAAGAAATTGTTTTCATGCAGCAACCAGTTGGATTCGATGATAATAGTGGACGTGTGTGTAGACTACAGAAAAGCTTATATGGTCTGAAGCAAGCTGTTGGAACCGCAAAATTCAAATCATTTTTTTCTCTTTTTGGGTTTAGAACATGTCATTCAGATTCTTGTTTTTGTAAGTTACCAAAATGGAAAAAAACTTATAATGGAAATTTATGTGGATGATGAAATCGTGACTGGAGACGATGAAGCAGATGTAAAATCCGTGATAGAACATCTTCAAGAACACTTCGAAATCAAACTAATGCAAGTGGGTTGTTTTCTTGGTTTTGAAATCGACCAGCAGGATGATGGTTTTATATTTATGCACAGCATATACTAAGAAGATTTTACACCGACTTCATTTCGAAGAGATATAAGTTATGCCATTGGGAATGCGAGTCGGTAAATGGAAAAACCAATGGTGGTACACGAGAATGCTCTCAAGCGTATTTTGAAATATCTCAAAGGTACAACAAGCTATGGAATTCAGTACAACACAAATAGAGGTCATCATTTATTTGGATTTAGTGATCGACATCAGGTTTCGTATTTAAGTACAATGACGGAATAATAAGTTGGAGCAGTACAAGTCAGAAGTGCGTGTCACTCTCTACAACAGAGTCTGAATATGTAGCAGCATCTGAAGCAGTAAAGGAGCTAGTTTGGTTACAACGATTATTTGAAGAAATAATGCCAAACAAAATAAAGGATGATACAACATTTTACATGGACAATCAGAGTGCGATTCGTTTAATAAAAAATCCAGAATTTCATCGACGCAGTAAACATATTGATGTAAGGTATCACTTCATCCGTGAAAGATTCGAAGAGGGATACTTCAATTTGGAAAATGTATCAACAACAGACATGATTGCCGATATCTTAACCAAGGCATTACCAAGACAACGGTTTCATTTTCTACGATCTTTAATCGGAGTATTTGACAAAAAGTGGGAGTGTTGAAAGTAGTATATTCAAGTTTTGTAAAATAACTACTTTGATTTTGTTATACTGTACTTTATTTGTTGTTATCAATTTAGTTGTAATATTATTATCAAATAATTTTTTGATAACGATTTGTTGTTTTAGTTTTCATTCTCAATAAATATCTTGTTTCTGTTATTACTTAAAATCTCGTTTGGTTATTTCAAGAGCTTCAACAAATAACTTCAATAGTTTGAAACTGAAACTGGAGTTAAACAGGGTTGCCTTCTTAGCCCACATTTATTCTCGCTGTTTTTGCCCGGAGGAGTAACATTCGCTGAAATAAAGATTAAGCTCTTAATGTGCGCTGATGACATAGTTATACTAGCCGAAAATCCAAATACGATGCAACTAATGATAAACAAACTCCAAGCATACTGCACTTTGTGGAATCTTACTCTTAACACGGCGAAATCAAAAATAGTGATTTTTCGAAATGGAACGGGACGATACGCAAGAAATGAGAATTGGACCTGGCACAACGAAGAAATAGAGAAAGTGAAAGAGTATCGGTACTTGGGCGTCCTCATTACACCCCAACTCTCATTTAGGAAACATCTCCAAGAAAAATTAAAAGAAGCCAAACGAGCAATAAACTGCAGTTGGAGTGGAATACTTTACAAGAAAGAAGTTGAGCCGAGCGCTAAGTATAGTGTTTGAAGCAGTGATGAGAACAATCATGTGCAATGCGGCACAAGTTTGGGGTGTCTGGCAATTTGATGAAGTTAATTATCGACAACAAATAATAAACGAAGCTTTTTAAATAACCAAAATAATTATACTACAATGTGATTGATGACTAATCAACTAAGATCTTATCTTTTAATTAAAAAAAAAAAAAAAAAAAGTAACTCTCATTTTTCGGCTGACGGCAAAAGCCAATGCTCTATTGTGAAACCTGTACAAACTTTTTTTAACCTAAAGAATTTATTAATAAAATCACATACTACTACTACTACTACTACTCGGCAGTGCTGAATCCCAATCCTTATCAGTTTTGGTTGAGCATTTAAGTGTTACCAGAAGCGTTTTATTTACCCGTTCGGCTTGGCCATTAGCCCTTGGCGTGAGTACAGCGAATTTAACATGATGTAAGCTATGGTGGGTAATAAAATTGCTGAATTCTCGTGACGTATATGCCGTACCTCTATCAGATGTTATTCGTAGTGTTTGACTCCCAGTTGACTGGTCTCCGATTTTGGAAATTCCAGATGTTTTTGAGTGAATCTGCAGTACACCGGCTTCAAGAATCATGCGGTGGTTTTTCCTACAGAGCACATCGCGACCCAAAAGTATCCCTTGAGGTAGAATTTCGTCTGGCACGATTTGGAATGTTACGTGCACTTCTTGATCTACCTCGATTACTTCTTTTGATTCTACGATGGCTCCTCCGAATCCTTTGAACTGTTTTAGATATTCTTTCCGTACTACGTTCTTTGGATATGTTGATTCGTTAATAAACGAGTGATCGCTTCCCGTATAAACAAATGTTCACAGAAAACGACATCCTTCATGACGGGAGGAATGAACTGTGCAACTTGTTCGTTTTGTTCGACCTAGGCGATTGTCGATTTGTTTGCGCGACAATTTTTCGACTCATGGCCCACTTTGTTGCAAACATTGCATCGCGCCCCTCGTGATGGTTGGGAACACTTCGATGATATATGCCCCATCTCATTACAGTTATAGCATTTGATATTCTTTTGGGTGTTTGTAACTCGTCCTGTTTGCCTTACGTTCTTCTTTTTCCGCTGGTGCACATGTTGGTACACTTCTTGAAGAGTAGATAGGGACCGTTGTTGACAAACTATCTAGTGACCTCAAAAGATCGTTGCATAACATTAATTATGTATGAATTAAGCAAAAGATCATCCAAATTACTTTGTCTTTCGATGGTAAGCATTGCATAGTAAAATTCTACCAATGACTCACCTGTCTTACGTCTTCGTTTCATTAGTTCTCGGTGTATTTCTGCCATATTAATGGAACTAGGGAAATCGTTAAGGACAGCACTAGTAAAATCCATCCACGTTTGAAATACTGGCAGTGCATCAATCCAACTCTTTGCTATTCCCCTCATCTTGTGTTGAACTGCAAAGAGGATCATTTTGTCGCTCCATGAATATATGCAACGTAGCTGTTCAACTTTGTTGATGAATTGCTGAGATGATAGATCGAAGTCGGGTAAGATTCCTATGACATCATGCGTACTATTTGGAAGACACATTTGCGCTGAGACTGAGAATGGCGTTCCATACACTGAATCCTTGGAAGCTGCACCGTATGATGTTGTCGGTACGTTCTGAGAAGCATACTGAATCCTTTGGCTACCCATGTTCGTGTGCAATAGATGTGTAGCTGCTGGATTTACTTCTTTCGCGTTCACAGCCAATTCACTTACGATTTTCGCCAAATTAGTCATCGTACTCTTCAAGTCGTCCATATCTGATTGCCATGATTCTGCCGTAGCCATCTCACTCGTCTCTATTTCTTTCGAATCTACCTCGTCCAACCCATACAATTCGACCAATTTAGCAACCTTTTGTGCTTTATTACCAATTCTTGGTTGGTTTTTCGTTGGCAGAAGACTATTTAATTGGTCAGCTTTTAAACATTCAAATTTTATTTGTTTCCCTTTTTTTCTTATCTCGTAGGCTAGACGTTGGTTTTTTTTTCCTTTGGTTTGTTTACCTTTTCGTTTCGAGTCTCGTTTGAATATACTCCTTTCTCTTTCGTACGTTTGGTTTCGAGGTTCGTGAGTCTATCTCTGCCTCTTTCGTTTGAAACGTTTTCGTTCAATTAATTCGTTTCGTTAAAATTAATTTGTTGCTTGTTTTTCTTACGTTGGACGTTGTGTTTTATACTCGGGTACGTTGAGTCTATCTCGTTCACTTACGTTTTTTTTTATTTTATTCGGGTACGTCGAGTTTATCTCTATCCCTTCGTATGTAAAATGTTCCGTTAGCCATCGCACAAAGGATTTTTAGATTTCGCTTTTTCCCTGAAAAATGTTTTTGGACCGATAATTGTTACCGATATTGTAGGCAAGTGATCACACTTCTGATTCTGTCAAGATGAACCAAAGAAACTTTTAATTTTAAAAGAAACAATTTTTATTCAATTTATAAGATATAGCTGGACGTATATTTGCTGGACCCTTTAAAAGAAGAAGGTTTAACTGAAGCACCTCCAAGACAAGACCAATCCAATCCCAACTGACAAAATCACAACCTTGAAAATCCCGAACAGTACTTACCTATACGAAATGAAAATCCCGAAATTTTGTATGTAAAATAATTCTTTTTTTCCCTCTATAAACGAATTATTACTTTTTTGGTATTAAACTATTCGGTATCTTGTCAGTCGGGATTTTATCATTTAGGAATTTGGTAAGCGAAATTTTGTCTGTCGGGAATTCGGTTGTCGTGATTTCGGTTGTCGGAATTTTATCAGTCGGGATTATGGGAGTCGGTATTTCGTACTCGAGATTAAGATTTGGAATTTTTGGAGGAGCGCGGGGCAATCGATATTTCCGGCTAATAGCTGTTGAATAAAGACAATGTCAGCCACTTAACGACGTTTTTTAAGTGTTTGCATATCAATTAGCCTTAAGCGGTTTACGTAGAGAGGGAGGTTGTATCGATTTGACCAATCAAGGCCACGGAGTGCAAAACGTAGAAATCTTCGTTGAACAGCTTCAATACGACGGGAGTGAGAGATGTAGTAGGGTGACCAGACTTGGCTAGCATATTCAAGAAGGGGCCTTACAAATGTAACATAGAGAGTTTTAATTACATAAGGATCGGAGAATTCTTTTGACCAACGTTTTACAAAACCAAGCGCGGAGTTAGCTCTGTTTATAGAGGAGTCTAAGTGAGATCGAAAATTCAATTCCTTGTCACAGATAACTCCGAGATCAAATAGGGAATCAACTGGGGAGACGGGTACATTGTTGATAAAATACGTTCTGGGAGGGAGAGGAATACGCTTTCGTGAAAAGGTTATTGCTTGGCACTTGCTCATATTCAGTTCGAGAAAATTTTTCAGACACCAAGTTGAAAACGGATTAAGATCATTTTGGAAAAGACAGGAGTCAGAAGGGGAGGAAATACGCCTATAGATTTTCTTGTCGTCTGCGTAAATAGATATCAAAGAGTCGTTTATGACGAAGTCGACATCGTTGATGGTTAAAATAAATATCAGTGGGCCTAGATGGCTGCCTTGCGGGACACCAGAGGTGGCTAGAATTTAATCCGATTCAGAAGATCTGAAGATAACTTTGTACTTGCGGTCTTTTAAGTAAGATTGAATCCGTGCTATAAATATTGGTTGAAAGCCTAGAGCATTAAGTTTGAAAAGGATTAAAGAATGAGAAATTTTATCAAAGGCCTTGCTAAGATCAGTTGCAATTACATCAACTTCATTTCCATTTTCGAGATCACATAAAGCACCGGAAACAAATTCTACTAAATTGGTAGTAGTTGATTTGCTTTTCAGAAAACCATGTTGTTTAGGCGATACATGTTGTTTACAATGAAACAGCACTGAATCGTATATAAGGCTTTCGAAAAGCTTCGGAATACAGGAGAGTTTGGCGATTGGACGGTAGTTGGAAATTTCTTTCTTCGGGCCTTTTTTATGGATAGGGATTATAAACGAATTTTTCCAGAGAGAAGGAAAAATTCCTTGTTAAATTGAAAGCTGAAATAAGGGTGTCAGGGGCTTAACAAAATTAGAGCAACATTTTTTAAGTATTATAGCAGGAATCCCATCTGGACCCGCAGAATAATCCTCCTTCAGATTATTAATTTTCGACAGTTTCCGACGAAATTATAATAGATGTTAAGGATGTTTGCGTGCATTTGCTTAGATAAGAGAAATATTCTAAATCGGGCTTTAAGGTGCTCGTGGAAAAAGACTGACTAAAAAACTGGGCGAACAAGTTAGCAATTATTTTAGAATCATCTGAAATTGAATTCAAAAATGTTAAGGTAGAAGGGTAGCTATCAGATTTACGTTTGGCATTAATAAAGTGAAAAAATGTTTTAGGGTCAATCATTATGTTAGATTGCATTTGATTGAGGTATTCGTTGTTAAGAGAATCACAAAGTTCTGAAAAAATTGCGAATAACAGGGACAGATTGAGAAAGACAGCTAAACACGCTAAAGCAAAAATTAGATAAAGCTAATTCTATATTTGGGTTTTGAGCGATGCTGTCGAAATCAACGGAGGCTAATAAGTTGTTAAGTTTACGGAAGTTAGCTTTACGAAAATTGAAAGACAAAGGGCTCTCAGTCAGGGTTGAATTATGGGGAAAATCATAAGAGAATGTGAGGAAAAGGGGAGGGTGGTAGGCATCTAATTTAGAAAGGAGATGGTTACTTGCAGTAACGACACAATTGTCTGCGTCAGAAGAAAACACAAGGTCAAGCCGACGTCCTAAATTATTTTTAACGCCACTTAATTGGAAAAGGTCTGAGTCTACCAAGCAGTCGGTAAAAAGGATTTCTTTATTTGAAGAGGGATTGAGAGCTGTATAATAAGATTCCAGGCTGACATTTGTCATCTGTCAAGAGTGTTTGTAAAAATTTAGAGCTCTTACTAAAATACTAAAATTTAAGTAGAAAAAGTGTACATTTATTGTCTGAGTGCCTTGAAAAAATTATATAAGGAATAAAGGTCTAAAACACATTGCTTGCAGAGTAAGTTTTTAGACATAAGAACCCCTGAGTGAACAAAAACTAGTGACCTGAAAAAACTAACCTCAATGCACAAACGAGGGCTACTAGACACCTCCCCTGAGCACCTACAAATTGAAAAACGATACTCCATCACCTCTGCAAAAATACCCGCAACCACTGACACCACTATGGGAACCGCGTCCGGAAACCTTGAAGCGATGATGAGGCAACTGCTCAAAGAAAACAACGACGAGCTGATGAAACACCTCGCAACAAAAACTGATTTGCAGTGTATTCACACCGAATTCGCAAACTTGCAAGCTAGCCATGAGCAGATTAGTCAAAGAGTGGTTCATTTAGAGAACCGCAACAAAATTCTGGAGGACCAGTTCGACAGATTGTTGCAAAAAAGTACAGAAGCTAATTTGGTTGTGCACCTACCTTTCGACAAAAACGCTGATGTTTGCGAATCTGCCAAATCCCTCTGTTCTGGTTTGTTGCGCGAAAATGATACCAATTCTAGCGTCGAATCCGCTTATAGTGTACATAGCAAAAACGCACGTAATGCAACCATAATAGTGAAGATGAAATCCCGTGAAACTGCTTTAAATGTATTGCGAAAATCGAGTGCTTTGAAGGGGAAGCATATCAGCATCCATAAAGATCTACCTCTAAATGTGCGTCAAAGAAGATCAAAACTCATCCGCATAAGGAAAATACTCCATGAGAAAGACCCGCAGAAGAAAATCGTTGTACGGGACGACAAATTGCTTGTCGATGGTAAAGTTTTCTCCTGGGATTCCGATTTAGGGTTGAAGTGTGGTGAAAATGAAGGTGTAAATGCTCTAATTCCTATTTTTGGAGACATTTCTTTTCTTAAAAAAATTATGAATGAACTTTTAAGTAAAAACAATTTGTGTAATATGTCAACGTCAAATGTGTCATCGAATGGAAGTGCTGCCAATTCAGCTGTCATCACAGAACACAGGGTGCCATCGCAGAACTCAACGTCAAATTTAGGTGCAAGCACAAGTGGGACATGTTTACACGAAGCATGAGAAGCGGCAGTCTACCAGAACGATAAAACTTTTATTAAAAATATTAAAATTTTAAGTTATAATGTGGCAGGGATGAAGAATAAATTAATGTTTGTAAATTTTTTTAATTATATTCAAGAATTCGATATTTTTTTTTTATATGAAACACATCTGTTAGAAAATGAAGTAGACAGTTTTAAGAGAGTATTTTTTAACTATGAATTAATTTGGAATTATGCTATAAAATCAGCTAACTTTGGTCGCGGCAGTGGAGGAGAACTTTTTGGGTATCGCAAAAATGTTGTTGGAGCTAAGCTAAATTTTCGAAGAATATGTGTTACTTGTGTGTTAGATGTACGAATCGACAACGATAAAATGTGCATAGTGCCAATATATATAAACTGCAGTCACTGGCAATCCGATTATGAGAAATTATGCGACTCTCTGCAAGATATTGCCTCAACAAATATAATGCTCGTTGGAGATTTTAATGGCAGGATAGGTCTTTCACAAAACAATTTCATAAGCGCACATCTCCCCATCTTCAATTTGAATCGCAATTCTAAAGATGCATTTGGTGATGGCAAAGGGTCAAAAATCATCGAACTCGCTGATGCCTACAACTGTCATGTTTTGAATGGAAGCTGCTTTGGAGACGCTGAGGGTCAATACACATTTCATAGAGGAACCGTTCAGTGATTGACTACTGCTTCACATCTGGGCACTGGAACAAAATTATTAATAATTTTAGAGTAGGTGTCAAGATATTTTCGGATCATATGCCTCTTGAAATTACTTTTTCTCTTGAAACAACGGTTAACCTCAGTAACATTAAGCAGCTAAATCTTATCCCAAAATTAGTTTGGAATGATAAAAACCGGAACACCTACCAGGTAAATTTAAGGAAACAACTCGAGGAACATGAAGATGTAGATACTCCTGTTGATATGAGCACACTTACAGAAATAATTAAAAAAGCAGCCGCGCAAAACTATCCGTCGAGAACACGCAAAATTAGTAAGCAAAAATGGTTTGATAATGATTGCTTGAAAGCTAGAGACCAATCTTTCAAATTCTTAAAGCTTCTGAGATCCCACAATTTTGAAATCTTTAAGATCCTTTATGCCGAAGCAAATAAGAATTATAAACAGGTTTGCCAATCCAAGAAAAAAACTTTTGAGCAGTCGAATATTTCAATAATAAACAACACCCGCTGTGCTGCAGACTTCTGGAAAGCCGTTAAACATATAAACCACAAAGAAAATGTTATCGCCCTAGGCTTGCATGCGTCAAATTTAAGAAACCATTTTATGAGTCTTCTTAATTCAACAACAAACGGACCCTTAGTGTACTATGCTCAGCCCCTTATTCTAGACGAGTTCCTAGACGCACCATTTTCAATGCAGGAGGTTAAAGAAGTCATAGCAAAAACGAAATCAAATAAGGCTCCTGGAGACGATCGTATCCCATTCGAATTCTACAAGCACGCCACAGATGAATTCACATCCTTTCTCGCGAATGAGTTTAATCGAATTTTCGAAACTGCGTTAGTTCCAGAGTCTTTCAAGAAATCGATAATTTTTCCACTCCATAAAAAAGGAAATCACGAGGATCCAGCAAATTATAGAGGCATCTCCTTCCTTAACACATGTGCTAAATTGTTCGCAGGGCTTATTCATGGCAGAATTACGCAATGGGTAGAGGAAAGGAACATTTTATCTGAGTTACAGGCAGGCTTCAGAAAAAAGTACTCAACAGTTGACCACATATTCGCACTTTCTAATATTGCTGACTACTACAAGAGGAAGCAGATGAAACTATATGCGTTTTTTGTTGATTTTCGTTCAGCCTTTGATACAATTGATCGTGAAGCTCTTTTCTACAAATTGTATGAAATAGGTATGTCCAGCAAAACTATAACTGTTCTTAAAGCGATGTATGATAGCAACATAGCATATGTATGGGACGGAGAAACTGTTTCGGAAGAGTTTGGAACTACAATGGGTCTCAAACAAGGCTGTATTTTGAGTGCATTGCTTTTTACCATTTTTATAAATGACATCACAGATGAGGTAAGAGGTGGAATAGTTGTGGGAGGGGTTGCAATACCTGCATTAATGTATGCAGATGATATCGTCTTTTTTGCGGATACTGTGGACAAAATGCAGATGATGGTTAACAGGCTTAGTAGATATTGCAAGCGGTGGAATTTAGAAGTCAACATGCAAAAATCGAAAATGATGGTGTTCAGAGGTGGAGGAGGCAGACATGCACGAAACGAAAAGTGGTTCTATGACGGTGAATCAATTGAAATAGTAAGACAATACAAGTACCTAGGAGTCTTAATAACCGCGAATTTGAATATGAATAAACATTTAGAAGGAAAACTAGCGGAGGCAAAGAGGGCAATTTCTTCGGTATGGGAACCATGCATAAAGAGCAAGTTTATTGAGCACAGCGCAAAGCAGAAATTATTCCGTGCCACAGCTGCGTCAATTCTTCTCTATGGAGCACAGGTATGGGGATACAGGTCTTACGAAGTAGTGGAAAAATTCCTTCGTTATTTCATTAAAAGGATTTTTCGATTGCCTAAAAACACACCTAACTATATGCTATATCTGGAAATAGGGACGCCGCCTTTGATTATGGATACGCTCAACATGCATTTTAATTACATTGTAAAAGTTATGGACATGGAGGGCAAAAGAATTCCAAAAATCGTTCTTAATATGGTAATACAATCAAGAGGCTCTATGTTAGCGGAGTGGGAAAGTCTTGCCGAAACGTGTGATATTGATCTGGAAATAGCGCCAAACGAAGAATCGCCGCAGTTAAGAAGTAAGTTCAATGCGTTACTAGAAAAAATTGGAAATATCATGTATGAAAGATTTGCAACAGAAGCCAGTTCGTCGCTCTTCAGGAGTTATTATAGTCGTTTGAACTTCTGCTTGCAAAACAGATCATATCTGGTGAACAACAACGCAGTAAGCATGATAAGTATCATTTTTAAAACGAGGGGAGAGCTGTTGAACTTAAATTTTATGCCGCACCGATCTGATCTGCCTTTACTATGCAGTCTATGCAACATGAGAGCACGTGAAGATACTTATCACTTTCTTGCCATATGTCCGGTTTTGAGAGAATTTAGAGTGACTTTCTTCAGCAAAACCAGCCTAGAAGAAGATGATTTATTAAGGATACTTAACGGGGAACAAGGATGGGATTCGCTTTACAATTATGTGGTTACTGCACAGCGATACAGAAAATGTATAATGGAAGAAGATTTTTAAAATTTTAAAACAATACTTTTATCTTTTTATTTTTTATTTTTTTTACAATTAATAAGATTATTAGTAATATTTAATATGTCAGTCTGGTAGACGGCCATAAGCCATACCAATAAGGCTTAAGCTTATATAACAAAAGAAAAAATGTATTACATTGTGAAATAATAAAGAGTCATTTAAACTAACTAACTAACTAACTAATAAGATTCCTCATCAGAAAGAACCCATTGAAGATTTGGAAAATTGAAATCTCCTACGACTATAACAATATCGGAAGGATCAGCTGCTTCAAAAATGGAATCAAAAACATCTACTGCAAGCTGATAAGATTGTATAGGCTGTGATGGTCTGATATAACAACAGATTGTGAAAATGGTAATTTTACATAGTTTAGATTTAACACAGACGTATTCAAAAAAGGTATTGTGAGATGTCTTAAAGAGCATTTAGTCGATGCGATTATGGTATGGCTAGTAAAACTCCACGACCAGAAGAGTCGACATCATTAGAAGAACCGTCTATTTATTTGTATTTTATATTTATTCTTTGTATTTTTTTCAGCGCATTACAAAGGTATTTTTTGATATGAACAAATCAATCAATTCTATCCTTATTTGTAATAGTTTTGTTTTTTTTCGTCGTGAGACCCTACACAAACAAGAATATTAATATAATTTTATTTTTCAATTGGATAAGTTCAAACTTATGTGGTTTTTCTTTGGTCCGAAAAAGTGCTTTTTTATTGATCTAGATATATTTTGTTTACATCTTTTTTAGATTTTGCGTTTCATTGGTCAAAAAAATCAAATATAGTTTACGCCTAGATCAAAATCTCGAAATCTCGATTTGAAGTGAGATTTTTTCATTTGCTTTCACATACACAAAAATGTGTGAGACTGCCAACTTGTCAAGTTATTTCGAACCATGAATGAAAGAATATTCTTTCATTCATGATTTTGAACTCAGTTTGTCTCCCTCTCGCCAACTTATAAATGAACAAACATAAAATGATACACACAAAAAAATCTTTTTGTGTTTCATTCGGCAACAAAAATGAAATGAAAAACCACATTACTTACGAAGAAAAAAAAACAAAACAAACACAAACAATCTTCTTTATCTATCTTGAAAGGTCAATTTTTAACCCATTTAGCCTGCTGCATAGCTTCATATTAATGGCCGAGCATATGCTAATGACTTGCTCAAAATAGTTATATTTTGTTCTATTAGACCGATAGTTCTATTAGACCGAAAGCCCACAGCAATTTTTGGGTGTGATTGATAACCCAATATAATTGGTAATATTCAAATGCACTATTATTGCCATTTTTAAAAGTCAGCGTCTTGCAGTCCAAAATTGGGGCGTTTTCGAGAATGCATTTTTTCGAGAGACAAAATAATATTGACAAGCCCTTAAAATTAATTAAGAAACTATGAGCTATGTCCACTGTTGCAAATATTGGTTTGAATGATGTTTTTCGCGGCGCTTTCTGCAATTTTTTTAATACGTCTTGCAAGCAGAAAGCCCACAGAAAAACGTCTTGCAAAACCATATTTCCGATCAGGGCACAAAGCACTTAATTTTTAAATTGTAAATAAGTGCTTGTCAAAACAATTTTGTCCACAAAAAAATAAAATGCACTGTTGATGCAGTCCTTTCCACAAATGCCCCACTTTGGACTGCAAGACGTTGACATTTTAAAATGTCAATTATAATGCTATCGTATAATAACAACTATGTTGGGTTATCAATCTCTGCCGAAAATTGCTGTGGGCTCTTAGTCTATATATTCCAGATATGAAAATATTTATGAGTTTCATGTAAAAAAAGACAAACTTACAAATAATCTTTAATTAGGTACCATTAATAGATTGGAATGGATTGAAAAGGTTTTTACGTATTTTTAGAACATATCAGTCAAAGATTAAGTCAAAGATTTGATTCGTGCGCGATCTTAGATGCAGAAGAAGTGCATTACCCTACCGATTTTTTAAGTTCATTAACACCGCGCCGTGCTGCTCAAGTAACAACAGATATTTACAAACATTTTGTCGATGACCGCTCAAATCCATTTGTCAAAAGTCTATCAAGGCAAGGTGGAAATAAACTATTTTTGGTAAAGATTCTAAGAAGTTTTAATTTAAGTAATTTTTGTATGTACTATGTACTTAAAATTTTATAAAATATCAACTTGCCGTTAAAGCTTTAAAATAAAAACAATATGAATTCGAAATACCAAACTTCCTGCTCTACTTCCGCTGATTTTTTTTACTTTAAATTTAACCTTTCCGGTTCGGATTTCGAGTAAATTTAATTTGTTTTGCTGCTTGTCCCTGATGATAAGCATATTTTTCTTTGAACTATTAGCAACGCCATCTCTACATAATCATTTTCAAAACTAAAAATGAGTTAAAAGTGAACATAGCCGTTTATGTGTGCTGCTTAATTTTTTACCGGTTTTGATCGGTAATTTTAAAGCGCATTTTGATGCTTGTCTTTACGCTCTACTTATCCATGTTCAGTATCCAAAAACATTGAACCAAAAAGCTTTTACCAACAATAATGAACCAAAAACATAGAACCAAAAAGCTTTCCCCAATAATAACGAACCATACTGGCTTTTATTATAGAGAGGATGTGAATGTTTGGATGTATGTTTGTTACTTAATAACGCCAGAACGGCAGAACGGATCTGGATGAAATTTGTCAAAGAGATAGATTATAGTCTGGAATAGCACATAGGCACATAAGCACATTTCTCAAAAAAATTTACGGCTCCTGTGGGAAAGATTTTTCCTGTTTTTCAAAGAGCAAAGGCTCGGCATTATATTATGCAAAGTGGTAGTTTTTGGGTTAGAAAATGTAATAGGCTTCTTATCATAACTAAAAAATGCGCGCTTCCTATGGGATTACAGTAACAATTGTATCCTTTACATGAACAGTGTATTTTAATCAATCGCGCCAGAACGGCTGTACGGATCTAAATAAAATTCACAGTATCAAAGATTTCTAAAACTACGAAAGTATGAAACAATTGCAGAAGCTTTTGTAGTTGGGCAAGTTTTAAATGCATTTAAATTCAATATTGTTTTTATAATGAGAAAAAAACATGATATTGATATCAAATTGGTGAAACAACTTTTTAAGACTGTTTTTTTTTTAAATGATTTTAATACGATATTTTACTTCAGATCTTCTGTCATATCAATGCGCCCGTAATGCTTGTTGAATGTAACGTATGCCGCGCTAACGCCAACGCGACAATGGAAATCAGCCTTAACAATTTACTGTCAGAAATGTATTCACTTTATTTATTATTTAAAAAAAAAAAAAAGTTTGGTAAAAAGAATTCGAATATGTTAGAATAGAATAGAATAATGTACCTTTTCTTGGGACATCACCTATGTTTAAGTAAATCACCTATGTTTAAGATGTAACATGAGACAAGAACATAATCGTGTGGAAAATGTTAGTCAACTTTCGTTGAGTTCATTCGCAATTTTCTTTAAATTTTTTTTTTTTTAAATAGAGTAGCTTTTTTATATCTTACCCCATTAAGAGCCAAATTAGCAACTACAGCGCTCAAATTGGTTCTCCTTTCATCCTCATAATCATCGGTAGTATTTTTAATAATTTCTTTGTAGGATTCATAGCATTCCTCGAAACGTTCTAATCTGTACAAAACTTGTGTACGCAGTTCTTTAAGATTTGCAGGAAATGGGCTTAGCTCACTGCCATCGATGGTCTTCAGAGCTACCTCCGGTTTATTCAAACGGTATTCGCAATAAGCTCGTTCAAATATCAAAGTTGTCAACTTATTTTTCTCGATTAATTTATAAGCTTCTTCAAGTTTGGATACTTGAATAAGGCAAATGACTTTACAATGAAGTGCAGTGTGATCATCACAGGCGACCCCAAGAACTAATAGCAAGGAAAAATATGTGTATATTATGCTATGACAAAGCAATGCAACTTACTGCGATTAACAGCTTTTATAGCTTTTTCATATTCTCCATTCTGGTAAAACTTATTAATATCAGCATATGCAGCTTTTATTACGGCTGCTTTTTCATTTTCACAGTCTTTCGACATTTTCACCTGTTTGATTTTAAGAACGGCAAATTTGACAACTCATCAGCTTCAGCACCTTGAATCACGATAGAGAAGTATCCGAATACATCAAAGTCAAATTCAGCTTTTAACGAGTCCGTCAAACCAAGAAAATCACCTCAAACGAGTTGAAGCTAACAGAATTTTACCCGTAAGAACAACTGTGGTGTGAAAGAGGCAACTCTATGGAATTATGAGAATATAGCACTGATCTCTATATATACTGGATAGCGGATGCATATAAAAAAGATGAAGCAATTTGAAGATGTGTTATATTATGAAAAAGTCCCCAATTTTGTATAACAGTATACCACTATAACAGTTTAACAAATGTCAAAATACTGAAAATGGCGTTTTGCTTTGTGTTTGAGATCGAAGAATATTTTTTAATAAAGTAAAAATTAACGCAAATCGTGCAATTTAAAATGTGTGGTAATTTTCAAAATAAAAAGTAATTTTGCGCAAAAAAAAGTTATTAATTAATTTAAAAATTTATTGTTTAATATAGAGAGATCAGTGGGCCCAAGAAAACAAGTTGGAATAAACACTCAAAATTTAACAAAAACCTACATTCCTGAAAGTAGAAAAATTTCAAATACCTACCGCTTGGCCAAAACGATTAGTCTCGGTCTTGTTTGTATTGTAATAAAAATCGTCAAACTTATACAACATCTAAAATATGCCTATAACTTTCGTACCTTTCGGAACAACCAAATCGAAATTATCGAAACAACAGACGATTGCCAAAGGATTGTAGCAACGCTCCAAAAGTCTAAAATTAAATAAGCTATTATTTCTAGAACAATATTTTATTTTGTCCCGTTTTTTAGAAATTTAAATGAATACCTACAGAGTTTTGGGAAGTCTTTTGCAATATTAAAACTATTCGCATGAGCTTAAGATAACTTCTTGAAGACGACAAAGTTATCAAAGTTGGCATTGGTGCTTATGACTGTTATATTCAACATAAATATAAATGCTGGCAACTCTTATGTATAACAATTACTATCAATGAAATTAATCTTCTTCTTAATAAATGTCAAAACAGGGATCGCTCTCTCTGTCCGGCATCCTTAAGGTTAACATCACATTATAAATTAAGTCTAGATAATTAAGATTATAATTAATTTAATATTGAACTAATAAAGAACTTAAAATATAAAACAATTGGCGACGAGGAAAATAAGGACAATACTGGAGTAAAAACGCGTAAGAAAAATAAAAGTAAAAATAACCTAGGATTGCGAACATAAATTGAGATTAGTTTCACACCGTGAATAATCTGATGACCTCAAATTCATCACCATTTGAAATAATAATGGAGGAAGAGGACCCATCTGATTCCGAGGCGAAGAGTGAAAAATTTCAATCAAAAAAAGAAATCACACCTAAGACAAATATGTCATTTCTTGGAAACATTAATGAGTTTGTCCCTGGTGAGGATTTTGTGGCATATAAGGACAGAGTGCAGCAATATTTTATTGCGAATAAAATTTCTGCCGAAATTCAGACTCCAGTGTTCATTACTTTGGTCGGTTCAGAAGTTTATAAAGTACTAAAATCTCTGGCCGCACCAGCATTACCAAGCTCCAAACCATTTAGTGAATTAATAGTTTTACTAGAGCAGCATTATGCTCCCAAGCATAATAAGAGAGCCGAACGATTCAAGTTCCAAAAAGCAAAGCAAGAGGAGGGTGAATCAATTGCTGACTTCATCATAAAGCTCAGAAATCTAGCTGAGACATGCAGGTTTGGAGATTTTATCGAAGACTCAGTGACAAATGCAGTCAACTTGCGAAATTTGGCGTTAGAAGATGTTCTAGTGGACAAATTTATTGGAGGGCTAAGGAACGATTGTATTCAGCAGAACCTCTTAACAGACGACAGCCGCACGTTTGATAAATGCTGTGACATTGCTCTCAACATGGAGATGTCTGAGCGAGAGCAACGATCAATGCATCCACGCGGCAGTGATGTGCATGTTATAAGAGAAAAAACAAGGCAGTCTACACCCAAGTTAAAGCAAGAACCAGTCCTATGAAAAGTAATCATGTCAACAAGTGTACGCATTGTGGAAAAAATCATTTTGAGCGGGACTGTCCAGCAAAAAATTGGAGTTGCTTTAAGTGCAATAGAAGAGGGCACACTGCAAACATGTGTTGGGTCGGTGGCAGACGGGATGGTGGAGGAGCTGGTGGCAGTGGCAGAAGAGACGGTGGTGGAGCTAGGCGCAGTGTAAGATCTATTCAGGTCATAAACAATATAAAACCATCAGAAAAGGGTCTCAAGGTGGAGGTGAAACTATATGGAGTGTCATTTGAAATGGAGGTTGACACGGGAGCAGCTATGTCTGTTATATCTTGTATTGAACTTAAAGATAAGTTACCAAATATTTGTATTTTTCCTAGCGATGTAAAAATTTGTACCATTTCAGAATTTGAGGTTAAAGTTGTTGGCAAAGTGGAACTGGACGTGGAGTTTCAAGGGACTATCGAAAAATTGGAGATCGTGGTAGTGGAAAGCCCAGTTTTTACGCCACTTTTTGGCAGAACGTGGTTGGATAAATTTGTTCCGAGTTGGAGGCAAAAACTTTTGTGCAAAAGTGAGTTAATTAATTATATTGAAAACGATAATATTGAAAGTAGTGCATGCGATGAACTTTTATCGGAAATTAGAGAGAAATTTCCATGTGTCGTTTCGAGTGATCCTAATCAGATGATAGTGGGCTATGAAGCCGAAATAAATATAGAGCCAGATGCTGTCCCCATTTTTTGTAAGGCTTATACGGTTCCTTTTAGGTTACGTGACGCTGTGAAGGTTGAGTTGAATAGGCTTGTTTCTATAGGAACGCTTGAACCTGTCAAGCATTGTAGGTGGGCATCACCAATTGTGTGTGTTCCAAAACAAAATGGTGAAATAAGGATATGCATTGACTGTAAAGTTACAGTCAACAAATATGTTCTTTCATCGCATTATCCATTGAATAATGTGGAAGATATTTTCGCGAATCTGCCAAACTGTTCAGTTTATTGTGTGTTGGATATGGCTGGAGCCTTCCAACAGCTTGTCTTAACTCCAGAGTCGAGAAAACTCTTGACTATTAACACAGATCAGGGCCTTTTGCAGTATACTAGGTTGCCGTTTGGAGTTTCATGTGCTCCTTCAATATTTCAATCGGTGATTGATAGAATTTTAGAAGGCATTGAAGGGGTGTGGGCATTTATTGATGACGTCGTTATTGGAGCAGAGTCTGTTGAAAAATGTAAAGAGAAACTATTTAAAGTTCTTAAAAGGTTAGATGATCATAAAGTCAGAATAAATTTAGCTAAATGCGTATTTTTAAAACCTACAGTCGAGTATTTAGGTCATATTATTGAGAAAAATGAGGTGCGACCAAATCCCAAGAAGGTGGAAGCCATTACAAAAGCTCCTTGTCCTACAAACGTTAAAGAGCTTCAATCATATTTAGGGCTTTTAAATTATTATCGAAGGTTTATACCTGATCTGTCGGGGAAATTAAGAAACATGTACAATTTGTTACAAAAAAATGCTAAATTTGTGTGGAGTAAAAGTTGTCAGGAAGAGTTTGCTAGATCCAAAGAACTTATCGTTGAAAATAATGTTCTGGAACTATATGATAAGGATAAACCTATTATAATAAGTACAGATGCAAGTCCACATGGCGTTGCAGCAGTACTTTTGCATGTCGTTGATGGAGTAGAAAAACCGGTGTTATTTGCAAGTAGTAAACTTAGTGAATCTGAAAAAAATTATTCACAGTTACATAGAGAAGCACTTACTGTAATATACACCGACAACCAGGCCTTAAAAGAGATATTTAATCCAAAAAGAGCCACTCCTTCGGTAGCTGTGGCAAGATTACAAAGATGGTCGATAACGCTTTCGACTTTTTATTATTCAATCAAACATAAGCCTGCTAGAGAACTAGCATATGTTGATGCTTTATCGCGTCTTCCAGTTTCAGGTGCCACGGATGTTGAAACGATTTGCATAAATTCAATAAATTTTTTTGAAGAACTTCCTGTTGACAAAGATATAATTAGAGCTGAGGTTAAAAAAGATGTAGACCTTTCTCAAATATATGAATTTATTAAAACTGGTTGGCCAAAACAAGTGAATCCAGAGTTAAAAGTTTTTGCTGCATTCAAAAATCAGCTTAGTTTAGAAAATGGTTGTATATTTTACAGGGCAAGAATTGTCATTCCATCAAAATTAAGAATGCAGGTGCTTAAATCAATCCATAGTAATCATAATGGAGTAGTTATAATGAAAAAATGTGTCGGTCATACGTTTGGTGACCGAAAATTGATATTGATATAAAAGAATTTGTTGCATGTTGTGAAATTTGTCAGACTACTGCTGTTGTTCCTAAAGAAAAAGTTTTTACCAGTTGTCCAGTTGTACTTATCCATTCGAAAGAGTACACTTAGATTTTTTTATTTTGGAGGTAAGACTCTACTTTTAGGTGAAGATGTATTTAGTCGCTATTTGATTGTTGTTATAATGAATGGAACCTCCGCCAAAAACTTAATCGATAAACTCAATCATTATTTATTTTCAATATTTGGATTCCCTGCTGAGATTGTCACTGACAATGGACCCCCTTTTGCATCCTTTGAATTTAAAAAAATTTGTTCAAATAATAAAATCAAATTAACCCATAGTCCAGTTTATCACCCACAATCAAACGGAGTAGCGGAACGACACGTGCGAATTGTAAAAAGCGTTTTAAAAAAGTTTTTGTTGAGCTCGAAAGCAAATTTATCACTGCAAGAAAAGGTCGATTTGTTTTTATTTAATCATCGAAATACTCCAAATTCGATGTCTAGTGAAACTCCATCTGATCTAGTCTTTTCTTATAAGCCTAAAATATTAATTGACAATTTATGTAAAAATAATAATTTGGATCATAAAAACAGAAAAAAGAATTTAATGTATAAAAAATCAAAACCTTTAAAGTATAAGACCTTGGAAAAAATTAATTTAAAAAAATATAAAGTGGGGGAGGATTGTTTATATAAAAACCACATAAATGAATCAAAGAAGTGGTTACCATGTATTGTAAGCAAAATCTTAAGTACTGTAAGATACATAGTAAAAATTGGTTTTCAAAATAAAGTTGTTCATGTAAATCAATTGAAAAAAATTTATAACAAGCCGAATTTTAGTTATTTGTACACAAACATTCCTAAGTCTTATGCTGCAAAAGGTACAAATAAAAATGGTATTGATTTATCTTATTTAAAAAATAATATAGCATCTAAGAATATGCAAAGAACCAGCAATTTTAAAAATAACCCTGTACAACTACGAAGAAGTAATAGAACTAAGAAAATTGTAAATTATTATAAAAAGTAAAACAAAATAAGTTTTAAAATCTTGAATTAAAAATTTTGAATTAAAAGCAAACAAAATGAATTTAATTATCTTATGAATTATGTATATATATAAAACAAAATTATTGTATATAAACTGAATTTAAAGCTGGGAGGATGTTATATTCAACATAAATATAAATGCTGGCAACTCTTATGTATAACAATTACTATCAATGAAATTAATCTTCTTCTTAATAAATGTCAAAACAGGGATCGCTCTCTCTGTCCGGCATCCTTAAGGTTAACATCACATTATAAATTAAGCCTAGATAATTAAGATTATAATTAATTTAATATTGAACTAATAAAGAACTTAAAATATAAAACAATGACGATGCAGGGAAGTTGGCATAAGATTATGGTGTTGGTGTGGCCAGTTCCTTTACCAATCAAAAAGCTGAAGGTCTTGCAAAGATGTCAAAGTCAATATTGAACTTTCATCTTGAAGTTGGCGATTAGTATGCTCTGATTGGGAAGCACCTAGTTTGACAACTACTCAAAAAAATATGCTGCCAATGATGCTATGGTTGTAGTTGAAATATTCAAATCCATGTCTAATGTTTTGAAAAAGAGGTAAATGCAAGTTTTAAATATTATTAATTGATTTTTATAGTAAAATAATTGATTTCATTTTGCAGACGATTTTGGCAGCAACATAATTCAAATTTGGAATTTTTACTACAAGAATGTGATCCATTTTTAGATGTTCGCTTCAAAGATAGCTTTGCTAAACACGGTGCAATTGTAGGAAATCCATCCGATTTAAAGAAATCCGCTCATAGAGCAATAAAAAAGCATCTGAGCAGAGGAATCAGTACAAGATCTAAAACTTTGTATGATAATTGTTTGTTGGAAGCACCAAATGGTGAGCTACTATGTACTTGCGATCGAAAAAAAGCTCAATGGTAAGCATTTGTTTTTTTATTAAAATTGTATTTTAATTGTGAACATGAAAAATTTGGAAGGTTGACAAAACTTTAACTTAAAATGATTTTTAAATATTACAGAACTTATTACATATAAATATTATTATATAATCTATTTCAGGTACGTTGATCAAAACCTTGCACAACAAGTAAACTCAAATCCGTATACGGTGCGCTTGAATTTTGAACCAGCTGGTCGAGCCGTTGGTGAAGTTTGACGTTATTATAAAACACCAAAAGAAAATCAATGCGTTTTGTGCGGCCGAAAAGATGCCTATATTAGAAAACATTTTCCAGTAGTTATGAAATCGCATACCTCTCATGATGTTTTGCTTTTATGTCCGCAATGTCACCAAAGAAGCACCATAACAGATTTAAACTGTATACCTAAGATAATGTATAAGCAGTATTCAGACATTTTGATGTGATATTTGCTTTTGCAGTAACTTTTTTTGTTATTATTGTCTGGATTCAAAATGTAATGATGCAAATAATAGATTACGCACAAGGTCCTCTTTTGTTGGTGGCCTAAGAAATGCAAATAAAAGTGCATTTGTTTGCTTTGCGTATGCTATATTTAATATAAGATTTATAAATATACATTATAAATATACATTAGGGTCGGCTATATGCCTGAAAAATACCAAAATAACTATGTTGCTGTCCAAACGCTGTGGGTGACATAGGTTCTGGTAAACTTGTTATGGGACTATCAGGCTTTTGAAATTCCAATCCAGGTGGTGGACGAATGCCAGCAGCCCGTTGCCAAGAGGAAGCAGCATGGGCTGCCTGCTGGTATCCCATTGGATCCCAAGTTTGACCTGTAGCAGATCCACCATTACCATTTGACCAGTTAGCTGTTGGGCTCTTATGAGATTCTGTGTGGTTCTGCGGTTGCGAGGCAAAATATTCACTGCTCGAATTCCACTGGTTCTGCAAGTGTCCCGGCGAGAAGTCTTGTTCAGAGTTTGCATGGTTTCTTCCTGAAAATGTGTATTAGAAAAACATATTGATTTAAATAGAAAATGACACTAACCTAAATACTGATTAGAATCCCTGTACATGTAAGATGGCATTACATTAGGAAAAAAACTTGAGCTGTTGCAAACGGTCGACTTCAACACGGTAAAAGGTTCCCAGCTAGGAGTCGAGGCAGGCGAGCGCTTTGTCCCAATTGGCCCCAACTCATTGGAACATATTTTATGAATTCCATTCGAGTTCTTTGTCAAAGCGGAAGTTGGCACAATCATGCTGTGTCCGAACGTTTCATCGTTTTTAAGATCAGCATCGTTCCAGTCGTTTCCATTATCCAGGGGCAAATATTCGCTCAATGGTTCCTCATAGTCCAGAGGTGATAAATCATTCAATGGTGTCTTTGCAGCAGCTACAACGTCTGAGACTTTGACTTGCCTGCTGATTAGGATCCCACATAAGTATTGGTGCTGCAACACTATTTTCAACTGGTGAAGTGAAGTGGAATGCATTTGGCTTGAACTTGGATCCTTTGCGATCAAATCGCTTTTATTGGCTACTTCCGTTTGACTGTTCTTTCTTGCGTTCACGTCCAGGTATTTTTCCGTATTTCTTACCACCACTGTGAGAGTTTTCCACAGGTGTTGAACTACCGTGTATAGATAGATAGTAGATCCCACAGTACACATATTAAAGGTAATATACTCCGAGTTTTCATTTTTGTTCAAGTTCGCGCATATGTCAAAAATGAAGACCCGCTGTCACTCGGAATACGCTGTCACTTAAGCAAAGTGACACTTCAGCATCGCACAAATCCAGAAAAATTTTATAAATTTTTGTTATCAAACAATTTCGTGAAAAGAATTGAATAAAAACAATTTTTTTCGAGTATACAAATTAAAAATGGACAAATCTTTGTGATCAAATTTATATTATTGATGAATAATAAAGACTTTCATTATTTCTTCACTCATTTCTTATTAAATAGTTAAGCACCTTAATATACTAAATTGATCGCGTCTTAAAAAATTTTCAAACAATTCGTTTAAATCACTAATATCTTGATTTGTAAGAAAATTATGTTTCTGTGACAGAAAACAACAAATACCAGGGTAAGAAAATTCAGATTGATAATAAAAAAATGACATATTGGTTATAGACTTTTTATAAGTAGAGTCGAATCTAGGGTCACCAAATGTTTTTTTTTTTCATAAGTCATTCGATTTTTGACAACCTGCGCAGTATATTATCTTTGATATGTGTACTGTGAGTAGATCCCATGTTCTGTACTTCAGGAGTTTTTTGTCCTTGGCCATAAATTCAATTGTCGCTGAGTAACTAGACTTGGGTTGAATAATTCGCTTATGAACCCCTATCAACCTAAATACATGTTTATCTGTTAAGTAACAGTGCGGAAATATCTCTACCACCTCCAAAGGAAGCGAAAGTTTTGTATTCTTTTAAACCGTCAGATTTGATATGAAGAAGTCCACAAGCAGTGGCGTATCTGAAGGATTGTTTAGAACAATTTGTGCAACATAGACTTGGCCGATTTCAACGGTCGGTAGTGTTTGAACGCCACTCACTTATCTTGGCCAGATAATATCCACCGTTAAGTTGAACTTGAATAGGCGAACTTCACTGGTGTTCACGGTAAAGGTAATTGTCCTCAAGTAATACTTGAAGTGACGAAATATTTCAGTTCGTCTAAGCAGCTCTGTTTCATCGAAATTTAAATGGCTCTCCAGTGAGGTGAACATGGGCGAGATATTTTGATTGAAAGGGATGTAACATCGGAATTGACATAGTCATCTTGGATCGAAGTAAATTTTTGCAACATTTGCCACAGTATTTGGCATTATCCAAGTGCCCTCAGTTTCATTATCCTCGAACTGAAGGCCAGAATCACTGAAGATAATTGAGTTAACTCTCATTGGTTTGATGAAGGTTGAGTGGAAGGATATTTCAGCGGAACAGCGTTTGCCCTGAAAAAAGATTAATACAAAAATCATGTAAGAACGAGAATGTCTTTAATTGTAATAGTTAAAACAATTAATTAATTAATTAATATTCAACATATAAAAATCTGATATTCAAAAATACTTGAAATAGTCAATTCAATTCAATTTAATTTTTATTGAACATTATATATACAATTTGGCTTACATCTACTTACGATACTATGATGTTTTTTTTTTTACATTATTGTTGGCACATAAGGGGCCTAACCTTAAACACTGACTTAAAGTTAACAAAATACATAATACATATACTAGTGATAAATAAATTTGATTTAAGAAGTCGGTTGACTTAATCGTCCTCAGGGTGTTCCTTCCCGGTTGTCATTTTGATTTAGGTGTTGGGGGGGGGGGTACGGCGCTTAGCCACGGTAGTGCACCGACCTTGTGTCAGCGTAGAACGAAATTGCGTTCTCGTTGTCGTTGTCCGTAAAAAAGTTCTCGTCCATGGTTTCCATAACGCTGAGATACCTTGGCTCAGGATGTCGATGTTCGATGGCAATCTTTCTCATTAGCTGATTCGGGTGGTTGATTATGTTACCAACTAGCTTCTTTGTCGACATCACTAGATATTTGTCCAGCGGAATTATTTTTGCTTCTTTATATAGGAGTTCGTTCCTGTAGTGCCTCTGTCTCTGCCGGTCAAAGAAAAGTCCAGTGCATATTCTTAAAATCTTCCTTTCAAATACTTGGAGTTCACTCATGGCTGTCTTCGAAATTGTAAACCAGGCTGGAAACGAGTAGCTGATGATGGGTCGCAGAAGTTGCTTGTATAGAAGCATCTTCGTCTCTTGGCTTAGTCCGGTTCTTTTTTTCATTAATGGGTGCAGACGATGGAAGGCCCAGCTGGCTTTCTTGAGGACATTCCTTGAGTGCGGGTTGAACCTGAGCAGCTCATTGAAATGGATCCCCAAGTATTTTACACTCGGTTTGACTGGTATGGTTGATCCGTCAGGAAGTTTCAGAACCAGTTTTCTTATATTGGCTACTGTGCAGCTGGCTCTTCTCATTGAAGGTCTTCTGAAGCATATAAGTTCCGATTTTGTGGCATTGATCCGAATCCCCCACTTCTTGTAAAATTGGCAGAGTCTATGGATGTGAGCCTCTACTTTCCGGACTGCTATAAGCGGTGAATTTGAGGCAGCGTAAGTTAGCGAATCATCAGCATAGAGAATATTATCGCATTCAGTTGGAGCGGGTTGATCTGATGTCATCAAGCTATAGAGGAAGGGGCCTAGTTTTGATCCTTGGGCGACTCCGGCTCTGATGTTCTTCAAGTTCGATTTTCGCTTGCCTATTTGGACGAAGAATTTTCTAAAAGAAAGAAAAGAAAAAAGAATTTTTATTAGTGGCGAAGGTAAGTTCAATAGATAGAGTTTATGAATAAGCGCTTCTATTCAAACGCTGTCAAATGCTTTCTCGACATCCAGAAAGCACCCGACGGTGACTTGATTCTTGTTGAGGGCTGTGGTGATATCGTGTTGAAACTTTAACAGCGGATGCAGCGTTGAGTGTTTTTCTCGAAATCCAAACTGCATATCGGGGACGATTGAGTGTTCACTGCAAAATCTTTTAAGTCTCCGGAGAATAACTTCTTCCAAAATTTTGCTGATGCTATTGAGAAGCGATATCGGCCTGTAGTTGGACACTTGGTTGGATGCACCTTTCTTCGGAATTGCCACGATCTTAGCTGTTTTCCACCTCTGGGGGAAGTAACAGTTGTTGACACAGTTGTTGAGAATGATTGTGAGGAGGATCATTGCTGCATTTGGTAGCCTTTTCAGCACAAAGTTGGAGACTCCATCTGGTCCAGCTGATTTCTTTGGTTTAGAATTACCGATGATCTCAGCAACCTCCTCCAGACAGCACAGGTGTGGACTCTCGATCGGATTACTTGCTGAATTGGTTTCACTGAAATGGATAACTTCTGGATTCGGCAGTAGAGTCCGGTGAATGGATGACTAAACTTCACGTAGAAACACCGGGTCGTCGGGTGGGTTTGGATTGAAGTTTTCTTCGAAGTAATTAGCAAACGCTTCCGTTTTGTCCTGGGTTGAGGTTGCTTCACTGTTATCATTGCAGATGATTGTTTCCGGAATATGTGGCTGTTTCCCAATAATCCTGTTGATGTTTTTGAAGGCATCAGGCCCTGGCTTGATTGCTTGCAGTCTCTTCTGGTACTGGATGTTATTTTGGTGTTTAATGCAGTTCCGGAACATGATGTTTACCTGCTGAAGATACTTGAAATAGTTAGTATTTCATGTTGCTATGAAATTGTTAGTACTTTATATCTTTTTTTCTAAAGAAATCTCTAAATTATTTAATTCTTTTAATTTTGTATTTTTTATCATAGAAAAACCCACCTTGCTTTTAAATTGTTTGGTAAACATTGAAATATTTTTTTTTCCCAAAGTAGACGTCAAATTATGATAAAATCCACCATCTGTCATCTTCAATTTGCTTCACAAAAACTGTTATACATTGTATGGAATACGCTATCCAGTTATATATTGAGATCAGTGGAATATAGCAGCCTGTTAAAAAGCCCTATAGAGTTCTTTAGTAAACGGCCATATAGAAATATATGAATTTATTTTCTCTCTCACTCCAAGGCATCAAAAAACGTCAAACGAAATCCTTTGTTGGAAAACAAACCAAATGTTGCGAAGGTAAAAAAATCGTTCTTCCACAAAATATAAAGAAAAATTATCTTGGACTAGAATTTCTTATTATTTTTGTCACTAAACAATTAAAAAATAGTTTCTTAGTGTTTTAAATAATAATTCGATTGAAAATAGTGCAAGTGTTAATGTAAATACGGGATTGAAAAGCGAGATTGTACTCCGCCAATACAAAATGCGATTGTTTTCCACATGGACGAAATAACATCGCGGTATTCAATTTTGGCGACATTTTTTTGACAATTATTGTATGGAACTGACATTGAACTAGCAGTCCATATATATATGTACGTCAATAGTTTTCCATCAAAGGATTTAGCTGTCAATTTTTGTCTTGATTCGATATTTGACTCTGACGTATTTGGATACTTCTCTATGTCGAATGAAAAAAAAATGACAGCTAAATTACGATAGGGAATTTTACCATCTTGTCAAAACATATGACAGCTAACACTATACAGATGACAAATTGAAATATGTATCGCGCTTTTTTGAAACTGTCAAACTCAAGATCTTACAGAAAGCAATTTGGAAATAATTTTTAAATGCGGTATTCTTTTTTGTGTGAAATTTGTGATTTCCGTGGCTTAAAAATTTATTTTAATTAGCAAAACCAACAAATACATCTATATATACACATAAAAGTGGCCGAAATAGTGACAAAAACATTGTTAACATTATTAATTTTCGATAAATAGCATATTGGGAGAGTTCCATACTGTTGTTTATCTTTTTCCAATTTAATACTCTCCTTGAAGTAATCGGCTCCTGTTTCCAACAATTGATAATTTAGTTTTATTCCTTTAGTTTTTTCTTCCAATATAAGTGGAAAAACAAATGCTCCCAATGTATATATTTATTTCTTAAAATTACTACACAATTTTCACAATTTTCGCCCACAAATCTTTAAATTCCAGCTTTTGTTTTCAATCAATTTGTCAACAATGATAAAAAAAAATCAGCTGTTCTGTATACTGCTGTTTTGAAAATTCTGTGAGAACGAGAAAGAGATATATCGTTGTTACCTAAAAAGCCCTATACGGCTTTATAGGCACTGATCTCTATATATACTATACTAGCTGACCAAGCTCACTGATCTCAATATATAACTGGATAGTGGATAGACACCAAAACGTTGTGCCAACGATATATCTCTTTCTGGATAGTGGATAGACACCAAAACGTTGTGACAACGATATATCTCTTTCTCGTTCTCACAGAATTGTCAAAAACAGCAGTATGGTGAACAGCTGATTTTTTTTTATCATTGTTGAAAAATTGATTGAAAACAAAAGCGGGAATTTGTGAAATTGTGAAAATTGTTGGTTTTGCTAATTAAAATAAATTTTTAAGCCACGGAAATCACAAATTTCACACAAAAAAGAATACCGCATTTAAAAATTATTTCCAAATTGTTTTCTCCAAGATCTTGAGTTTGACAGTTTGAAAAAAGCGCGATACATATTTCAATCTGTCTTCTCCATAGTGTGAGCTTTGACAAGATGGTAAAACTCCCTATTTGAAGAATTGTTATACAGATAAACAAACCAAAATCGTTTGTTTATCTATATAAAAGTATTCCAGTTTCTCAACCGCCAAAATGGTGGTTTATTTACTTTTGTCTGATGCTCGTCCTCGTAGTTTTGTTGAATTTAATTTTTACTTTTACTTGTTTTTGTCTGGTGTTTTTTCGCTAAAAATTACAGTTCTTCTAATATATTTGCATAATAAACAACTCAGATTTAAGAAAAAAATTATCAACTCCTTTTTAACTTTTGAGCATTACCCCTGCAAATACACATACAACCCACTGAGATCAGTGGGTTGTGTGTTGAGATATTGAGATCAGTGATACAACCCTTTACATTTTTCGTCTTAGCTGCATGCGACAGCCTACATTCTTGATAGAACCTGGAGCTTCGTTGTAGTCCCAAGTGAAATGAAACCCAAAACATGAACAGCAAAAACTAAGAAATTAAACCAATCAATTGCACCTCTTCTCGGAAAAGAAATAATTGATTAACCTTTCTACAAAACTTATTCACAAACATGGAATACGTTTTAAACTAAATCGAAATTCTGCAACGAGAAAGTTATTCACAAACTTTAAAGGACTTGGTTAATCATATTGGAAAGGCACATAGTGATGATGGTGGCAGTCCAGTTAAAAATATTCTTCCGGCTGCTGATTTATTAACTGGTAAGTAGTTCACAAGAAGTCATATCTGTCCGATTATTAAAGATCAATAATTTAATTAGGTATAAATCAACCCGATCATCATGAGCAATTTGAAACATTATCGATCGCAACGTATAAAAGAACAGCTTTCGGCTGTTTGTGTCATTCAATACCGTGACTGTATAAGTGTTAAGGCTTAGTTGAAGCACAATTGGAAGAAGATGAGGACAGAGATCATAAGCGATTACGGCGCTTGCAATGTACTATGCAAGTACTTACCGCATGATGGCACAAAAGTTCAAATGAGAACACAACTCTTGTGGTGGTTTTGCCTGATTTTGAATGTTTTAATGCAAAAATTCTGCAGGATTTTATATTGATTCTTAGTTCGTATTCTTCAAAGATTCCAATTGTGTTGGTATTGGGAGTTGCGACGGCGGTTTCAGCACTACATAGTACTTTACCGTATCATGTCACCAGCAAAATCAGGTTGAAGGTATTTCAAATGCAAGCAGCTCCAGCTAGATTAAATGAGGTAAATTTTACAATTTGTTTACTATTTTCCAGGTTAAATAAGTAATCTGTTTGTACATACATATTAGCTCGTAAAAGCTGAAATAATGGACGTAGATATAGATAGATCTATTAGTTTGGATACCAGCAAAGAGCTGCATAATAAAAACAGAAAGAAACGAAGTAAAGACAAACACAAAAGCAAATACTCGTCGGATAACGAAAAGTCGTCATCTAAAGAGCACAAGAGGAAACGCAAAAAGAAGAACCACGATTCAGAGAATCCCAGTGATAATGAGCCGGCTATTCCTAAAATTAAAATCAAAGTAAGTATGTCATAATCCCGGGATTTTCGATAATATATATCAGGTACAAGTAAAATATTTTTATTGAAAAAAGTTTTATTTTTCTGTGGTTTTCTCGGTCGCAACCACCGTAAGTCCAGTTGGTGTAAGTAGGTACGTCATCGCTCTTATGTTGATGACCAACTTCTTGATCCAAAAAAGTAGCTCTTGTCAATGCTCTGATGTATTTTGCTACTTCTTGATCGCAACCCACGTTACTCAGATGGTCGAGTTTTTCGTTAAAAAAACACATTTAAATATTATAATAATTATTATTATCTCAAATGTGAAAATTCTGAAAATAAGTTTTGTCTCAATTATTAATTTTAATTATCTTTTAATTTTAACTTTCAGTTCAAAACATTGCCACTACCTGGAAAGGCAGCGCCTGAGGCACATTTTTTTTATGTTTCTGCGGATATGTTGCGCTCTCGTCCTGCATCTGTTGAAACTATAGAAAACTTAACTCTGAGTGGTAAATTTTAAAAGTTAACTAACGGTAAATTTCTTACTTAAAAAAAAAACTATTATGCCCACAGGACGACGTATCGCAAACTGAAATTTTGCCTCGAGACGAAGTTCCGAAAATTCAATCACCGGTAAAATCACCCAATAAAGCAGCACAACCTCCAACTCCAAGCTCAAAACCAGCAGCGCCTCCTGCCCGGCAGGTGTCACCCAGAAAGGCAAATAAAAGGAACTCAATGAGTTTATCAACATCGTCGACCAGTGTGCAGCATCCATCAAAAGATGTAATCTGTGATGTTTGTAAGGAACCAGGAACACCACAAAATCTTGTGCTGTAAGTTTAGTACAAATTCATTGTGTTTTTTAATTGCTTTCTAAAATTATTATATTCCTCCTTTGGATAAATACAGTTGTGACGAATGCCACAAAAACTATCATTTTACATGTCTGGATCCACCACTTAAGAAAACACCCAAGCGCAGAGGTTATTCATGTCACTGTGCAGATTGTGATCCAACTGTAAGCATACATTTAATCTCTTTATTTTTTATTTATTTTCCAGGATAACGAAACAACGTAATCATGTACAAAGAGACATTTAAAAAAAAAAAGAAAACTTTAAGTTAGAATATAAAATTCATCATCCCCACAAAAAAAAAAACCAAACTATTCATACAATTTAAGGAGCAAATCAATCAGAGATGCAAAATAAGAACCTAATTGTGTATTTAGTATGTACACATTTTATATTGTTTTTTTTTTTCATTATCAACTTTTACATTGCAAGAATTTAATTTCGACTACATTATCTAAACTTGTTTATATTTACATACAATGTATGCAACATGAGATATTTTATTCTTATTAAATCTTATTTGCTTCAATAGAAAACAAAACGAAAATAAATTTAAATAAAATGCCTTTAAATCTGTGTAAAAAATGAATTTATTGTTCACACTCTCAACGATATAAATGAATAAAAATAAAATTATGTCAGTATTTAAAAGAAAAAAATGTCTGGAATTGTTTGTTCCTTTTATTATAAAAACTGCAAATGAAAGAAGGCTTGGGTGATGTAGAAATAGAGCAGTTATGAAATGTCACTCTTGATTGGAATCCTTTCGAGTCACGGCTCAATGGTATGAATGTGCATAGGAACATCAGATTTATGCAGAGGGAATCAGGACACGAGTGTTCAAATAAATAGAATCGGAAAAACTGTTCTTGGGGATACTTCTTCAATGAAATTTACAAAAGTAAATTAACAGCATAACAAAAAAGCCTCTTGAGATCTCAAATGTTTGTTGCATGGATGTGTGTTCTTTCCGTATTCACTCTAGCGTTCGTCACAGCTTACCTTCAAATACATAGTCAAGTACTTTTATAAAGAGCGGTACTCAAAACTCTTCCTTGGTGTTGGTGTAAACCAACTTTTATTGGCAATTTTTCGGTAACTCCTGTGAGTCATCTTATCTTTGTTTTTATTCATATTAGTTATTCGTGGTTCGTGGTATGGTATCAAATGCTTTTTTTCAAAATCAACTAACACATACTCATACCAATTTTTTAAGCAATCACGATGTTTTTCTTTTTCATTCTGACTCAATTGCATCACTAAATCTGTCGTTAATTTACTAGCGATGCTCATAATTCGCCGTGCTTCGCAAATACCCGCTCAACAATTTTCAAGTTTGATATCAGCTTGACTTGAACGGTAACTATCGAAGCTTAGCATATCACCTTTCCCCTTGTAAATTGGAGTAAGGTAACTTCAACCCTTCTTTGAAAGAACATCAATTCAGTTAAAATTAGTCATTTCATCTTTTAAAAGTTCAATATATTATTGAAAAAAAAAAATCTTTTAAAAGTTCAATATTTTATTCAAACAAAAAATATAACTTAAATAAATTTGAAACAAATTATATTTCTTCATCTCCCATGGCATCGTCTTTCAACACCAAATCTTCCAACATCTCGGCAAGCGTTATCTGCGGAGTACCATCATCATTTGTTTTAGCTGAATCAATTGGAATATGCTTCGAAGCATCACGATAAATGTTAACGTTTTGACGGAATTCTTGGTCATCTTCCAAATCTTCCAAAAACTCATGATAATCCCTATAAGGCAAACATTTCGAAAAAATCTTTGGTAAAATGATAAAATTTTAAACTCACTTCTTGTTTCTTTCTTCAGCCTCATCCTCTGCAAGATGTTTTAATTTCCAAAGCCGTTGATTATGTCGAGTTAGGCGATCACCAAAAAATTTCTTTACGAGAATTACATCAGGATACTGATCGTTGTTCAGTTTTTCGAATGTTTCATCGTTGATGTTGGCATCTACCATATTATGGCCAAGCACAGAGTCGCCAACTTTGAGCAAATGTCCCAGATGTGTCTTTGTGTAGGTAGGGTTGTCATTAATTCCCAATTCGGAAGCCTTCACAATCCAGACATCACATAAAACATGTTTAAACGACACAGCACCTTGCCCGGGAAACGTTCTTCTATCTTTCTCTTTGATAATGTCAATGTCCATAACAATAAATTCAACCAGTTGTTTGGGGTTGCAAATCGCATTAAAAGGGGCTCGGAAATATGCATTCGATGAAATTTCAGCGACTAGAAGTGGATATAATTATTGATATTTCTAAAAAAAAATAACAAGGGTAAACAAAACAAAGTAAATGGTGATTCATTTAAACAAAAAAAAATCGAACTGTACCGAACGTTTTGTTGCACTTTCCAATTATAGCTTGAAGGCTTTTCTTGTTGTTGTTTGGTGCTATTATAGATTGATGGTTAAAAGGTATCTCTCTTGTAGGAGTTTACACAAATAAAAAAACTACGCGTCTAGAATCTCGAATAGATGGACGACATGGTTAATTGGTGATGGACGCAAAACTGGAATGTTGTGATCTTCAACTTTCTTCCTTTTAATTAAAATAAATTGTAATTTGTTGAAAAGAAGCTAGGACTGAAACTGCCACCATCAACAAATTCATCATTTTTTCGGAGATTTTAATAAGCCTAATTGGAACCAAATTATTTTTTACTCAACCGCACTATTCTTAAACTTAAACTATTAACATCACACAACAGATTTCTTAATTATTAATTTTATTTAATCAAAACATAAACTTTTAGCACTTTTACCTCTGTTTCTCGAAATAAAAAACAAACAAATGGCGCAATTCTTAGTTGTTTTTTTTTTGAGAAGAGACGTCAAATAAAATAAACAAACACCTAAATTCTACCTTCAAATGAGCACACAAAAACTGTTATACTTTGTATGGGATACACTATCCAGTTATATATTGAGATCAGTGACCCAGCTGCGCTTTGCTGCGGCTTTATTGTATTGCTTTTAAGTATCAGAATTTAAAATTGAAATGGTTAAGGAAGTGATTGGTAATTTATTATTCTATGTTGGTAAGGAATGATAAAAAATTCAAGACAAGTTTTAATGAATAAAAAAATGTTGAATTTATTATTAATTTAATTGTGATTTAACAAACAGAGTTAATTTATTCTAATTTGAAGCATTCAGGGTTAAAATTAATAAAGAACTAAATGATGAACAATGTTTCTTGTTAATCTATCCTTCGCCAACACAAATAAATTTGACGATTTTCCAACACGTGAGCATGCAACAGAAAGCTGTCCGTGGGAGAAACACGAATTCTCCAAGTCCAAGCCACAAATCGTCATTGTCGGCTCTTGCGATTTATTGTACCGTTTTTGGTGGATTTTAGTTGCGCAAAAGAATGACTGGTGAACCAATTTTAAGACAGAGCTTGTGTGGCGGCATTCCTGGCATATGCGCAGAGAATTTAAAAATGCGATTGGAAAATTGACGATCTCATTTTCTTCAACAATAATGTCAATTGACTTAAAAGTCATCATATCACCCGGCAGTAAATTTTTTATTTGACAGTTAATAACGTCAACATCGACATTTCTTGCTGCTAAAATCGCACGATTACTGAGCCAATTATGATCTAAGTAATTATTAATAATATCTGGGAATACACCGTCAATAAGTTTGGTTTTTTAATCAACAACAGAGAAGAAACTATCTGGTAATTTGATAAATTTCATGCATGGTTCTGTGAAATGCCTCGAGAGAATGTTTGTGACTCATAGTGCACTCATCCCAAACAACAATTAAACATTTTTGTAATACTGACGCCATTGAGTTCCTTTTTTGATATTACCCAAAGCGTTTGGATTGTTGTGAATATCTAATGGCAGCTTTAGTGCAGAATGTGCTGAACGTCCACCATCTGACAAAGTGGCAGCCATGCCGGATGATGAAATAGCTAACGCAATTTTTTTTGTGACCGTATCTTTGCAAGTATTATTGACATGTTATGGCGACGCCAAGTCATCAGATTTATGTTTAGTGATCGTGGTATCAATTCGTAGAAAAAGACCATTTAATATGTCTTTGCGTGAAGTGATATTTATTAAAGATAAATAATCTACTTCTGCTACGATTGATATTTACAATTCTTTCACAACGTTGACCGGATAGCTATTATAAACATCCGTCAGGTGTTAGAATTTCACGACGCACTCAAAGATCGTGGGATTGTAAACAATAATCATCTCAAAGATTATTAATCCAAATATCCACCCTAATGATCTGAGTCATAAACATTCTCTATTGCCATGGCATCGTACCATTTGTGTCGAACCGTTTGTGTGCAGCATCTATGTGTATATAAATATGTATATATTCATATGATGCCATGCACACAGAACCTTTTAGATAAGATGAGCTTGGAGTGGGGTTGCTTGGCTGGGATAATCTTTGATGACGAACATAAAGTCAGTCCCCAAAAAGCAACAAGTTCGTTCGGTTATTATTTCCAAGCATAACAAAAAATAAATTGGTGGCAGCGGTAAAATTAATAAATCGTTATTGAAAAGTAAAAATCATTAGGTACATGTAACAGAATTAAAAGTTCAAAGATAAAATTGAAGAATTAGAAATTAGTACGGCCAGCGGTAAAATTAATAAATTATTATTGACAAGTAAAAATCAGTACGTGAAACAAAATTAAAAGTTCAAAGATAAAATTGAAGAATTAGAAATTAGTACGGCCAGTGGTGAAATCAATTAAAATATTATTGAAAAATAAAAAGTCAGTACTTGAAACAAAATAAAAAGTTTTACAGTAAAATGAATTGACGAATAAGAAATAAGTACGGCCAGTGGTGAAATTAATTGAAAAATAATATAAAAAATAAACAGCAGCGGTAAAATAAAATAAAACAAAAGTATTAAAGAAAAATTGGAAATTGGAAAACAGAAGTGCCTAAAATTTAAAGTGAAAAAAAAAAAAAAAAAACTATAAACCAACCCAAAAAAGGTTGCAACAAGACAACTACTGTGGAGGATGATCATCGTAATAGTAATGATTAAGTAAGAAGTGGTTATATATATATATTTTTTTTTACTATTTACTATTGCTTATATTTATTTTATATATCAAAATTAACATGTTGAACGAAAATGATATATCTAATTCAGGTTCTAACCTTAATATAGAAACACATTGGTAAAATTAACACCAAAATTTAACAGTGATTCTTCGGAATTATATGCGTTCTTTAACGGATGTGATGATGCTATTAGTTTAGCTACAACAGAATAAAAAGACTTTATTTTCAAATACATTAAAGTTCAGATTACTGGTAAAGCTAGAATAACCTTGGAAAACAAAATAATCGAAAATTGGTCTAAATTAAAAAAACAATTAAAAATTATGTATAAAGAAAGCAATAGCACCTTAGGGCTTTATAGAGAGCTTATAAGCTCTAAACAAGATAACAAAACAGTTAAACAATACGAACAGCATATGGAGACAATGTCTAGAAGACTTGGTTCCGATGCTAAAGAGGATTTGATAGATCCAAAAGATCTTCAAATAATCCATAATTACATCGAAAATAAAATAATTTTGAACATTTTCATAAATGGTCTAAGGCCCGAGATTGGCAATTATGTAAACAATTGCAGGCCCAAAACTCTTGCAGAAGCAGCTAGATTTGCTCAACACGAAGAGTCTAGACTTGAAAACCAAAGAAAAACTCCTAGAAACGACTTTAGTAATAGGAATTTGGTTAAAATTAATGTAGGTCAAACTAAATGCAATAAATGCGGTAGAATTGGGCATTTAGCAAATAATTGTTTTGCGAGAAACCCGTTCGTTAAACCAGACATCACAAAACCAAATGTTTTAAGTGCGGCAAACCAGGACATTTAGCTAAGGATTGCTACTCAAAAAATCCTAAACAAAATTTTCGTCAGTAAGAAACGCCAATAGTAAGGCAGCGTTTTCTTTAAACACTGAAGAAAGCCCTTACATTTATATTAACTATAAACTTTCAGTACTTAAAATGCTTCTTGATACTGGAGCATCTGTAAGTCTAATAAAACTTAGATATGTAAAAGAAAATTTTGACGAAAATGAAAAAATAGACTTAATAGGCTTAGGAAATAATTATCAAAAAACATTAGGAACTACAAACATACGATTTGCAATAAGAACGAACGAGACTAAAGAAAAATGTTATCATAGATGGGGATTCCACGTTATACCGGATAACGTGATCTATGATTACGATGGTTTAATCGGTGCAGATTTCCTTAAGGAAATGAAATGCAAAATCGATTACGGAAGTAACTTGCTACATTTTGAAAATAAAAAAGAAATGTAGAATTAAAATTTAAGAATGATGAAAATTATGTGCTACCGAGAAAAGAAGTTTTTCGGATGGTAAAATTGAAAGACAAAATAGTGGATGGTGCTTCAGTAGTAGTGAATGGATTCGAAAATGAAAATTTTGTTGTTCCAAATTGCATTAGCAAGGTAAAAGATGGTAAATGTTTAGTAAGTGTTCTAAATATATCAAATGAAAAGATTTTAAATGATATAGTAGTAGAAGCAAAATGCTTAAAAGATTTCAATTTGTACGATGGGAAAGATAAAAACAGAAAAGTAAAAAATAAACGGAACTTATTTATTTATTATATTAAAGACAAAACTAAAATTATCCAAAATTTGTTACGATTAGATCATCTTAATAAAGAAGAAGAAAATAAGTTGAGAAATTAAATTTCAAAATATAGTGATTTTTTCGTAGTTGAAGGGGAACCTCTTACTAGCACAAATACAATCGAATGCAATATTCGAACAAAAGAAGATGCAAAACCAATATATACAAAGTCGTACAGGTACCCAAAGGTACATGAAAAAGAAGTAGAATGCCAATTACAAAAATTATTAAAAGATGGCATGGTCAAACACTCAACTTCTCCTTGGAGCTCACCAGTTTGGGTTGTCCCTAAAAAGATTGATGCGTCAGGAAAATCTAAATGGAGAATGGTTATAGACTACAGGAAGCTCAATGAGTTGACAATAGCTGATAGCTATCCAATTCCAAATATAACCGAGATTCTAGACCAGTTAGGAAAAGCGAAATATTTTACGACATTAGATTTGTATGCAGGGTTTCATCAAATTCAAGTGCAGAAAGAAGATGAAGAAAAAACTGCATTTTCAACCCCACACGGACATTTTGAATTTACTCGAATGCCGTTTGGATTGAAAAACGCCCCAAGTATTTTCCAAAGAATGATGGATATTGTACTTTCTGGATTGAAAGGTATTAAATGTTTTGTCTACATCGATGACATTGTTATCTATGGAAAAGATTTAGAAGAACAAAATCAGAGGTTAGAAGAAGTCTTTCAACAGCTTAGAACAGCAAATCTTAAACTGCAGGCAGATAAAAGTGAATTTTTAAGAAAAGAGGTTAGTTATCTTGGTCATTTGATTGGGGAAAATGGTGTGAAACCAAATTTGGAAAAAATCAAAGTTATTGAAAATTTGAAAGCTCCGCAAAGTGTTAAAGAAATTCAATAATTTTTAGGAATGATGAATTATTATAGAAAATTTATTAAAAATTTTAGTCAGATAGCTTCACCTACAAACAATCTACTAAGAAAGGATGTTGATTTTAAATGGGGAAGGGTAGAACAAGATGCATTTAAAGATTTGAAGGATGCTTTGTCGAATTTTACGGTATTACAGTACCCAGATTCTAAGAAAAAGTTTATTATAACAACAGATGCTTCTAATACAGGCTTAGGTGCTGTATTATCGCAAGAGCATGAAAATAAAGATTTGCCTATTCAGTTTATCAGTAGAAGTTTAAACAAAGCTGAAAAGAATTATAGCACTACAGAAAAGGAGTGTTTAGCCATTGTCTGGGCAGTAAAAGTTCTTCGTCCATATTTGTATGGTCAAGAGTTTATTATTAGAATGGATCATAAACCATTGATATGGTTATTTAATGTGAAAGATCCAGGATCGAGACTTGGAGACTTAAACTGGAAGAATATTGATATAGTATAGAGTATAAAAAAGGTTTAGATAATGTGGTTGCAGACCATCTGAGTAGAAATGTTCTAGTAACACCCCGTAAAGAGAGGAAAAAGAGGAAATGTCTCTGTGGTTTTGATGCCCAAGATAATGTAGAAAAAAGAAAAGATAATAAAAAAGATAAAGAAACTGAAGAAGATATCCAAGATAATGTAGAAAAAAGAAAAGGTAATAAAAAAGATAAAGAAACTGAAGAAGATATCCAAGATAATGTAGAAAAAAGAAAAGATAGTAAAAATGATAAAGAAACTGAAAATATTCAAGAAAATGTAGACGATAATATAGAAGGTAACGATGGAGATGTACAAAGAAATTATTATACAAAGTATATGAGGATGAAAATTCAAAAAACTCTAAAAGTAAAGATATAATAGAAGTGACAGATACGAAAAAGCAGACAAACATAATTAAAGAATATCATGAAAGTTTATTAGAAGGACAGGAGGTCAAAAAGCAACTATTGAAAAAATTAGAGAAAAGTATAATTGGAAAAATTTAAATCAAATGGTTATTGATTTTGTAAAAAGTTGTTAAATCTGTCAATTAGGAAAAATCGATAGGCATCCAACTAGAATGCCTATGACATTAGTGTCAAACGCATCATATAGCTTAGAGCAAGTTAGTATGGATCTTACAGGCCCATACCCAATCTCGAAACACGAAAATGTGTATGCTTTGAGCATACAAGATAGTTTGTCTAAATTCGTCCGATTTGTACCAATAAAAGATAAATATGCTGAAACAGTAGCAGAAGCGTTTGTGAACGATTAGATTACGTTCTTAGGTATTCCTAAATTTATTTTAACAGATAATGGTACTGAATTCTGCAATGAACTAATGAAAGATATTTCAAAATTATTTAAAATAAAACACATAACCACTAGTGTGGCTCACCCACAATCTAATGGATCTGTAGAAAGAATTCATGGGAGATTAAAAGAATATTTAAATACAGTAAATTTTGAAAGGGAAGACTGGGATGAAGCTCTTAAGTTTGCAGGATTTTGTTATAATACAACAACACACTCAACAACATGTTACAGTACATATGAGGTCCTTTTTGGCAAACAAGCAAATAGGCCAAGTAGTATTGATAATATAAACTTACCAACCATGCAAGATTATGTTCAGAACTTAAGCGGACATATTGATTCCATAGAAAATAAAGTAAAAGAAAACCTATTAAAATCAAAATTGAAATCTAAAGAAAATTACGACCGTGAGACAAACGTAGCACCAACATATAAGGTAGGTGACAGAGTATTAATTAAAAACCTTACAAAAAATAAAAAATTGGAAAATACATTCATAGGTCCATTTATTATTACTAAAGTAACAGATGCTAATGTCTTTGTTAGAACAAATAGGAAAGTCAGGAAACTTTCTAAAAATTTAGCGAAACCGTACATTGCATCCCAAAATAAATAACATATATTTTTTTTATTTATTTAGTCTCGTACTTGTCAGAGGACTTGTAGTAGAAAACCTTAGTGATAACAGCGGGTTTTACTTTAAAGGAATCGGAATCGCAAAAGTTATAGATGGACATGTATCAATTATTAACAAATTAGATCTACAAGATACAGAACGAGGAATTGAAAACATAAATTTAAAAACAAATAATATTAATAAAGCTTGTATTAAACACTTCGAAGCACGCAAATTACTTGTTTAAAGAGGTCATGAAAATTATGAAAATCTAGTAACCAAAATTACAAATATACACAATCTGTTAGGTAAAAGCAAGCATAGATTTAAAAGAGGACTAATTAATGTTATGGGTGCCTGGCACAAACTCGTATCGAACCCTCCAAGTGGGTGCCGGGCGGGCAATGATCACTACAATTGTTTTGTGCGTTTTTGGCAATAACATGTGATTAGCTTAGGTCAGGTTGCATCGCTGTAACGTTACTTAACTTCTCAATAGTTAAACTATCAGAAATGCAAACTGACCATAGATACGGGGTTCCTGATTTTCAAGGTGGAGTGAGCGTACTTTGTACACAATCCGTGCTGAAGAAATGGAAGGCTGGGGGATAAGCCAGTCATTAACGAGCTCTTTCGGGTGCCCAGGCACAAGGCCCGAAATATTTTTTGCCTTACCCCGGTAGTCGGCTCTACCGGGGCGGATCTCCTTTCTGACCTACTCGTGGGAACCAAATTTGAAATCTTAAAAAATGAACACGGACAACGAACTGATAAACGAACCAACTAGCAGCTTATCTGAGGATGAACTGTTGGCATCTAGCCAGGAGACGGTTGTAGGTAGCTTTTTAAGTACTGGTAGCTCCAGTGCTACGGAACTGCCTACACCGTCTGGTAGCTCAGGTACTACCAACCATAGTACACCTGTCCCACCAAAATCTTCAAGTAGTTCAGGTAGCACCAGTCATAGTGCATCTGTTCTACCTAAACCGAATACAAATACCTATTCCACAGATGGTAGTCACAAAAGATTCAAGAGGGCTATTTTATCCTTAGCAAGATTGATAAGAATGAGAAAGCCGGAACCTTGAGTGACAAAGATATCCACGACAGAACCATTTTTCAGAAAATTGTTGACGATTACAACAGTTTTCAACGTAATAATCCCACAAAAAGAAATAGGTCACAAGACGAAGTGTCTGCCCAGGCCCCGAAAAAAAGTAAGCCTTTTGGGCTTGGACCCAATCGTCCGCCTTTTCATAAACCGGCAAAACCAATACCACCACAGAAAGCAGCGCCACCCGCACGCACAATCAGCGAAGTAGTCCGTGACGATCTTCAGGTTGCGGTGGTAGATGAGCTCTCCAAAAGCAGCAAAGCGTTGCAGGCAGCATGGAGATGGTTTTCTGAGATGGTTTTCAACTACTCCCTAACAAATAGTGTAGGCCCCTACCCCAGCTTTGACTCTAATGAGGTGCTCCGAGGCCACAGAGTGATCAAATGCGACGATGGGTTCTCTTGGGATTTCCTTGGCTCATGCATAGACAAAATATGCTGCAATTGGGAAGGTTTGAAGCTCAAACTTATCCCAGCCAGGGACGTCCCTACTCAACCCAAAGCTCGCATTTGGCTACCGGTCATGAGCATTAAACCCAGTAGCGAAGAGCTTATAAGGGGTCTACAACGTCTAAACCCAAGTTCCGATGCATGACTGGACAGTCATTAAAGCTGAGGAACCAGTTAACAACACCGCCACATTCCTGATGGCAATAACTGAGGACAGCTTATCTTCCCTAGAAACTGCCAATTTTAGGCTCCGTTTCGGCATCAGGAGTGCCAAGGTAAAAGTTCTTCCCAACCTGGGCATGGATGTCGACCAAGTCAGAGACAAGGCCGACGTCGCCAGCCAGCCGCTGGCCCCCGAAAAAAACAGACCCTAAACCAGCCATGTTAAAGGTCATACAGGTCAATCTGAAGCACTCGAAGTGTGCCTCAGACAACTTACGAGTTTTCCTTAGGGAGGAAAACATCGATATCGGCTTCATTCAAGAGCCGTGGGTGAACGGCCTCAACATCAAAGGCCTCCAAGACAACCTGTATGACCTTTTCTACAAACCCGATTATCAAAACTAAGGTAAGCCTCTAAGTTGTATCTTAGTTAAAAAACATATCAAAGCTTTTCTGTGTCCAAATTTTATCTTTTCTGACTTGACAGTTGTCAAGATGGAGAACGTGGACGCAGTGAGTCTATATCTTGCATCCGCATATATGGCTCACGACAAACCGTCACCGCCAGACGAAATAGGACGACTCCAAACCGCACTCGGATCCAAAAGAGGTAACTTGGTGCTTGGTTGCGACGCCAATGCCCGACATGAAGTCTGGGGCAGCTCGGTAACCAATGAACGAGGTGAGTCTCTTTTTGATTATATTATTGAAAACAATTTAACAGTCTGTAACAGAGGTAATACCCCCACCTTTACTTTTCCTAGTTCAGAAAATTTTAAGGGATGGGAGGATGTACTTGACACTACATTCGCCTCTATTAACGTTAACTCTATGGTGGAAAACTGTAGGGTATCCCCGTTAAGGTCCTTTTCAGACCACAAATGGATCCTCTTCAGTCTTAACTTTAATATTATGAAGCCACCACCCTATAGAAACCCAAAAAAGAATTGACTGGCAAAAATTCAGTCAAATTATTAAATCCAAATTAAACACAATTCCAAACGTTAATCCAAATTCTGTGGCCGATCTTGAGAGAAAGGTTAAAACTTTCGAAGCGGCTATGGGTGTCGCCTTCAAGATCTCGTGCCCAATAAAATTTAGCAAAAAAACCCTACCTCCATGGTGGAATGAAGATCTTTCAAATCTTAGAAGATTGACGAGAGATGTCTTCAATATATGTTATAAGCATAAGTATTTCAAACCGTATAAAGACTGTCTTAAATTATACAAGCGTACTCTAGCATCAGCCAAGCAACAAGCATGGAGAGAGTATTGTCATTCAATAGAAAATATCAGAGACTCAGCAAGATTGGGGAAGATTTTGTCCAAAGAACACTCAAACCCCTCCTTTCTTAAAAAGGAGGATGTTACGTGGACTGAGTCACCTGTTGAGTCTCTGGAGATAATGATGGCAACACACTTTCCAGGTTGCACAGACAGTTATCCAATATCACATCGATCCCCTGAAGTGTAGTCAGTACATTTAGAGGAAATTACGTCCGTCATAACTAAAGAAAATAAAGTTTGGGCTATAAAAAGTTTTTCTCCGAAAAATCTCCTGGCCTGGACGGCATACTCCCTATAATGCTACAAAAGCTACAAGACGTAGTAGTTCCATGGCTGGAGTATATCTTTAAAGGATGTCTTTTGCTTAATCATGTTCCAGAGTCTTGGAAACAGGTTAGAGTTGTTTTTATCCCAAAGGTGGGAAGGCGGGGCCATGAATCGGCAAAAGATTTTCGCCCGATTAGTCTGACCTCTTTTGTGTTAAAGACCTTAGAACGCATCCTAGATAATCGCATTAGGGAAATTCTAACTATTTCCCCTCTATAAAAATCACAACAAGCATACCTCAAAGGCAAATCTACTAAGACAGCTCTTCACGAGGTTGTGCGTACAGTTGAAAATACATTACATTATAAAGAATATACTTTGGCAACTTTCTTAGACGTAGAAGGAGCCTTTAATAACGTCCTAACTGAATCTATTCTACAATCCCTCATCGACTTTGGAGTTGATGCTTCTCTAAGAGAATGGATAGTATCCATGCTTAGTGACAGAGTAATTCAAGCTAAGTTAGGTAATACACAGTCGATCAAATACGTAAACAGAGGAACACCACAGGGAGGAGTTCTTTCTCCTCTACTATGGCTTCTTGTAATGAACAAAATCCTAGTGGAACTTGAGGAAGGGTAGGTGGAGGTTGTGGCGTATGCCGACGATTTAGTTTTGCTGGCATCTGGTAAGTTCCTATCTGTGATTAGTGAAATCACTGATAGGTCCCTGCGTAAAGTAAACAGCTGGGCCATAAGCTGCGGTTTAGGGATTAATCAAAGCAAGACAGAACTGTTGCTATTTACAAACAAATATAATATATAACCTACCTTCACTCTCCCTAGCCTCAACGGTCACACTCTCACACTCTCAACCCGTGCTAAATATCTGGGTGTAATTCTTGACCCTAAACTAAACTGGAAATTGAATATTGAAGAAAGGGCTAAAAAAGCCAGCATAGCTTTTTATGCCTGCAGTAAAACATTCGGTAAAAATTGGGGCCTCCAGTCGAAGATGATTCTATGGACGTACACCGCAGTAGTACGAACAATACTTACATATGGATCGATTGTCTGGTGGCCTGCCTTAAGCAAAGTCTACAATACCGTTAAGCTAAAAAAGATACAAAGAACAGCTAGCGTAGGGACCACAGGAGCGCTGCGATCCTGCCCTTCCGATGCCCTGAGCGTTATTTTACATCTTCTTCCTCTCGACCTACATATAAAATATTTAGTATCTTCCACTGCTCACAGACTTAAGGAAATTGGTTGTTGGACCGACAGACCCTTCGGTTACTGCAATATTACCAAGTTGCTATCCGCGGGCTGCGTTTCGACTAATACCGAATACCGCACTCCGTCTCTGAATCTCTGCAAAGGTTTCAACGTCGCATTCCCTACCCGAAAGGAGTGGGAGGATGGAGATATAACGAAAAATTACGACAATCATTTTTACGGACGGTTCAAAGATGGAGTGCGGTGTTGGAGCAGGGGTCTTCTCTGAAACACTAAATGTATCTAAGTCACTTTGACTGCCAGACCACGCTAGCGTTTTCAAAGCGGAACTGTTTGCAATCAAAGAAGCATGCAAGATACTAAAGCAAGATCCAAATCAAAACCGTAATACTGCTATATTTATAGATAGTCAGGCTGCCATCAAAGCCATTGATGCTGCCTCAATATCCTCTAAACTCGTTCAACAATGTCTAGATGAGATCGCAGACTTTAATGATAGCCTTAAGGTCACTTTGATCTGGGTCCCAGGTCACAGTGGTTTTCAGGGAAATGAAAGGGCTGATGAGCTTGCCAGGTAAGGATCGGCCCTTCACAGCTCAATTGCCGAAGCAGTTAGTATTCCGCTGGGGGCTGTGAAGGGCATTTTCTTTTCTCATTATCTATCTGTATCCAATCGTAGATGGAATGGTCTAACTAACTGTGCCACCTCAAGAAAGATGTGGCCCAGCTATGACAAGTCCCGCACAAATGAACTCTTATGTAGAACTCGGTCAGACATAGCCAGGATCATTGCAGTTAGCACGGGTCACTGGCCAATAGGAGAGCATGCAGCAAAAATGGGCATTCCGCACAATACTCATTGCCGTAGCTGTGGAAATGAAAGGGAAAAGGAAACAGTGACCCACTATCTCTGCTGCTGCCCTGCCTTGGCAAATCCAAGATGCCAATTCTTTGGTCAGTACTTTATTGACAACCTTAACGAACTTACTGTTGTGAGCATAAGTAACCTCATTGGCTTTTTGAATGCAACCAAATGGCTATAAACGTAACAAACCATATCAATGCCTCACCTCTTCTTTGTGTATATAAGTTGGATCAAGAGAAGCACATGATTTTTGCAGGAACCTTTTCTCTAGCCGTGTAGGCGGGCTAAGCCTACTGCGGGCATCATGTTTTTCCCTAAATCGAACTGATCTCAACGGAAATTTGGTCCTACCCTAAGCCATCCAGCACCCTGCCTGTTTAAGACAGACATATCGGAGCTAACAGCCTGGCATAAAGCCTGGTGGGGGGAATGGGCCACTTCCCTTGAGTGAGGTATCCGAGGATCTCGTTGTCTTCCTATACGGAAGTTGGTAACTAAGGGGATCTACTCCCAACCAAAACAATTTTCAAACCTTATAACATAACAACGTAACATAAATCAACGTACAAATATCTCACCATGGGCCAAAAAACGGATCAAGAGAGCAACATGATTCCCGTAGGAACCACTTCTTTAGCCGTGTAGGCGGGTTGTGTCTACGGCGAACATCATGTCTTTCTCTAAGCCGAATCAATCTCACGAGGAAACTGGTTCTACCCTAAGCCACCCAGCACTCTGCCTGTTTAGGTTTTTGGCGAAGACAGACATACCGGAGCTAACAGCCTGGCATAAAGCCTGGTGGGGGGGTATGGGCCAGTTCCCTTGGCTGAGGTACCCGAGGATCTCTTATTTCTCTATGGTAAATGGTAATAAAGGGATCACCTCCCAACTCAATTCCAAACCTCAATACAATATCCCAACCTCCACATAATGATAGGTCTCATGAGTTTATGGTATCAAAACGGCACACCAAGCGCTAATTGGGTTTTATTCTAGTTGAATAGCCGCCATTCCTAACTACCTAATATTATGGCTTCAGGATTAAAGGTATTGTTCGGAATCATGGATAATGAAGATGCAAAATATTATGATAATGCTTCAATGGTTACAAAAGAAAACCAAGATTTTTTAAGAAATGGCTTAAAAGAAGAAATTAATATTATGAAAAGTTTAAATGAACAAAATCAGGTACTCCTTAATAATTACCATATTTTAGAAAATAAAACTATGGATGTTGTTAACTCTCTTGACACCATTATGCTCCACTATATATATATATATATACATCCACTATATATGATTTAATGATAGGTCTCATGAGTTTATGGTATCAAAACGGCACACCAAGCGCTAATTGGGTTTTATTCTAGTTGAATAGCCGCCATTCCTACCTACCTAATATTATGGCTTCAGGATTAAAGGTATTGTTCGGAATCATGGATAATGAAGATGCAAAATATTATGATAATGCTTCAATGGTTACAAAAGAAAACCAAGATTTTTTAAGAAATGGCTTAAAAGAAGAAATTAATATTATGAAAAGTTTAAATGAACAAAATCAGGTACTCCTTAATAATTACCATATTTTAGAAAATAAAACTATGGATGTTGTTAACTCTCTTGACACCATTATGCTCCACTATATATATATATATATATATACATCCACTATATATGATTTAATAATTAGAAGTTTAGAGTTACAAGTTGAATTGGATAATATCATTGATGCAATTCTATTTTTGCAATTAAAAATAATACACCCTTTTATTATAACACCTGAAAAATTGATAACGGTTTTAAGCAATAGTAAATACGGGGATAGAATGTTATATACACCAAGTCTTGAAAGCTACCATAATATATAAAAAATTGTTACAAGTTAAAATTTTTGAGAAAAATAATGAAATTGTTGTAATTGTATCTCTACCTATATTAAGAATTGAACATGAAGAAGCATATGAAATAATAACATTATACCAATTCCTATTAATAATCAATTAACTGTTTTTGAAAGTGATAAAAACATTTTTTTAATAAGTAAAAACAGAGCTAGTTTTGCATTAAAAGATAATTTAAATGAATGTGTTATATATGATGATGATAATTATGTAAACATTTTTGTATGTAAAGAACTAGTTTTAGAAAGTACAATAAAAATTGATGTATGTGAATTAAATATATTTATGAAAAGAAATTTTCCTTCATGTGAATTAAAGATAATTGAAAATAAGATAGAGTTCTTCCATCCTTTAAAAAACAATAAGTTTATATTTGCTATAACAGAAGAGACAAAGTTTAAATATAAATGTAAAAACAAAAACGAGGAATCCGGTACAATTTCTAACATAGGAATTATTCATTTTGAAGAAAATTGTAAATTTAGTACTTTAGAAACAGATATAACAACAGCTGAAAGTTTAAATGAAGCAGTTTATAATGATGTAATTCATTTTGGAATTGAAAATTGCTGTGAAAATATTAAAATAAAAGAAATAATTCCGTTACAAAATCTTCCAAAAATAAAAGGTAATAATTTGAAAAATTTAAAAGATTTATCGATTGAAATTAGTAACCAAAGTAGTTACGTTTCAAAACTTTTACACTCAATTCCTGAAAAACACAAGGTTTTTTGACCGGATAACTATTTTAGCAATATATTTTGCAATAAACTGTGTGCGAGGAAGAATAAAATTAACCATATTTAATAAGTGTTTTGTTAAAAAGGAAAGAAAACCCATTGCGGTTTCATATAAAAGTAATGTTGAAACTGCATACATCAATTATGATAAACCTAAAGAATTGAAATATAATTATGATATATAAAATGTAAATAAAAAAAAAAACATTGTATTTTAGCATTTAAGATTTTTGTTTATTTCAATAAATTATGTTTTTTGTCTTTGAGACTCTCATACAAGTACACTCTTCACAAGTTCTAATTTTCGAGTTCAGAGTTCGTACTCTTCACTCATTTAAGGGCGGAGGTGTTATGGCGACGCCAAGTCATCAGACTTATGTTTATTGATCGTGGTAACAATTCGTAGAAAAAGACCATTTAATATGTCTTTGCGTGAAGTGATATTTATTAAAGATAAATAATCCACTTCTGCTACGATTGATATTTACAATTCTTTCACAACGTTGACCGGATAGCTATTATAAACATCCGTCAAGTGTTAGAATTTCACGACACACTCAAAGATCGTGGGATTGTAAACAATAATCATCTCAAAGATTATTAATCCAAATATCCACCCTAATGATCTGAGTCATAAACATTCTCTATTGCCATGGCATCGTACCATTTGTGTCGAACCGTTTGTGTGCAGCATCTATGTGTATATAAATATGTATATATTCATATGATGCCATGCACACAGAACCTTTTAGATAAGATGAGCTTGGAGTGGGGTTGCTTGGATGGGATAATCTTTGATGACGAACATAAAGTCAGTGCCCAAAAAGCAACAAGTTCGTTCGGTTATTATTTCCAAGCATAACAGACACTAAAAATGTCTTACCGGTCCCACCAGGTACGTCTAAGAAAAGAAAACCACCTTGTTTTGCATCTACAGCCAACATAATTCCATCGTAAATAATTCTTTGTTCAGCTGTCAATAATGGCTCATTATATGCAATAATCGAAGCTAAGTCAATTTCGTCATATTGTTGTTCTCGTTGCATATCCGTGTTCACTAAGTCATTGACTGGGTGATCAGGCGATAGCAGACAATAGTGGTTGAGCGAAAAGTTCGAAATCAAAATACAGAAATCTTCGAGTATTACCATTACTTCATTCTTACATGGTTTAAAATATCTTCAGTCATATAGTTCTTATATTTCTGCAACAATGCCAATGGCTGTGTGGGATAACATGTCATCAGAATAATTGCGAACAGTTGACGAATATTATTTGGCGTAGATACCAAAGCTGCGTCAGCAAATGCCAAATCCCAGTGATTATCATCTTCCTTTGATTGAACTTCACGACATGTAAAGAAAGGTATTAAATATTCGACAATTAACTGTTCGCAAAATTCAAAAGATGTTGGTCCAGGAACATTCACAAACAACAAACGCAAAAAGAAGCATCGTTGCTGATGATGTATCTGCTCATTTGATACAGTGATATTTCGTCATTTCTATTTACATCTCGCACTTCAAACACAGCCAAATCACTGCCCTTATTTTATTTATTTATTTATTTATTTACTTATTTATTTATTTATTATTCCTCTACGATAAAAATCAACAGATATGATAATACATAATTAAATACAAAAATTAGGTGTTTTTAAATATTATTAAATTTATGTGTTAAAAATGCTAATAATGAATTTTTAAAAGCAATTCTATTAAAACTTATATCAAGACAATAACAAGTATCATTAAATAGTTTACAACAATGACATAAAGGTTCACGTAAACCATAATTAGTTCGATGTGAAACTTCAAATAACAAAGGCCTCGATCTTAGTGATCTTGAAGGAGCATAAATATTTATTTTAGAAAACCAAAGCTTAGCAGTCAATATAACTACATAAAACATCCCGAACAAACATTATACTATACATCTCCCTTCGAGATTCAAGAGATTGCATTCCTAATAAAAGACATTTTGAACGATATGGATAATTAACAGTATTAACACTACCAAAAAATGTTCTCAAAGCAAAACGTAAGACGTTTTTCTGAACTCGCTCAATGTTATGAATATCATTTTTAGTAGTTGGATTCCAAACAACGCAAGCGTATTCCAGAGAAGGTCTTACAATACTAACATAAAGAGATTTTAATGTATATGGATCAGTAAATTCAAAAGAATTCCTTTTCAAGAAACCCAGCAAAGAATTAGCTTTTGAAATTATAGAACTGATATGAAGTTGAAACGTAAGTTTTTCATCGAACGTCACACCGAGATCTTTAACTTCATGCACAATTTTTAAATCAACATTATCTAAAGAGTACATTGGAACAATGTTGTATAAACAACGGTTAAAAGACATGCTGGAGCATTTATCTAGATTTAGATTTAAATCATTTAATTTACACCACTTTCCAAAAGCATCAAGATCATTTTGCATAAGCAGGTAATCAGCAGAATTTGAAATAACTGCATAAAAATATTAACATATCTTATTAACATATTTACATATGTATTTAATGGATTTCACGGAATTGCCAAATTCTTATTTTTGTTTTCAATAACATATAATGTAATAAAAAAATTTAAGTAACATATGTAGTAAAAAAAATGAAGTGGTAACCCTGAGGAACGCAGTGAATCGCACATAGCTTTTGTTTTAACGTTTCCTTTTTTTTGTTTCCTGTAATACAAATTTATTAAAAGTTGAATTATAAATTAAATAATAAAAATTAAGGAATAAAAGTATCCTATCTTAGGAACGGCAGCGAAAGAAAAATATTAAAAAAAAATTGTGAAAATCGGTTGGATAGTTTCGGTGTTCATCGTGTGCAACAACGTGACACTTGCTTTATATATAATAGATAGCAAATTTACATTACGCAGAAGGCGACTTATTCGTTTAAGCAGCGACAACGAACGACTGCCGTATCTATAATCTTTCGATGAGATTTAATTAATGGTTATGGCAGTGTTGCCGTTGACAGCTCGGCCTCTCCTGACATTTCGTCCCCATCGGACGAATCTTCATCTTCCGGTTCTGGTTCTTGTCGATAAACATCTATGTCGGGACTGAGTCTACACCATGGCTTTTGTTTAAGTTGGTTGTCTGGAAGGTCCTCAACAATGTATCGATCATGGTTCAAGACTTTGGTGACGATATATGGGCCTTTGTACTTCGGTCAAGTTAATGTGAATCTCCTGTCGCTTGAGGAACATGATCAATGACGATGAGATCACCCTCCGAGTATTTATTTGGCGTTTGATGTCTTTTATCGTACCGTTCCTTCCATTTGCGTCTTTCTTCCATGATGTTGGCGGCTGCATTATGTGTCTTAGTCATAACAACGTCACAATCATCTTGCACGTCATCTTGTATTGATTGTATTAACTGGTTTTGATTGACATCCCTGTGGTTGAAGTTGAATACCACTTAGTTCGGGCTATGTTTCGTAGTTGAATTTGGCCAAGAATTCATGTTAAATTGAATACTCGGCAGGGATTCTGCTTGAAAGACTGACGGATTGGGTTCATGAAAACAACTTGCTTAGTGAGTACCAAGCCGGCTTTCGAAAAGGGTATTCCACGGTTGATAATATCTTCATCCTCACAAGCATCGCTCGATCCCATTTGGATAGTGGGAAAAAACTGTATGCGTTCTGTGGATTTCAAGGCAGCTTTTGACACCATCGACAGAAACGCCTTATTCTACAAACTCAGCAACCTGTGGTTGTCATCGAAAATACTTAAAGTACTGCAAAAGCTCTACGATGGCAACCTTTCAGCGGTATGGGATGGAAACATATTGTCAGAATGGTTTGTGTTGAAAGTAGTATATTCAAGTTTTGTAAAATAAATACTTTGATTTTGTTATACTGTACTTTATTTTTTGTTATCAATTTAGTTGTAATATTATTATCAAATAATTTTCTGATAACGATTTGTTGTTTTAGTTTTCATTCTCAATAAATATCTTGTTTCTGTTATTACTTAAAATCTCGTTTGGTTATTTTAAGAGCTTCAACAAATAACTTCAATAGGTTATGGGCCCAGTTGTTAGCAAATAATAATAAGAAATAACATTGCAACATTTTGTGAGCGAAAGGATCGTATCAAAGGAAACGCAATTTCATTATTGAATCGATCGCCTATTTTGTATTTGCGATTGAAAATATTTTTTCAGATAATTGCTGGAGATACATCGGGAAACATCGATAGAACGAATTAATAAATTGCAAAAATAAACGAGATGGAAAAAGATATTTCAACAATAGAGAAGTTCGTCAAACCATCATAATCGATGATGTCGAAATTTCAAGTGCGTGTGAACCTAATGGCCTTGGATTTCTAAGGGTACGTTAATGGAACGTCACAGAAGCCAGCTGAAGCACCTGAATTGACAGCATGGTCTAAAAATGATGCAAAGGCTCAGAAAATTATTGTTAACTCGTGCAGATCTGCGATTCTCATTCATTTATGTAACTATTTAACATCTAAAGCAATGTGGGATAAGTTACATTCGATCTACGAGCAAACCAATGATTCAGCCAAGCATCTTTTGGAAGACTATCTTTACCAGAAAAACCCAGCCCATGATATTGCAACACACATTTCAACTTTAGAAAATTTGGTACAAAAATTAGTGATAGCAGGTGTCACCATAGACAAAAGTATGCTGATTACAAACAAATTGATGACGCTGCCATCTGAGTACCGGCATTTTTCTACGGCATGGGATTCAACAGCTAAGGAACAACAAACAATTATCAACTTGACGAACCGGCTCTTGGTTGAAGAAAGTCGACTTGAAGTTGATAATATGCATCTAGGTGAAGTAATGAAGAGTGAAGCTTTACTGGCAAAGTGAAGCACTGGTGCGTTCAGAAGCAAAGTTTACCAAGCTTAAAGAAAAACGACAAACTGAAGCGACCTGGCAAATGTTTCAAATGTGGTTTAACTGGACACTGGAAACGTGATTGTAAGGAACAACAACAAACACGATCAGACGGGGAGAAAGTATTTTTCAGTAAAATTGTTCAATCTCTGGGAATGTCTGATGCCTGGTACGTAGATTCAGGCGCTACTTACCACATGTGTAGATGTCGTGATTGGTTTATGATGTTTATTGAATTGGATAAACCAGTCGATGTTGTTCTTGGTGATGGGAAGCTGATGCATGCTGTTAAAAGAGGCGATCTGAAGGTGTTGTCATACAATGGAACTGAATGGATAGAGAAGATAATACAAAATGTTTTGTATGCACCAAGTTTGTATGCAAATCTGTTCTCTTCGACTAAAGCCATGGATAATGGCCACACAAGCTGGTCAAACATGGATTCTTTCAAGTTATTCGATGGCGTAACTGTTGTGGCAGTGGGAGCAAGAAAAGGTGGTATGTTTCAAATGCTTTTCAAGATAATTAAGCCAACTTCCGACAAATCAATGGTGGCTATGAAAAGTGATACGTTGCGCATCTGGCATGAACGTCTAGGACATCAAAATTTACCTCATGTTCGAAATATTTTGAAAAACAATAACATAAGATTCATAGATGAAAACTTTGACTGTGATGGGTGCGCATATGGGAAACAACATCGGCTTAGTTTCAATTCTAGACCAGACAGGTCTCTAAAGTGCGGTGAAATCATCCATGCTGATGTATGTGGACCTATAGAGGAAAGTTCACTTGGTGGATCAAGGCATTTTGTACTTTTTAAAGATGATTTCTCAAAGTTTCGCTTTGTTTACTTCCTGAAAAATTATTTCTAAGGGTTTCGAAAAGTTTAAAATAGTTTTGAAGATAGCTGAAAAACAATGTGGGCATCCAATTAAGATTCTTCAAACTGATAATGGCCTAGAATTTGTAAACAATGTCTTCAAGAAGTTATTAGAAGAAAATGGTATTTTTCATCGACGTTCCGTTGCAAACACTCCTGAACAAAATGGATGTATTGAACGTGAGAACCGCACCATCATGGAATCAGCTCGGTCTATGATTTATTCAGAAGGGCTTAATCCTAAACTTTGGGCTGAGGCAGTACAGACAGCTGTATTTGTTTTGAATCGTACAGGAACCAGTACTGTAAAAGACAAGACTCAATATGAACTCTGGTACAACAAGCGGACACAATTTGAACATTTTCGTATCTTTGGCTCAGAGGTTTACGTTCATAAAAAGTTAGACGCAAACTCAAGAAAATGTCTTTTTGTTGGATATGATGAAAACCAAAAGGGAATTCGAATCCTTGATGAATCGAATTGTGTCTTAGTGGTACGTGATGTAAGGTTTTTGGCAGAAGAATCATCTACAGCAACTTTTATCGACGAAGATGACGATATCGAAGAGGAACTAGAAACTAATAATGTTTCCATATATGATGACGCTTTGGAGGTTCAAAATGATCATCAACCTGAAAGCCAGCAAGCAACAAAAAGGATGCCAAGTAAACCAATTCCAAAAGCAAAAATTGATGAAGCTTATATTTTAGAAAAAAGATTACGTAACCGTCAAGAAGGAGCTTCCATAGCAATGGCTTTATTGGCAATCAGTGAAGAGCCCACGTCGTATGAAGAAGCTATATGTTCAAAGGAAAGTGACAAGTGGTTGAAAGCTATGAAGGAGGAGTGCGATTCACTTTTGCAAAACCAAACCTGGACGTTGGTTGAAAAACCAACAAACCAAAAGGTAATTGACAACAAATGGGTTTTTAAAGTGAAGAGGAACCCGGATGATTCAATCGAACGCTTCAAGGCTCGATTAGTGTGTCGTGGATTCAATCAGGAGTACGGGATTGATTATTTAGAAACATTCAGCCCAGTCGTTCGATTTACACCATTGCGAGCAATTCTTGCAATTGCAGCCGAGAAGAGAATGTACATGAAGCAGTTCGATGTTAAAACCGCTTTTCTGAACGGTGATCTAGAAGAAATTGTTTTCAAGCAGCAACCAGTTGGATTCGATGATAACAGTGGACGTGTGTGTAGACTACAGAAAAGCTTATATGGTCTGAAGCAAGCTGTTTGAACCGCAAAATTCAAATCATTTATTTCTCTTTTTGGGTTTAGAACATGTCATTCAGATTCTTGTTTTTGTAAGTTACCAAAATGGAAAAACACTTATAATGGAAATTTATGTGGATGATGAAATCGTGACTGGAGACGATGAAGCAGATGTAAAATCCGTGATAGAACATCTTCAAGAACACTTCGAAATCAAACTAATGCAAGTGGGTTGTTTTCTTGGTTTTGAAATCGACCAGCAGGATGATGGTTCTATATTTATGCACAGCATATACTAAGAAGATTTTACACCGACTTCATTTCGAAGAGATATAAGTTATGCCATTGGGAATGCGAGTCGGTGTATGGAAAAACCAATGGTGGTACACGAGAATGCTCTCAAGCGTATTTTGAAATATCTCAAAGGTACAACAAGCTATGGAATTCAGTACAACACAAATAGAGGTCATCATTTATTTGGATTTAGTGATGCGGACTACGCTGGTGACATTGACACACGAAAATCGACATCAGGTTTTGTATTTAAGTACAATGACGGAATAATAAGTTGGAGCAGTACAAGACAGAAGTGCGTGTCACTCTCTACAACAGAGTCGGAATATGTAGCAGCATCTGAAGCAGTAAAGGAGCTAGTTTGGTTACAACGATTATTTGAAGAAATAATGCTAAATAAAATAAAGGATGATACAACATTTTACATGGACAATCAGAGTGCGATTCGTTTAATTAAAAATCCAGAATTTCATCGACGCAGTAAACAAATTGATGTAAGGTATCACTTCATCCGTGAAAGATTCGAAGAGAAATACTTCAATTTGGAAAATGTATCAACAACAGATATGATTGCCGATATCTTAACCAAGGCATTACCAAGACAACGGTTTCATTTTCTATGATCTTTAATCGGAGTATTTGACAAAAAGTGGGAGTGTTGAAAGTAGTATATTCAAGTTTTGTAAAATAACTACTTTGATTTTGTTATACTGTACTTTATTTTTTGTTATCAATTTAGTTGTAATATTATTATCAAATAATTTTTTGATAACGATTTGTTGTTTTAGTTTTCATTCTCAATAAATATCTTGTTTCTGTTATTACTTAAAATCTCGTTTGGTTATTTCAAGAGCTTCAACAAATAACTTCAATAGGTTATGGGCCCAGTTGTTAGCAAATAATAATAAGAAATAACATTGCAACATTTTGTGAGCGAAAGGATAGTATCAAAGGAAACGCAATTTCATTATTGAATCGATCGCCTATTTTGTATTTGCGATTGAAAATATTTTTTCAGATAATTGCTGGAGATACATCGGGAAACATCGATAGAACGAATTAATAAATTGTATTAGGATATTGTTGCAAAAATAAACGAGATGGAAAAAGATATTTCAACAATAGAGAAGTTCGTCAAACCATCACAATCGATGATGTCGAAATTTCAAGTGCGTGTGAACCTAATGGCCTTGGATCTCTATGGGTAAGTAAGTACGTTAATGGAACGTCACAGAAGCCAGCTGAAGCACCTGAGTTGACAGCATGGTCTAAAAATGATGCAAAGGCTCAGAAATTTTTTATTAACTCGTGCGGATCTGCGATTCTCATTCATTTATGTAACTTTTTAACATCTAAAGAAATGTGGGATAAGTTACATTCGATCTACGAGCAAACCAATGATTCAGCCAAGCATCTTTTGGAAGACTATCTTTACCAGAAAAACCCAGCCCATGATATTGCAACACACATTTCAACTTTAGAAAATTTGGTACAAAAGTTAGTGATAGCAGGTGTCACCATAGACAAAAGTATGCTGATTACAAAAATATTGATGACGCTGCCATCTGAGTACCGGCATTTTTCTACGGCATGGGATTCAACAGCTAAGGAACAACAAACAATTATCAACTTGACGAACCGGCTCTTGGTTGAAGAAAGTCGACTTGGAGTTGATAATATGCATCTAGGTGAAGTAATGAAGAGTGAAGCTTTACTGGCAAAGCGTAGCACTGGTGCGTTCAAGAAGCAAAGTTTACCAAGCTTAAAGAAGAACGACAAACTGAAGCGACCTGGCAAATGTTTCAAATGTGGTTTAACTGGACACTGGAAACGTGATTGTAAGGAACAACAACAAACACGATCAGACGGGGCGAAAGTATTTTTCAGTAAAATTGTTCAATCTCTGGGAATGTCTGATGCCTGGTACGTAGATTCAGGCGCTACTAACCACATGTGTAGATGTCGTGATTGGTTTATGACGTTTACTGAATTGGATAAACCAGTCGATGTTGTTCTTGGTGATGGGAAGCTGATGCATGCTGTTAAAAGAGGCGATCTGAAGGTGTTGTCATACAATGGAACTGAATGGATAGAGAAGATAATACAAAATGTTTTGTATGCACCAAGTTTGTATGCAAATCTGTTCTCTTCAACTAAAGCCATGGATAATGGCCACACAAGCTGGTCAAACATGGATTCTTTCAAGTTGTTCGATGGCGTAACTGTTGTGGCAGAAAAGGTGGTATGTTTCAAATGCTTTTCAAGATAATTAAGCCAACTTCCGACAAATCAATGGTGGCTATGAAAAGTGATACGTTGCGCATCTGGCATGAACGTCTAGGACATCAAAATTTACCTCATGTTCGAAATATTTTGAAAAACAATAATATAAGATTCATAGATGAAAACTTTGACTGTGATGGGTGCGCATATGGGAAACAACATCGGCTTAGTTTCAATTCTAGACCAGACAGGTCTCTAAAGTGCGGTGAAATCATCCATGCTAATGTATGTGGACCTATAGAGGAAAGTTCACTTGGTGGATCAAGGTATTTTGTACTTTTTAAAGATGATTTCTCAAAGTTTCGCTTTGTTTACTTCCTGAAAAATTATTTCTAAGGGTTTCGAAAAGTTTAAAATAGTTTTGAAGATAGCTGAAAAACAATGTGGGCATCCAATTAAGATTCTTCAAACTGATAATGGCCTAGAATTTGTAAACAATGTCATCAAGAAGTTATTAGAAGAAAATGGTATTTTTCATCGTCGTTCCGTTGCATACACTCCTGAACAAAATGGATGTATTGAACGTGAGAACCGCCCCATCATGGAATCAGCTCGGTCTATGATTTATTCAGAAGGACTTAATCCTAAACTTTGGGCTGAGGCAGTACAGACAGCTGTATTTGTTTTGAATCGTACAGGAACCAGTACTGTAAAAGACAAGACTCCATATGAACTCTGGTACAACAAGCGGACACAATTTGAACATTTTCGTATCTTTGGCTCAGAGGTTTACGTTCATATTCCAAAGCAAAAACATAAAAAGTTAGACCCAAAGTCAAGAAAATGTCTTTTTGTTGGATATGATTTGGATAATCCCACATCTAAGTATGAACAAATGAACATCTTATACAAAACTCCGAAAAAATTATTATTATCGAATTCAAAATTCGTGAAAAAAAGTTTTGAGGAAATTGTGAAAATTGTAGGAAAAACCATCTCAGTCACCACGACAGAGATCAATGTCATTATTGAAAGTAACATATCAAGCGTATTTTATAATTCAAACCATTTTGAAATTTTTTTTTTGTAATCGAAATATTTCTCTTACCATGAATACTCAAATATCATGGTGAAAATAACAAATTATCACAGTAAAAGCAAACTACACCATAGCTAGTGCAAATACTTACCATGTTTCTAATTTTATTTACCACCTCTACCTGAATGTGAGGGTAAACACGAAAAGGGCATAGTCCATGAAGCAAAAATATCTTTCACAATCTTTTTGATAGTAATGTAAAATAAATGGAGGCAAATGGAGGCAATTTCATTTAGTTACAAAGAGTATTACGGGGGTGGTTAGCCGTGGCACGAGAGACGAAGAAACTCAACGATCGGTCGAACACCGAAATGGCGGATCATGGAAAAATTGTACTATGTCTAGATGTACAGTACGTGTACTGTGGTCTAGATGAGCTGAAATCGAGATGTCCCCGTTTGGACGTGGTAAAATTTATGTGTATGTCTGAAATTTATAACTTTTCAAAAAACGTATTACCTACCATTAAATTTATAGCTAGGAGGACTAGATTTAAAATTATTGCAGAAAACGACTTAAAGAAATAATAGTCTCCACGTAGGGTGAACATAAATCCAGATGTAATATAGAACCACAGACTTCACACTAGCTTATCCGAGTCAGGTATTAGAAAGAGAGCATTATAAATAGGTAAATATAGCGATAATCAAGAGGTAGTTAAAATTTTGGGGCTGAGTCCGAACAAAAAAAAACCGGAAAATAGAAAGATTGATATAGACAAGAGTAGAAAATTTAGTAATCTAAAGCAAATGAAACTTGAATTAACAATGTTAATCTAGATTCATTTCACACTCAATAGTTATCAACGTTGTTCACTTGAACTCCGAAGCCAAATGTTGATCTGAGGTTTAGTGAAAGTACTAACTTAGTTAGAGAAAAACGCCTGACCGAGTAGCATAGTTAAGAAAATATTTGCGTTTTTATTATGAACGATTACAGGACCGAAGGTTCAGCCAAGCTAAGAATTTTCCTTCGATAAACTCAATATTATTGAATTTCGAGTTAACACTCAACCAGTTTTAATAAAATCTCTTAAGACCAAAAGTCACGTACGCGAAAGTTACTGACTTCATTGAGGACTATTGGTTTCAATACTTACTTGTTGTTGATCCTTAGTCAATTTTGAATATTTAGGTTTGACTCTGCGAACGAATTATCTTTGATTAAAGTTTATCATACTTACCCGAGGTTCAACTCAGAACAGCGCTAAAGTCTACAGCTGAAAAAGAAAATAAAATTATATAGTTTATTTCATAAAAACTTACTTATTGTGCATAATCTTCCGAAGTAATGAAGATGTTTTTGCTAGAAATAGTCAGAAAGAATAATTAAAGTTCAATTCAACACTTCACGAGACGCTTCGTATAAACATATCACGAAATAGTAGCAGATTTAGAGTAGTACTAGAACCGACGGAAAAGGAGCAATTTATCTACGACTATGTTCACACTTAACGACTAAGGTATGGCTTCGTAAAGAAACCAATCGTCCAATTGTAAAATCAGAGCAAGGGTTGTAAAAATATCCTAAGTAAATTTCTTTTGAATTTTAACATTTGTGAAGGAAACATCCTGTTCAGTTCATCACTGAACCAACCTAAATTTATTGACAACTTGAACTATATTGACTGTTCAGTAGATTACTGAACCAACCTACTTTTTTTGTAACTTCAACCTGTCAATAAATTATTACAAACTACATTCTTTTACCTACACTCTTTGTAAACGGAAGTTTTTGATAAATCTAATTATTGTGCCTAGTTAGAAATAAATTTGAGTTTTTTAATTTATTTAGTTTCACGCAACGGAGATCGTTCAATTTATGAACACATCCCAAAGTAAAAGTAAGGTGAATTAATAAAACTATACGAAGAGTAAAAATTGTAATAAGAAAGACCACGGATCATCAAAGTAAATCTCGATTAAAAAAGCGATCCGACAATCGGTAAAGAAAAAGCAGAAAAATAAAAAAGAACAAGGCAGAAAAAGGATTAACAAATATTAAAAAGGTAAGATTTTCGTTAGTCCAAGTTATCACGACATAATTATCCATAAAGTTGATTCTTAAAATGCTGCTAAAACAATTAATCCGTACGAGTGAAAAGTTTTTTTTATCATCTTTTTTTTTGCATCGAAACACACAGTTCGAATTTTTTTTTGCGCGTATTGCCATGCGGGCAGGGAAGCAGACCAACCCGGTGCTGTATTCCTCTTAAAAAAAAATTATTCGAAGCAAATCATTGTGGTGCATTAATTGCGAATTCAACTCTACACAAATTATCTTGTCCACGAATCCAATTGGAAGCGCCTAAAAATCTGAAATAACAAAGTACTGCTCAGCGAAATAACATAAAACTCATCCTCGTGAAGGCAGATGATATTCGCAAAAAAAATAGTTGTTCTCTATTGGTAAAGCCAGGTAATTAACGAGACGTGGTCTCGAAAAGTGTAATTTTTTGTACGTGTCCAGTATACGAGTACACTAACACGCGCCCTGGAACAATTCTCAGAGGTGTAAAACGCTCGTAAATATAAAAAGAAAAAAAAAAGAAAATTATGACACTAAGGTGTACTAAGATTAGAGCACTTAAAATATTACCTTTGTTAGTTAAGAAGTCAGGTGATGGTGGTGTTCATTGAAAAGTTTTGAATTTTAGAAAAAAACATATACATAAATTTATCCACATTGTCTAGACTATTTACTAAAGTTAAATTTCATTCAACAGGTAGCTATTCGATCATCGGGTGTGACCAGAGATCGTGCAGCGTTCGTTGTTGTTGTGGGTGCACCTACACGAAAAGAAACGTGCCCACAATCCACACATAATTGCTGGTGCAAAGCGCTGTCCACCCCTACGAAATAGCCACCTGGCTTTTATTACTGTATGCTGATGCAAATTAATGCGTAATCTTGCAACGCAAAATCTAGATTCTGACGTCATTCACAAATTACCATCCAGAGTAATTTGCAATACGAAACACATTTACGCTAGTACAGGTGCTTACTGTACAGCCTGGAGATCTATCTGGACACGGTGTTAATAATTTGTTAAGCGGCTAACAATTATTCTCACCTGGGAGCAGTCAAAAAAAAAACATCACCAATTCAAGAAGATCCAGAAATACAAAGATACATCGAAGACCATCTAAAATATATCCACTGGAGCAAAATATATATGTGTAAAAGGGTTTGTTTCTAAATAACAGAAACACAGGTATGGAATTTTAATGATTATCTATATTTACTCTGTAAAACAAAAAGTGCATCTATATATATGCCCTTAATCAATTTCAATAATAAAATAATAAAATTTTCACTATATACGATCCTGAGTCAAAAGACGATAGTCCTAAAACATATTTTTTCTCTTTTTTGGACGAATTGTAAAGTAAAGAAATATCTGCAAACAAAAAAAACATATTAACAGATATAGAATATTTCATTTGTGTATTTAATTGTAATACTATTTCCGTTCCTTGGAACAATACCGATACCACTTGGTAAAGGTATATATATCTTCAATACCTATGAAAAAGAAAAAAAAAAAAAAAAAAAATTTGAGTTATCCGAATTATTGTCATAAAATCTTTTTGATACCTACTTTTTGTTTGTAAAGAAGTACTGCCGTCCAAGAGTAATTTATTTCCGTCCGAAAACACGTCACTATATAAAAAAAAAAAATAATGATATAAAGACATAAAAACATTAGTACCCTGGTGTACTTAAATAATAAAAACATTACCTACATGGTGATGATAACAATACGTCGTAAATCCAACGTTTATAGCTCTGGCTTCATTCGGATTGAACGCATCGTGTCGTACATGATTGCCAATCAATGTTGTCCACCTATATTTTTTTTTTGACAAAGAACAAATTTAATCACTACTGATGCTGAAACAAAAGCAATAAAGTCAACAGTAAAAACAAATATTTACCTTAATAACTTTTTACCTTTTTCAATTTTACCTGTAATTCACTTTGACTTGTTAGGTAGGTTAACGATAGGGTGCACTCTCTCGCAACCATACCCATAAATAACATACTTTTATCACTTTTTATGATTATATGATGCTGAACTATATTGTCCATATATATAAATCTCATTAAACTATATTTACTTTTTATAATAATATTTTTTTTATTTATTCACTATATTCATATATTGTCGTATTATAAATCCGAACGACTAAGATTTTAGTACGTCTCGCGAACATTTGAATTTTTGATTTTGTTGGGATTTGGGAGTTGATGGGTTAAGGACTAGTCGTAGTCCCATTCACGTTGATTTTACTTTTATCGATATACAAAAAAAGAGGTTCACTGAGTAAACAGAATTTTTTTTTGTTGTCTCGATGATTCGATGAGATTATATTGTATAGACATATACTATGATTTCATCGATTCTTTGAAGCCGAGAAAGGAAGTTTGGTTTTCTTGATGAGAATTTGTTTTTATTCTTTCATTACGAATTCGTTCGAAGAGGGAAAGGTGTTTATCCACCCTCGAAATTGTCCGGACCTGAACAAGGTCCAATTCTTTTCTTTTGTTGATACGAATCTTACGATTCATTTTAAATAACAGTCTAGAGCATAATTAAATTATATTTCTATATCTTGGATAGCAGTTGTTTCTGTTTAAAGATTATAATTATTTTTCACTAAGTTATTTATCAGTTAGTCAGTCCGTATTTCAGATTAATTTTTCCAAATTGACATCGACTCTTTGTCGATGATCATACATTTTTTTTAAGTTTTAAGTCCGTATAGGAAAGCAAATCATATTTTTTTTTGGTTTTTGAATATTAACATAAGTCCGATTATTATTAAAGATCATTTTAAGTCCGTTTATAAAAAAAAAAAATAAGTCATATTTTTTTTAGTTTTTGAATATTAATAAAAGTCCGATTCATATCAAGATGATATTAAGTCCAAATAAAGTTTCAATAAGTTGTTTTATTATTGAAGAAGAGTGTTTCTTCTAAATTAAGTAAAGTAATAACTTAAGTTCGATAGGTAGATTTAAGAATAGGTTAATAAAAAGTTTATATTCATTGAAGATTGAAATTCACTTTCTTTTAATTGATTTTTATTAATAAGTCATTTGGTCAGAGTTGGGTTTGCTAACTCAGGGAAGTTTTTTTTTCTCTTTGGGAATTTAATGAATAAAAACATGATAGTGTAAGTATATCAGAGGTGAGGGGCCATGATGGAAACTTTGGAACCGGAACCAGGGGTTGATGATTTTCAACCCTAGCGGCAACAACGGGGCGGAAAACATCAGCAACAACAACAACAACAATAAAAAGCCGAGATGAGGGCTAATATTTTCTAGGTACAACTTATTGGGGGGTAGGCACTGGATCTTCGCCAGAGGGATGTGTCTGCACAAATTCACGCCAGCAGGGACATCATTGGGAAGGGGAGCGAAGAATCAAAGGTCCTTTCGCGACTTTCGGACGGGAAGTTAGGCGACAAAAGGGGAAATAACTACGCCAATTTCCCCTGCATTAATTAGGGTTCCTGAAAAATTCATCGGATGTCAAGGAACATTAGGTTGGGTTTATAGGGTTAAGCAATCCGAACGGACTACTATCACCAAGTCCGAATCATGCGATTTTCTTTATTCTTCTAATAATCTTTTCTATATCGTTTAGTCTTTTTCTTCAGGAATGGCCCTCCGGCCCTTAGCTTTTCAGCTTAGCATTTTAAATTTTTGAGTCGTCCAACATCTAGATTCCAGGTTCAATAATATGTAAACCCACTACTCGCTTCTGCAGCAAAGACTCACTTCCTTGTTGACTGAGCTAGCTGAAGCAATTTTTTTTGGAACCTGTAGCAGCAGTCGAGCGGAAGTACCCTACTCCTCCAGGGCAAATGCATAAACGGTTGAGGTATTGTTTAAGTGTTTGACCTGTGGAGATGTGGTAGGTAGTGGATTGGAAGCCAAGTTTATTTTTGTTTTACGGTCGTTAACTATCTTGTTTAAGCGAGTGGATTTAGTTATTAGCTTTAATCTCTATTAAGGTCAGGGGGATTGAATACCTTCCTAGAATAAATCATTTTTGAATCCGACTTGCTGGAATAAGGTGTCTATTAGTGAGCGACCATATTTGCTCGTTAATCGTACTAGAGCAAACAAATTGAAGTTTTCTTTTTACAATTTACAAGGGTTCAATAACCGGTATGTTTAACAGCTACACATACAGGGAATGGTGTTTTGAGGAGTTGACTGGGGAACGGATCTACCCCTCTCTGAATGATCCAATGCTCGTTCAGATAGGGGATAGAAACTGTCCCCCACTTGATTCTTTGAAGGATCTTCTTTCCCAAAATTTGTATGTAAGATACTACAGGAATATTGGTGACTTCTCCCAAATAAACAGATTCTCGAGTAATTTTTTTTTTTTTTTTTTTTTTACACTATCAGATCTTATTCAAATGGAGCTTAAAGCAAGCATCAGCAGATGAAAGAAGATTTGCCGACACATAAAATGTGTCCCACTGGCTCATCACTTAGTGCAGGTGTTAGTTGTTAGTAGGCACAATGCAACAAAAACAAAAACACTTGCACATAAAAAGATGAAAACATATAAAGACAAAATTAAACAAAATTACACAAAAACATTTAGGATCATGGAGCACTGGTTCTGAAGATAGTTTTTAAATTACTTTTATTTAAATTAAAATCCAACACACCATTGTTCAAGTTATATAACTTACTCATCCGCGTGAGAGGCTCATGCATGCCATAATTGGTTCTGTGATGTTCAATATTAAAAAGCTCAGAACTTCGAAGGTGGTACGACCGTCCGCGGTAGTTAAAACCAATTAAGGCTAACAGATCCGATGAATCAATTTGTCCAGAGATAAGTTGATGGAGAAAAATTAAGTCATTGTTTACTCTACGTTGATATAAAGATTGTATCTGCAAAAGCCTTATCCGATGCTCGTATGGTGGCAGGTTATAAGGATCAGCCCAAGGAAGGCCTTTAAGAGCAAAGCGAATAAAATTATGCTGGACTGATTCAATACGTTTCTTATGGATTTCATAGAAAGGGGTCCATACTTGTGAGGCATACTCAAGATGCGGCCTAACATAACAGTTATACAAAGAGAGGGTAACGTATGGATCGTTAAATTCCTTTGCCCACCGTTTTATGAATCCAAGCATAGAGTTCGCCTTTTTTACAATAAGGTTAACATGTTCAGAAAATTCCAGATTAGCACTGAAATTAACACCTAAGTCCTTAAAACTAAAAACACGACTAATTTTATTTTGTGTTATACAATATTCAAAATTACTTGGAACGTTTTTCTTTGAGAAAGTAATAGTTTGGCATTTTATAGGATTAAGAGTTAACCCATTTTTATTACACCAAATACTGAAACTATCAAGATCAGCCTGCAAAAGAGTATGATCATTGGGAGATTTGATTGATTTATAAATTTTCATATCATCTGCAAATATGAGAATCTCACTAAAGCGTATAAAAGAAGAAACGTCATTTATAGCAAGAATAAATAAGAATGGACCCAAATGGCTTCCCTGGGGTACGCCTGAATGGGCAACGAAAGTATTAGAAAGGGAATTTTTAAATTTAACCTGGTAAGTTCTATTTTTTAGGTAGGATTTGATCCATGATATAAAAAGAGTAGGGAAACCGTATGCTTGCAGTTTAAAAACAATAATATTATGACTGAGTTGGTCAAATGCTTTAGAAAAATCTGTGTATATGCAATCAACTTCAGAACCACCTTCTATTGCATTTGAACAATTATGTAAAAAGGTAAGAAGGTTTGTAACAGTAGACCTTTTCTGCACGAAACCGTGTTGCTGTTTACATATAATGTTCTTACCAAAGAACAAGAGGCTTTCACATACAACCTGTTCAAAAAGCTTAGGGATACAGGACAATTTAGAAATAGGTCTATAGTTCTTGATGTCAAATTTGTCTCCTTTTTTAAAAACAGGAGTGAGAAATGATTTCTGCAAATATCACTGGGATTTTGTATCGAAGAATTTTCATATATAAAACTTGCTGGGAAGCCATCCGAATTTTTCTTCGAGTTAACAAAATGCCAGAAGCTTTTAGGGTCATGTTTTAAAGAGATTCCCATTTCGTTAACATAGTTGGAGTATAAAGCTTTTGAAAGATTATTAAATTCTTCAAAAAGGGTTATATACTGCTCAAAGATTATTGGAGAAAGGGTTTTTATGTGAACTTTCCATACTTTATTTCTCTTGTTTCGAAGAGATTTAAGCTCTTGTGTATACCAAGGGTGACAAAAATTATTATTTTTAGATCTTTTCGTAGGTACAGAATTATTTATACAGCTACTGAGTATATTATAAAACCCAGTTACCGCATTGTCAATATTTGTAGAATCTAATATATTTTCAATATTAGATCTACTTATAACATCAGAAAGCAACTGAAAATTTGTCTTACGAAAATCAAAAACATAAGAACAGTCTTGTGGATAACAATTATCAAGAAGATGGCTGCTCAGGTCAAAAAATATATCCAGAGGTGGATGGTAGTTGTCTATATTAGTAATGCCAGAACTAGATTCGAGAACAACAGTACTAATAGCGTCAGAAGAAAATACTAAATCGAGTACTCGATTTTTAAAATTTTTAATACAGCTTACTTGCTGTAAGTCAGTAGAATAAATACCATCTAAAGAAAAAAGCTCTGTTTGTGAAGATGTTGATGTAGCTTCTTGATAAGAACCATCTTCCGAAGGAACCCACTCTATATGGGGCAGATTAAAATCTCCGAGAAGTAAAATATTGCTGTTGGAGCAAGACAAGTCAATAATAAAGTCTAAGGCCATAGCAAGTTCATTATACAATTCGATTGAACTTTTTGGTGGAATATATACATTTAAAACATATATTAGCTTAGACTGTATTGTTATTTTGATACATACTAAGTCAATAGAAAGAACAAATGGAAAAGAAATAGACGTTGATAAAAGACGATTACGAACAGCGATCAGAACACCGCCTCCTACTTCTTTAGGTTTATCAACATGACGATCTTTTCTGTAAACTAAGAACTCTTGATTGAAAAGTTCTGTGTCCAAATAGCTAGAATTCAGCCAGGTTTCTGTTAAAGCAAAGATGTCATGTGAAAAAGCTTGAGAGTTAGTATATAAATTGGCAGTTTTGCTGCGAAGCCCTCTAACATTCTGATAAAAGAGGGTAATCCTGTTCAGTTTTTTGCTGCCGAATTTTTCAATATAACTCGCCGAGGTCTGTTTTTTTTGACTGTTGTGAATTCTTTTACAAGAGCTTCAGTTGGCCAGTTATTATTGTTAATGATTGAATCGAAAAGTGTGGGATTGGCAACTATTTTAAAAGAAGAAACGAAACTATTTACTTTGCTAATCTTCGTGCATTTAATAGACGTTTTGTCAGGAATGCATTTGTTAGATACTAAATGAGAAACAATATCATCAACAACAATATCTGGATTCAAACGCGATACGAAAATAGACTTCGGTTTCGGGACAGCCTCGATAGGTCTAGGACAAGAATCTGTTGATACAAGATGATCCGATATGGTTTCACAATCCATATCACCATCTATATCTGAAATAGGCATTAAAGTAGGATTGATGGTCTGAGATGAAACAGGTGAAACCGAAGTATTATTAAGGTTTGAACAGCTCCTGAGATTAGTTCGCTTTGGGGGAGGACTCGTATTTTTAATCACTGATTTTTCTCGTCCCCTTTTCTTACCATTTTTAACAACTGGGGCAAAAAGAATACTAGAAGATGAAGAGGATTCTGCAAACAAATCCTTGTCAATAAGACCTATATCAAGGGGGATCAACTAATATGACCTGCAGCCAGAATGGTTTCTTCTGTCCTTTTTTTTTTGTTCCGTTACATAAATGACGCCCAACATGGGGCAACGAATTTCGCAGGACAAATTTCCGCAGAGCAAAACGAAATTTTCGCAAAACGAAATTTTCAACTAATCGTTTTGGTTCCGATTCCTGGAAGTTCGGTCCTGGTTGGCGCGACGTTATGTGCATTTTCGGTCTTCCACTATTTCCCCTGTTATTTCGTTACAAAATAGCCTTTATATTTCTTTATAATTAAAATGTTCGCGGTTTAAAAATGAGTTCAACTAAGTATCTTAAGCGAACCTTACACGTTCAGTCAAACAACTTTAGTCATCGTTCATATAATTTCTTAGCTACAACACTGCTTTCGACCACGGACGTAAAGTGCGATCAATCGCGCACGCTTCGAAATAAATTTTAGAAAATCGGTTGCACATATACACATACACAAGCTATAGTAATTCATGAAAGAATTCGCAATATTGTAGGTGGCGGATGCTGAAAATGTTGCCATTGCAATATTGGGGAAACATGCTCAAATTTTCGCTAAATTATTATGCGAAATGCTCTAAAGATAATGCTCAAATGGTCAGAAAACTGGACTGGGTATAACCCCAAACAAAACTGAACTTGTCCTCTTCACAAGAAAATATAAAGTTCCCTAAATAAGACCCCATCAATTAAGGAAACTCCACTTATTTTCTCAGATGAAGCTTAATATCTAAGTCTCATCCTAGATATATTATATTATAATAAATATTATGGAAAATCAAGAAGAAAATTCATATGTCTCACACGCCTACCATTACTTGCGTAAAAGTTGAATTATAATTTTTAACATTTGTGCAACTGTGTAATGTTGTCATGTTTTTATATCATTAAACATTTTAAAATAAAATGCATTTTTCCTGCAATTCTGGCCTTCCTCTTAAATTTTTTAAACTTTCTGGCTTCCCATAAAGAAAGTTTGCCTACCCCTGAGTCGAACCTATACATAACACTACCTTTTGTAAATAATGTTATACGGTGTATTTGCTTGCTTCAAATTGGAAAAGCCAGACGGAATTTTATTATAAGATGAACCAAAGAAGATAATCAATACAATTTTAGAATTTAATGTCTACCTTTCTTCTTTTTATTGTAACTACCACCCTTACGGTGCTATTGTCGTGGCCCAGGAGCGACTTCTTGATACACTGGAGTAACGGGAGAATTCTTGCTCAAATTCTGAGCTTTTGACATATCACTAAACAAAAACAAAACAAAACTGAAGGTATTAAAATATCATTATTCGATTAAATGAACTTACTATTGATCAGCAGCTCCAGTTGACATTCTCTAAGAACCTTTAATGATGTCCTTGGTTCTTCGATCTCTCTTCTTACGGAAACCAGCCCGTTCGTACTTAGGAAGCCATCTTTCAGGGTCAGGTCCTGTCTCAGCATTGTAGTTTCTGGACACCTTTTCTTTTTTTTTGCGAATCGCCTGGGGTACTAGGTGATGGTTCAATTTTTGCATTTGCAGACTTCTTTGCTGCCTTGGTACTCATGACCCAGTTGGCTGCTTCCAGAGCATCGATTTTGGATGTAGTGGTCAAGGTTTCAAGGGCAGGGAGTTTCTTGCTGACTTTGAGAGCCTTCGTTGGGTTTAACTGAGCATAGGCAATGACAAGCTGGACAATGACTTTCATGTCATTTGGCTTCAGCTTAAGAAGTTCCTCAAGAGAACTGGCAGCTGTGTGTGTGGCACCTCCACGAAGATGAAACTCGGCAGCTTGGCGCCACATGTCGGACAAATCAGCACTACTAAGCTGAATTAATTTCGAATTAATTTATATTTAAAATCCCTAATGAATTTAATACTAACATTATTAATTTTGTACCACTCAACAGCAGACTTAAGAAGTGCTGAAGCTGCTTGTTTGTTGTCCTTACCTAAATAAAGAATAACCAAAGCTGATACAACTCCAGGTTTGTATTTGGACTGTCCGAGAGAAAGAAGTACTTCGATGGCTTCTCTACGATTGCCCTGAAAATATTAATATTAGAATACCCTACTTGGACGTATATGCAGTGACGTGCGGCAGTCCATTTGACTGGGTAGACACAAATTTTGATTCATTATTTCGCATTTTAAGCACTTACATCATTTGGTTTAAGGCCTTCTAACCACGTCAAGGTAGATGTATTGAAGAAGGTTTTTTTTTTGTTTTTTTTTTATTTTTATTTTTTTTTTTGTTTTTTTTTTTTTGTTTAATTTTTCATTAAGTTTTTATTTGTTTTTTGTTTTTTATGTTTTTTTTTAAGTTTTTTAAGTTTTTTTTTAGTTTTTGTTTTTCTTTCTGTTTCTTTCATATTAAGTTTTAAATGATAGCTAAACTTGCTTATAAGTTAATTCGATGCGCCTGGTCTTTTGTTTTGCGAAAATATCGACTACTTTGTTTTTGAAGTCAGTTGAAACCATTAATTCTTTAACTAATTCTTTTTCAACTGAAAGTAGAGCTAAGCTTGTTAGTCTTGAATCTGCCATTCTATTCCTTGAATATGTTTTTATCCTCTTTAGTGCACTCATAGATCTTTCACTAGAGGCTGTTGAAATTGGAATAGTCAAAAACAACTTTAGTAAAGTAAAAGTTTCTGAATAAACATTTTCAAGGCCGTTTTCAATTAGAAAGTTAAGCAGATCCAAGGGTTTAAGGTATTTTGAGGTGTCGGAATAAATAATTTGCAGTTAATTTTTTAACTTTTCTGCATCAAAATATTGTTTATATTTTTTAAGCAGAACTTCGTAGGGCCCGTTGGGAAACTTGCTATGATATCTGGCAAATCTGTCCTGATCTAACAATTCTACGAATACAATTTCCTTAAGATCACCGAATCTTAGATCTAGTTGTACTAAAATGCAGTCCAAAATTTCGTATGCCATCACAGAAACCACTTCGTTTTGTGACCTCACAGTTCTTACTTCATATGAATCATTTTGTTCCAACTCCTTGATTATTTTCTTTGCTTCAAGAATGCACTCATTTATTGTTTCGTCTGTTCTCAGTCTTTTTAAACTTTCTATGATGCCGTTTACTTCTTTCGTGCATACAGCTATATTAGAGGAAATTTTATTTTGAAGTAAGTTAAAAAGATGATCAGTCAAACTAAATATTTTTGCAAAAAGACATAAGTTGAAAATGAATTTAAAATCATTAATAATGCGCTGCAACCCAAATGCTGCATTAATAGTTTCGCTATCAAAACGGTCGCTATCTATGATAAATGAAAATACCTTAGAAAGCAGATTAGTATGACTTTTTATAGTCTGCACAGCCCTTGAATGGTAACTCCATCTTGTTTCTGATGGATGGGGCAAAGAAAACCCTTCTTCCCTTAGCAAACTCGTTCTTGATGTGGAGCGAGAAAAAAATGAGTGAAATGCAGTCAAGTTGCAGACGAATAATTTGACTTCTTTTAGGTATGTGCTTTGAGCCATAAAGCAGCACCAAATTTAATTGGTGTGCCCAACAATGCACAAAAATTGTGTTTGGGCATATTTCCTTAATTAGAGCCTGAACCCCTCCCTTATGCCCAGCCATTACACTGGCTCCGTCATATGTCTGGCTGATCAGTTTGTCTTTAATTTTTTTTTGTTCAAGAACATCCTCTATTATTTTAGCTATGCCCTTCGCTGTTTTGTCTTTTGAAACATTAAAAAACCAGAAAAACGCTCAATGACTTTATTATTTTTAACAAATCTAAGAATAACACAAAGTTCACTACTACAGGACACATCCGTAGTTTCATCTGCCTGAATTGAAATAAATTGGCATGAATCTAATTCATTCTGGATAAAATTGCTTACAGCAATAGTTAGCGACTCAATTAAATCATTTTGAATGCTGTTGGACGTGCCTTTAAATAACGATGAGGACTCTAGATGGTCATTCATTAGATTTTCTCCAGCGGACAAAAGTTCCAAGAGTTCGAGATAATTACCCCTGTTTTGGGACCCGACACTTTCATCATTTCCTCTAAAAGCTAGCTCTTGTCTAGCCAAAAAACTGACCACATCTAAAAGCCTAAAAACAATAGCTCTATTCTTATCGACTTGTAGATTGTGTTGAATTGCAGCCATTTTACATGCACTCATTAGCTGGTGGTCAATTCGAATACTACCTAAAATTTTAAAATTTTCGGTATTAATAATGTGTCCTTTAGAACTTTCATGTTTCTTAGCCTTGGATTCAAAATTTTTTATTGTACTGCAACCTTCTTTTCCAAATGGAGAATCCTGCCCAAACAAAAAGCATGGATAACAAAATACTTTGTTCAGATTTTGGCTTCCATGAAGCCAATCGTATTTTGAATACCATTTGTTTTGAAATTTGCGTACAATTTTACCATCCTTCTCTGATAACTGAAGATCTGGTTTTTGAATTTTATTTTTAATAGTTATCTTATCTTCTATAGGTAGCATTGAAAACTTTACATTTGTATTATTTGAGAAATACTCAAAAATATCATAATTTCCTGAAAAATCCATTTTACAAATATGTATTGATTTACGCAATACAGGTAGGCAATCTCAAAAATTCACAACTTTAACCTGTCCTGTCAGAGTTCAATATCAGAATGAAATGAAAATAATTCAATTCACATGCAAGACGCAACGCAACCTCTTCTGACAGAGCTCAATATGAGAATGAGAATATGAAAACAACAAAAAAAAACGCTGCTGTAGCTGCCTGGCCTGCTGCCCCTGCCGCTGCCGCTGCGTGCTGTGCTTTTCACTGTGCTGCTGACTGACACTCGTTCTCTTCATGAAAAATTCGAATTAAGAATTTACTTCCAAAACAAACAAGCGATTAGACAGATTCACTTATGTCTACTAGCTTCCATATAAAATTAGTTTTTGGGAATGATAAGCTAACCTTTTTCCCTTCATATAACTCTAATGGGAAACAAAGACACTGTCTTCGTCTTTACTCGTGTCGTGCCATTCGTACTTTGGGTATTCGGCGTTCGTTCGGGAGGTTCGTTAATAGAAGTCAGTCATATATCGCCAAATCCATCATAGCATAGCATGATGGTGGTATATGTGAGGTATAGTGATAAATAAAAGTAGAAATAGGTGTGAATGTAGATTGTAGATACACATATAAATGGGTTAGACAAAAAATGACAAGAAGTAGGTACTATGGGATAGGAAATATTATTCTTAATGAAATCAAAATAGAAATTAGTATAATTAGGTACATATTTTTGTTTTTTTCCATGCATATCAGTTTAAAAGTTATGTATTTAGGTACTGTAGAGAGTAAAATATTAAATCTGAAGGGTAGACACTGTCTAAAACGTCTTATTGACGCACCGTCACTGCGTATATGTTATACAAACTTGCAACAGCAATAGCTGTATGATAGCAAATTTGCTGGCGAATGAATAAATTTCATTGGCAGCTGCGTATTTTTTTAATATTTCGACAGCTTCTTTGTACTTCTTATCCTTAGCCAGCTGACTGCATTTAATAAGGACAGCTTTAAATTCAAAATCAGGATTGGACAGTATTAATTTGCTGCACAAAATTTGACAATTACTAGCATTGGTGAACAATGCCAGAAGGCAGTTATTCAAAGCAATGACTTTCTTTTGACGCGAGGTCAACTTGTGCTCACAAGAATCAGCCAAAGCCGAGCGTATCCTTTTCTTTGAATCAAATACATTTTGGTCCTTGTTTATGACTACTGAATTGTTACTTGCCACAGCGACAAGTGCCGGGTCCTTTGGCTTATTTTTGAGGCAATCAGCGTATATAATACCTGATTCTTTAACTTTGCCTTGCATTTGCAGACAATACGCAATTTGAACCCTGAAGAAAGAAAAGATAATGATAATGATATTGATAATGATAATGATAATGATGATGATGATGATGATGATGATGATGATGTTGATGATGTTGATGATGATAATGTTGATGATGATGATGTTGATGATGATGATGTTGATGATGTTGATGATGATGATGATGATGATGATGATGATGATGAAGATGATGATGATGATGATGATGATGATGATGATGATGATGATGATGATGATGATGATGATGATGATGATGATGATGATGATGATGATGATGATGATGATGATGATGATGATGATGATGATGATGATGATGATGATGATGATGATGATGATGATGATGATGATGATGATGATGATAATAATCTTACTGAAAAACATCAACTTCCTCTCTTATCTCATTCTCAAACGTGTCATCGTCCTCTAAAGTTTCGCGGCAAAGTTTCTCTGCTACCCTTAGTTTTTTTTCAGCTTCGACAAACTTTCCGCGATTGGCTAAGGCACATGCTCCATTGAAATACATCTCGTAGGTATCCTCGGGTAGATTTGGAAGTTCCCTCGGCTTAAGAAAATAAATGAGGATGAAATCAAATATTCATAAAATTTTCAAAAATCAAATGACGCATGTTGCCACAAATATAAAATCAATTTTAATAAAAATTTATTTTAATAAAAATTAATTTTATAATTTTTACTTGCGATTATAGGTATACTAAAAATAAAAATGGAGTGTGCTTTAGACCACACTTCTTTTTAGACGACTGAAGTAAAACTTTAGCTCGACACGTATAACGTATGTAGTTGTAGATGCATATATGTTTATCTAGGCATATATGTATAATATATACATACTAACTGACCCGGTGAACTTCGTATCACCTAGTTCGTTACTTACAACTTTTAATTTATGATTACTGGTTGCACTATGTACGTTTAAGATGTTTCGTTATTTACTCAAATTTATTCATAACTAAAAAAAATTGGAAAACAGTCGACTTGACGGGCCATCCCTGCAACTTTCCACTATTTTTGGACATTAAGTGCATACAATTTTGTGAATTTTAGTGCTTCTGACTTCGCAAAGCTTTTAATTTAAAAAAAACATTATTTTTTGAAATTTTAAATGAAAATAAGCTGACTTGGCAAACATTGTTTCGTCATTTATATTATTCCTAGGAAACATTTTTTTAGTTCAATAAAAATAACTATCTACTATAAGTGTGTGAGGATGTACTTGTAATCGAAAGCATTATAAGCAATAAAAGTATGCTTTATTTAGGTTAATGAATTAATATTTATTAAAATAACGACTGTATTTTGAATTACAATTTCTGATAGCTATCTAAACATCAAAAATAATTATTTGAATTGTTACTATCAATTATGGCAGTTGAAAAAAAAATTAATCTCTCAGTGCAATAGAGTGTACAATATTCTTGGATAGTCCGTCTTTTGCCAACACAAACAAACTGGATGGTTTTCCCACGCGAGAACATGCTCTATATAGTTGTCCGTGGGGAAAGCATGGTGTTCCCAAATCTAAGCCACATTCAGAGGACAAACTTTTTTCATAAACGCACAAAAAATTAAGAGCGAATACCTAATTTTAATTAAAACACTTGTAGTTCTTTTTACATTATTTTCATAGTAAGCTAACATAGTACCTACTGATTTAAGGCAAAATAAGGAGTCACCCTGGAAACTCGTATACAGCTTCATATTGGCGTACTAAAAGTTGTGTGCAAATTATAATGGCACTGACGGCTCCGAAGAACCACGGCCTAGTCACATACACCCAATCCTTTTGTGTGCGTTGTTAGTTCCACAAAGATTGAAGGGGAAGTACAATATTTCGTCGAAACGAACGACTAAGATGAGATGCACTTTTCATGACAATTATAGTTTTCGATAATTTGTCACTTCCTCGCAAGAGGCCGGAGCAGGACCCCTAAAAAAAAAATTAGATGTACTCAGGGCTCGGACCCAGAACTACGAAAAGTTAGTTATTCAATGTCAAAAGTAACAATAACCGCGTGTTTCGCGATTATCTCGGTTTCTCTCAAATAAGTGATGCTGACATCTTTTATCAAAATTGTAGAGCATACAATTTGCGACAAATTTCGTAAAAAATATTTTTTAATATATTGCACTGGAAATTAATGATACATTTACGATGATAGTAAAATTAACATCAGAGTTGCACAGAAAAATTAAAATAATACGTATAACAGTCACTGCTACGATAGATACACAAATAAAACCAAAAGAAATGGCTGAAAATGTATAGTGAGTGAGAGAGTAGACCGACTTCGTCCTCATCCCTACTCCGTGATGTTTGCTGAATGAGTGGTGACACCTGACGGGGATAACTGATCGATTGATAATTGATCAGTTGTCGAACGGTGAGGGCGGGAGATCAAATTAAATTGGGTTGATCAGAGTAATATGAATTTTTTCATTCTAAGTCATGACAAAATAAAAAAAAATCCTTGTAAAATAAATTAAAGTTTTTAATTGACAAATAAAAAATAAGGGTTGATCGTAGAGGTGTGAAAATTAAGGGTTGTATGTATTTTTGTATGCCGTATCATAAAAAAATTTAAAAAAAAAAATTTGTCCAAAAAAATAAAAAAAAAATTTAGGGGTGGACCACCCTTAACATTTAGGGGGATGAAAAATAGATGTCCGATTCTCCACCCTGGCCGATATGCATGCTTCGGATGACGAAAATCGGTCGAGCCGTTTCGGAGGAGATAGATTACAAACACCGTGACAGGAGAATTTTATATATAAGATTTTCTACAAATATTTAAATTTATTATGGGTCAATGAAATAAATGTATATTATCGAATACAGTTTTTGAATGAAACATAAGCTTTTGAGTGAAAATTAGATAGATATCTACAGAAAATATTATCGATTGTTGTTCCATATCTTGTGGTAGGCTCATTTCAATTGTGAAAACGTATGATGAATGCTTGACATTTTGTGTTCACACTAGTCAAGTATGCCGTCAACCACCATAATCGACAGCAGAATAAGGTATTTTAAGCCAAAAACAGGCTATACGTGTATAGATGTAGTAGTCAAGTTTGTACTAAAGAGCAAAGATAACTAAGTTGTAATTATTATTCCGCTTGACAAGCTGTCATATAACGGTCATGAAAAATCTTGTCTTCCCATATAACGGTTTTTCAAATTTTATTTCTAAAAAGACCTAGAAATCCAAACTATAAAGGCGTACTTAATTTTTTAATAACGTTTCTTAATAAAATTAGATAATTTCAACAATTTTTTTTTTGGAAAATTTAATGTAAATTAAAATGAAACCCAATTCATGAATTTTTTGTTTCAAATTTTATTTTCGCATGAAAATTATTAATAAGATAAAATTGGCATACTTTAAATTTGGGAAAGCTACAAAATCCCGAATTACAAAATCCCGAATGTGAATATTCGAAAATCCCAAATTACAAAATCCCGAATTACAAAATCCCAAATGCGAATAATTCGGGATTAATTCTATTACTTTATATTTATATAGTAATAGAACGGTTCGTCTTTGATGATTCCCATTATTATAGGCACGTTTTTAACTTTTATGGCGTAAGTTTAGATACATTTTTTACCAACAAACGTCTTTTGATACCAAAATATGGTTGACATTTTCGAATGAGGAATTCTTTTAGATTTTCACAAGTTTTTGACTTAACATAATTATATTCAGGCGATTGCGAGGCGACTGGACATACCCTAAGCATGAGCGGGACTGACTACAGAAATGGAGTTAAAATCCCTTGAACCCGCGAAGCGGTCCACCCAGGTACTGTTAAATAAGAAAACTGTTGACACAAGCGCCTGCCAGATAAATGGACATACCCTAAGCTAGGCAACTAAGTTGCGTGAGCGGGACTGACTACAGAAAGGGAGTAAAAATCTTTAAAACCGGCGAAGAGCGAAGGGGTCTACCCAGGTACTGTAAAATAAGAAGACTGTTGACACAGGCGCCTGCCTTTGTATTCTATAGGGTGAAATGGGGTAAACACAATTTTTTTTCGTCAGGGCTCTGTGCGTCACGGCTAATCTCAGAAACCTCTTGACCGATTTGAAGTTTTTTTTTGCGTATTATTATTAAGGTTAGACATAGAGGATAGTTTAAGGCATATTTTTTTTTAATTTTGTTTCATAGGGTAAAATGGGGTAAACACAATCTTTTTTTCGTCATTGGTAAAGAATGATGAAAATTTCAAGATAAGTTTTAATGAATAAAAAATGTTGAATTTATTATTACTTTAATTGTGATTTAGCAAACACAGTTAATTTATTCTAATTTGAAGCATTCAGGGTTAAAATTAATTAAGAACTAAATGATAAACAATGTTTCTTGTTAATCTATCCTTCGCTAACACAAATAAATTTTACGGTTTTCCAACACGTGAGCATGCAACATAAAGCTTTATGTGGGAGAAACACGGATTCTCCAAGTCCAAGCCACAAATAGTCATTGTCTGCCCTTGCGATTTCTTTATCGTCATCGCGAAAGCCAAACGAATCGGGAATTGTATCCTTCTGAAAGGTATTGTAGATTCGGACGATATCATGGGTATTCGAGGTAACGGGACAACTTCTCCTTTGAACTTTCCAGTCAATATCTTTGCTTCAAGTACGTTTCCGGTAATTCTTTTGATGACTAATCGTGTACCGTTGCATTATTTTGGTGGCTTTAAGTTGCGCAAAAGAATGACTGGTGAACCAATTTTAAGACAGAGTTCCTGGCATATGCAGAGAATTTACAAATTCGATTGGAAAATTGACGATCTCATTTTTATCAACAAAAGTGTCATTATATCACCCGGCAGTAAATATTTTATTTGACAGTTAATAACGTCAACATCGACATTTCTTGCTGCTAAAATCGCACGATTACTGAGCCAATTATGATCTAAGTAATTATTAATAATATCTGGGAATACACTGTCAATAAGTTTGGTTTTTGAATTAACAACAGAGCAGAAACTATCTGGTAATATGATAAATTGCGTATTTTGATGCAATTCAATTTTACTGTTCCCAATATCAAGTAGTTGATTTGAAAATACTTGCCAATGCATCATTATGCAATTGTACTCGCATGTTCATTGTTAAACGAAGTGTTTTAACGTTTTTTTCATAAAAATGATTGTTTTAAGCAGGCATTGATTGAGGAATGACAGGTAATATCTGCCGGAAATCACCAGATAGTAACAAAACAACACAACCAAAAAGTCGGTTATTACTGTTTAAATCATGCATGGTTCTGTGAAATGCCTCGAGAGAATGTTTGTGACTTATAGTGCACTCATCCCAAACAATAATTAAACATTTTTGTAATACTGATGCCATTGAGTTCCTTTTTTGATATTACACATAGCGTTTGGATTGTTGTGAATATCTTATGGCAGCTTTAGTGCAGAATGTGCTGTTCGTCCACCATCTAACAAAGTGACAGCCATGCCGGAGGATGCAATAGCTAACGCATTTTTTGTTTGTGACCGTATCTTTGCAAGTATTAATGACACTAAAAATGTCTTACCGGTCCCACCAGGTGCGTCTAAGAAAAGAATACCACCTTGTTTTGCATCTACAGCCAACATAATTGTATTGTAAATAATTCTTTGTTCAGCTGTCAATAATGGCTCATTATATGCAATAATCGAAGCTAAGTCAACTTCGTCATATTGTTGTTCTTGTTGCATATCCGTGTTCACTAAGTCATTGGATGGGCGTTCAGGCGATGGCAGACCATAGTGGTTGAGCGAAAAGTCTGAAATCAAAATACACAAAACTTCGAGTATTACCAACACTTCATTGTACATCTCCGGTGTGAAATCTTTGTTCGGACATGCTTCCGCTATTCTTACACGGTTTAAAATATCTTCAGTCATATAGTTCTTATATTTCTGCCACAATGCCAATGGCTGTGACGAATATTATTTGGCGTAGATACCAAAGCTACGTCAGCAAGTGCCAAATCCCAGTGATTATCATCTTCCATTAATTGAACTTCACGACATTCATCTTGATAGGTATTAAATATTCGACCATTAACTGTTCGCAAAAATTCAAAAGATGTTGGTCCAGGAACATTCACCAACAACAAACGCAAAAAGAAGCATTCACGTTGTTTTGGATGAACTGTGTAGCGTCGTCCCAATGTTTTAGATTTAAACGGATGTACTCCTTGTTTTCGTGGGTCCTATCTTTTACTCGATATGTTCCAAACGAAATACTATGGAACATCGGTATATATCAGTGTTTTGGCAAATCGGCCGAAAACTTCGAGCTTTTGGCAAAATGTAAAAAATTCAGTGAGGGTAGGTTTTGATGGTTGTAATGCTCTTTGAATAACGTTCTGTTCAGTGAAATATACCCGGTGACCGTTTTCAAGATGCACTTCAAGATGCTGTACAGGTGGATCTCTTTCATGGATGTGAAAACTAAAAATACGCCAGATAGCTTTGTTGCTGTTGATGTATCTGCTCATTTGATACAGTGATATTTCGTCATTTCTATTTACATCTCGCACTTCAAACACAGCCAAATCACTGCCCTTATTAACATATTTACATATGTATTTAATGGATTTCACGGAATTGCCAAATTCTTATTTTTGTTTTCAATAACATATAATGTAATAAAAAAAAAATTAGTAACATATGTAGTGAAAAAAAATGTAGTGGTAACCCTCAAGAACGCAGAGAATAGGGCTTTTTAGGTAACAACGATATATCTCTTTCTCGTTCTCACAGAATTGTCAAAAACAGCAGTATACAGAACAGCTGAATTTTTTTTTATCATTGTTGACAAATTGATTGAAAACAAAAGCTGGAATTTTAAAGATTTGTGGGCGAAAATTGTGAAAATTGTATAGTAATTTTAAGAAATAAATATAAACATTGAGAGAATTTGTCTTTCCACTTATATTGGAAGAAAAAACTAAAGGAATAAAACTAAAAATAATTTATTTACAATTTTTTTTTTTAATTTCCATTTCTGTTGTTTAAACAATAAATGAGAAAGTAATACGTAAGAAAAATTAAAATTCTTTTTCTAGTCATCTGCAATATCTTCACCATGTCCATTGAAATCATCATCATAATCATCCTCAAAGAAAATAGCCTTGTCAAGGGAAAGTAATATTTTAATGGCACTGAAACAAAAAAATATCAAAGTACTACATACAAGAATCATGACATTGGCGAACTTACTTTATCAACACTTCATCTTTACTGTTAAAATCGATAGGCTTTCTTTTGTAAAAGTAATCCAAAGAAGTGACATAGTTTGGTTATAATTTCATTTGTGTTTGAATCACTTCTAAAGCTAAGAAAATCAAAAGTTAATATTTATTTTTTGATGGGGTTTTTCAGTTTAAGAGGGATATTAATTATGAAACAAAAATTTGAGTCACGGGACCCTCGGCAAAATTAGTGTTAATTTATTTATAAATGGACCGATTTTGCGGGGCTTTCACTGAAAAATAGGTGTTGTTGTAGGAAGTAACTTATGAAGTAAATTATCGCAAAGATGGCGCTCGGGTATCTTTTTTGAAAACTCTAATATATGAACTAAAAAGCTTTTCGCAAAATTTTGGACCTTAGGAATATAATTACTCTTTCAAAATCAATGTTTTCTGTCATATTTTTTCTGCGGCAGCAACGCGCACTTTCATTTCGTCGAAAGATAGTATACAATTTTTTTCAATTTATTTCCTGTCGACTTTTTTTTTATTATGTTTAATACACATTTTATTATTCCCGGATTTAGCTGAATTTCGGCACACCATTTTTTTAAAGTTATGACGGCTGGGAATGGGTAGCCTTTCTTTAAAAGCAGTCGATATGCTCTAGGTCCTGCGCATGAATAGATATAGCATTAGCTATATCTTCTTCGGACCAGTTTATCCGCTTATTAGGACATACCATTTTCCTTAACTGGCCCTTCGAATAAATTTTTTCCAAATTTCGGAAGACCATTTCCAGCTCACAGTTCCGTTTTTTAAGATTGGTGTTTTGTTTTCTAAGCTTTAATATTTCCTTCGACTTAAAAATTCTAAGTAAAAATGGTTTTTGAATAAAATTTATTACTACTTACTTAGAAGAGGTGTATTTTGCAGTTTGTGTAGCACAATCTTCCAGAATTGTAGAGCGGTGATCGTTTGGTTGGAAAATTTGTTGTTGTTGTTGTTTTTTTTGTATCGATGGTGGACAATTCTCCGTGGTGGATTCTCTATAATGGGCAGCTGGATAAGTTGATGATGCGGTTTTAGTTGTTGTTGAATTTTTTCAGGAGTTGTATAAGAAATAATGGGCTGCTGAGAAAGTTGTTGATGCGGTTGTTGTTGCTGAACTTTTTCAGGAGTTGTATAAGAAATAGATTGGTGAGACATCTTAGCATTGGAAATATACAATAGATGATTTTTTGATTGTATTAAGTAAAATTTAACAAACCGTGATGGACGATGCTCTAGAATGGGCTGATGGATAAGTTGATGATGCGGTTGTTGTTGTTCAATTTTTTGAGGATTTGTATTAAAAATCCTTTTTAGAGATATCTCATCGCTGGAAATAAACAATAATTGATTTTTTAATTAAGTATTCAGTAAAATTTAACAAACTGTGTTGGACGATGCTCTACAATGGGCTGGTGGATTAGTTGAGGTTGTTGTTGTTTCATTTTTTAACGAGTTGTATTAGTAATCCTTTGGTGAGTTATTGGATTAATTTTTACGTATGGCTGATGTCGGTTCTGTGCTTTTGGAGGTGCTGAAATATTGTCTCAGCAATAGAAATAAACAAAGGTTTTTGTTTATGTAGGCATTTGGTAAAATTTAACCTACCGTGATGTAGAATAGAATAGAATAGAAAATGTAGATAGAATAGAAAACTGTTGACACAAGCGCCTGCCAGACAAATGGACATACCCTAAGCTAGGCAACTAAGTTGCGTGAGCGGGACTGACTACAGAAAGGGAGTAAAAATCTTTAAAACCGGCGAAAAGCGAAGGGGTCTACCCAGGTACTGTAAAATAAGAAGACTGTTGACACAGGCGCCTGCCTTTGTATTCTATAGGGTGAAATGGGGTAAACACAATTTTTTTTCGTCAAGGCTCTGTGCGTCACGGCTAATCTCAGAAACCTCTTGACCGATTTGAAGTTTTTTTTTGCGTATTATTATTAAGGTTAGACATAGAGGATAGTTTAAGGCATATTTTTTTTTAATTTTGTTTCATAGGGTAAAATGGGGTAAACACAATCTTTTTTTCGTCATTGGTAAAGAATGATGAAAATTTCAAGATAAGTTTTAATGAATAAAAAATGTTGAATTTATTATTACTTTAATTGTGATTTAGCAAACACAGTTAATTTATTCTAATTTGAAGCATTCAGGGTTAAAATTAATTAAGAACTAAATGATAAACAATGTTTCTTGTTAATCTATCCTTCGCTAACACAAATAAATTTTACGGTTTTCCAACACGTGAGCATGCAACATAAAGCTTTATGTGGGAGAAACATGGATTCTCCAAGTCCAAGCCACAAATCGTCATTGTCTGCCTTTGCGATTTCTTTATCGTCATCGCGAAAGCCAAACGAATCGGGAATTGTAGCCTTCTGAAAGGTATTGTAGATTCGGACGATATCATGGGTATTCGAGGTAACGGGACAACTTCTCCTTTGAACTTTCCAGTCAATATCTTTGCTTCAAGTACGTTTCCGGTAATTCTTTTGATGACTAATCGTGTACCGTTGCATTATTTTGGTGGATTTAAGTTGCGCAAAAGAATGACTGGTGAACCAATTTTAAGACAGAGTTCCTGGCATATGCAGAGAATTTACAAATTCGATTGGAAAATTGACGATCTCATTTTTATCAACAAAAGTGTCATTATATCACCCGGCAGTAAATATTTTATTTGACAGTTAATAACGTCAACATCGACATTTCTTGCTGCTAAAATTGCACGATTACTGAGCCAATTATGATCTAAGTAATTATTAATAATATCTGGGAATACACTGTCAATAAGTTTGGTTTTTGAATTAACAACAGAGCAGAAACTATCTGGTAATTTGATAAATTGCGTATTTTGATGCAATTCAATTTTACTGTTCCCAATATCAAGTAGTTGATTTGAAAATACTTGCCAATGCATCATTATGCAATTGTACTCGCATGTTCATTGTTAAACGAAGTGTTTTAACGTTTTTTTCATAAAAATGATTGTTTTAAGCAGGCATTGATTGAGGAATGACAGGTAATATCTGCCGGAAATCACCAGATAGTAACAAAACAACACCACCAAAAAGTCGGTTATTACTGTTTAAATCATGCATGGTTCTGTGAAATGCCTCGAGAGAATGTTTGTGACTTATAGTGCACTCATCCCAAACAATAATTAAACATTTTTGTAATACTGATGCCATTGAGTTCCTTTTTTGATATTACACATAGCGTTTGGATTGTTGTGAATATCTTATGGCAGCTTTAGTGCAGAATGTGGTGCTGTTCGTCCACCATCTAACAAAGTGACAGCCATGCCGGAGGATGCAATAGCTAACGCATTTTTTGTTTGTGACCGTATCTTTGCAAGTATTAATGACACTAAAAATGTCTTACCGGTCCCACCAGGTGCGTCTAAGAAAAGAATACCACCTTGTTTTGCATCTACAGCCAACATAATTGTATTGTAAATAATTCTTTGTTCAGCTGTCATTATATGCAATAATCGAAGCTAAGTCAACTTCGTCATATTGTTGTTCTCGTTGCATATCCGTGTTCACTAAGTCATTGGATGGGCGATCAGGCGATGGCAGACCATAGTGGTTGAGCGAAAAGTCTGAAATCAAAATACACAAAACTTCGAGTATTACCAACACTTCATTGTACATCTCCGGTGTGAAATCTTTGTTCGGACATGCTTCCGCTATTCTTACACGGTTTAAAATATCTTCAGTCATATAGTTCTTATATTTCTGCCACAATGCCAATGGCTGTGTGGGATAACATGTCGTCAGAATAATTGCGAACAGTTGACGAATATTATTTGGCGTAGATACCAAAGCTACGTCAGCAAGTGCCAAATCCCAGTGATTATCATCTTCCATTAATTGAACTTCACGACATGCATCTTGATAGGTATTAAATATTCGACCATTAACTGTTCGCAAAAATTCAAAAGATGTTGGCCCAGGAACATTCACCAACAACAAACGCAAAAAGAAGCATTCACGTTGTTTTGGATGAACTGTGTAGCGTCGTCCCAATGTTTTAGATTTAAACGGATGTACTACTTGTTTTCGTGGATCCTATCTTTTACTCGATATGTTCCAAACGAAATACCATGGAACATCGGTATATATCAGTGTTTTGGCAAATCGGCCGAAAACTTCGAGCTTTTGGAAAAATGTAAAAAATTCAGTGAGGGTAGGTTTTGATGGTTGTAATGCTCTTTGAATAACGTTCTGTTCAGTGAAATATACCCGGTGACCGTTTTCAAGATGCACTTCAAGATGCTGTACAGGTGGATCTCTTTCATGGATGTGAAAACTAAAAATACGCCAGATAGCTTCGTTGCTGCTGATGTATCTGCTCATTTGATACAGTGATATTTCGTCATTTCTATTTACATCTCGCACTTCAAACACAGCCAAATCACTGCCCTTATTAACATATTTACATAATATGTATTTAATGGATTTCACGGAATTGCCAAATTCTTATTTTTGTTTTCAATAACATATAATGTAATAAAAAAAAATTAGTAACATATGTAGTGAAAAAAAATGTAGTGGTAACCCTCAAGAACGCAGATAATAGGGCTTTTTAGGTAACAACGATGTATCTCTTTCTCGTTCTCACAGAATTGTCAAAAACAGCAGTATACAGAACAGCTGAATTTTTTTTTATCATTGTTGACAAATTGATTGAAAACAAAAGCTAGAATTTTAAAGATTTGTGGGCGAAAACTGTGAAAATTGTGTAGTAATTTTAAGAAATAAATATAAACATCTTTCCACTTATATTGGAAGAAAAAACTAAGGGAATAAAACTAAAAATAATTTATTTGCAATTTTTTTTTTAATTTCCATTTCTGTTGTTTAAACAATAAATGAGAAAGTAATACGTAAGAAAAATTAAAATTCTTTTTCTAGTCATCTGCAATATCTTCACCATGTCCATTGAAATCATCATCATAATCATCCTCAAAGAAAATAGCCTTGTCAAGGGAAAGTAATATTTTAATGGCACTGAAACAAAAAAATATCAAAGTACTACATACAAGAATCATGACATTGGCGAATTACTTTATCAACACTTCATCTTTACTGTTAAAATCGATAGGCTTTCTTTTGTAAAAGTAATCCAAAGAAGTGACATAGTTTGGTTATAATTTCATTTGTGTTTGAATCACTTCTAAAGCTAAAAAAATCAAAAGTTAATATTTATTTTTTGATGGGGTTTTTCAGTTTAAGAGGGATATTAATTATGAAACAAAAATTTGAGTCACCGGACCCTCAGCAAAATTAGTGTTATTAGTGTTACTCTTTCAAAATCAATGTTTTCTCTCATATTTTTTCTGCGGCAGCAACGCGCACTTTCATTTCGTCGAAAGATAGTATACAATTTTTTTCAATTTGTTTCCTGTCGACTTTTTTTTTATTATGTTTAATACACATTTTATTATTCCCGGATTTAGCTGAATTTCGGCACACCATTTTTTTAAAGTTATGACGGCTGGGAATGGGTAGCCTTTCTTTAAAAGCAGTCGATATGCTCTAGGTCCTGCGCATGAATAGATATACAATTAGCTATATCTTCTTCGGACCAGTTTATCCGCTTATTAGGACATACCATTTTCCTTAACTGGCCCTTCGAATAAATTTTTTCCAAATTTCGGAAGACCATTTCCAGCTCACAGTTCCGTTTTTTAAGATTGGTGTTTTGTTTTCTAAGCTTTAATATTTCCTTCGACTTAAAAATTCTAAGTAAAAATGGTTTTTGAATAAAACTTATTACTACTTACTTAGAAGAGGTGTATTTTGCTGTTTGTGTAGCACAATCTTCCAGAATTGTAGAGCGGTGATCGTTTGGTTGGAAAATTTTTTGTTGTTGTTGTTTTTTTTGTATCGATGGTGGACAATTCTCCGTGGTGGATTCTCTATAATGGGCAGCTGGATAAGTTGATGATGCGGTTTTAGTTGTTGTTGAATTTTTTCAGGAGTTGTATAAGAAATAATGGGCTGCTGAGAAAGTTGTTGATGCGGTTGTTGTTGCTGAAATTTTTCAGGAGTTGTATAAGAAATAGATTGGTGAGACATCTTAGCATTGGAAATATACAATAGATGATTTTTTGATTGTATTAAGTAAAATTTAACAAACCGTGATGGACGATGCTCTAGAATGGGCTGATGGATAAGTTGATGATGCGGTTGTTGTTGTTCAATTTTTTGAGGATTTGTATTAAAAATCCTTTTTAGAGATATCTCATCGCTGGAAATAAATAATAATTGATTTTTTAATTGAGTATTCAGTAAAATTTAACAAACTGTGTTGGACGATGCTCTACAATGGGCTGGTGGATTAGTTGAGGTTGTTGTTTCATTTTTTAACGAGTTGTATTAGTAATCCTTTGTTGAGTTATTGGATTAATTTTTACGTATGGCTGATGTCGGTTCTGTGCTTTTGGAGGTGCTGAAATATTGTCTCAGCAATAGAAATAAACAAAGGTTTTTGTTTATGTAGGCATTTATTAAAATTTAACCTACCGTGATGTACATGTCTCTTGAAGTGGTTGCAGGATCAAACGTTCATGACGTTGTTGTTGTTGCTGTCCTATAGCGTTCCCCTGAAGGAATACCCATTTTTGAGTACCTAAATGTCTCAGTGAGTATGAAATTGAACACAATTGAGAGAGCCAAGATCAATGGGCTTGCTTAAGGGAGCAAAATCATCTTCGTGAAAAGCTTTCCACCAATCCTAGCAGTTTTAGAGTTTAGGTTATCTCTTTTGCAACAAGCATAAAGTCACAATTCACATACGTTTTCATCTTACGGGAATCGAAAATTTAATGAGAAAATTTAAGGATCACGCAAGAGCTTTCAAACGATAGCAAGTTTTCAAGGCGAAGCGTGAGCGCAGCGAATTTCCCCTTTCCAGAGTAATATACCTGGAAACGAAACAAGCGAAAGGTGTATCTCTCTCAGCGACTAAAAACCACCACCAAACGAATGTATACAGTGACTTCAGTAAAAGAATGAGAATAAAGAAGAACCCTTGTATAAACCGAAAGGGACAACCATTGAATAAGCATATATGGTTTATCAAAAAGGTCCAAGATAATACAAAATTTCAATACCAGATTAGCTAGACAAAGGTTAATACAGTAAATGTAGATGGATTATAGAAATTCTTAGTAAATAAAAATAGTTGAATAAAATAGTAGATAGTTTAATACATAATTATAATGCTTCATAACATCTAGCGGTCAGATTTGACAACCCTTTACCAACTTAATCCTGTGTGTACACTATAAAATAGTCGTGACTGATTATGTAAGTTAGTGAGTCCAACGAACCCTGAAGTGTAAAAACCGTCTGAAAATATTGTTCAACGTCACCAGTGACATTCATAGCAAATTACATATGCATTTGACAGGAACGACTTATACGACCTGCAATAAAACAACGAACACTCACAGAACTTCATGCAAAATATCATACGCAATCACTCAACTCTTTTAATTAACGTAATTAAACAGCAATTCCACAATTTGCATACAAATCTAAAGTGTATATGATTACCAAATGTCATTTAAGTAGATAAACTTAAATAAGAAGATAAATGGTTAAAATAGTTAGTTTTGTGATCTAAGTTTTTTGTTAAAAAAAAAAATTATTACCTACCCGTGAAAGAAAATATAAATTTAAAGTTGAAAAGATAATTATAAAAGAAAGTAAAGTTAAAGTTTTGTTTACAAAGTTAGTTAGAACTCAGCGAATTTAATTACCAAGTTCGATTACCACCTGGTGTCCAAAAATACTTGCGTTTCTAAATTTTTAGATTCAAGTTAAGTCTAATTTCATTCAATGCTGTTAATTTTACTATCTTTTGGTCAAGATAGTTTATTTTTGTCAGTTAGCTATTCAGTAAAGCTCAAATCAATTTTTTTTGATTATGTTAACTCATTCCGAGTATACCAGTTTAATAGTCTAAAGATACTCGATTAAGAGATTCCATGATAAACATTTTGAAAAGCATCTAAATACATACAATAAAGTGTAAATGTAAAGTCCGTTCTTCTGTCCGAATAAAAACATAAATTTTTCTCTATATGGAAATAAAACAATGCGAAATTGAATAGAGCATTATTTTTATTTATGGAATGACTTTAAGTCATACGCTGAAAGTTGAGATAAGACAAAATACCTATGTGAAAGAACCTATTTTAAGATTATACATTTTTTTTTGTCGATCGTCTTGGAAAAATCTTATCCTTAGATTATTCATTGGAATTAATTATTTGATATTGTATATCGTATTTGTGTATCCATATAATAATGTACACGAAAGTCGAAAAATTTAAGTACATCAACTAAGTGAGAATCACGTATCCGCAGATACCTAACTCCATCACTCGTGTATTTGTATTTTGTATTTATTTATTAGTAACATAAGTATTTTTATAACATTACATTTTTTGAAATAATACTTAGTGAACAAGGTTAACATAAAATGAAATTGTGGCTATTCATATTTTTAAAGGAAAAAAAAAATTCTAAATAAAAACTATATTATAAAGGTCATGTTAAGGTTCATGAAGTAGAAATTTTGAAAATAAGGAAAACGAAATTACAGAAATGAGAGAAATTAAATTAAAAGTAGTGAAGTTAAGGAATAATGTTATTAGCACCTAAAATAGTTATCCAGAGCAGTTTTAAACGCGTTGCAGTTGTTGATTCTCCTTACATTGCCAGGTAATGAGTTCCACAGACCAACAGCGTACACGAAAAATTGTCGCTTGGATACATTATACTTATGGGTTGGTACAATAAGTACTCTGCTTCTTTGCGACTGAGGAAAAACGAGTTTTTCATGTAAATAATCAGGGGTCTCCGTTTGTACCAGATTGAATAAAAAAATTAACACCTTTCTGTCAAGATAGCTTTGAAATGACATGCCTTAGAAGCAATTCGCGTAGTTGGAAATGTGATCAAACCTATGAAGAGAGTAAACGAAACATATAACGTTGTTAAATACCACTCGTATTTTTCTTTGGCTCGTACTGTCTAAATCACAGAAAATCAAACTACCATATGTTAAGATTGGAAGAACAAGCGTTTTTACCAGAGTTGATTTAACCCTTATTGGGAGGCAGCCACCACTGAGGTAGAGAGACCTGAGTGCACCGTAAGTTTTGCCAATAGTTCATGATAGGTGATCGCCCCAGGTTAAGGTTTGGTTGAAAATTATGCCCAAGTTTCTAACCTTTTCAACATAAGGAAGCATTGAGCCGCCAAGTTCGATGCTGGGAAAATAGGAAGTGTCAATCGCATTTTTATTAATAACAATTGCTTGACTTTTTTTGGGGTTAAGTCGCAGTTGGTTTTCTTCGGCCCACTTAAAAACCCTCTCCAGATCAGAATTAATGCAAAACGTAGCATCCTCGACCATACCTATTCGATAACTGAGATACAGTTGGAAACATCAGCGTACATCAATACCTTACAAAACTTAAGAATCTCAGGAAGATCATTTATAAATAATGAGAAAAGTAGAGGGCCAAGGATTGACCCCTGAGGAACACCAGCATTGGTTGGAAGAAAATCTGAGAGTTTGGAGTTAATACACACGGCCTGAGTCCTTCCTGTAAGGTATTTTTGAATGAGAGTCACTGCAGTACCTTCAAAAAATATTTAGATTTTAGTTTCTTCAACAATAAACCATGAGGAACTGAGTCAAAAGCCTTTGAAAAATCGAGCAACACCAGCGTGGATGCATGTTCATTATCTTTTTCTTGGCGAATGTCATCTACAAGTTTTAAAAGAGCTGTAGAGCAACTATGCTGAGGTCTGAAACCAGCTTGTACAGGAGAGAGCAATTTGTTAACAGATAGATAAGTGGAGATTTGTTGACTCAAGATTTTTTCAAATGCTTTCGAAGCAAAAGGCAGAATGGAGATAGGGCGATATTCTTTGACTAAAGAGCTAGAGCCTTTTGGAATTGGAATAATCTTAGAAGCTTTCCATATTCTTGGGTAAGAAGATGTGGTTAAGATTGAATTAAAAATATGAGTAAGATAAGGTAGGATTAGAGGTGAAATAATTTTAAAAAAATTAGGATGCATGCCATCTAGCCCAATAGCCTCAGATTGAATCCTTTCAACAGCTTCTAGTACCTCAATTTCATTTACTCTGCAAAAACTGAATTGTAGCAAGGAGTCTGTTGTGCAATCATTTTGATCTTCGATAGTAGTGATAGGAAAAGAGCCAGCAAATAACTTGTTGAGCTCATTTGCATCACACTCTTCGCTTACATTATCTATCCTATTGTTAATGCCAAGGGATTTGATGTTTTTCCAAAGTTTTTGGGAGGAAACATTTTGAAATTTTGAGGCATAAAAGTTACATTTTGCTTTTTTGATCTCCTTACTGACAAGGTTCCGCAGGATTTTATACTCACCAAATAAAGTCTGTAGTCTGAAACGCTTCCATCTTTTATAGGCTGTATTTCTTTTATAAATGAGTAGTTCAATCCTGCGATTAAACCAACCAAATCTAGAACTACGGATAGTTAATGTTTTAATTGGAACAAAAGTATTAAACAGATTGTTAACTTGGTCAGTAAAAAATTCAATTTGTGCGTCAACAGCAGGTTGAAAGTAAATGAATTCCCAGTTGATATTCAAAACTTCAGTGGTAAGGGTCTCAGTTTTAATTGCCTTAAAATCCCTATATTGAATGGTTCGTAATTCTGTGCTTTGGTTAACACTGATATCATAAAAGACTACAATCAGATCGTGCTTAGAAAAACCAGGAGCATCGAGCTGACTATAGAATTTTACCTTGCTTGGTTGATTAACAATAAAGTAATCAATAAGTGTGGAACTTGTTGCAGTAAAATGAGTAGGCCAAGAGACATTAACTGGAAAAAAATTAAATTCCAAATTATATAATTTTATTTAAAAAATATGCTTTAACTAATTTTTATTTGTTTTTAAGCGAAAAGTTCAAAAACATCAAAATTTTTTTGCAACTTTCGTAGGTTGAAAGCTTCTTACTTCTTCTGCAAAACGGGGCCCTAAAGGAAAACACATTAAACACAACAATTAATAATCATTATATATGGAGTCCATGTCTTAAGCTGTCATAGGTGCCACCAACCTTTAAGCAATAAATGTATTGACATTATATTTCGCGCCAAAAATTTCCAGCCATTCCAAAATTTTATCTTCACTTTTATGTTCACTTTAATTACTGACTAATTTATCGCCACCTTTCGATGCCAAAGTGACTAAACACTTACCAATAAAACACGCCTATTAAAGGTAATATACTCCTAGTTTCTATTTTTGTTCAAGTTCGCGCATGTGTCAAAAATGTATTATTTCTGCTTCCGCAATGTTGACATGCGCTTCTTCTTGGTAGAATTCGGCACTGGTGCTGGAAATGTCCTCTTGTTGCAATTCCAGCAATAGATTTGTCCATCTCGACGATTGTTCTGGAATGCCATTCCTTGGCAAGAGCATTCTTCTATAGCAACTTCTCTTACCCGATGTACCCGATGTTTAGTAGTTTTGATTTTTTTTTCATATCTAAGATTTGACATTTGTATTATTGTAATTTAACTGTTAATTTTAAGGCCACGAAAAAGATCCGAATCTTAAGGCTTCTTGTTATAAATAAATAAATAAATGAGAATTGAGTAAAGCATACCAGCGAATAAACCAGGATGAAATTGGGAAACACTTCATCGACAACGCAGTGGAAGTTTATCCCACCAGCATCACCGCATATGGGAGGCAGTTGGGAGCGCATATTCCGCTCAGTGAAATTCGTTCTCTCAGAAGTTCTAAAGACAAGAGCTCCTGCTGAAGAAGAATTACACAGCGCATTATTGGAAGTTGAAGCGATTGTAAACTCCCGACCGTTGACATATGTCACTATAAATCACGAAGACTATGAAGCATTAAACCCAAATCATTTTTTGTTGGGTTCCTCAAGTGGAGTTAAACCTGTGGGTGAATTCAGAGACGAAGGAGAAATCTTGTGAAAAAACTGGACAAGAAATCAGCAAATGGCCAATGCATTTTGGAAGCGTTGGGTACGTGAGTATCTGCCAACTTTAACCAGAAGGACGAAGTGGTTTCAACCAAACCGTTCTGGATGTTGGAGGCGCAGCTGGATGGAAAGCCGGATCATGGATCTGTCGTACCAGGGTGGAGTGTTGACGGCGCTGAACTTGTTGAATGTTGTCCATTTGGCAGCACTAAACCGAACGAATAGACGCCATTATTTGAAAGGACGATTTCTGAACGAAAAAGGACAGATGGTGATTGTGCGTCGAGAAGAAAGGACATAATTTTTAAAAGTGATCTAATCACAGTTTTTTCATTGTCTGGAAATAAAATTTCCTTTAGATAGATATATAAAAGAAAAACTTTAAAGACATTTTGTTTAAAATAAAGATCAACTATTTAAAAGTGTTGATTCTCATTTATTTGATATCACCTCTCCCCAACAAGTCCCATTTCACCTGAGAGATAAGGTTGAAACGGAGATCAAGAGACTGGAAGAAAGAGATATAATTTAAAAAGCGGATGGACCTACACCATGGGTGTCTCCAATAGTAATTGTGCCAAACCCAATAAACCGGAGGTGATTAGAATGTGTGTTGACATGAGAGCAGCAAATACGGCGATCAGAAGAGAACGTCATATAATTCCGACAATCGATGACATATTCATCGCCCTGAATGGTTCAGTCATTTTCAGCAAATTTGATTTAAATGAAGGGTATCACCATCTCATTTTAGATAACGAGTCGCGTTCGATTACCACATTTTCAGCACACGTAGGTCCGTTCAGATACAAGAGACTTAGCTTTGGAATCAGCTCTGCAGCAGAAATTTTCCAAGACACGATCTGTCAAGTACTGACCAACATCCCAGGAGTACTTAACATCAATGATGGCATTATTGTCCATGGAAAATCAAAAGGAGACCACGACAAATCCCTACGAATGGTGTAGTACAAATGGACTGACCATAAATAAAGAAAAAAGTGTTTTCAACAAACCAAGAATTCAGTTCTTTGGATATATTTTTTCGGAAAAGGGAGTGGAACCAGATCCCCAAAAGGTGGAGTCAATCAAGGACCTTAAAAATCCTCAAAACGTCTCAGAGGTAAGAAGTTTTCTAGGTATGGTGAACTATCTTCAACGATTTTTGAAAAACCTAGCCAATGACAAAAAGTTAATTCGAAAACTTTTGGAAAAACACAAAGATTTTGAATGGACAGAAGCTCATCAAGATAGTTTTGAAAAAATTAAATCAGCGCTTGCAGATGCCAAGAGGCATGTTGATGCAGGGCCATATGGATTAGGTGCTATTTTAGGTCAAGGCGGTGGTGAACACAAATACAGTCAAATTGAAAAAGAAATGCTAGCCGTCAGTTGGGCTATGCAGCATTTTCACATTTATCTATTTGGAACAAATTTGATCGTACATATCGATGACAAGCCACTGCTTGGAATTCTAAAAAATCCCAGAAACATGGGTAGTGCACGCATCGAACGATTGTACCTAAAAATACAACAATATAATTTTGAAGTGTCCACCAAAAAGGAGCATCAAATCCAGCCGATTACTTGTTCAGACATGCATTAGCAACAGATTCTACAGAAAACGTGAAAGTTGAAAACTACATTAATTTCATTATCCAAGAGGATATGATAAAAACTATGTCAGTTGAACAAGTTAAGTTAGCCACAAGCAATGACTCTGTTCTACAAAAGGTTATTTAAGCCGAGAATGATAACAAACAATGGAATGATAAAGAGCTAAGAAATTTCAAACTTGTTCAAAATGAAATCTTGGTACACAATGGAATCGTGTTACGTGGCACAAAGATAGTACTGCCAGCTGAATTATGTTTACATGCAATTAAATTGGCACATAAAGGTCACCTGGGAATAGTTAAAACAAAGCAGATAATTTGCAGTGAAATCTGGTTTTCAAACATAAATAAATTGATAGAAGACTAAACAAAAAATTGTCAAATTTGTCAAGCAGTCACTAACACAAGCCATAGAGATCCACTTCTGATGCCAGAACCAGCTAAATATCCATTTGAGCATATATCAATTGACTTTATGGGACCTTTCAAAAACAAAATACATTCTCGTCATTATTGACGACTTATCGAAGTATCCTATTTGTTTGAGAATGTTATTTTTTTATAATAATTATCGTTAAATTTTTGTTCATTATAATTTCATACTAATTTACTAGTATTTATTAATTTCTTAATTTCTTTATTGTTTATTTCATTTGTTTAATTTTGTAAAACATTGTACAATTTACCCTATAAACTTCTCATTTCTCTAAAATGTTTTGTAATCAAGTTTCATTATTAGACAGTTATTATTTTGTATTTTCTCCTTGCTGTTAATTTATTTTCAATCCAATATTCTGAGATCAGATGTTTATTTGTATTCTCTTAAAATTGTCAAACTGTTATACTCACTTTCACTCAATGCTTATCATACAATATTAATTGTTTACTCGATCACTTGGATCTCAACCACAGCCTGGGTAACACCTTTAATTTGGTAAAATAAAACTCTACCTATTATAACGTGGTACATTCGGTGTATTATTTTCTTGTTCTGCGTTATAGTAATTTTCGACAAATTTATTTTCCTGAATATTAAACCTATTGGGCTAAATTGTGTTTTTTGTGGTTTTTCTATCGTTATTCTACATTTCATGGTCCAAATCGATCCGGATTTATTTCGTTGTTTGTGGAATTTCACCACGATTCGTTCTACAGTCCACTAAAATCAAATTCGGAGCTGAAAAATTGTGCTCATAAATTCATTCGCTATTAATTGTACATTACACATCACACACTAAACATTTTACACATTTCGTTTAATTTAACAATTTTAAGATTTCGTTAATTAAAATCGTCATTCTTGTCGAAAATTAGTTAGTTTCGTCACGTGTGGGTTGCAGTGCATAGGATTGGTTTCCTACGTGTTAATTTGCATATATTTGTTCTGGTTAGAAAGCTATCTATTTCGTTAACCATTAATCGTATACTTCACTTTACATAATTACAATATTTTTGTAAAATTCATCGTTGCTTCCTGCTCTCGAAATGCCTCAGACACATTCTTTAGCGACTTTGCGTTCAGTGCGTGGCCATCTTAAAACTTCCTTGACAAACCTGGTGAAATATACGGAATCCATTGACGACAAGGTTTCAATTTGTGATTTAGATGTACGTCTATCTAAGGTGACAGGTTTATTGGATGAATTCAATGCAACCCAAACGTATATGTATGATTTCGTGCAAGAGGAAGGTTATGTAGATCCCGCTTCAGATTATGACGAGTTCGAGACGAAGTTTTTATTTGCCTACTTTCGTCGATTCGAGAGAGGGAAAAAATAGAAAGGAACAATGACATCGTAGGCCAATTAGCTGATCAACAAAAAGGTTTACTTGATACGTTAGGAAGAGCAAATTCATCAGAAACAAAATCGGATTTCCTTTTGCCTAAAATTCACATTGAACCCTTTTCTGGAGAATATCATGAATGGCCATCCTTTAGGGATATGTTTTTAAGTGCCGTTCATGATAAAACAAATTTGTCCCCTATTCACAAGTTTCTATTTTTAAAGTCGTCTCTTCGTAATCCTGCGTTAGGTCTTCTTTATCATTTACCGCTTACCAATTCCACTTACGAGGAAGCCTGGGACAGGCTAGTAAAGCGCTTCGATCGTCCTCGTTGCATCATAAACGGGTACATAAAAACTTTTATGGAACTACCATCTACAAATAATTCGAATGGCAATCAGTTGCGAAAAATATCTAATAGTGCGGATGAAATAGTGAGAGGTCTTACCGCAATCAATTCGTTAAGCAGAGATCCGTGGATAATTTACATATTACTTAACAAACTGGACTTGGAAACTCGAAAGGCATGGTCAAAGGAAAGTTCGGTGGTAGACAACCCTTCCCTTAATGAGTTTCTTGAGTTCTTAGAACGTCGGTGTGATGCACTGGATAGTGCACACACTAGATTCCGTGAAAACCATAAGTCCAGAAATTCTGCAGTGAAAAGTATGCACGCGTCTTCATCTGTATGCATTAAATGCAACGGTTCGCATGGGCTTTATCAATGCCCAGATTTTCTCAACATGAACATTGGTAATATCATCACGTTGTGATTTATTTAGTATTTCCGTCAATACTTATATTTTATGAAGCGTGACATCAAACTTACCAACAACTTCATTTAACATAAAAGACTGGGATCATTTAAGCCGATTGGAGTTAGCTGATCCTTCTTTCAATAAATCGTCTGCCGTTGATATCTTGTTAGAGGCTGATAAGGTTTGGGAAATTTTAACTGGAAGCGTGGCCTTTAGTACACAGGGTTAGCCCATAGCACAAAAAACAATATTTGGTTGGGTGTTAGCAGGACAATTAGCATCGATTAATAACAATTGGATATCGTCGTATCCGGTCACTGTCAACGTTGACTCTATTCTACAAGCGTTTTGGACAATCAAAGAAGTTGATCCTAAATCAATAATCTCTAAAGAAGATCAGGTCGTGGAAGATCATTTTCTTCAAACTCATCGCCGCGATTCAAACGGGAAGTACATAGTCGATCTTCCCTTCGAATCACCTCCAAAGTTCGCTAATTCGTTTAATCGGGCCTTTTCGAGACTTAAATCAATGGAATGAAAGTTTTCTACCAACAAATTATTTTATGAACAATACTCGTCGTTTTTAGAAGAATATTTGGCTTTAGGGCACATGACCAAGGTACCAAGCTCGGAAATCAACAACCCAAATGTATTTTATTTACCTCACCGCGCTGTGTTGAAACCAGACAGTACAACGACCAAACTCCGCGTTCTTTTCGATGGGTCATTCAAGGATTCGAACATCCAATGTCTTAATGATTCGTTAATGATAGGTCCACCTATTCAACGAAATCTTTTTGCTGTTTGTTTGCGTTTTCGCCGTCACCAATTTGTTTTTACCGCGGACATCGTGAAAATGTTTCGCAAAATTTGAGTGTCGGACAAAGACTCAGATTTCCAACGAATTCTTTGGCGGTTATACTACATTCCCAACGAACCAATAACAAAACGCCAAATCCTTCGCGATGTTGCACGACTATTTGATCCACTCGGTTTCCTTGCACCTACGGTCGTTCTGTTAAAAATTCTCTTCCAAGAGCTATGGCACAAAAAATAAGATTGGGATGAAGAAATACCAAGTGATATATCAACTCAGTGGAGAAGTAATCGCAATGAACTTTTGATTCTCACCCAAATTAATATTCCTCGAACAATTGGTATTGGAAAAACTGCATTCCAATTACACGGGTTTTCCAATGCATCTGCATCCGCGTACGCGGCTGTTATGTATTCGCGCTATCAGCTTCTGATGGAAGCTATGTTACCAACATAGTAGCTTCAAAATCTCGCGTTGCTCCGGTAAGACAGCTCAGTATTCCAAGATTGGAGCTTTGCGGAGCTCTTCTACTCGCTAGTTTGCTCGTCTCAGTTCAAGCTGCTCTAAATATAACTTTTTTTGATGTGTATACTTGGTCGGATTCTAAGATCGTCTTATCTTGGTTGTCGTCTCCTCCTCGTCGCTGGAATGTTTTCATAGAAAATCGTACGTCAGAAATTCTTAATACGATACCAAGAAGCAGATGGTTCCATGTAGACTGTCAGACTGTAACCCCGCCGATTGTGCATCGCGTGGAATACCGCCATCACAGCTGCTCGAGCACCCTTTTTGGTGGACAGGACCTTCTTGGCTTAGAAAAGGTTCAGAACACTGGCCAGTCATATTAGAAGTAGAAGACGATCCACGTTGCGTGGTTGAGGAGAAGATACATCCACCAGCATCGCTTCTAACAACATACGACGATCATCCGTTGGAAATTCTCTCCACTCGTATATCGTAGTGGAATATTTTGAGCAGAACTGTTGCACAAATAAATTGAGTTGTTGGCAGTTGTCGCAAAATAAAACGTCCTTCAATCCTGTTTAACCCAGCTGAAATTTTCAAAGCTAAAAATCAACTTATTCTATGGTTACAGAATCGGTATTTCAGTGAATATATAAACTTTTATAAAAATCGTGGCTTTTTTGCAAAAATTTTTAAAATATCTGATTTATCTCCATTTTTAGATGACCACAATATACTTTGCGTTGGTGGAAGAATCGAGTATGCAGACATTTCGTTTAATGCAAAGCACCCTATAATCCTGCCGAAAGAACATGTCGTTACAAAACTCATTCTTCTTGATGCACACATTCGGTTTTTGCATCCAGGAGTGTCAACTCTTTTCGCTCTAGTAATGCAAGAATATTGGGTCATCGGATTCGCAATCTTCTACGAAAAATAAATCATGAATGCATTGACTGTTTTCGACAATGGACGACTAAGATTACACAGCAAATGAGTAATCTTCCCCCGCAACGCATTCTTACTAGCAAGCCTTGCGCGCATTGTGGCTGTGACTATGCCGGCCCATTAACTTTGAAAACTAAATTCGGTCGAAAAACACGGTTGTCAAAGTGCTACATCTCATTATTTGTGTGCCTTGTAACAAAAGCAATACATCTTGAACTAGTCAGTGATTTAACAACCGATGCTTTCCTTGCCGCGTTCCGTCGGTTTGTGGCGCGCCGTGGAAAACCGTCAAATATGTATTCCGACTACGGGACAAACTTTCAAGGAGCTGCTCGGTATCTTTCAGAAATGCATGAACTCGTTATGTCCGAGCACCATAACTCAATCGTTTCGGGATCACTAGCTCGTGACGGTATCACTTGGCACTTCAACCCTCCTTCGGCACCACATTTCGGCGGTTTGTGGGAGGCAGGGGTAAAGTCCGTTAAACAACACCTTCGAAGGGTGATCGGTACAAACAATCTTACGTTTGAAGAACTTTATAACCACTTAACGCAAATAGAACCAATTCTTAATTCGCGACCACTATGCCAAATCTCTGATTCTGATTTAGATCCTCTAACACCAGCTCATTTCTATCTAGGTGAATCTTATGCAGCTGTCCCAGAGCCAACCTTAGATATACCACAAAATCGTTTGTCATGCTGGAAAAATTTAAAATCCAAAATACAATGATACTGGAAGCGCTGAAATATAGAATACCTAACATCTCTTCAGAATCGTCCTCGATGGCAACAAATTCAAGCTGACATCAAATTGAATGATCTGGTTGTTATCAAATAATATAATTTACCCCCAGGAAAATGGGCAATGGGTCGAGTTATCCAAATACATCCGGGCAGAGATGGTCATGCACGTGTTGTCACGTTAAGAACATCCAGTGGCAATCTTGTTCGGCCTATCCATAAATTGGCTATTTTACCTGTTAGCTGAACAGTGGTTCAGGGGCGGCGGAATGTTTGAGAATGTTATTTTTTTATAATAATTATCGTTCAATTTTTGTTCATTATAATTTCATACTAATTTACTAGTATTTATTAATTTCTTAATTTCTTTATTGTTTATTTCATTTGTTTAATTTTGTAAAACATTGTACAATTTACCCTATAAACTTCTCATTTCTCTAAAATGTTTTGTAATCAAGTTTCATTATTAGACAGTTATTATTTTGTATTTTCTCCTTGGTCGTTAATTTATTTTCAATCCAATATTCTGAGATCAGCTGTTTATTTGTATTCTCTTAAAATTGTCAAACTGTTATACTCACTTTCACTCAATGCTTATCATACAATAGTCGTGTTTTGTTGGTAATTTTTTGCAACTTTCGTAGGTTGAAAGCTTCTTACTTCTTCCGCAACACGCCGCCCTAAAGGAAAACACAATGAACACAACCATTAATAATCTTTGTATATGGACTATGGAGTCCATGGTCAGTCTGTCAAGTGTCAACCAACTTACTCTATGAAAGTTGAAAATTGTATTTTTTGCAATAAAGAAGAAATATATTTCTAATATTATGATAGTATTTCTTCTTCATTGATTTTTTGTGATTTAAAAACTAATAGCAAAAAAGCAAGATAAAGATGGGGAAAGAAAACTTAACATCAAGGTAAATTGTTTCATCAATTCAATAGGCAGCACTGCAGCATTCTTTAATGATAATAGCTTTTTCATAGGATAGCCTGTCGCAGGGAAGCAGTTCGAAAACAGTTGTTTTTCTTCCGATAACCTTTTTTGAAACTTCAGTGCCTATAATCTATAAGTCTGGGTATCGATGAGTATTTCAAAATACGCTAAGCAGCTTATTGGATATATTACCTACAAAAGAATGTATTGTCATCGTACCTGTGGTGTGCCATGACCCCATTAATCGATTGAAGACGATTAGCTTCTATTTCTGGACAATGGAAATCCTTCTACTGCACAACTCAATGCTGGTAGCCACAAATAGAACAAAAATATTGTAGAACTTTATTGAGATGATTTCGAAAAAATAGCCAACGCTACGGTGTAGAACAAAAAGAGAACGAAGATAAAATCTTTCTTGTTTATTTTCTAATAAAAAAATATCAAGTTTTATTTCATTAACCTTGTGCGCACTTTATTTTTTTTTTTTGGGTTGCTTATATTGCATATAATGCAACCGTACATACCTAGTACCTACTACTCTTCATTGATCATCTGTTGAGCGGCTTCTGTCTTCCTTTTACAGCGGTACTTCGTACGACAGAAAACATTAAGAAATGAGAATATTTTACTGCAATCGATTTGGTTCTGGTGGTGACATACTTAACACAACAATGGATCACTGTGAATTGAGATGTAGCTGTCGGTGGGAATTTATTAAGTTCCTAGCCTAGATTCTTTAAATTCTTTTAAATGTATTCTTTTCCATTTAACAGCTGTGAAAATAGAATATATTAATTGTATTGTTTTTTCTTAGTTAAATTTTGTTTATTTACCTTGTTTGTTTATTCGAGTTATTATCTAACATGAATGCTGCATTGCTGCCACTCTTTAAGCAAAAAATGTTTTGACACATCCTATTTCGCGCCAATACTTTCCAGGCATTCCAAGATTTTATCTTCACTTTTATGTTCACTTTAATTACTGACCAATTTATCGCCACTTTTCGTATCCCATACAAAATTTTGCTAAAGTGACTAAACACTTACCAACAAAACACGACTAATATTAATTGTTTACTCGATCACTTGGATCTCAACCACAGCCTGGGTAACACCTTTAATTTGGTAAAATAAAACTCTACCTATTATAACGTGGTACATTCGGTGTATTATTTTCTTGTTCTGCGTTATAGTAATTTTCGACAAATTTATTTTCCTGAATATTAAACCTATTGGGTTCAATTGTGTTTTTTGTGGTTTTTCTATCGTTATCCTACACTATCGCTGAAATCATCCACTCAACTAAATTCAGTTGTGTTAAAGAAGTTCTACAGAAAGTATTTGCAGAATTTGGGATACCAGAAAGAATTTCATCACACAATGGACCCCCATTCCAAGGACGAAAATATATGGAATTCGCAGAACAATACAACTTCAAACTTAAGCGCGTTACTTCATATTGGCCTGAAGCAAATGGTATTGCGGAAAGATTTGTTAAGACTTTGCAGAGCTTGAAAGTAAAAACTTATCATTTCACCTACATTCAACTATCGCTCAGCGCCGCATTCTTCAACTTGAATATCGCCATTTGAAATCGTATATGGACGGAAAATTAGAACATTTTTACCAACAATGACCAACAACATCAAAAAATCTTTTTAGTGCAGAGCTTGAAAGTAAAAACTTATCATTTCAACTACATGACTTTATGTTCAACTATCGCTCAGCGCTGCAATTTTCAACTTTGAAATCGTATTTGGATGGAAAATTAGAACATTTTTACCAACAATGACCAACAACATCAAGCCGGACAAAAATTGGAAAAACGCTAATGAATCAATGAAGAAGAACCAACAAAAACAAAAAGAATATGCAGACAAAAGACGAAGAACACGGCACAATAAAATAAGAACAGGCAATTTGGTACTATGCAAACAGAAGAAAACCAACAAACTGAATCCGATCTTCAACCCTGACCCATTTGCGGTTACAAAAATAACTGGAACAAAAATTACCGCCGAAAGAAATGCGTCATTTTTCCAAATAATCACACGTCTCTCCATCTCTGACTCCAGTACGCAGTTCAGACAACCTAATCAAAACCCCATATTTCAAAAACATTTCCCATTCCTTGTAAATATCAATACTAGCTCATCCTTAAAAACAGCCATAAGATACGAAGAAGAAAAATACCAGAGAAAGACATCAAAACCACCAAGCCAACGTCAAGATCCACAAGAAGCACTCGTTCATGAAGAGTTAGACAACCACCAAAGCGTTTGAACGAATACATCTTGGGAAGAGTATCTGAATCTGAAGAGTAGGAATGTAATGTCCAAGTGTAAATGAGGCCTTAATCAACCGATAGCACAAACAGATCGATAGACAGATGTTTGTCTGTTTGAAATATAAAAAGATATACACTAAATGGTAAACACTCAATCATTGTTATAAGCGAAACTATTTTTGAATAAATAAAGACATATTATCTTTAAACACTATATTTTATTACAATTATTTATTATAATTTAACAGTATTTACGTAAAGAAACGCGAGTGAGAATTTTTTTTTCTGCGGGAGGAGACGGACGCCTCTAGAGAGTCCTCAACCATTACTTATTTAAGTCGTGTTTTGTTCATAATTTTTAGTTAGTTAGCACTGAAAAGAACTAGTAGAATGCTATATTCACTTTTGCATCAACTTTTTTATTTTATTTCAAAGTTGATATTCTTGACTATATACCAAGCCGAAGTTTTAAATAATTTTATGGATGTGTCTGAAAAGTATGGCTATTTGTATATGCCGAGTTGGTCAACTTGTATCCCACCTTTCACTACAAACAAATAAAAACCGGATATATAATCATTATTTAGCTTGAATATTACCAAAGGAAAAAATGACCTAAAGGAAAACACATTGAACACAACCATTAATATTCATTGTATATGGAGTCCATGTCTTAAGCTGTCATAGGTGCCGCCAACCTTTAAGCAAAAAATGTATTATATTTCGCGCGAAAGATTTCCAGGCATTCCAAGATTTTATCTTCACTTTTATGTTCACTTTAATTACTGACCAATTTATCGCCACTTTTCGGTTCCCATACAAATGTTGCTAAAGTGACTAAACACTTACCAATAAAACACGCCTATTGTAGTTTATACAAAAATAGAATGAAATGATGTTTCACTCTCTCTACTTGATTTCCTATTTGGCTCGAGTTAATTATGACAGATGACTGGAAAGTCATTGGAAATGAAATAGATTTTGGAGTTAACTAACTCAACGGGAACAATAACTAACTCCAAGTGAAAAACTCGAAAAATTAACCCCAGATTTTAACACTAGAGTTAAATATATTACTGGGTTAGTTAACTAGAATTTAAACCTATACTGAACAAAATGTGCCTTAATAAAGAAATTATCAACTAAAAGCGTTTGGGGATTAAAGTCCATCCAAATGGAGATGTTTTAATATCGTTCAATTCTTGATATTGTTAGGTTTTATCTAGGTTTGTTTTATTAAATAAAACTTATTTCCGTTTTAATACAACTCATTTTACGTCTTTTCACTTTTAATTCTACTTAATATTTCAAAACACTCTTTATTTCCTTTTTACTTTCTTTATTTTAAATTCAAACTGTATCACTTTCAAATTAACGATTTGTACACGACTGATTTCAAATTCAAACTGACTTCTTGCCGCATGGTGCGCTCGTATTTATAGTGGCTGCACCATTCAGCACTCCGCTTTAAAATTTTTTAGTACGGTGATAGTCTGAGCCTTCTGGAGCTTTCTAGTCTATGGCCTGTCGTTAAAAATGGGGTTTCGTTAACTTTGTTGTGGCTTTCACTTTAAGTTGGAATCACAATGGTGAGTTTACGCATTGTAAAACAACAAAAAATAAAACGGAGAACATCTTATAGAACACGTTGCATTGCCCTCATCCTAAGATTGTTCGCCCCGAATAATTTCTTCACCATCTTCTCCACTGTAGCGGTATAGCCGGTCAATGTGAACAACTTTTGGCTTGCCTCTTAGACCTCGCTTAATTCGAAAAACCACGTCATTGATCCTTGTAACAACATGGTAAGGTCCTTCATAGTTTTGTTGAAGTTTTGGTGACAGTCCCTTTTGTCGATGAGGATTATAAAGCCACACTAGATCTCCCTCATGGAAAGGTTTCGTTGTGGCGTTTGCATCATAGCGTGTTTTCATTCAGTAACTAGCTAGCTTTATTTTAGTCCTTGCCCTGTCATGGATGTCAGTGAGTTTTTTCTTTAGGCAATCCACGTATTCCTCTTCATTTCGTTTTTCGCACGTTGGACATCCGAATTTAATTTCGCTAGGCAACCGGATATTTGTACCGATACAATTTCTGATGGAGTGTGACCAGTTGTGCTGTGCACCGCCTTTCGGTAAGCCATTAAAAATAGAGGAATTTGTTGGTCCCAGTCTCGTTGGAAGTCACCTTCTACTTTGGAAAGGTGTTCTTTGAGATTCCTGTTAAAACGTTGAACCATTCCGTCAGACGGATGAAGTGGTGTTGTTCTCGTCTTCTTGATGACAAGGAGCGAACAGACCTCTTTAAAGATTTTGGATTCGAAGTTCTTTCCTTGGTCAGAATGAAGCTTCATAGGAACACCGAACCTGCTGACCCAATTGTACACAATCTGATCCACAACTGTCTTTGCTTCTTAGTTTGGAATGGCAAACGCCTTAGGCCACTTGCTTAAGTAATCCATGACAACAAGAATGAATCGGTTTCCACTGTTAGACTCAGGAAATGGGCCCAAATCTTCTTGCTGAGCATTCCTGATTTCCTCGGTACTCCAGCTGCCAATAGGTTCAACTCTTGTTCGCTGTATGGCAATTGATTCCTTTTCTTCCAGGCATGTGCAATGCTTGCAGTCTTGGTTGCATGGCCGACGAGATAGGGCATCTGCATTTGAGTGTAGTTTTCCTTTTCGATGTTGGATTTCATAGTCATAGGCTGAGTTAAACAACCTGACTCAGTTAGTTGATGAGCCGACTCGGATTCCTGACGTTGCAGGTCAGTCCGCCAACACTCTAGACTTGTTTCTTACCTCTGATCCTAATAAATATACGATTAGTGTATTACCGCCTCTAGGCACATCAGACCATTGTGTCATATCTGCTAATTTCTCATGCCAAAATACCCCAGTTAAAGAGAAAAACCCTACGAGAACCGTATGGCAATATGAGAAAGCCAACTGGAACGGTCTCAACGACTTCTTCAGGAACTTTAACTGGTCACCATGCTTCCTCGATAGTGACGTGGATTCCAGCACAGATATGGTTACAAACTTAATTCTTTTAGGAATGAGAAATTTTATCCCGAATAGGGTAAAATCTATCAAACCTAAAGAAAACTCATGGTTTGATTCGAGCTGTAAAGAGGTTATTAGGATCAAAGATGTAAGTTTCCGGATTTATAAAGCCAACCCTACTGAGGAAAACCGGAATAAGTTCAAACAAGCTAGAAAGAATTGTAACGGACATATTCGACGCATTAAATTTTTGCATGACCAGAAATTAAGGCAAAAAATACTACAATGTCCCAAAGGTAGTAAAAATTTCTGGCCATTTGTAAAAAATGTGGGCAACACTACGTCATCGTCAGTTCCTACGCTCGTTTCCAATGACACTCCTTTTGTAAGCTCGATTGATAAAGCCAATCTGCTTGCAGAACAGTTTGCTGTTAATTCGATGCTGCCAATGAGTGACATGACTCCTCCTGTACTTCAAAGCGTAAACGATTCTATGGGACTAATCTTCTTTCGCACTCGTTCAGTTGCTAGAGTCCTAAAAGATCTTGACATTCACAAATCCGCTGGCCCGGATAGTATCACCGCTATTGTTCTGAAGAGGTGTTCTTCAACGCTGGCAAAACCACTGCGTAAGCTTTTCCATCTGTCCTATTCTACTGGTCTCTTTCCGAGTGGATGGAAAACTGCATTTGTCCAGCCTGTCCCTAAAAAAGGTGAATCGTCCTCCCCCTCTAACTATCGTCCAATTGCACTTACGTCCCTTCTTTCCAAGGTCATGGAAACGCTGATCAATTTTCAGCTTAAGAAATATCTTGAAGAACGGAAGCTTCTTAATGACCGGCAGTATGGCTTTCGTTGCAATAGTTCCACTGGTGATCTCATGGTCTATCTCACCGAACAGTGGAATAAATCTTTACATAGTTTTGGAGAAAGTAAGATTATTGCACTTGATATTTCAAAGGCATTTGATATAGTTTGGCATCAAGCTCTCTTATCGAAAATGCGTGCTTTTGGTATTGATGAATCTCTTCTTTGTTGGGTTAGAAATTACGTTTCGGACCGTTCAATTCAAGTAGTATTGGACGGGTTCAAATCTGATATCCACAAAATAAACGCTGGTGTGCCCCAGGGCTCCGTTTTGTCTCCGACGCTCTTCCTTATTTTTATAAATGATCTTTTGTCTGAAACTTCTAACCCACTTCATTGTTTCGCTGATGACAGTACCCTCTGCTTTTCATATTCGTTTTTAGATTCTCATCCTTGTTCTTCGGATGTGGACTACCAACGGCAGCGTATGATAAGCTCATTAAATTCTGATCTTGACAGCATTGTTCAATGGGGATTTAAAAACCGTGTAGAATTTAATGCTTCGAAAACTCAATGCTGCCTACTGTCGCAAAAGCGTAACCCTCCCCCAATGCCACTATCCATGGGTGGTACTTGCATCGAGGAGATTGAACAACTATCGGTCCTAGGTATGTGCATCACAAACCACTTGCTGTGGAGTGATCATATATTTGACATCGCCAAAAATGCTGCTAAGTGTTTAGGTTTTGTCCGACGATGCAAGAAGTTTTTTACCCCTTCTGATCTGGCTACAATTTACAAAGCTTGTATTCGTCCCAAACTTGAGTATAACTCTCATATTTGGGCTGGAGCCCCAATAACGTACTTGAGTCTTCTGGATAGAATTGAAAAAAGAGCTTTAAAAATGATAGGAGATCGTTCTCTTACTGAGACATTTGCTTCTCTTGAACACCGCCGCAAGGTCTCATGCCTGTCATTGTTTTATCGTTATTTTCATAAACAATGCTCTAGTGAAATAGCCAGTTGCATTCCTCCTCTTAAACAATTCAACCGTAATACCCGTACTGCTTGGAATGCCCATCAGTTTACCCTTGAGCCCAATTTCGGACGTACTGTTAAGTACAGAGATTCTTTCTTTAGCCGCACTACGCGAATGTGGAATGCTTTACCAGACACAGTATTTCCCACTCATTACAGTCTGCAGACATTCAAAACCAATGTGCATCGGTTTCTCCTTTCTAATCCTATCCTCATTTCCTAATTGCTCGCACTGTGTTTAATCATTATAAGGGTATTCATAACCCCTTTAGTGCGCGCTCAATATAAAAAAAAAAAAAAAAAATATGATATCTCGGTCCACTTGGCTACTTGACCTTCTGGATTTTTAAAATTCAAAAGCAATCTTAGCGCTCCATGGTTCGTCCGTAAAAGGAACCACTAACCATAGATGTATGAAAGTGTTTTGTGGCTGAAACCAAAGCAAGAAGTTCTCTTCTGGTTACGCAGTAATTTCTCTCTGTCTTTGAGAGCACCTTCTTTAGTATGCTACAGCCGTCATGAACCTGGGAGAAAACGGCTCCTATTCCGATATTGCTTGCATCTGCATCGATTATAAACTGTTTTAAAATGGTTGGATAGGTTAACACTGGAGCATCACACAAGCGTCTTTTCAGTTCATTAAAGCTTTTTTCGCACTCATTTCACCACTTGAATTGTTTTCCTTTTTCTGTGAGTTGGTGCAAGCTTTTGGCGATTCCGGCAAAATCCTTCACAAATTGTTGGAAATATGTAGCTAGCCCAAAAAACTTCTAAGTTTATGCTTGTCTTGTGCATTTGGCCAGTTCTTTACAGACGAGATATGCCCCAAAAACTTCACTTCAGTCTTGAACAGCGTACATTTTTTTGGATTGAGCTTCAGATGATCTTTTCGCAACCTCTGGAATACCCCTTTTAAGTTTTCACAATGCTCGTCAAATGTTTTCCCAAACACGATGACATCATCCAAATAGACTATACAGGTTTTTCAAGTAAGGCCTTTAATACGCATTCCATTAAACGCTCAAATGTTGCAGGAGCGTTACACAGGCCAAAAGGCATTACTTTGAACTGCCATAAACCGTTGCCTGTTGAAAATGCAGTTTTCTCCTGATCTTCTGGGTGAATTTCAACCTGGCAGTAACCACTCTTCAGGTCCGATGTTGAAAACCATTGAGCCCCAGCCATCGCATCCAGAGTATCGCTTATCCTAGGCAGAGGATAACTGTCCCTCTTGGTGACATCGTTCAGCGTTCGGTAGTCCGCACAGAATCGAGTACTTCCGTCCTTCTTTTTGACTAGTACGACTGGACTTATTGAATTCTCGATTAAACCATCTTACTGCATTGTCGATATCATTTTAGTAACTTTGTCTGGTTTGGCTAAAGGCAGGCGCCTTGCTGGTTGTCGGATCATCCTTGCATCACCAGTATTGATTCGAGGCTGTACAAGTTGTGTTCGTCCATATTGCCCGTCCTGTGAAGCGAAAACATCAGCGAGCTCTTGTAAAAGGTTTCCAGCAATTCTTAGCTGTTGTTGATCGAGATTACAGTAGTTAAACATTTTTCTCTTCAAATCAATGACTTTATCTGGCTCACTGATTTTCGGTATGTTCTTCGGTTATCTTCTCCTTTTCTATGCTGGATCTCATATGGTTTGATGTTAAGTATTCGTATGGGCACCATGTTAATTTGAGGTGCCACCAGCGTCTTTCCCACGATGTAATTTTGGGAGCAATGCTCAGAGCCTGGTTCCACCATGAGATATCGATGGCTCCCAAAATCATCTTTGATGTTTGTCCAAACAAAAACTTCTGACGAAGGAAGTAGGCACATATCTTCTTTGATGATTGCTCTTGGCCATAGATACCAGAAACTAGCTTCTGCCCCTCGAAGTTGGTTCTTACTCGTTTCCCTGCTGGGAAACTTGGCGAGGTGGGGCGTTGCTCTTGTTTATTATTTCTGCTTCCGCAATGTTGACATGCGCTTCTTCTCGGTGGCATTCGGCACTGGCGCTGGAAATGTCCGGTCTTGTTGCAATTCCATCATCGGAGTTGTCCATCTCAACGGTTGTTCTGAAATGCCATTCTTTGGCAAGAACATTCTTCTATAGCAACTTCTCTTACTCGATGTATTCCTCTTGAAGCCTTTTCAGCTGCTTCCATAGTCAAGGCGAAAGCTAATGCTTCTAGAAGTGTTCGTTTTATAGCTGTTCTTACTGCTCTCTGGAGATTAATGTCAGACAAGGCACGAACAAAGGCTTTGGCGGCGAATTGGTTTATGATTTCTTCACTCGCAGTTGGATATGCCAAGTGAGCTAGTCGTTCGAAGTCTGCTTGAAGATTCTGAACTCTGGTGTTTAGTTGAACTCTGAAGACTTCTTGCATATGGCCATCTCCAATGTGTTTTTCAATGGCTTGTAAAAGTGCACTAAAATTGCATTGCATCTCTGCTGGTATTGTTTGTAGTAACTCAGCAGCAGGTCTTCTAAGAGCCAGTGTAAGTGCAAAAAACTTGTCTTCATCGTCCCAGCCGTTTGTCATTTCTGCTGCTTCGAATTGTCTTTTATAGATTGACCAAGAACGTTGTCCATCAAAAGTTGGCGGATGCATTTATTTTCTCTTTAAATAGCCACTAGAATTTTCTCGTACCTTCAGTTTTCTTACCTTGTCCAATTCTTTGGAAATATTTTCAAATTTTTGCTCGAATTTTCTTTCTACGTTCGTAATTTGTTCTTTGAAATTCACAAATGCTGTATCAATACTGAGAAGTTGTTTTTCTACTGCTTCAACACGTTGATCAACAGCAAGAAACTTGTCCTCCAATACAGTAAGCTCGAGAAGGTTCTTCTGTTTTTCGAAAAGATCTTTTTGTTCATTGCGTTGTTCTTCGAAGAGTTCTTTTTGCTCGTTTCTTTGATCATCGAAATGTTCGAGAAGTTTCGTTTGTTCATTCTTTTATTATTTTCTTTGATCTTCGAAACGTTCGAGAAGTTTTGTTTGTTCGTTTCTTTGATCTTCGAAACGTTCGAAAAGTTTCGTTGGTTCATTCTTTTTTTTCATCTCTTTGATCTTCGAAACGTTCGAGAAGAAGAGCCAACATATTGGACAAGTCTGTGTTGGTACTTACTTGTTCTTCTTCCATTTCGATTTCCAAGACAGAAGTGTCTGGATTTTCGCCGTGTCGTCTCATGGCTTCTTACAGACGAATAATGAGGTAATTTTTCGTTCCAGCAGTTGGAAGACCCCGTTTGTTTAGTTCTGCTTTTAGTTCAATAGCGTTTAAATCTTTCAAATGCTCACTCATTTTTACACAATCACTTTTCACTAAAGTTTTATTTAATTACATTTCTGACACCAATGTTAGGTTTTATCTAGGTTCGTTTATTAAATAAGACTTATTTTCGTTTTAATACAACTCACTTTACGTCTTTTCACTTTTAATTAGACTAAATATTTAAAAACACCCTTTATCCCTTTTACTTTCTTTATTTTCAAATTCAAACTTTATCACTTTCAAATTACCGACTTGTATACGACTGATTTCAAATTCAAACTGAATTCTTGCCGCATGGTGCGCTCGTATTTATAGTGGCTGCACCATTCAGCACTCCGCTTTAAGGGCCAACCATATTAGTCGTACGCAAACGAAAGCTAATGTCATAGTTCTACGTCAAGTTTCCTTAAGTGCCGCCATTACCTTCAGTTGACCATAATGGTCGAACGCACACGCAAGCCAATTTCACATATATTTGTCTGGCTGTCAGATTTACGTACGCAAACTGTGCTCTGGAGAGCTCTTTACGTACGGAGGCAAAAGTGAACGAAAACTTGCCGAAACTGAGCAATCCGACATTATGTGCGCACCATACAAATTCCTTGTTCTCGCTAATTTTGTACGGCACCGTACGTACTTATTCTTCTATTATGGTTCTACCTTTAGAATTTTCTAGTACTGTGCCAGTCAGAGCCTTCTGGAGCTTTCTAGTCTATGGTCTTTCGTTAAAAAAAGGGGTTTCGTTAACTTCGTTGTGGCTGTCACTTTAAGTTGGAATCACAATGGTGAGTTTACGCATTGTAAAACAAAAAATATAAAACGAAGAACAACTTATAGAACACGTTACAATATTCTTGTGGAGTATTAAATAAAATTTATAAATGTTGTCCATATTCATAGTCATATGATCCTAAATGGATTGGAATTTAGCAAGATCTAGGAATAAAGCTGGATCTTATGTTAATGCTGTATGCATGTATTTCTCGTTGCAAGTTTAGCTTAAAAACAACTTAAAAAGACCTTGTCAAACATTTATGAATATGCCCAATTAAAGCATCTACAATAATTTGCTCAATGTACTGCGTCGTGTAGGGCAATATCTTCAATATTTATGTATTTGTATATGTTTCTTACCAAAACCACTGACAAGCAATAACAAACCGATAATAGTCGTGTTTTGTTAGTAATTTTTAGTTAGTCAGCACTGGAAAGAACCAATAAAACGCTATATTCACTTTTGTATCCTCATTTTTATTTTATTTCAAAGTTGGTATTATTGACTATATGCCAAGCCGAAGTTTCAAATAATTTTATGGATGTGTCTGCAAAGTTGGTCAACTTGTACCCCACCTTCCACTACAAACAAATAAAAACCGGTTGAATAATCATTATTTAGCTTGAATAATACCAAATTTATTTCCAAATTATATAATTGTGTTTTAAAAACCTGCTTTAACCAACTTTTTTTGTTTTTAAGCGAAAAGTTCAAAATCATCAAAACTTTTTTTCAACTTTCGTAGGTTGAAAGCATCTTATTTCTTCCGCAAAACGCGGCCCTAAAGGAAAACACAATGAACACAACCATTAATAATCATTGTATATGGATTCCATGTCTTAAGCTGTCATAGGTGCCAGCAACCTTTAAGCACAAAATGTATTGACATTATATTTCGCTCCAAAAATTTCCAGGCATTCCAAGATTTTATCTTCACTTTTATGTTCACTTTAATTACTGACCAATTTATCGCCACTTTTCGTATTCCATACAAAATTTTGCTAAAGTGACTAAACACTTACCAATAAAACACGCCTAAAATACGGCACACAGGCTAGATCTTGATTTTATAACAAATCTTAAACATTTGAATGAGTGAGCCCTTGAATTTCGACACGTATTCAAAACATTTTCCAAGAAGCTGAAAGCCAGGTTTGAGTCGACCTGTCCGTCGTGAGTCGTGACTCCCAGTGAAAGCGCAGTCGAAAAGTTTCAATCCGGAATGCACCCCAGAAAATTCATCCTTTTTTGAAAATAACTGCTGATTTTTAAAAATAACAGACTAACTAATTCCTCACAGGGGAAAACTGTGGTAGACTGATTAAGTTGCACTGGTGGGAGTTTTTAAGGCACATTTTTGTTACTTGTAAAATTATGTATTTTAATTGTAATAAAATCCAGTATTTACAGATAATATGGCTTTATTTAATCAAAAGGGTTTCGCTTACAACAATGCTTGGCGGTTGACCATTTTGTGTGTATCTATATATTATATTTCAAACAGACAAACATCTGTCAAATGATGTTTTTGTCTTATCGGTTGATTAAGGCCTCGCTTACACTTGTACATTACATTGATGTGACTTCAAAGTATGGCTATTTGTATATGCCGAGTTGGTCAACTTTTACCCCACCTTCCACTACAAACAAATAAAAACCGGATAAATAATCATTATTTAGATTGAATATTACCAAATGAAATTCCAAATTATATAATTTTATTTATGGCCAGTTTCTCCAAACACTTTTAAATATTTATTGGGTTGTTAATTTTTAAAATGGCATCTTTCAATTTCACCAACTATTTTCATTTTTAAAAGGGCCAATAAACTAAAGTCCCATTTTGTTCCAAATAAATTTTAAAGGCGTCTTAAAAATGCAAGACAAAGAGAACGTTGAAATTTTTCGATTGATATGCTCTCTTCTCGCTTGCTCTAATGAAAGAGAGCCATGAGTGGTGAATAAAAATTCTGGGTTGGCATCAAGTTCCTCATTTTTAAAAATTCACCTCCTTATGTTGGTGCAAACCATTTTAAGCTAAAATGCCAATAAATTTTATTAATTCGTTAACTAAAATGCTTTTAGGTGTATTTTGGTGAAACTGGGCATTATAGATCTGCTTTAACCAATTTTTATATGTTTTTAAGCGAAAAGTTCAAAATCATCAAAACATTTTTGCAACTTTCGTAGGTTGAAAGCTTCTTACTTCTTCTGCAAAACGCGGCCGTAAAGAAAAACACAATGAACACAACCATTAATAATCATACAATGATTATTAATGGTTGTGTTCATTGTGTTTTTTTTACGGCCGCGTTTTGCAGAAGAAGTAAGAAGCTTTTAATCATACAATGATTATTAATGGTTGTGTTCATTGTGTTTTTCTTTACGGCCGCGTTTTGCAGAAGAAGTAAGAAGCTTTCAATATACGAAGCTTTCAACCTACATGGAGTCCATGTCTTAAGCTGTTGTAGGTGCCTCCAACCTTTAAGCAAAAAATGTATTGACATTTTATTTCGCGCCAAAAATTTCCAGGGATTCCAAGATTTTATCTTCACTATTATGTTCACTTTAATTACTGACCAATTTATTGCCACTTTTCGTATCCCATACAAAATTTGGCTAAAGTGACTAAACACTTACCAATAAAACACGCCTTATATAAATGTATATACAATGACGTCCATGACCCAAAGATTATGAAATACTATTCATAATAGAGGTTTGGAGGCTATACGTGTGGCGCTACAATAGTCAAGTTTGTACTAAAAAGCAAAGATAACTTAGTACCAATTTAATAGACACCCTAAAATGTATAATCTTCTTGTTAATTTTTTGAATTTTTTCAAATATCTGGCAGACGGCTTACACGCCATGCTTGTAAACTTTATAGAAATATTGTTATTGTATACATTATTATATATATTGTTAAAAGTTTAAAGAAACTGAAAATAAAGAAGCAATCTAATCTTATCTAATCTAGTGCCAATTTTGACAAGCCGTAGCGCATTTAAACTTTTCCATATACGTGTGGCGTAGCAGTCAGGTTTGTACTTAAGAGCAAATATAACTTAGTTCTAATTTTGACTACCAATTTCGCATTTCAATTTTAGCCCTGTTCCTTTTAGGTCAGGATTTACTTTGACCGATTTTTCACGAACGTGTCGAGAATGTGTTGGCAAAGGAGGTGAAACGTGTGGGGGATAGTCCAACGAGCAAGGTCGAAGAAAGTTGGCCCGATTCTTGTTATTCTCTTTTGCCTTATTCGTTGTTTTTTGTAGTTGTTTTAATTTTGTTCACCTTCGATCGGGGTTCCTTCGCGGATTGGTTTGAATTTTAAAGCGTTTACTACTGCGAGTAAAGTAAACTAAACAAAATTGAAAATCGAAAGACGGGTGACTATCGAAAGTGTACACGGTTCAAAGTACTCACGACTTCACGAGTAGTAATCTAGTACCACCATATACACATGCCCTCAAGCGCTAGTAGATGAGCAGAGTAGTTACGCACCTAGAAACCGCTAGATGGCAGCGTTCATTTTTTTCATTTCTATTAAAAAAAACAAAATAAATACAAATAATATTGACCAAAACCTTACAAACATATCTTACCATTATTGTTAATCGGAAAAGCAGCCAACGATTAACAAATAAACAAAACAAATGTGTGACCAAAATAACATGTCTCCCCAACTAACAATTTTGCTTCCGATTTCCAAATTAAAGAGTTGTTTTTAGCTATAGTGCTTATATAGCCATTCTGAGTGGAAGTAAAATTGTTATTTAAGCCAACGCTGATATAATTACTTCCTTAGATATTATAATATATAGCATATTATTAAAGCGTTACAGCCAAAAAATCGCCCTTTCTATAGTCACGCTCACTGATCTCAAAATATAACTGGATAGTGTATCCCATACAAAGTATAACAGTTTTTGTGTGTCTATTTGAAGGTGACATTTAGGTGTTTGTTTATTTTATTTGACGTCTCTTCTCAAAAAAAAAAACAACTACGAATTGCGCCATTTTGCTATTTCGCTATTTTGTTGAATCTGGAAACTTTCAAAGCATCCCATCGCCTTGAATTCAATCGGACAAAAATTTCTCTCAAGTTTGTGGCCTATTCCACAAAGTGATCTGATTTTTACACACTTCACTAACGACTCGGTACACATAATATGTGGTTTGTCTTTTTTAGTTTTAAAAAAAAAATCCAATATTTATAAATTTTTTTTAAAGAGTTCGGAACTTTTACCCGAGGAGCAAATGATCTCAGCATTACCAGATGTTAAAAAGCTGATCATAGATAAGGACGATGAATTTATGATTCTCGCTTGTGATGGCATTTGGAATTTTATGTCCAGCGAAGAAGTTGTACAGTTTGTACGTGAGAAACTTTCAGATGAAAATAAAAAAGTATCAGAAGTCTACGAAGAAGTAAGTGATTAGAAATAAATAATTTTGTTATGAATCTCAACTATTTGTATTTTTGTAGCTATTTGACAAATGTCTTGCCCCAAACACTTTGGGTGACGGCACTGGGTGTGACAATATGACCGCAGTTATTGTTTGCTTTAAAGATAAACTTCTTGACTTGCCCACAAAACTCAACGTAGATGAAACAGAGCCAATACAATTGGCCAAAAAAACTGAGGATATGGGTCGTTGCGCCAGCATTGCCAAGAATGCATTTAAAGATGGAATAATAATTCGATTCAAAATAATGGAAGTTTAAGTGTTAATACCGGATTGAAGTGCGAAATTGTACTCCGCCAGTACAAAATGCGATTGTTTTCCATCAAAGGATTTAGCTGTAAATTGATTCGATATTTGACTTTGACGTATTCGGATAATTCTCTATAGGCAATTTTACCATATTTTCAAAAAAATAAATAGGGAATTTTACCATCTTGTCAAAACATATGACAGCTCACACTACGCAGAAGACAGATTGAAATATGTATCGCGCTTTTTTCAAACTGTCAAACTCAAGATCTGGCAGAAAGCAATTTGGAAATAATTTTTAAATGCGGTATTCTATTTTGTTTGATATTTTTTGATTTCCGTGGCTTAAACATTTATTTTAATTAGCAAAACCAACAAATACATCTGTATATACATATAAAAGTGGCCGATTTATCTTACTGGTTCTGTTGAGGTTGCACATCCTCTTTGTATGCCGCTAAGGGCGTACAAAATTATCGCCACATGAGTGCATGTCTCAAATAGACCTGCTTTGCATTGGCAGTGGGCAGATTCTACCTTGCCACTCTCCCTAATGATGATTAAGGCCTCCAAAGGTTTTTTATTTAGGCGCTGGGAATGCAAAACCTGAGTAGATACACAAAAACTGATAAACGCAATTTGACTATTTATTTATAAAATAAAAATATATAAAACTAAAGTACCTTCCCCAACACAATGTACACATTGGCTCCTGTGACGAAAGTACACGGCAATCCGGTGGCCGCGGACGTTCTGCTAAGGCCTCAGCACAAGAAAAAATCCAGAAGCAGCTAGACAGCTCTTCCAACGACGACGATAACAAGGAAGACGACGACGAGGCTGAGGCTGATGTCGTAATCTTCAATGAAGTCTCTAATAATCCAGAGCCTGTCAACGATATCACTAACGTAACAGGCGAAGTAAACATATCCTACATGTCAGAAGAAATAGAAGGGCACTATGTCAGTGGCGATATAGTGGATCTGACTGATGAAGAAGAGAACGAGCGGATCGAAACACTCACCGAGCAGATTTCTTCGCTCATCGAGTTAGTGGAAGCACTGAAGAAGAAGCAGGAGGTAAGAAGGGAGAAGGAGCGTCAGGTGGCTCTTGAGCAGCGCACCCGTCAACAAGCGCTCTAAGAGCAAACCAAGCTAGGCAACAGCAGCAGCCTCCTAAACAACAACAACCACTCCCAGTCCCGCAGCAGCAATATTTGACTCAGAAGACACAGCAGCCGCATCAGCACCCACAGCATCAGCCTCAGCAGCCTCAACAGCCTCAAGCAAAAAAACAACAACAACAACCACAACAACTACGACAACAGCAACAACAACAGACACAGAAGCAGCAACAGCAGCAGCAACAAACGCAACAGCAGAAGTCAGAACAGCAACAGTCCCAGCAGCAGCCGAGAAAACAGCAGCAGTCACAACAACAACAGCAACAACAGCAACATCCACAAGCAAAGAAAGGTAAGGTGCCACCTATAAATACTTACAAAATGGAAATAAAAGAAACTATTCAAATATGTAGGTCGGTCGAAAGCAACAATTTTATAATTAAGCAGCTAAACGCAGACAGGCATTCAATTCAGTGCTCTTCTTTAGAGCACTACAAAAAAGTTAAAGACCTTCTGTCTCAAACTAAAACTAAGTATTATAGTTTCACCCCAAAGGAAGACAAGCTTCAAACAGTCCTCCTGAACGGTATCGAATCCTCTACGGATCCGCAGGCGCTCTTAGCTGAGCTCCGTCAAGTGGCGAGCGACGATCTCGATTTTATCGGGGTCAGACCGTTTACCACAGTCAAAGCCAGACGGGAGAAACGGAAGTTACCATTCTTCCTAGTTCAACTCTCGCCCCAAAGCAAATTGAGTGGTCTAAGGAATATAACAGTCCTGGATTACCAAGTTGTACGATGGGAAAAATTAAACAAGCAGAAAGACATGCTTCAATGCATAAACTGCCAAGGGTTTGGACACGTTGCAGTTAACTGTGGTATGGACCCAGTCTGCGTTAAATGTGGAGATAACCACAAAACGGGGGAGTGTAAACTTGGGCAAGATAGGGTCACAGCTATGACCCAGTTAAAATGTGCGCTCTGCCGAGGCTCCGGGCATCCCGCAAACTATCGGGGATGTCCGAAGTTTCAGGAGATCAAGCAAAACAAAGCCCAAAAGAAAACAGTTTAGGTGAGACGCCCAGAAGTACGCCAGACAACAACTTCCGTCAATACCGCAATTTCTTACGCCCAAATGGCGTCTGGAAAGGGAAAAACGGTACAGCCTTAACTACAGGTAGCCAAACAGGTCAAAGTACCTACGGCTCCTGTGCCAGAGGCAGATCTGATGCAGGTGTTGCTGACCATTCATGGTCAGTTAACCAACGTGCAAAAACAGATCAGGGAGCAGGCGGCTAGGGTGGATTACCTCTACTCTATTCTGCCGGCAACTCGAAATGGTTAAAGGCGCGCTGCCTGAGCGACCCTTTAAGATCCTAGCTGTGAATGTGAATTCGCTGATAAGGACCGAACGTAGAGCAAACCTCTTTCATTTGCTGCAAGACCAAAGTCCTGATGTGTTTATGGCTAGCGAAACTAAGCTAAACCAGAAACACAAACTGACTAATAAAACTTACAATATCGTAAGAAGGGATCGTCCGAACTCCTCTCAAGGGGGTGGGGTCGCAATCTTCATACGAAAGGGCATTAAACATAAGGTTATATATAATAGTGAAGTGCGAAGATTTGGGCTGTTAGAAGCTTGCATCGTTTGCATTTCTCTCCAGCAAGGGAAAAGAATGTACGCAATCGCGGTGTACGCACCTGACGCACCTCAGCCGGCTAATTTTATCACAGAGCTCGAAAAACTTTTGAATCCTTAAGACTGAACTTGGATGAGAATTATTATCTCATGGCAGGGGACTTGAACGCCAAACATGTAGATTGGGGAAATCAAGTTCAAAATCCCAGAGGGAACCATCTTTTTAATTGGATGGGACGATACAGTGTTGAGTGTAGGATCGACCTTCTGGCTACATATAAACCGTCATTTCCGAGAAGTGGTAGTTTTCTGGATCTTTTACTGCTTCACTCACGACTAGTTATAACTGACGCAACAAATCAACTGACAAGAAACTGTTTACGAACAATTGAATATGACAGTGATCACTGCGGGCTCGCCACCGTAATACAGCATGGAACTGACATTGAACTAGCAGTCCATATATATATGTACGTCAATGGTTTTCCATCAAAGGATTTAGCTGTCAATTTTTGTCTTGATTCGATATTTGACTCTGACGTATTTGGATACTTCTCTATGTCGAATGAAAAAAAAATGACAGCTAAATTACGATAGGGAATTTTACCATCTTGTCAAAACATATGACAGCTAACACTATACAGATGACAAATTGAAATATGTATCGCGCTTTTTTGAAACTGTCAAACTCAAGATCTTACAGAAAGCAATTTGGAAATAATTTTTAAATGCGGTATTCTTTTTTGTGTGAAATTTGTTATTTCCGTGGCTTTAAAATTTATTTTAATTAGCAAAACCAACAAATACATCTATATATACACATAAAATTGGCCGAAAAAGTGACAAAAACATTGTTAACATTATTAATTTTCGATAAATAGCATATTGGGAGAGTTCCATACTGTTGTTTATCTTTTTCCAATTTAATACTCTCCTTGAAGTAATCGGCTCCTGTTTCCAACAAATGGTAATTTAGTTTTATTCCTTGAGTTTTTTGTTCAAAATAAGTGGAAAGACAAATTTTCTCAATGTTTATATTTATTTCTTAAAATTACTACACAATTTTCACAATTTTCGCAGACAAATCTTTAAAATTCCTGCTTTTGTTTTGAATAAATTTGTCAACAACGATAAAAAAAAATTCAGCTGTTCTGCGTACTGCTGTTTTTGACAATTCTGTGAGAACGAGAAAGAGATATATCGTTGTTGCCTAAAAAGCCCTATAACAGCTCACACTACGCGGATGACAGATTGAAATTATGTATCGCGCTTTTTTCAAACTGTCAACCTCAAAATATTGTATAAGAATTTCGTAAATAATCTTTTTTTTTGTGAAGTTTGGATATACGTGACTTTATGGTTTAGTAATACACTATTAACAATTTTCGCGCACAACATTAATATTTCCGCTATAGGGAATTTCACCATATTGTCAAAAAATAAATGACAGCCCACACTATACAAATGACAGATTGAAATATGTATCGCGATTTTTTCAAACTGTCAAACTCAAGATCCTACAGTTAGCAATTTGGAAATAATTTTTAAATGCGGTTTTCTTTTTTGTGTGAAATTTGTGATTTCTGTGGCTTAAAAATTTATTTTAATTAGCAAAACCAACAAATACATCTGTATATACATATAAAAGTGGCCGAAATAGTGACAAAAACATTATTAACATTAAAAACTATTCAACACAAAAACATTGTTAAGGTTGTTACTAAAAACTATTCGATTATTGTGTAGTGAATTTGTTTTCAAATTATTTCGACACCAAAACATTTGTTTGTGATTACTGGTTCTGTTGAGGTTGCACATCCTCTTTGTATGCCGTTAAGGGCGTACAAAATTATCGCCACATGAGTGCATGTCTCAAACAGACCTGCTTTGCATTGGCAGTGGGCAGATTCTACATTTCCACTCTCCGTAATGATGATCCAGGCCTCCAAAGGTTTTTCATTTAGGCGCTGGGAATGCAAAACCTGATTAGATATAAACAAAATTTGACTATTTATTTGTAGAAAACTTAAGTACCTTCCCCAAAACAATGTACACATTGGCTCGTGTGACGAAAGTTATATACATTCGCAACCGCAAGTACCCACATGCAAATACATTTACTTATGTACTTTTTTTTGGTGCCACCGTCACTGTTCTACCTACTTTACTTATCTATCTATACCTTAGAACTATGTAAGTCGGCCAAAGCAACAATATGGTCAACTTTCCATATCACGGTGGTCACCCAACCACCAGAATTGTTTGACTTGCTTAACTAAGTCCTTTCTGTCCCGAAGTGGCACAGCTCTACTGAACCGCAGACGCTCTGCTCCGTTCCCTGAGCCGACGTCCTGATCATAAAGAAGTCGCCGATCCACAGTTCTACGGCTGATGTGGTAGATTAACGGAACCGCCAATCTATCCTGTATCAGCCCATGACTGTCTAAAAAGTGGAATGTCTCGGGCGGGATGAAACCGTTAAGACGTACACTTTCACTATACTCATCATTGGGGTAGTAAGCCCCAAAAATAAGTCCATTGGTCAAGGTCATCGCTCTTGCAATGTGACCCCGAATCAGCTTGATTAAAAAGTTATCTATCCTGTTTATATTGGCCCTGTTGTATAGAACCTCGTTGGCATAGTAATGTGTGTACTCCAACTCTGGTGTTCTGTGTAATCCAAGGCAGCGTCTAAGACACTGCCTCTCAAACACCCGAATCTTTTCCATTTGAGATATGGCAACGTTGAACCACACAGGGCATCTATAGGCAATCATTGGCCGGATAAGGGCCATGTAGCAAATCACCTTTACTCTGCTATCAAGGCGGCTGCTATAAAACAAACGTCTTGTCAACCCAAAGGCTCCCCTAGCTCTGGCCAGAGCAGCATCTACATGTCGATTGAAATATAGATACTGATCTAGCCAGATGCCAAGGTACTTTACCACATCTTTACTCGCCAGTGGATGTCCACTTGGTCCAACGATCACTAGATTTCTCCAGTTCTTTCTTGTATCCCTAGAAGCCCTAGACAACGGGGTTCTAAACAGGATAGTTTCTGATTTCTGAAAGTTAATTTTTAATCATCACAATATTTCTGAATCTTGTCACGCTGCAGAAGAATTCTGATGACTTCAACTTTTGGACCCGTTCTGTACGCTACAAGATCATCGGCATACGCAATTGAATGAGTTAGACTACCTATCAGATCGCTGGTGTAAATACTAAAAAGAATCGGTGAGTTCACAGCTCCTTGCTGTAGACCATTTTTAATATCAAAAGTTGTGGTAGAAGTTGCATTGCCACTTTTGACAACAAACTTTCTACCATTGAGCATGTCATGAAGCATATATAACAGTGGTTTACTTATGCCAAATCTAGATAGCTTCAGATAAAGACCCTCTAACCAAACAGTGTCGAAAGCTTTCTCTAAATCAACCAGAACGGCACCCGTGAGTTGATTTTTCGTTTTGTTCCATTGAACATCAGAAACTTACTTAGACGCGGCATGAATAGTGTCATGCCCCGCCTTAAAGCCAAATTGATTATCTGGAACAATATTTTTGTCCTCAGCCCACTTGAACAGAGCTCTATTGAGAATCTTTTCGAATACCTTACTGATACTTGGAAGAAGACTTATCGACCGAAGATTTGCCGGATTGGAGCTGTCCTTTCCCTTTTTGGGGAGAGGATGGACCACAGCTGTCTTCCAACTCACTGGATAATATGCATTATTCAATGCGTTGTTGAACAGTGTGGTATAAATGTCTATTGCTTCCTCAGGGAGATGTCGTAACACAATGTTGGGTATACCATCGACCCCCGCAGATTTCTTTTTCTTTAATGTTTGAAAAATCAACTGAAGTTCTACCTTCGAAATTAACAATGAACTGGGTCCATTTCGCTCGGCGATGGTGGCGTTTGCAAAATTTTCGTCATTGAACCCGGTGAAACCAGTATTCTCAGATGGCCATTGCGTTATGTTATTTCCAAGGTAGAAGTTGTGTAGTAAGGCTCTGTTCTCTAGGTCATGATTCGGACGAATGTTAGCATTCACCTTATACACTTGCTGGAAAGCAGCCCCCACAGCTTCTACCTTTTTCTGAGGATCTTCTATCATAAAAAAGTTATCATCGAAAACGGCACCCTCCGGATCTATTCCCGCAATCGTAAGTACGTCTTCGTTATCTGTTGTCTTCTGAAGTTTAAGACATGGAAGTTCGTTTTGATCATATCTTCTAAATATCTTATTTATTTGGGGAAACATACTAGGGTCGCTAGAATTAACGGCCCGAATTCTGTTATCCCAATATAAGTTAATAGACAATCTATAATTTTGTTTAATCAGAACATTAATCTTTTTAATCGACGACTTCAATGTCCTAATCTCCAGATCACGGGTGTCCGTAAAACGTCTGTAAAGAAGTTTCAATCTAGTCAGCAGTCCACTTTTTTGTCGGTGTAGTGCGTCGATTGTCGCGTTCTTGTATAAACCAGTAGGGTCTTGTTCCTTTTATTTTGGGATTGTTCTGTCCATTGTTCGTTTTATAGTCGTATCCATTTGAGTCAGGAACCCGTCAATCTCGACGTTTCTCGAGGTTTCTGTCATTTGGTGGAGAAATGTCATCGGAACGTATTTCTCTTGCCAAGGAGTTGGAAAAGCGTCTTACTGAAATTGTAAGAGTGCGCAGGCACATACTCATCCAACTCCAAAAGTTCGCTCGGGAGCTGTATTACGGCGGCAAGTCCGCAGTGGTCACTGTCGTATTCAATCGTTCGTAAACAGTTTTTTGTATGTTGACCTACAGTGTCAGTTATTATCAGTCTTGAGTCAAGCAGGAATAGATCCAGAAAACTACCACTTCTCGGAAAAGACGGTCTATCTGTAGCCAGAAGGTCGATCCTATACTCAACACTGTATCGTCCCATCTAATTAAAAAGATGGTTCCCTCTAGGATTTTGTACTTGATTTCCCCAATCTACATGTTTGGCGTTCAAGTCCCCTGCCATGAAATAATAATTCTCATCCAAGTTCAGTCTTAAGCATTCGAAAAGTTTTTCGAGTTCTGCGATAAAATAAGCCGGCTGAGGTGCGTCAGGTGCGTACACCGCGATTGCGTACATTCTTTTCCCCTGCTGGAGAGAAATGCAAACGATGCAGGCTTCTAGCAATCCGAATTTTCGCAATTCACTATCATATATAACCTTATGTTTAATACCCTTTCGTATGAAGATTGCGACCCCACCCCCTGTGATGTGCTTTTTGGTCGAGGCTGAGGTAGCTCGTCAGACATCAGACGAATAGGGGGAATAACATGTAGCATATGAAAACATGCACGTGCCGTAACTATTCGGGACTGGTGGAAGTGTGATCATAGCCTCTTTGCGGCGGCCGCTAGTAACAAGCCTTTTAAAAAAGGTTTGGCTAATATGATCAGGCTAGTTCCTTAGGTTGGCAACAGGTTAATTCCCTGTTCCGTAAAATTTAGAATTACGAACCCGACAACAAGCCTCGGAAACGAACTGATCTCACGACGACAACCAACGCAATGAAAATGGTACGATCGCTCTATAGAGCTCGAGCTGCTCAGCAGCTAGCCGATGCCCTGTCAAAATATAGAGCTGACATAACAGCACTACAAGAAATCAGATGGACATTGAATGGTGTTTTACAGAAGAAAGAATATGACGTATACTACAGCTATCATACAAAACACCATGTGCTCGGGGTAGGCTTCCTAGTCAGCGAAAAAATGAAGTCTACCATCATCGGCTTTAACGCTATAAGCGAAAGGCTATGCACCCTTCGCGTGCGAGGCAAATTTACGAACATTAGCCTCATTAACGTTCACGGACCTACGGAGGAGTCCTCAGACGAAGAAAAAGAGACTTACTACGAACAAGTCGAGAGGACCCTCAACGCCTGTAAAAATCATCCTTGGGGATTTGAACGCAAAAATAGGTCGGGAGCCGGTATTCAGGCATTACGCAGGCACCCATAGTTTGCATGAGAACACTAATGATAATGGACTTCGAGTCTTAGAATTGGCAGCATCGAAAAACATGGTCGTTGCGAGTACCAGGTTCCCGCGAAAATATATCTACAAAGCCACCTGGGTATCACCTGATGGAGTCACTCGTAACCAAATAGACCACGTGTTGATAGACCGTCGCCACTACTCGAACTTGATGACGGTACGAACGTACCAAGGCGCCAATATCGACTCGGATCACTATCTTGTTAGTATGGTCTTCCGAGGGAGGATTGCCTTGCGAAGACGTATTGCATCCGCCGATCAAGTTCGAATCAACACGGCTGCCCTGCGCAATGAAAATGCCAGTAACACCTTTGGTAATGCGTTAGGACTCGCCCTAGAATCGCTTGATTTAGGGAGAGTAAGTCCTGGGGCCAGTATGCTGGGCGTAGATGAGAAGTGGACACGCCTTAAGAATACTGTCATTAGTACTGCCAACTCCATCTTAGGCAGCAGTCGTAGAAATCGGAACGACTGGTTTGATGATGAATGCAAGCTAGCGACTGAACGTAAGAATGTTGCGTACCGAGCAATGCAACAATCTCATAGAACGCGGGCACGCGAAGAAGAATATAAAGAGCTCAGAAGAATAGAAAAACGGCTTCACAGACAGAAAAAATCAGCCTGGGAGAAGAACTTAATCTGTGAAATAGAAAAAAGCCGAGAGCGAGGTCCGCACCAGGCGCGGAAGTTCTACCAATCCGTCCGAAACATGACGCAGTACACACTACGCTGCACATACTGCAAGGACGGAGAGGTAAATCTGATCACCGATCCACAAAGCATACTGGAGCGATGGGAAGGGTATTTTAATGAATTGCTAAATGGTCAACTCACTGCAGAAGTGGAGGCTCCACTGCTTCAAGACGAATACCCTATGTTGCCGTCACCAAGCATAGAAGAGGTTGAGAAGGCTATAGACCGGCTAAAGAAAAACAAAGCCATGGGAGCTGATGGTATACCAGCCGAATTATTTCAACACGGTGGGCCAGCTCTACGTCAAGCAATTCATGATATTATAGTGCACGTGTGGGAGCATGAAGAAATGCCAGAAGACTGGCGAAAAGGTATAATATGCCCCATACATAAGAAAGGAGATGTCACAACGTGCAGCAACTATAGAGGTATCACGTTGTTGAGTACCGCCTATAAGATACTCTCCTCTATCCTACAAGACCGGATAACCCCATACGCTAAAACCACAATATCAGTGTGGTTTCATTCCAGGCAAATCAACAATTGATCAGATCTTTACCCTTAGGCAGGCGATGGAAAAATGTCTAGAATTTAACATCCCAACATACCACCTGTTTATAGACTTTAAGGCCGCCTATGATAGCATAGCCAGGGTAGAACTTTACAAAGCCATGAGAGAATTCGGCATCCCAAATAAATTGACACGACTATGTAGGTTGACCATGACCAACGTAACAAGCCAAGTAAAAATAGCCGGATTGCTATCCAGACCAATCAACATCTTTAATGGACTCCGACAAGGGGATGGTTTGGCCTGCCTCCTCTTCAACCTGGCGTTGGAGAAAGCAATCCGTGACTCTGGCACAGCAACAAGAGGGACCATCGTCAACAGGTCCAGCCAGATACTGGCTTACGCAGACGACATCGACATCATCGGAAGAACCGAGCAAGCTGTACACGATTCCTTCATCCAGATCGAGCAGGCGGCACAAAATCTGGGGCTGCACATTAGTGAAGGTAAAACAAAGTACATGGTGGCGTCGAATGCGAGAGGAACAGTTGGTCAAAAAATCAAGGTAGCGGAGCACGAATTTGAAGTGGTGCAATCCTTTAAATACCTTGGGTCAATAGTAGCAGCCGATAACAATATAGAAGAAGAAATACGCGGGCGGCTTCTCAAATCCAACAGAGCCTACTACAGTCTGTCAAAGCTCTTCAAATCCAGAAATCTCACCATAACTTCAAAACTACTGCTGTACAGGACCATGGTCCTGCCAGTACTCACATATGGATCCGAGACTTGGGTGCTTAGCAAAAGGCACTCTGACCTCTTAGCCGCGTTCGAGAGAAAAGTCTTAAGGAGAATTGTTGGCCCCATATGTGAGGAAGGACGATTCTGGAGACGGTACAATCATGAATTGTACGCAATCTACCTTGAAGCAGATATCGTGACAAAAATTAGGCTCGGTAGACTTCGGTGGGCAGGGCACCTAGCTTGCATGAGCGAAGAGGAACCTGCTCGGAAAGTTCTTTGTGGTACATTCTATGGCAGACGACAGCGTGGTAGACCATGCTTGCGCTGTAGAGATGGCGTAGACCAGGACGCCCGGAGCCTTGGGGTGCGCAACTGGATGGCGTCGGCTCGAGACCGGGATAGGTGGAGAGACTTGTTGAAGGAGGCCAGGACCGGACCCCGGTTGTCGAGCCGATGATGATGATGATGATGAGGTAGCTCGTCGGGTCCAGGGTCTGTCCGAAGAAAGCACAGTAAAACTTCGGTATTTCGGGATCAAAAACTCCGATGTATTGAATTTATAAATAAATATAACTTTTATTAAGTCTTATAAAAATCTAACACGGTATTTCATATAATTCTTTTTCTGTATTACTCTTTCATATAACTTAACCTAACAATAATTCATACTTCTTATACTAACCCTTTACACCTTTAGGGTATCGGCCTAACATAAATAGGGGACCATTCGATGGAACCCTGTCCAAGCTAGTTCAGACGGAATCTGCGAGGACGAATCACGGAAGCAAGTGGAACCACCGTTGGAACCTTGTCCAAAGCAAACCTGAAGGATTTACCGAGGAAATAGGACGGAAGCACTTTTGGAACCACCGGTGGAAACCAAGCCCAAGGTAGTTGTTATGGATCTACCGAGGAAATTTAGACGGAAGCAAGTGGAACCACCGTTGGAACCTTGTCCAAGGCAAACCTGAAGGATTTACCGAGGAAATAAGACGGAAGCACTTTTGGAACAACCGTTGGAACCCAGTCCAAGGTAGTTCTTATGGATCTACCGAGGAAATTTAGACGGAAGCAAGTGGAACCACCGTTGGAACCTTGTCCAAGGCAAACCTGAAGGATTTACCGAGGAAATAAGACGGAAGCACTTTTGGAACCACCGTTGGAAACCAAGTCCAAGGTAGTTGTTATGGATCTACCGAGGAAATTTAGACGGAAGCAAGTGGAACCACCGTTGGAACCTAGTCCAAGGCAAACCTGAAGGATTTACCAAGGAAATAAGACGGAAGCACTTTTGGAACAACCGTTGGAACCCAGTCCAAGGTAGTTCTTATGGATCTACCGAGGAAATTTAGACGGAAGCAAGTGGAACCACCGTTGGAACCTTGTCCAAGGCAAACCTGAAGGATTTACCGAGGAAATAACACGGAAGCTAATAATACCTAAAAATAATTTGAAAAAAAAGAGGAAGGCCGCTATAGCTTGAAAAGCCCGAAGCTGCACCAACCTGTTCACTGTTAGGGTACTACTAAGTTCCCAATCAGCCCGATCTTATTCTGCTCCAAATACACTAGATTGGTATCTCAACACGGGATGCAGAAGACAAATTTCTCATACAACTTCCACCTCTACTTGTAATATTTCCCGAAGTAAGAGAGTGTGAATTGTATGAGAAACAAACAAAAAGTACCTTTTGCTACAAAAGAAGTGAATATAGTACTAATTAGTACTATTCGGCAGTCGGACGGTCTGCAAAAAGGTACTTTGATACGAATGCAGAAAATCGTATCAGAAATGCTGTTTTCTGTCTATTATAATATGATAATATGTACCGGGGGCGGACGAAATGATATTTAATAAGGGAAAATTGTAACGCTTCGTTACAGTCCCTCCTTTCTTTACAAAAAAAAAATTTTAATTAATTAATAATAATTTTTTTTCAGCGGTTAGCTTTAATTCATCTATATATTTTTTTCAAAATAACTTAAAATTTAGTTTTAACATATAATTTTTTTTCTTATTATTATATTTTTTGTAATTCAAAATTTTTCCAATTCAATTCAATTTATTCTTTAAAATAATAATTAAATAATAAATAATCTTCTTCTTCAATTTTTCTTAAACATAATCGTAATTTGTAATTTTTAATTTAATTCATAATAAATCGGCGGCTTGGGTTTAATTGTGATGGACGTTTACTAGCTTCTTCAGCCCCTTGTATCTCAGTGTTGCCTGGGTGCCCTTTTTGTTCAAAAATACTCTTACCCGGCCCCATGGCTTATAGATGAAGAAGACTCGGTTTAGGGGGCCTTTTAATATGATCCCCTCGAACGAATCTACTGGTTCTTTGTCGGCTGGGTGGGCAGGATCTAGGGTAGCGACCTCTTTTATCGACCCCTGGGTTGTGTTGCTTGTGATGGTGGCTGGAGCGACCGATAACTTTAGCAGCGTCAGGACTTCGGTCACCACCGCTCGTTCCGGAAAATTATTGATGTTGGGCACAGCCGTCTCGTCTAAACGTATCTGAGCTTCGATAGCAGACCAATCGTAGTTCTCCAGATTTTCGGGCGGAGCTGGAACTTGACGGTCGAAACTGGACCAATCAACATCATCTAGCTTTGGGGCTGGGACCGAAGCAGGAACTGGAAGCGTAACTAAACGCGCACACACAGCGGGGGCGGATGCTGGGAGCGGTGGCTGTGGGACTGGCGGATCGACATTTAGTACCGCCCAATTATCATCCGCTTCCCTGCGTTCCTTAATCATTTTGATAAGACGCTGGTCGACTGATCGATGGGGTTCGCTGGCTCTTGCGGGAGCTAGGATGGCAAACGCGCATGTGGCGGGTGGTGGTGCGACGAGTGATGGTTGTGGCACTGGTAACCCTGCTTTAGTTGCCTCCCACTTCTCGTCTGCTTCCTTTCGCTGCTGGCGGACCGAAGCAAGACGTGCTTCGACTGGTGGAGGCGGCTCGATCGCTTTAGCTGCGCTCAGGTCGTGTGTGATGGGAGGCAAGCGAATTATTCTCTTCTTGGCTCGTACCTCGAAAATCACTGGTTCCGGATCCCGCGTTGGAGGAGCAACCTTGCGGGGTACCGTTCGTTGCCTCAAGATCGGCTTCTCCTCTTTCGCTGGGAGCTGGCGGGGTTTTGACTCCGGTGGTGCACGCTGCGTCCGGGAAAGCTGCAGTTGATTTGGTGCTATACAAATCGGCGAGCGGGACCGACTTGGTCGTCGACGGCTAGACGTCGGTTTCTGTTCTTCCCCGACACTACTCTTTTTCCTGTTATCCATTTTTGTAGCTGAGGGCTGGGTTAATCTTTTGTTTACAAATATTTTACTACTCGTCTCGGAGGACAACTGTTGACTGATGAAGTGCCCTGGTGCAGTCGATGCTCTTATGCAATTTTGTGGTGAAGACGGAGACGAGTGCTGCCTTGCGGGGTTTCGGGGGTAATATCGTTGTTTAAACGGCTGATCGGTCTTGAGTCGGATTTCATGCGGGGAGACATGCGCTACCCCTTGAATCTCATCGAACAACGGTAACTCAGTAGCCAAAAACTCGTCCAGGTGTTGTTTTTGGGATTCACGTGGGGCTTCTAAAACGACACACGACGAATCAGGCTTTGCCGTTTGGTGCGTTTTCCTTCCCGTTACTAGGCATCCTCCCACAAACGATTTAAAATGCACCTTATTTAGCACATCCATCCCTATGATGGCCTCTTCATCTAGGCCCGGCAGGTAAGTTATTTCAGCAGATATAGGTTCACTCCCCAAATGCAACGTCAGGTTGAAATGTTCCGTTGTCGTTACAGGAATGCCATTCGCTAGGTGAATAGCCTTGGAATATTCTGTCATAGGAATTTCCAATTGCCTGAGCTCATTGCGCAAAGCTAGCCCGGCTAAGGTTTTCGTAGAGCCCGTATCGAGCAAGGCATCAAAGGTTTTTTCTCCAACTTGAATAGGGATGAAAAGCCTCGGGTCGCCTCTTGGGGGCGCGTTGACCACAGCAACTGGGTTTCTTCGGCAAGGACAATCCTTGGTTAATCTGCCAACTTCTCCGCAGAATGAGCAAAAGAGGGTAAATGGCCTTCTGCAATTTTCCTTTCGGTGGCCCCGCTGTTTACAGTTCCAACAATGTGTCTGTCGGTCGTATGAAACACTACATTGTTGGGAGTTCGGTCGGTCGTGTGTCTGGACAGGCGGGGCTCGCGGTACAGGCCCAGGGGTGGCGTTGGGCAACGGGCGGATCGGACGTTCTTCCTGCCTAATGTTTTCATACTCCTCTGCTAATTCTAGCAACTCATCGATGTTGGAAAACTCCCTCCGCTTGATGTAAAGCTTGTATTCTGGTCGTAACTTATCGTACAAGCGATCAGTATTGTCATCTCTGGATAGTTGGGGGTACTGGCGAATCATGTATTGCATTGACCTGATAAAATTCTTTGCCTTTTCACGTGGTCCTTGCCTCTTTCGCATAATTTCGTCTTCTAGTCAATGGCGATATCAGGCGGGTAAGAACTGCTGCAGGAATGCTCGACGAAAATCTTCCCAGTTCAATATGTCGTCTTTCTTAATTCGCCACCATTCCAGCGCTGTTCCGCGAAAGATCTCCGGTATGGTTCGCAAGACGTCGTTTAAAGGAATGTCGTAACATTGAGTTAGTTCCTCAATGCGCTCTATAAACTCCAATGCATTGCCAGACGAATCAAATCGAAGGCCCCATTTCCTAACAGTGTTCATAACGTCTGCTTGGTAACTGAGCGTTAATCGGTTAGGAGGCGGGGGTGGATAACATGGGCATTCCGATGGATCAAAGTGGTTGTGGTAAACAGGTGTGACGGAGGTTGCTGGTACTGGAATCGGTACTGGAGTTGAAGCAGGAACTGGTAGAGTTACTGATGTCAAGGTAGTTGCTGGTTCCGTAGTGACTGGAATGGGAAAGGACTGAGGTAAAGCCAACTTGGTGTCCTTCCCAAATGTAATTGGGGAACGGTTAAACCTCCGTTGTCGCCACTCTCATCGTCAGCCGTTTCTCTTTCTTCCACCATGTCTTTCAGCTCGGCGCAGAGATTTTGCGTAGATTTATGCATCCGCAGCTCCTTTAAGTGCAGGCTTAGACGCTTTCTTAAGGCTTGGACGTTTCCGCTGGTATCCAAGTTTCGGCTGAGTAATATTTCGGTCAGCTCCGGCTTTTTCAAAAAGTAGATGAACCATAGGTTTTTCTAGGGGTTAATCCCTTCCATGTCAGTGAGTTCTTTACTGTCTGCAGTTGAGCTGGACGTTGCGGAGTTAGATCTGGACGGCGGTGTATCTTCTGGAGAACGGAATCTGGTGGTGCCTTCTAAAGGTTCGTGCAGGATCGTCGAAGTGCTGGTGGAATCGTCTACAGGACCTGCCGGGGATAAACGATCAATCAGGTCGGTACGGTCGGTGCGGTCGGTGGTGCCTGTAGAAGATGCCAGTTCGGTCGGTGATCGGGTCAAGGTTGAACCATCAAAAGGTCCCTGCTCGGGTGCCAATTTGTGATGTGCTTTTTGGTCGAGGCTGAGGTAGCTCGTCGGATCCAGGGTCTGTCCGAAGAAAGCACAGTAAAACTTCGGTATTTCGGGATCAAAAACTCCGATGTCTTGCGTTTATAAATAAATATATCTTTTATTAAGTCTTATAAAAATCTAACACGGTATTTCATATAATTCTTTTTCTGTATTACTCTTAACACGGTATTTCATATAACTTAACCTAACAATAATTCATACTTCTTATACTTACCCTTTACACCTTTAGGGTATCGGCCTAACATAAATAGGGGACCATTCGATGGAACCCTGTCCAAGCTAGTTCAGACGGAATCGATGGAACCCTGTCCAAGCTAGTTCAGACGGAATCTGCGAGGACGAATCACGGAAGCAAGTGGAACCACCGTTGGAACCTTGTCCAAGGCAAACCTGAAGGATTTACCGAGGAAATAAGACGGAAGAACTTTTGGAATCACCGCTGGAACCCAGTCCAAGGTAGTTCTAATGGATCTACCGAGGAAATTTAGACGGAAGCAAGTGGAACCACCGTTGGAACCTTGTCCAAGGCAAACCTGAAGGATTTACCGAGGAAATAAGCCGGAAGCACTTTTGGAACCACCGTTGGAACCCAGTCCAAGGTAGTTCTTATCGATCTACCAAGGAAATTTAGACGGAAGCAAGTGGAACCACCGTTCGAACCTTGTCCAAGGCAAACCTGAAGGATTTACTGAGGAAATAAGACGGAAGCACTTTTGGAACAACCGTTGGAACCCAGTCCAAGGTAGTTCTTATGGATCTACCGAGGAAATTTAGACGGAAGCAAGTGGAACCACCGTTGGAACATTGTCCAAGGCAAACCTGAAGGATTTACCTAGGAAATAAGACGGAAGCTAATAATACCTAAAAATAATTTGAAAAAAAAGAGGAAGGCCGCTATAGCTTGAAAAGCCCGAAGCTGCACCAACCTGTTCACTGTTAGGGTACTACTAAGTTCCCAATCAGCCCGATTTTATTCTGCTCCAAATACACTAGATTGGTATCTCAACACGGGATGCAGAAGACAAATTTCTCATACAACTTCCACATCTACTTGTAATATTTCCCGAAGTAAGAGAGTGTGAATTTTTTTTTTCCGGTGGTCGGACGGTCTGCAAAAAGGTACTTTCATACGAATGCAGAAAATCGTATCAGAAATGCTGTTTTCTGTCTATTATAATATGATAATATGTACCGGGGGCGGACGAAATGATATTTAATAAGGGAAAATTGTAACGCTTCGTTACACACCTTGAGAGGAGTTGGGCCGATCCCTTCTTACGATATTGTAATTTTTATTAGTCAGTTTGTGTTTCTGGTTTAGCTTTGTTTCGCTAGCCATAAACACATCAGGACTTTGGTCTTGCAGCAAATGAAAGAGGTTTGCTCTACGTTCGGTCCTAATCAGCGAATTTACATTCACAGCTAGGATCTTAAAGGGTCGCTCAGGCAGCGCGCCTTTAACCATTTCGCGTTGCCGGCAGAATATAGTAGAGGTAATCCACCCTAGCCGCCTGCTCCCTTATCTGTTTTTGCACATCGGTTAACTGACCATGAATGGTCAGCAACACCTGCATCAGATCTGCCTCTGGTTGAGGAGCCGTAGGCACTTGGACCTGTTTGGCTACCTGTGGTTGAGGCTGTACCGTTTTTCCCTTTCCAGGCGCCATTTGGGCGTAAGAAATTGCGGGATTGACGGAAGTTGATGTCTGGCGTACTTCAGGGCGTCTCACTTCTACTGTCTTCTTTTGGTCTTTGTTTTTTTCATTTCCTGAAACTTCGGACATCCCCGATAGTTTGCGGGGTGCCCGGAGCCTCGGAAAAGTGCACACTTTAACTGGGTCCTGTCTTTGACCCTCTTTTTTCCAAGGTTACATTCACCTATCTTGTGGGAATCTCCACATTTGACACAAACTGGATCCATACCACAGTTTGCTGCCACGTGGCCGTATCCTTGGCAGTTCATGCATTGAAGCATGTCTTTCTGCCTATTTAATTTTTCCCATCTTACAATTTGGTAGTTTAGGACGGTTATACTCCTTAAACCACTCAACTTGCTTTGGGGCGAGAGCTGAACGAGGAAGAATGGTAAATTCCGTTTCTCCCGTCTGGCTTTGACTGTGGTAAACGGTCTGACCCCGATAAAATCGAGATCATCGCTCGCCACTTGACGGAGCTCAGTTAAGAGTTCCTGCGGATCCGTAGAGGATTCGATACCCTTCAGGAGGACTGTTTGTAGCTTGTCTTCAGGAGATTTTTTACTTTTTTATAATGCTCGACCGAAGAGCAATGAATAGCGTGTTGGTCTGCGTTCAACCTTTTAATAATTAAATTGTTGCCTATGGCCGACTTACATAATTCTATTGTGTCTTTCAATTCTATTTTGAAGGTATTAATTGGTGGCACCTTACCTTTCTTTGCTTGTGGCTGTTGCTGTTGCTGCTTCTATTGTGACTGCTGCTGTTGTGTCTGCTGCTGTTGTGACTGCTCCGGTTGTCGCTGTTGTTGTAGTTTTTGCTGCTGTTGTTGCTTCTGTGTCTTTTGTTGTTGTCGTTGTTGAAGTGGTTGTTGTATTTGTTTTTGTTGCTGTACTTGCGGTTGCTACTGCTGTTGCTGGGGCTTTAGTTTTTGCGTCTGCTGAGGACAATGTTGGGGCTGCAGTTCCTGTGTCGGCTGCTTCTTTTTGTGCTGTTGATCCGGGAGAGGTTGTTGTTGCTTGTGAGGCTGCTGCATTTGTGCTGCTTTTTGTTGCTCTTGGAGCGTTTTTTGTCGTTGGCTTTCAAGAGCAATTGTGCGCTCTTTTTCCCTACGCGCTTCTTGCTTAACTTTAAGCGCTTTAACCATTTCCATGAGGGAAGAGATTTGCTCTGTCAGTGATTCGATTTGTTCCTGCTCATATTTTGACTCTTCTGGAGGTGAAAGGTCCATCAACTCGCCACTCACGTATTGCCCCTCCCCTTCTACGGACATGTATGCAATGTCTTCGGCATCTACTTCAGTGACGTTATGCTCACATGTCTTCTTGACGGTCGCATCGTTGTTTGTTTCTTTGGCGATTTCGTCTTCAGCCTCTGCCTCGTCGTCGCCCTCATGGTCATGTTCGTTGTTTTTTGTGTCGTCATCCTCATAGGAGGTGCTTTCTAAATGCCTCTGCATTTTGGCTTGAGCGGAGGCCTTAACCAACTTAGCTCTGGTGCTCCTATCGGTACGATTTATGAGGTGTGGCTTGTATCTAATGATACGCCTCCTCTTCTTATCCCCCTTTGAATTGGCTATGGCACCGGCTGGTGCCACGCTACCCACTAGAGGCTAATTTGCCTTTTATATTTTCTTGGCAAATTGCCAGTAAAAATTGTGCAATGAGTGCACTTAAAGTAAAAATGAATTTAATTCAATTCGAACACACCGAAATTATTTAAAACACTGTGAAAGTCGTCAACACGTCCGCACTCTTTCACAGCTGAAGATGGACTGTGTGATTTACTGAGATTTACTCAGTCTTCGAAGTCGTATGCATTCATTTTCATTTCATCTTAATGCTAGACAAAAAATCTTAAACAACTAGCTTACTATATTAACTTAACTAACTTTCTGGTCCCATGCGGGCGCTCTAAATTAAACTACGACTATACTTAAAAAATGTCTTTCGACGGAAAATAACTTATTATTAGAATTCACGATTACTTAAAAACTAACGAGAAAATTATTAAAAAAAAACTCATTTTCTATATCATTTTTTAATTTTTTGTAAAACTTAAAGCTACCCTTTATCTAATAAAACTAATTAAAACTAAATTAAAACTAACTTAAACTACATTATATCTAATTAAAACTACTTAAAATAACTTAAAAACTAGAACAGCCACCAGGAATTTTTTTTTTGCATACGCATATGCAATGCACACTCGCGTACGCCCATACACATGTATATATGTTCATATACATACATACATATACATTCGCAACCGCAAGTACCCTAATACAAATACATTTACATATGTACTTTTTTTGGTGCCACCGTCACTGTTCTACCTACTCTACTTAAATTTACCTTAGAACTATGTAAGTCGGCCAAAGCAACAATATGGTCAACTTTCCATATCACGGTGGTCACCCAACCACCAGAATTTTTTGACTTGCTTAACTAAGTTCTTCTGTCCCGAAGGGGCACAGCTCTACTGAACCGCAGACGCTCTGCTCCGTTCCCTGAGCCGACGTCCCGATCGTTAAGAAGTCGCCGATCCACAGTCCTACGGCTGACGTGGTAGATTAACGGAACCGCCAATCTATCCTGTATCAGCCCACGACTGTCTATAAAGAGGAATGTCTCGGGCGGGATGAAATCGTTAAGACGTACACTTTCACTATACTCATCATTGGGGTAGTAAGCCCCAAAAATAAGTCCATTGGTCGAGGTCATCGCTCTTGCAATGTGACCCCGAATCAGCTTGATTAAAAAGTTATATATCCTGTTTATATTGGCCCTGTTGTAAAGAACCTCGTTGGCATAATAATGTGTGTACTCCGACTCTGGTGTTCTGTGTAATCCAAGGCAGCGTCTAAGACACTGCCTCTCAAACACCCGAATCTTTTCCATTTGAGATGGGGAAACGTTGAACCACACAGGGCATCTATAGGCAATTATTGGCCGGATAAGGGCCAATAAAGGTGACTACCCTTCGCTAGGGTAGTCACCTTGTTGTGGTGCGAAGGCTTAAGTTTCAAAGATTCATATGATCTGTGAATCTGGGGATACCTGGATCTACAGTGATTTTGATGAGTAACGAACCAAGAACTGCCCACCCCTTAATCCAAGGTGTTACGTCACCGTGCCTATTGGATGGTTTGCAGCCAAAGGGTATACCGGCTGTATTCTAACGGTACCTCTTCGAAACCGGGTCAAATCGAAGAGTAAACTGACCTTATCTGTGTACAGGGGGTGATACGCAGACGGACTTTTCCTTCCCCCATACTCGTGGGAACAAAAATGAATAACAAACAAAAAAACAAAACAAAAACAAAAGGGGACGACGTGCAAGAATCGGGCACGAAGTTCTTAACGGAAGCCGATTCAATCAATGACAACATGACAGAAGAAGAGGAGAGCTTCCTTCTCGAATCTTCTTCAGCCCTTAAGGCTACTTCCGACGGCAGCATTGGAGAGAGTGTCATGGATCTAGGAAATTTAGTCCTAGGTGACAATGACACTGTCTCCCTTGCTGGCTCGTCCATTTCAACATCGTCAGTAGCCTCTAACCGAAGCAGAATTAAGAGCTACAAGAAGACGATTAGGGCTTTGGAAGGGAAAAAGTGGGAGAGCCTTAATAATAGGGAACAACTTAGGCTTCAAGCTGCTCGTGCCTACCTACGGAATCGTGATCCTTCGGGCAACACTAATTCAATGGTAGTCACAAGCAAGAGCGGAAATGTGGAGTCATCCGAGTCTGTGACAGGCTTAAGCCCGTCGGGACTAAGGACGAACACACCCGAAGCTCAAATGAACCTAGGTAAAATTCGGGAATACCTAAAGGTGTTACCCCCACAGAATGATCAACCTGTTGTTCACCTGTCGGAGGTGGCACCCAAAGTATACCAGAACTTAAAGAGTGTAATGGGTCCACCTAAATCTGTGACAGGTCTAGGCCCGTCGGGATTGGAAGTGGTACCAGTGCACTCGAAGCCAGCAACAACATCTGAGAGAAAGATGGGAGCACCTAGTTCTGTGACAGGCCCAAGCCCGTCGGGATCACACAGGTACCCGTCTGCCTCTGCAATTGAAGGGAATAAGTTAGGCAGTGTGGAGAAGTTGGTGGACTCATCAAAGTCTGTGACAGGCACAAGCCCGTCGGGACCGGAAGTGGGTTCATCGGCTTATCTGGCGAGTGTAGGCGGTGATGGGGAACTGGTGAACAAATCTGGGACTGTGACAGGCACAAGCCCGTCGGGACCTACGACGAGTTCAACAGGAAACCTGATCCCAAAAGTAGACGTACGGGAAGACGGGGACGAGACTATAGGCAGTGTCTGTACAGTACTCTCCTTGCAGAGGGAAACCAAAGCAGGAGGTACTGCTCAGGCTGACATTCAAACAGCATCGCTGAAGTACGGCCCGAATAGAGTACGTAACGCCACAAGAACGCTCCAACGCCTCAAGGGTTTAGAACCCAGCTCCTTAACGGAAAGACAGCAATTATCGTTAGCTAGAGCTAGAGAAACCCTAGATAATGTGCCGACATGCAGTAGGGAACCCGCAAGGAAGCTTGGAGGGAGAGGGAATGGCAAAGTTCAACCCTCTCCTTTGGCATCAACAAATGCCGCCGGTGTAGTAAACACGGGACCGAAGCCAGTTGCGGTTTGTGTAAAAAGAGGTAGGCATGACGACACATTCTCTCCTTCACCCAAACAAAACAAAAAACAAAGAACTATATCCAATGTGGTCAGAGACAGTCACCGGGTCGCAGTTGTTGACTTTGGTAACCCAGAACGGAGGCTGACAGATGACCAATGGAGATTGATTGAAGTCAGAATCCTGGATGGGGTGAATGACTCGTACAAAGTAGCTGGGCATATCCCGCACTTTGGACAGCTTACATCTCTGAAAGGATTCAAAGTGATGGAATGTGAGGACGCGGAAACCCTCAATTGGTTGAAGAAGTTCATCGCCAACACAAAAGCACCATGGCCAAAAGCCAACCTGCGTCTTTGCGATAGGAAAGAACTTCTGGAATTCGCCAAACCTAAGGGTCGTCTATTCCTTCCCGGCCCTTATCTGCCGAAAGAAAGAGTGCAACTCAACATCCAAAACCTCAACCCGGAACTTTTAAGTAAGGACTGGCAGGTGGAGGAAACGGGGCCGCACAATGATAAAGGCATGGAGATTGTGGTAAGACTCAGTCACAAATCCATGCCACTACTGCTCAAATGTGGCTACAAAATACGCGTCGGCATCACCCGATGCAAGATAAGACCATTTGTGACGGTGTACAAGAAGAAAAGCGGGGAAACGACTAGCCGGCATGAAGATACGTCAAATTAATCTTCATCACAGCAAAGCCGCTAGCGCCAACCTAGTATATGCTATGACAAGCGGCAATATTGATCTAGCTCTGGTGCAAGAACCTTGGGTAGTTCGAGGTCAAATACGAGGGCTTAGATCGAAAGACCTGGTAACGTATACCATTCCACAGAACAATGAATGTACAGTTCGAACTTGCATTGTAGCTAAAAGTCAGGTTAACCTATTTCTTTTATCCACCCACAGCAATATTGACCAGACCGCTGTAAAATGCGAACGACAGAATGGCCATCCAATTGTCTTCGCATCAATTTACATGCCACATGGGACGGACGATCCACCCAACGAAATGACGAAGGAGCTCGTCAAAAAAGCTCGAGATAATAGATGGGACCTTATCCTCGGATGTGATGCTAACTCGCATCATGTACAATGGGGTAGCACAAACACCAACCCACGAGGTGAGTCAATTCTTGAATTTATTATAGAACATAATTTAGTTATAGGAAACATAGGCAACGAACCAACATTCGTTACTAGAAATAGAAGGGAAGTGCTAGACATAACCCTTATTAACAACTCTAACTCCTTTTCGTTAAGTGGCTGGAAAGTATCTACTGAACCTTCCTTTTCTGACCACAGAAGTATCGAATTTGAAATTGGAGATAATATAAAACAGAAAGAACCATACAGAAATCCTAGAAAAACTAACTGGGATCGTTTTATCACAAAAGTAGAGGAAAAACAAGACATATTAAAAGGCCTGAATTATGAAACACCTAAAGATATTGACAATACGGTTGAGACACTGAACCTGATTCTCAAAAGCGCATACGAAACATCATGCCCCGTAATAGCTCCGAGTACAAAAACATCACCCCATTGGTGGAATAAAGAGCTACAACATCTAAGAAAAGAAGCAAGAACACTCTTCAATGCCGCAAGAAGAAGCAATGCAGAGTCCGATTGGGACCTCTACAAAGAAGGTCAAAGAAAGTTCAAAAATGCAACCCAAAGTGCAAAACGAACATCTTGGAGGACTTTCTGCAATGGCATTGAGGGATATCCTGAATCAGCAAGATTGAGAAAAGTCATCTCAAAGGAACCGGTAACCCCTGGCTATCTTATAGATAACAGTGGCAGATGGACTCAATCCTGTACTGAAACAATAGAACTCCTACTAAATACACACTTTCCTGGGTGTGTTAAAACGCAGCCTGAGCCGGGCACAGATGCCAATTACGAAAATCCCCACAATAATATAGTCCCGGAAAAAGTAATTAGTGAGAAAGGAATAGAGTGGGCAATTGACTCCTTCTCCTCATACAAATCACCAGGCATTGATGGTATTAATCCAATAATGCTTCAAAAGGCAAAGCACCTGTTAATACCAGTGTTAAAAGAACTATTTATGCGATGTATTATGTACACACACATACCCGCAACTTGGCGAGAAGTCAAAGTTGTTTTTATACCCAAAGCCGGTAAACCAACTCATACTACGCCAAAAGATTTCAGACCAATAAGCCTAACATCGTTTGTGCTTAAAACATTCGAGAAACTACTCGATGTATTTATACGTAGCATGCTTAATCCAGGAACCTTATCCCAGAACCAGCATGCGTACATGAAAGGAAAAAGTGTTGAAACTGCCCTTCATGCAGTAGTCAGTACTATAGACAAATCACTCGATCAAAAAGAACACACATTAGCAGCCTTTCTCGACATTGAAGGCGCTTTCAACAATGTTGAGGCTAGTGCTATAGAAAGAAACTTAATAAGCATGAACATTGACAACAGTATTACTCAAATAATACTAAGCCTATTAAACAAAAGAAATGTAAACACCTCCCTCGCTAACACAGAACTGAAAATTACTGCCTCAAGAGGTACACCCCAAGGCGGGGTTATTTCACCACTACTGTGGATATTAGTTGTGAATGAGGTCTTAGTACTGCTTAATAATAATGGGATAAAAGTCATTGCCTACGCAGATGACCTAGTCATAATGGCCACGGGGAAATTCCTAGACACCATCAGTGATATCCTCCAAAGAGCTATCAACACACTGAACAAATGGGCCCAAAAATGCGGCTTAGGTATTAATCCCCAAAAAACAGAACTAGTTCTATTCACGAACAAACGAATAATTCCACAATTCAATCTGCCATCAATTGAAGGCACACCCCTCAAGTTATCCGAAAGCGCGAAATACCTGGGAATCATACTTGATAGGAAATTGAACTGGAAAATGAACGTCCAAGAAAGAGTCAAAAAGGCATCCATCGCATTCTACTCATGCAGCAGAATTTTTGGGAAAAACTGGGGCCCAAAACCCAAGGTAATTCTATGGATGTACACTGCGATAGTGAGACCGATACTGACGTATGGATGCTTAGTCTGGTGGAAAGCCGCTAACAAAGCTACAAACCTTAAGGCATTGACTAACATCCAGAGACTTGCATGCATTGGATCAACCAGTGCCTTGCGCACGACACCAACGGCGTGTTTAGAAACCATACTTAACCTTCTGCCACTTGACCTTTATATGCAGGAAACTGCAGCAAAAAGCGCTCTCAGGATTAGCCAATCTAATCTCTGGAGATCCAGTGTAACTGAACACTCCGCCCAACTAACAATTTTACTTGTGTAAGGTCCAATTTCAAAAAATTAGTAAGCTATTATTTCTTTAGTGTCGTCATAAGGCTTATTTATAGATGTTAACTGTTTTTTATTGAATATTTTAAATAATAGTTTCCTTAAAGCCTTTGGCAGAAAATACTCGCAAGCCATACGGAGGGACGATAAAATCGCTTTTTATAAGGTCGCTGTAAGGTTTGTCAAAGTTAGTCAGACAAAATCTAAATGTAAAGGCTTGTATAAAGCTTTATAATCGAAATCAATGAAAAGGCTTGTTAACCGAAGCAATGCGAACAGTCAAAATAATTTCTTGCAAATTAAAAAGGTGTCTATTAATTCAAGTCCATCACTGTTTTATAAAATGTATTAATTATATACAATAATAGTTTTTAAAACGTTTAATTTTAAGATAATATTGATAATGTTTTTTTTCGAGGTGTAGAACTTTAAATTGGCATTACTTTTCAAGACGGCGACCGATTTAACAGCTGTCAAGTGATTTATTCTCAGTTTGGTTTGGAAATTTTGAATTGAACAACCATGATGTCCAGGAGCTGTGGTTCCAACAAGACGGCACAACATGTCACACAGCTCGTGCCACAATCGATTTATTGAAGGACACGTTTGGTGACCGCCTAATTTCACGTTTTGGACCTGTGAATTGGCCTCCAAGATCTTGTGATTTAACACCGCTAGACTATTTTCTGTGGGGTTATGTAAAGTCATTAGTCTATGCGGATAAACCACAAACGCTTGCCCATTTGGAAGACAACATTCGCCGTGTTATTTCCGATATACGGCCACATATGTTGGAAAAAGTCATCGAAAATTGGACGTCCAGATTGGTCTACATCCGAGCCAGCCGTGGCAGTTAAATGCCAGAAAACGTATTTAAATTTAATGCCACAATATTATCTTTCGAGTAAATAAAAAATCATGTCAATCGAATATTTCATCGTTGTTTTATTGCAATTTAAAGTTCTATACCTCTAAAAAAACACCCTTTATAAATGAACGATAACCCATATGACTTGTATAGAGTTATCACAAGACTTCTTTAAGGTTGCTAAACATTTATATGCAGTCGTTGTAGTTAATAACAAACTAAAGAAAACTATAGTTCCCTTAAGAAAGCTATTGCAATACCACTTGGAAAATATGCCACGTGGTGTGTTTGTTAATGACAGCTATAGCTCACATAAAAAAATTATCTCTTCGATTAGTTGTTGACGACATTAACAAACTTAAGGAGGTAAATGGTCTCTTTAATTTGTTGTTTTGCTACAATTGGCATTATAACAAGAAAATGTTGCAAATGGAGTGTTAATGTTTTTTAACACATCAAATTATCAAACTTTATTATCATAACAGGCAGTTAATATAATAAGTATGACTTAAAAAAACTGCTAATGCTGAATTTTAAATCGATCTGTATAGCTACATATCTGTTCCTGTAGCACCAAGTAGGTACGGTATCAACTGGTTAAAATTCGATCTTCCTTCTGAATACATAAAATTGGCCTAGTGGATGAGTGTTTGACTGGAGTGCGGTAGGTCGCAAGTTCGATCCCTGTGTGAGGCAAGTAAGTTTTTTCAATAATAATAAAATTATATATCTAGTTTTCAGAAAAGGCATTGAAGAAACTCAGCACTTGAACGAAGAAAATATGGTCTCAGATAAAATAAATCGAAATAAAAGATAAACAAAAATGAAAAGGAGTCGTTAAAAAAATTATTTTAAATTTTGTTTGAATTTTTTTTGTTTCGGTAAGATTTCCGTAATGACTTCTGTAAGTCCCTAGCGAAACACTTTAAAAGAAATTATTGCCTCCTTAACTTTTAAGCGAAACAAAAAGCCTTTCGTAGCAAAGTATTGTTTCCATTGCAAAGCCTTCACCAGGCCTTATCCAAACTGTTTATGAAGAGTTATAACTTCGCTTATGTGCGCCAAATAGGTTTCTATAAGATTGATTACAGTTGTTATAAAAATAAGAAAATAGCTTCTATTGGCCTTTATGAAAATTAAATTGTTACTTGGGCGAAATTTTGAACATCCACACAGGAACAAATGTAGAGTCTGACTACATAGTTCCCTTTACAGATTTTGAAAGGCCATTCCAATGCTTGTTCCCAAGTAGAGAAGAGTGGATTAATAATGAAGTTCTACAACCCACAACCAAATCCATCTTTACAGACGGCTCAAAAATGGATACAGGTACTGGGGCTGGCTTCTTCTCAGAAGCTCTGAATATAGAAGGCTCAATCAGACTTCCCAATAACAGCAGTGTATTCCAAGCAGAGGTTCTAGCAGTAACGAAAGCTGCCAAAATGGCAACAATGATGGCACTACCCCGAGAGGATATTACCATTCTCATCGATAGCCAGGCAGCGATAAAAGCAATTTCTTCTGTTGAAATAAAGTCCACGCTTGTGAAAAGCTGTCGCGAAGAGCTTAAAGTTCTTGCCACACAGCATAATATAACACTCTGCTGGGTCCCCGGTCACGCGGGCATCATGGGAAATGAAAAAGCTGATGAATTGGCAAGAAAAGGCTCAGCACTTAGCCTAGAACTCTCAGAAAGGAGCGTGAAACCACCGTTATGCGACCTCAAAAATAGTATAATGTGTGAAATCCTGGCAAAAGCAAACTCAAGATGGGCAAACTTAAACACTTGTGAGGTAGCTAGGAAACTGTGGCCGCAGTACGATAAAAATAGAACGAATGCAATCATTCAAAAAGACAGGAAGTCAGTATCGACGTTGGTAGGTGTTTAAACTGGCCATAACATGGTAAGATATCACGCCAAAAAACTACGTCTAACTGAAAACGATCTATGTAGAGGTTGCAGTGACGAGGAAGAACATGAGGATATAACCCACTACCTCTGTCACTGCCCCAGTCTCTGCCATCTAAGAAATAAAAATCTGGGGAAATACTTCTTCGAAAGCATCAAAGAACTATCAGAGTGCCCAATATCAAATCTATATCGATTCGCAAGAGGAAACGGATGGTTGAACACCCCGGGATGATACTAAGGAACTAAATATGGACTATGAGTATGGTAAGAGGAGGAATTGGTAAACCCTCAAATGGGAATCACAATGGGTCTACATTGACCTAAGTGTGCTGGGGCTGAGCTATTAGCCCTCCTACAGCAACCCGCAAACCTAACCTAACCTAAGGGCCATGTAGCAAATCACCTTTACTCTGCTATCAAGGCGGCTGCTATAAAACAAACGTCTTGTCAACCCAAAGGCTCCCCTAGCTTTGGCCAGAGCAGCATCTACATGTCGATTGAAATATAGATACTGATCTAGCCAGATGCCAAGGTACTTTACCACATCTTTACTCGCCAGTGGATGTCCACTTGGTCCAACGATCACTAGATTTCTCCAGTTCTTTCTTGTATCCCTAGAAGCCCTAGACAACGGGGTTCTAAACAGGATAGTTTCTGATTTCTGAAAGTTAATTTTTAACTTCAAATCATCACAATATCGCTGAATCTTGCCGAAGTCACGCTGCAGAAGAATTCTGATGACTTCAACTTTTGGACCCGTTCTGTACGCTACAAGATCATCGGCATACGCAATTGAATGAGTTAGACTACCTATCAGATCGCTGGTGTAAATACTAAAAAGAATCGGTGAGTTCACAGCTCCTTGCTGTAGACCATTTTTAATATCAAAAGTTGTGGTGGTAGAAGTTACATTGCCACTTTTGACAACAAACTTTCTACCAGTGAGCATGTCATGAAGCATATATAACAGTGGTTTACTTATGCCAAATCTAGATAGCTTCAGATAAAGACCCTCTAACCAAACGGTGTCGAAAGCTTTCTCTAAATCAACCAGAACGGCACCCGTGCATTGATTTTTCGTTTTGTTCCATTGAACATCAGAAACTAACTTAGACGTGGCATGAATAGTGTCATGCCCCGCCTTAAAGCCAAACTGATTATCTGGAATAATATTTTTGTCCTCAGCCCACTTGAACAGAGCTCTATTGAGAATCTTTTCGAATACCTTACTGATACTTGGAAGAAGACTTATCGACCGAAGATTTGCCGGATTGGAGCTGTCTTTTCCCTTTTTGGGGAGAGGATGGACCACAGCTGTCTTCCAACTCACCGGATAATATGCATTATTCAATGCGTTGTTGAACAGTGTGGTATAAATGTCTATGGCTTCCTCAGGGAGATGTCGTAACGCAATGTTGGGTATACCATCGACCCCCGCAGATTTCTTTTTCTTTAATGTTTGAAAAATCAACTAAAGTTCTACCTTCGAAATTAACAATGAACTGAGTCCATTTCGCTCAGCGATGGTGGCGTTTGTCAAATTTTCTTCATTGAAACCGGTGAAACCAGTATTCTCAGATCGTTATTGCGTTATGTTATTTCCAAGGTAGAAGTTGTGTAGTAAGGCTCTGCCCAAGTAACAATTTAATTTTCATAAAGGCCAATAGAAGCTATTTTATTATTTTTATAACAACTGTAATCAATCTTATAGAAACCTATTTGGCGCACATAAGCGAAGTTATAACTCTTCATAAACAGTTTGGATGAGGCCTTGTGAAGGCTTTGCAAAGGAAACAATACTTTGCTACGAAAGGCTTTTTATTTCGCTTACAGAAGTCATTACGGAAATCTTACCGAAACAAAAAAAATTCAAACAAAATTTAAAATAATTTTTTTAACGACTTTTTCCTTTTCATTTTTGTTTATCTTTTATTTCGATTTATTTTCTGAGACCATATTTTCTTCGTTCAAGTGCTGAGTTTCTTCAATGCCTTTTCTGAAAACTAGATATATAATTTTATTATTAATGAAAAAACTTACTTGCCTCAACCAGGGATCGAACTTGTGACCCAGCGCACCCCAGTCAAACACGCAGCCACTAGGCCAATGTTATGTATTTAGAAGGAAGATCAAATTTTAAACAGTTGATACCGTACCTACTTGGTGCTACAGGAACAGATATGTAGCTATACAGATCTATTTAAAATTCAGCATTAGCAGTTTTTTTAATTCATACTTATTATATTAACCTACCTGTTGGTAAAATATGATAATAAAGTTTGATAATTTGATGTGTTAAAAAACATTTACACTCCATTTGCAACATTTTCTTGTTATAATGCCAATTGTAGCAAAACAACAAATTAAAGAGACCATTTACCTCCTTAAGTTTGTTAATGTCATCAACAACTAAGCGAAGAGATAATTTTCTTATGTGAGCTATAGCTGTCATTAACAAACACACCACACGTGGCATTGCAATAGCTTTCTTAAGGGAACTATAGTTTTCTTTAGTTTGTTATTAACTACAACGACTGCATATAAATGTTTAGCAACCTTAAAAAAGTCTTGTGATAACTCTATACAAGTCATATGGGTTATCGTTCATTTATAAAGGGTGTTTTTTTAGAGGTATAGAACTTTAAATTGCAATAAAACAACGATGAAATATTCGATTGACATGATTTTTTATTTACTCGAAAGATAATATTGTGGCATTAAATTTAAATATGTTTTCTGGCATTTAACTGCCACGGCTGGCTCGGATGTAGACCAATCTGGACGTGCAATTTTCGATGACTTTTTCCAACATTTGTGGCCGTATATCGGCAATAACAGGGCGAATGTTGACTTCCAAATGGTCAAGCGTTTGTGGATTATCCGCATAGACTAAATGACTTTACATAACCCCACAGAAAACAGTCTAGCGGTGTTAAATCACAAGATCTTGGAGGCCAATTCACAGGTCCAAAACGTGAAATTAGGCGGTCACCAAACGTGTCTTTCAATAAATCGATTGTGGCACGAGCTGTGTGACATGTTGTGCCGTCTTGTTGGAACCACAGCTCCTGGACATCATGATTGTTCAATTCAAAATTGCGAAACCAAACTGAGAATATCACTTGACAGCTGTTAAATCGGTCGCCGTCTTGAAAAGTAATGCCAACTAAAAGTTCTACACCTCGAAAAAATACATCCTTTTTGACTGTTCGCATTGCTTCGGTTAACAAGCCTTTTCATTGATTTCGAGTATAAAGCTTTATACAAGCCTTTACATTTAGATTTTGTCTGACTAACTTTGACAAACCTTACAGCGACCTTTTAAAAAGCGATTTTATCGTCCCTCCGTATGGCTTGCGAGTATTTTCTACCAAAGGCTTTAAGGAAACTATTATTTAAAATATTCAATAAAAAACAGTTAACATCTATAAATAAGCCTTATGACGACACTAAAGAAATAATAGCTTACTAATTTTTTGAAATTGGACCTTACACAAGTAAAATTGTTAGTTGGGTGTTCTCCAGATCATGATTCGGACGAATGCTAGCATTCACCTTATACACTTGCTGGAAAGCAGCCTCCACAGCTTCTGCCTTTTTCTGAAGATCTTCTATCATAAAAAAGTTATCATCGAAAACGGCACCCTCCGGATCTATTCCCGCAATCGTAAGTACGTCTTCGTTATCTATTGTCCTATGAAGTTTAAGACGTGGAAGTTCGTTTTGATCATTTCTTCTAAATATCTTATTTATTTGGGGAAACATACTAGGGTCGCTAGAATTAACGGTCCGAATTCTGTTATCCCAATATAAGTTAATAGACAATCTATAATTTTGTTTAATCAGAACGTTAATGTTTTTAATCCACGACTTCAATGTCCTAATCTCCAGATCACGTGTGTCCGTGAAACGTCTGTAAAGAAGTTTCAATCTAGTCAGCAGTCCACTTTTTTGTCGGTGTAGTGCGTCGATTGTCGCGTTCTTGTATAAACCAGTAGGGTCTTGTTCCTTATATTTTGGGATTGTTCTGTCCATTGTTCGTTTTATAGTCGTATCCATTTGAGTCAGGAACCCGTCGATCTCGACGTTCGTCAGGTTTCTGTCGTTTGGTGGAGAAATGTCATCGGAACGTAGAGAATTATTATCTCTGCCATGAGATAATAATTCTCATCCAAGTTCAGTCTTAAGCATTCGAAAAGTTTTTCGAGTTCTGCGATAAAATTAGCCGGCTGAGGTGCGTCAGGTGCGTACACCGCGATTGCGTACATTCTTTTCCCCTGCTGGAGAGAAATGCAAACGATGCAGGCTTCTAGCAATCCGAATTTTCGCAATTCACTATCATATATAACCTTATGTTTAATACCCTTTCGTATGAAGATTGCGACCCCACCCCCTGTGATGTGCTTTTTGGTCGAGGCTGAGGTAGCTCGTCAGACATCAGACGAATAGGGGGAATAACATGTAGCATATGAAAACATGCACGTGCCGTAACTATTCGGGACTGGTGGAAGTGTGATCATAGCCTCTTTGCGGCGGCCGCTAGTAACAAGCCTTTTAAAAAAGGTTTGGCTAATATGATCAGGCTAGTTCCTTAGGTTGGCAACAGGTTAATTCCCTGTTCCGTAAAATTTAGAATTACGAACCCGACAACAAGCCTCGGAAACAAACTGATCTCACGACGACAACCAACGCAATGAAAATGGTACGATCGCTCTATAGAGCTCGAGCTGCTCAGCAGCTAGCCGATGCCCTGTCAAAATATAGAGCTGATATAACAGTACTACAAGAAATCAGATGGACATTGAATGGTGTTTTACAGAAGAAAGAATATGACGTATACTACAGCTATCATACAAAACACCATGTGCTCGGGGTAGGCTTCCTAGTCAGCGAAAAAATGAAGTCTACCATCATCGGCTTTAACGCTATAAGCGAAAGGCTATGCACCCTTCGCGTGCGAGGCAAATTTACGAACATTAGCCTCATTAACGTTCACGGACCTACGGAGGAGTCCTCAGACGAAGAAAAAGAGACTTACTACGAACAAGTCGAGAGGACCCTCAATGCCTGTCCAAGGTATGACGTAAAAATCATCCTTGAGGATTTGAACGCAAAAATAGGTCGGGAGCCGGTATTCAGGCATTACGCAGGCACCCATAGTTTGCATGAGAACACTAATGACAATGGACTTCGAGTCTTAGAATTGGCAGCATCGAAAAACATGGTCGTTGCGAGTACCAGGTTCCCGCGAAAAGATATCTACAAAGCCACCTGGGTATCACCTGATGGAGTCACTCGTAACCAAATAGACCACGTGTTGATAGACCGTCGCCACTACTCGAACTTGATGACGGTACGAACGTACCAAGGCGCCAATATCGACTCGGATCACTATCTTGTTGGTATGGTCTTCCGAGGGCGGATTGCCTTGCGAAGACGTATTGCATCCGCCGATCAAGTTCGAATCAACACGGCTGCCCTGCGCAATGAAAATGCCAGTAACACCTTTGGTAATGCGTTAGGACTCGCCCTAGAATCGCTTGATTTAGGGAGAGTAAGTCCTGGGGCCAGTATGCTGGGCGTAGATGAGAAGTGGACACGCCTTAAGAATACTGTCATTAGTACTGCCAACTCCATCTTAGGCAGCAGTCGTAGAAATCGGAACGACTGGTTTGATGATGAATGCAAGCTAGCGACTGAACGTAAGAATGTTGCGTACCGAGCAATGCAACAATCTCATAGAACGCGGGCACGCGAAGAAGAACATAAAGAGCTCAGAAGAATAGAAAAACGGCTTCACAGACAGAAAAAATCAGCCTGGGAGAAGAACTTCATCTGTGAAATAGAAAAAAGCGGAGAGCGAGGTCCGCACCAGGCGCGGAAGTTCTACCAATCCGTCCGAAACATGACGCAGTACACACCACGCTGCACATACTGCAAGGACGGAGAGGGAAATCTGATCACCGATCCACAAAGCATACTGGAGCGATGGGAAGTGTACTTTAATGAATTGCTAAATGGTCAACTCACTGCAGAAGTGGAGGCTCCACTGCTTCAAGACGAATACCCTATTTTGCCGTCACCAAGCATAGAAGAGGTTGAGAAGGCTATAGACCGGCTAAAGAAAAACAAAGCCCCGGGAGCTGATGGTATACCAGCCGAATTATTTCATCACGGTGGGCCAGCTCTACGTCAGGCAATTCATGATATTATAGTGCACGTGTGAGAGCATGAAGAAATGCCAGAAGAATGGCGAAAAGGTATAATATGCCTCATACATAAGAAAGGAGATGTCACAACGTGCAGCAACTATAGAGGTATCACGTTGTTGAGTACCGCCTATAAGATACTCTCCTCTATCCTACAAGACCGGATAACCCCATACACTAAAACCATCATCGGACAATATCAGTGTGGTTTCATTCCAGGCAAATCAACAACTGATCAGATCTTTACCCTTAGGCAGGCGATGGAAAAATGTCTAGAATTTAACATCCCAACATACCACCTGTTTATAGACTTTAAGGCCGCCTATGATAGCATAGCCAGGGTAGAACTTTACAAAGCCATGAGAGAATACGGCATCCCAAATAAATTGACACGACTATGTAGGTTGACCATGACAAACATAACAAGCCAAGTAAAAATAGCCGGAATGCTATCCAGACCAATCAACATCTTTAATGGACTCCGACAAGGGGATGGTTTGGCCTGCCTCCTCTTCAACCTGGCGTTGGAGAAAGCAATCCGTGACTCTGGCACGGCAACAAGAGGGACCATCGTCAACAGGTCCAGCCAGATACTGGCTTACGCAGACGACATCGACATCATCGGAAGAACCGAGCAAGCTGTACACGATTCCTTCATCCAGATCGAGCAGGCGGCACAAAATCTGGGGCTGCACATTAGTGAAGGTAAAACAAAGTACATGGTGGCGTCGAATGCGAGAGGAACAGTTGGTCAAACAATCAAGGTAGCGGAGCACGAATTTGAAGTGGTGCAATCCTTTAAATACCTTGGGTCAATAGTAGCAGCCGATAACAATATAGAAGAAGAAATACGCGGGCGGCTTCTCAAATCCAACAGAGCCTACTACAGTCTGTCAAAGCTCTTCAAATCCAGAAATCTCACCATAACTTCAAAACTACTGCTGTACAGGACCATGGTCCTGCCAGTACTCACATATGGATCCGAGACTTGGGTGCTTAGCAAAAGGCACTCTGACCTCTTAGCCGCGTTCGAGAGAAAAGTCTTAAGGAGAATTGTTGGCCCCATATGTGAGGAAGGACGATTCTGGAGACGGTACAATCATGAATTGTACGCAATCTACCTTGAAGCAGATATCGTGACAAAAATTAGGCTCGGTAGACTTCGGTGGGCAGGGCACCTAGCTTGCATGAGCGAAGAGGAACCTGCTCGGAAAGTTCTTTGTGGTACATTCTATGGCAGACGACAGCGTGGTAGACCATGCTTGCGCTGTAGAGATGGCGTAGACCAGGACGCCCGGAGCCTTGGGGTGCGCAACTGGATGGCGTCGGCTCGAGACCGGGATAGGTGGAGAGACTTGTTGAAGGAAGCCAGGACCGGACCCCGGTTGTCGAGCCGATGATGATGATGATAATGAGGTAGCTCGTCGGGTCCAGGGTCTGTCCGAAGAAAGCACAGTAAAACTTCGGTATTTCGGGATCAAAAACTCCGATGTATTGAGTTTATAAATAAATATATCTTTTATTAAGTCTTATAAAAATCTAACACGGTATTTCATATAATTCTTTTTCTGTATTACTCTTAACATGGTATTTCATATAACTTAACCTAACAATAATTCATACTTCTTATACTAACCCTTTACACCTTTAGGGTATCGGCCTAACATAAATAGGGGACCATTCGATGGAACCCTGTCCAAGCTAGTTCAGACGGAATCTGCGAGGACGAATCACGGAAGCAAGTGGAACCACCGTTGGAACCTTGTCCAAATCAAACCTGAAGGATTTACCGAGGAAATAGGACGGAAGCACTTTTGGAACCACCGCTGGAACCCAGTCCAAGGTAGTTCTTATGGATCTACCGAAGAAATTTAGACGGAAGCAAGTGGAACCACCGTTGGAACATTGTCCAAGGCAAACCTGAAGGATTTACCGAGGAAATAAGACGGAAGCTAATAATACCTAAAAATAATTTGAAAAAAAAGAGGAAGGCCGCTATAGCTTGAAAAGCCCGAAGCTGCACCAACCTGTTCACTGTTAGGGTACTACTAAGTTCCCAATCAGCCCGATTTTATTCTGCTCCAAATACACTAGATTGGTATCTCAACACGGGATGCAGAAGACAAATTTCATATACAACTTCCACCTCTACTTGTAATATTTCCCGAAGTAAGAGAGTGTGAATTTTTTTTTTCCGGTGGTCGGACGGTCTGCAAAAAGGTACTTTCATACGAATGCAGAAAATCGTATCAGAAATGCTGTTTTCTGTCTATTATAATATGATAATATGTACCGGGGGCGGACGAAATGATATTTAATAAGGGAAAATTGTAACGCTTCGTTACACCCCTTGAGAGGAGTTGGGCCGATCCCTTCTTACGATATTGTAATTTTTATTAGTCAGTTTGTGTTTCTGGTTTAGCTTTGTTTCGCTAGCCATAAACACATCAGGACTTTGGTCTTGCAGCAAATGAAAGAGGTTTGCTCTACGTTCGGTCCTAATCAGCGAATTTACATTCACAGCTAGGATCTTAAAGGGTCGCTCAGGCAGCGCGCCTTTAACCATTTCGCGTTGCCGGCAGAATATAGTAGAGGTAATCCACCCTAGCCGCCTGCTCCCTTATCTGTTTTTGCACATCGGTTAACTGACCATGAATGGTCAGCAACACCTGCATCAGATCTGCCTCTGGTTGAGGAGCCGTAGGCACTTGGACCTGTTTGGCTACCTGTGGTTGAGGCTGTACCATTTTTCCCTTTCCAGACGCCATTTGGGCGCAAGAAATTGCGGGATTGACGGAAGTTGATGTCTGGCGTACTTCAGGGCGTCTCACCTCTACTGTCTTCTTTTGGTCTTTGTTTTTTTTTCATTTCCTGAAACTTCGGACATCCCCGATAGTTTGCGGGGTGCCCGGAGCCTCGGCAAAGTGCACACTTTAACTGGGTCCTGTCTTCGACCCTCTCTTTTCCAAGGTTACATTCACCTATCTTGTGGGAATCTCTACATTTGACACAAACTGGATCCATACCACAGTTTGCTGCCACGTGGCCGTATCCTTGGCAGTTCATGCATTGAAGCATGTCTTTCTGCCTATTTAATTTTTCCCATCTTACAATTTGGTAGTTTAGGACGGTTATACTCCTTAAACCACTCAACTTGCTTTGGGGCGAGAGCTGAACAAGGAAGAATGGTATATTCCGTTTCTCCCGTCTAGAAGTTGTGTAGTAAGGCTCTGTTCTCCAGATCATGATTCGGACGAATGCTAGCATTCACCTTATACACTTGCTGGAAAGCAGCCTCCACAGCTTCTACCTTTTTCTGAAGATCTTTTATCATAAAAAAGTTATCATCGAAAACGGCACCCTCCGGATCTATTCCCGCAATCGTAAGTACGTCTTCGTTATCTATTGTCCTATGAAGTTTAAGACGTGGAAGTTCGTTTTGATCATTTCTTCTAAATATCTTATTTATTTGGGGAAACATACTAGGGTCGCTAGAATTAACGGTCCGAATTCTGTTATCCCAATAAAAGTTAATAGACAATCTATAATTTTGTTTAATCAGAACGTTAATGTTTTTAATCGACGACTTCAATGTCCTAATCTCCAGATCACGTGTGTCCGTGAAACGTCTGTAAAGAAGTTTCAATCTAGTCAGCAGTCCACTTTTTTGTCGGTGTAGTGCGTCGATTGTCGCGTTCTTGTATAAACCAGTAGGGTCTTGTTCCTTATATTTTGGGATTGTTCTGTCCATTGTTCGTTTTATAGTCGTATCCATTTGAGTCAGGAACACGTCGATCTCGACGTTCGTCAGGTTTCTGTCATTTGGTGGAGAAATGTCATCGGAACGTATTTCTCTTACCAAGCAGTTGGAAAAGCGTGGCCAACGCGTCTTTCTGAAATTGTAAGAGTGCGCAGGCACATACTCATCCAACTCCAAAAGTTCACTCGGGAGCTGTATTACGGCGGCAAGTCCGCAGTGGTCACTGTCGTATCCATCGTTCGTAAACAGTTTTTTGTATGTTGACCTACAGTGTCAGTTATTATCAGTCTTGAGTCAAGCAGAAGTAGATCCAGAAAACTACCACTTCTCGGAAAAGACGGTCTATCTGCAGCCAGAAGGTCGATCCTATACTCAACACTGTATCGTCCCATCCAATTAAAAAGATGGTTCCCTCTAGGATTTTGTACTTGATTTCCCTAATCTACATGTTTGGCGTTCAAGTCCCCTGCCATGAGATAATAATTCTCATCCAAGTTCAGTCTTAAGCATTCGAAAAGTTTTTCGAGTTCTGCGATAAAATTAGCCGGCTGAGGTGCGTCAGGTGCGTACTCCACGATTGCGTACATTCTTTTCCCCTGCTGGAGAGGAATGCAAACGATGCAGGCTTCTAGCAATCCGAATTTTCGCACTTCACTATCATATATAACCTTATGTTTAATGCCCCTTCGTATGAAGATTGCGACCCCACCCACTTGAGAGGAGTTAGTCCAATCCCTTCTTACGATATTGTAATTTTTGTTGTTCAAACACATTCAATGAAAATTAACAGAATGGTCAGTAATAAAAACTGACATTCTAGTACAAATAGTACAATATAACAACAATAACAACTTAAATAGTATGGTCGTACCAATCTTCCTACCTCTCCCCCTTTGATATGTGCTACAAATTGTAGTCTATCAAATAAGGTTAGGAGAAAATTGAGGCGGAACAAAACAACATACTTAGAGGCGCTTATAAAAATGTTGAAGCTCCAAATGCGTTTGAAAAAACAAACAAACATAACATCTCGACCTGTGTCATCAGTGGTCATAAGCGGTGGAATGCGTAGTGCATACGATTTCGAAGACTGAGTAAATCTGAAGGCGTGGGTTCGAATCTCACGAGGTGCATGTGAAAAAGTTTTTCATAATAAAATTGGATTAAAGCTCAATACCACTAAAAGGAGACTGATGAAAGGAATTGGCAATCCTTGAAATAGCTATATCTCCAGCCAAAGATAGAAAGAAACGAATAATAATATTCGTAAAAGAGTAAATAAATTCGTTTAAAATTGGTGGTAGCGCCTTTAAGTTGTTGTTGTTGTTCAAACACATTCAATGAAAATTAACAGAATGGTCAGTAATAAAAACTTACATTCTAGTACAAATAGTACAATATAACAACAATAATAACTTAAATAGTATGGTCGTACCAATCTTCCTACCTCTCCCCCGTTGATATGTGCTACAAATTGTAGTCTATCAAATAAGGTTAGGAGAAAATGGATTCGGAACAACACAACATACTTAGAGGCGCTTAGAAAAATGTTGAAGCTCCAAATGCGTTTGAAAAAACAAACAAACATAACATCTCGACCTGTGTCATCAGTGGTCATAAGCGGTGGAATGCGTAGTGCATACGACTTCGAAGACTGAGTAAATCTGAAGGAGTGGGTTCGAATCTCACGAGGTGCATGTGAAAAAGTTTTTCATAATAAAATTGGATTCAAGCTCAATACCACTAAAAGGAGACTGATGAAAGGAATTGGCAATCCTTGAAATAGCTATATCTCCAGCCAAAGATAGAAAGAAACGAATAATAATATTCGTAAACGAGTAAATAAAATTCGTTTAAAATTGGTGGTAGCGCCTTTAAGTTGTTGTTGTTGTTCAAACACATTCAATGAAAATTAACAGAATGGTCAGTAATAAAAACTGACATTCTAGTACAAATAGTACAATATAACAACAATAATAACTTAAATAGTATGGTCGTACCAATCTTCCAACCTCTCCCCCTTTGATATGTGCTACAAATTGTAGTCTATCAAATAAGGTTAGGAGAAAATGGAGGCGGAACAAAACAACATACTTAGAGGCGCTTAGAAAAATGTTGAAGCTCCAAATGCGTTTGAAAAAACAAACAAACATAACATCTCGACCTGTGTCATCAGTGGTCATAAGCGGTGGAATGCGTAGTGCATACGACTTCGAAGACTGAGTAAATCTGAAGGCGTGGGTTCGAATCTCACGAGGTGCATGTGAAAAAGTTTTTCATAATAAAATTGGATTAAAGCTCAATACCACTAAAAGGAGACTGATGAAAGGAATTGGCAATCCTTGAAGTAGCTATATCTCCAGCCAAAGATAGAAAGAAACGAAAAATATATTCGTAAAAGAGTAAATAAATTCGTTTAAAATTGGTGGTAGCGCCTTTAAGTTGTTGTTGTTGTTCAAACACATTCAATGAAAATTAACAGAATGGTCAGTAATAAAAACTTACATTCTAGTACAAATAGTACAATATAACAACAATAATAACTTAAATAGTATGGTCGTACCAATCTTCCTACCTCTCCCCCTTTGATATGTGTTACAAATTGTAATCTTTCAAATAAGGTTAGGAGAAAATGGAGGCGAAACAAAACAACATACTTAGAGGCGCTTAGAAAAATGTTGAAGCTCCAAATGCGTTTGAAAAAACAAACAAACATAACATCTCGACCTGTGTCATCAGTGGTCATAAGCGGTGGAATGCGTAGTGCATACGACTTCGAAGACTGAGAAAATCTGAAGGCGTGGGTTCGAATCTCACGAGGTGCATGTGAAAAAGTTTTTTATAATAAAATTGGATTAAAGCTCAATACCACTAAAAGGAGACTGATGAAAGGAATTGGCAATCCTTGAAATAGCTATATCTCCAGCCAAAGATAGAAAGAAACGAATAATAATATTCGTAAACGAGTAAATAAAATTCGTTTAAAATTAGTGGTAGCGCCTTTAAGTTGTTGTTGTTGTTCAAACACATTCAATGAAAATTAACAGAATGGTCAGTAATAAAAACTGACATTCTAGTACCAATAGTACAATATAACAACAATAGTAATCGGCTCCTGTTTCCAACAATTGATAATTTAGTTTTATTCCTTTAGTTTTTTCTCCCAATATAAGTGGAAAGACAAATTCACTCAATGTTCATATTTATTTCTTAAAATTACTACACAATTTTCACAATTTTCGCGCAAATCTTTAAAATTCCCGCTTTTGTTTTCAATCAATTTGTCATCAATGATAAAAATTCATACTGTATACTGCTGTTTTTGACAATTCTGTGAGAACGAGAAAGAGATATATCGTTGTTACCTAAAAAGCCACTGATCTCTTTATATATATATATAGAGTCAGGAAGTGCAAAAATTTTATCTCTGAGTCAAACCGTTCGGGCATGGCACCAAAATATGTTTAAGACATTACCTAAATTTTCATAAAAAAATTAAAAATGAACGAAAAACTGGGTAATGTCATGAACATATTTTGGTGCCATGTCCAAACGGTTTTACTCACAGACAAAATTTTTGCACTTCCTGACTCTAAATAAGTCAGCGCTACTATTTGCATCATTATATTTTGGTTTCAGACAAAAATAAAAAAAAAATGTATACCTAAGATAATGTATAAGCAGTATTCAGACATTTTGATATGGTATTTGCTTTTGCAGTAACTTTTTTTGTTAATATTGTCTGGATTCGAAATGTAATGATGCAAATAGTAGCGCTAACTTATTTAAAGTCAGGAAGTGCAAAAATTTTATCTCTGAGTCAAACCGTTCGGGCATGGCACCAAAATATGTTTAAGACATTACCTAAATTTTCATAAAAAAATTAAAAATGAACGAAAAACTGGGTAATGTCATGAACATATTTTGGTGCCATGTCCAAACGGTTTTACTCACAGACAAAATTTTTGCACTTCCTGACTCTAAATAAGTTAGCGCTACTGATTGCATCATTACATTTTGGTTTCAGACAAAAATAAAAAAAAACTGTATACCTAAGATAATGTATAAGCAGTATTCAGACATTTTGATATGATATTTGCTTTTGCAGATTCAAAATGTAATGATGCAAATAGTAGATTATGCACAAGGTCCTCTTTTGTTGGTGGCCTAAGAAATGCAAATAAAAGTGCATATGTTTGCTTTGCGTATGCTATATTTAATATAAGATTTATAAATATACATTATAAATATACATTAGGGTCGGCGATATGCCTGAAAAATACCAAAATAACATGTTCTGTGCTGTAATTCCAAAACTACTAGCCCTATATGCCTGATTAATACGTTTTCTCACTCGTTATAATACCAGGCACAAACTGACTTCCAAAGTTTTGCTGGTAGCCAATATATAAAAATCTGCCTTTTAAAAGTTATTTGTAGTACGAACGATTTCATAGTACTTTTGAAAGGCATATTTTTTTTATATATGACTGGACCAACAACTTGTACTGGCATTGTATTAGATATTAATAAGAATCAGAATAATCATTTCACAAGCTTGTAGTTTTGAAACAGTGGCACGTTAAAGACGCAAAAAAACAAATACCTGTTGTGTCGTTATCAAAAGGATTTGAGATGGTAGGTTCTTCAACCATTGCTGGTTCATTACCACTTAAAATTTCTTCGTGTAAATCTAGAAGTAAAAAACACATGATATTAAAAACTATTGTATTATAATTTTAAATCTACCTGTTTCATCACAGTATATTGATTCTCCATTACCAACAGACTGGTCGTGATGTTCTTCAAGCACTGTGGTAAGAATAAACAAACATTTAAAAAGTTATTTTTTTTTGTTGAAATCAAGTTTTTCTCTAGAAACCTTTTTCTTCCAAAAAAATGGATGGCACCGCATTCACCCTCATGTTTTTGTAGGGTTTCCCTTTGATTTCTTGAAAACAAGAAGACTCGAAATGGTCACTACATATGCGACTGTCTACAGTTGGAACGAAGTCCTTAATTGAAATGGCCTCTAACCATTTTGTTAGTAAATTTGGGTTTTCTAAAGGAAACCTGTAACAAAGTTAAATTTTATTTAGCTATATGGAATGGAATTATGTTATTACTTTCGAAGGGAAAGTCCAGACTTGCACTCCCTAGTAGCGTTGCAAAAAAAACAACTATGTTGTTTTTCTGCAAAGATTGTAGGTACACTACCTGGAAGCAAAGTTTTCCTTTTTTTTATTGCTGAAAAGCGATCCTCAGTAAAATGGTCTGAGCAGATCTTGCTATATTTAGATGGTCTATATGAAGCATCAAACCCCAAATTTGCCAGCCAAATTTTCATTAAATTTGGATCTTCTAATGGGAATCTGAATAAAAGATTTTTATGAAATTCCATAAACTGAATCATTATATTAACTTACCCATGAAGTGTCCTTTCTGGTATTTTTGCTTCCTTTTTGCAAAATTTGCAAATTTTCACCATTGTATGTATATTATAAATCCTTTCTATTCGTAAAGCTGAAATTTTCAAAAATATGTTGGTCAATTTATAAGGAGTTAAAGCTATAAATTTTAATATTTCTTTTTATGAATTAATTGACTTTATTACTTTATATCTTTTTTTCAAAAGAAATCATTAAATTATTTAATTTTGTATTTTTTATCACAGAAACACCTACCTTGCTTTTCAATTGTTTTGTAAACATTGAAATGTTTTTTTTCCCAAAGTAGACGTCAAATTATGATAAAATCCACCATCTGTCATCTTCAATTTGCTTCACAAAAACTGTTATACATTGTATGGAATACGCTATCCAGTTATATATTGAGATCAGTGATTGAGATCAGTGTAAAAAGCCCTATTGTTTTTTTCAATAATAACAAAATGTTCAGCTGTCATCCGCGAACTGTTGATTTTGACACTGCTCTGCTAACGAGAAAGAGATATATCGTTGTTACCTAAAAAGCCCTATCTTTGATCCTGATTCAATTCCTCTGATCTCAATATATAACTGGATAGTGTATCCCATACAAAGTATAACAGATTTTGTGTGCCCATTTGAAGATGACATTTAGGTGGTTTGTTTATTTTATTTGACAACTCTTCCCACAAAAAAAAAAAAAACAACCACAAATTACGCCATTCGTTATTTTTTTCGAGGAACAATTGGATAGGTAAGTTGTTTATATTTTCAAAGTTAAATTAGTTTATATTTCTTTTTAAAATAAATTTTGTTGAATTCCACTTGATATTTTCATTTGCTAAAAAAGTGAAATGTATTTCAGTGAAGGGTTGCAGCTCTTAAAATTTTTGCAAATGTTGTCCATATTTTAAACATTAAGTTAATGCTAAGTTTGGCCTGAAATCAAAGTATTATTGTTCACTCATGAACTGTAATACTTGGCCAAACCAAAATCTAATTATAAAACAAATGCCTTCACATTTTTTTTCAACTTTTTTAGTTATCGATGTTGCAGAATACAAACATTTGAGGATAAACTTAAGATGGAAAAGCAGGCTATTAAGTATAGTAGTCGATTATTGAGCCCAAAATCGAATCCTGCTGATTCGAGTTCACCCTCTAAGCGGCTTAATAAAAACAGTAAGAAGCATGTGAAATTTGCCAACTTAAAACTTATACTTTTATTTTTATTCCCATTATTATTTATTGTTATATGCAACACTTAATATTTTATATTTGATTATTAATTAAATTTATTTACAGCACGGTGCAATAGGCCTACTGGGGAAACCGAACACCTAAACAAAAAATCGGTTAACGCGCCCAAAAGCATACCTCATTGGTGGTGTGGAAATGCTTTGACCTTTGTTTTGCACTTGCCTCATATGAATATACAAAACAGCCAGTGGCCGTCCAGCTCACATGGACTCACATTCAAACAATGTATTTCCGGTAAGGGTTAAAATCTTTTATAAACGATAAAAAAAATTAATTTATGATTGCTTTCTTCCTTTAGGTGCGACATTTGTGGGAAGCAAATGAACTCAGCTATCTTGACATTTCATGGATTCAAAAAATTAAACAAATGAAAATTAAATCAGCCAATAGATATTCAATGTTTAAACGATTCAATACTGCTATATTCATTTCTATAAACCGCCTTTTAACCCAGATTGATTTAAATCATGAAACTAAATTTTGTAATCATTTTAAATTGTTATATATATTTCAACTTTTCTACAAAAAAAAAAAAAAATATGTATATATGTATTATGTATTGTAAGCCATACATAGTAAAAAAATATATTTATACATTTCTATTCAATCATCGCATTATCATTTCTATTCAATCATCGCATTATCAGCTTTATTTTCACATAATGTCCATTTGGGGAACACCCTCTTAAACAAGTATAAGAATACTGTATCGAAAGATTTTAGTATACCATCAAATGTGCATTTCATGTGTCCGTGCGTACCCAGAGATTCACGAATATGACCAACACGTCCACACTTAGAACGTAGTTTAATTGGCTTGAAGTATTCGACATCTTCTTTGTTAAAGAACATATACCGAACTGTGGCCGATTTGCCATTATTTCGTTTCGGATGACCACTAAGGACAACACGCTTGAGAACCACTCTATCGGGATTACAAGAGAGTACACAGCCACGTGCTACCAAAACTAGGGATGAGTCGGGATTCTCCTTAAAGCACAATATGGGTGCTGGAGAGAACTGTATGGGAGCATAGAAGGTGGCCACCACTGTTGAGTCTGGTCTGAAATATCTTTCGAACTAGAAACAAAAATGAAGAAATGTAAACAAATGATTTAGATGACTTTGTACAAAATTGACTCACCTTGTGTTTGTCTCCATTGGTGTACTGGCTGAAAATCGGATTCACTACAAATCTTCTGTAGCCACATTGAATGATTAACTTTTCCTTCGATTTGATTGGCACCTCAGAATCTGGGATGCGCTTGAGAATAACATTCATCACAGACATTTGGTGTTCGTGGGGTAGCAGTCCATAGATAACAAGATTGTTAGTTTGCTGAGCAGACTTATACTTGTTCCATTTGGTTGTTGGAACATTTGCGATGTGTACAGTTACATACCAGCCGGGCTAAAAAAAAAACAAATACGAATTGTAAATACAGTTTTTATTGATTTTATAGTTTGTGAAACATGGCCAACGATACATATGGTCCTTTGTTGAAGTTTTTGCCCTATTGCATTCAAGTATTATAGTATAAAGACGCCGTCTTGAGTAAGTAAAGTTCCTATATTGCAATTCTACTACAAACTACGGAGAAGGTGTTTACGCGTGACAGAGTAGGTAAGTTAGTGACTTCGAGACAAAAGAAGGCAACAATAGTAGCATTCGGTTGGACACAGACAAGGAACACTCAAGCCAGCGATGATTTGCCGAATTTTTCTGACAACCACTCAATGAAGCCCACAAGCAGATCCTTAATTAAACGTTTAAGTGGGTGAGTGATGATCCCTATCATTTAAATTTACATCGTCAAAACAAAGAAGATGAATTCACTTGCTGGTGAAAACAGACAGATAGAGGTACAGCCTTTACGTCGAGCCCCTCTTTGGTTTTTCACTGCGTTCTTCAGTTAAGAACAAGGTGGTCCAAGCTTTGAACAATTAGAATAGTTGCCGCTAAGTACGATACGGCAGATGGCTGCCAACAACATCCAAGAATCACAGCCAAGACAGAATAGACGATTTGATAGAAAACGCAAGAGTCCAACTCTGTATACTTGTGGGGATATGGTATAAGTCCTAAATGACTTACAAGCCACAGGCACATCGCGTAAGTTAGACGCACGTTGGAGAGGTGACTCGATCGCTTGGAGGACCAGGTGCTCAACGAACACAAAAAAAGTTCCATTCAGTATTTGCATCAGACCGGATGCGGAAATGGTTAAGTCTACCAGAAAATGAAGGTGATGATAAACTAGAAGCAGAGACGAAATCAACAAATTTAAATCATAGTTCCGAGACGTCACAAAAACAGGATAGCCGAATGTTACACGGCAACACTGCCGCTGCAAGGAAGAAGACAAAGATCGGCAGATTCCAGGAGTCGTAGAGTAACCTCCGAAGAATCGCGACGTATTTTTATTATTGTGCAATTGTGCTTAATTAAATGAACAAAACGAGTTTTTTATTTTTTAATTTTTAGTTTATAGTTTTAATTAATTTAATTTATTTAATTCTTCAATTCAGATAAAACGGGCTTGTCAGTATTGATGACAAGTACATAGAACAAAAAAAAACCTATAAAGCTTTTGAGATTAATTTTGATCTGAATAAAACATGTATAGATTTCACTCAAATAAGACTTTGACTCAATTTTCTGTGTATGACTAATATATTAAAGTTCTTCATGTCATGCAATTAGAAAAATGAAACGATCTCACCCGCTTATTGAAATATCCCGTTCATTTGCTGTAATTTAGATTTTTTCACAGTTTGGAGCATGACTATTGACTTAGCGAATAATATTGTGTTTAAGTAAATATCTATTTGACTTAGCTGTAATTTAGATATTTTTTCACTGTTTGGAGCATGACAATTTTTTTTTATTATTTAAATTCAACACATTTAGGTAAATTAGTTTTTTAAGCACTTCTTTACATATAAGTAGGTTATAGCTATCTTTTCACTTCGTTTTTATTTTTCAATAAAACGAAATTATTCACGTGTATGGTTTTAGGGTTTCACACTTGCACATTTGATAGACATTTAAATAGAATGATAGGCTTTTATCGTATTTAAGGAATTTTAACTTTAATATTTTAGTTTTTCGCGATTTGCCAACACGGCACTGTAGTTCAGTAAAACACTTCTTACACCAATTGTTATGATGTTAAATGTAGTATTTGTCTGCAGTTTTGTTTTATACTCGGACTAATAAATATTTAAAAATAGTATAAAGTTATTAAGTTTTTTCTAAAAAAAACGCTGTCAAAACCCTAAGGAAATTAGTCACGTCTGAGCATGCATCGCCAAAAATTGTTTTTTGAGCAGTATATGTGCTACACTAATGTCTCCGTGGAGTCCAGAGACATAGTTGGAATCAAAAAAGTGAGAAAATATAATGCTTGTAATGTTTTCAAATAGGTATTTAGAGTTTAGATAATAATAAGATGGATATACTACTTCATCTATAAAATATCGCCGAAGGAAAGTATATCTGGAACATCAGTACCATCTACCGGATTCACAAAAAAAAACGGCTTCTATGCTAAAAAATCGTTACTTTTGTGCATTCTTATTAAATCTACGTTTGAGCACAATTATTCATTTCAGAGTGTTACAAGTATCTAGAATTTTTCATTTTAATCCGCACATCTTAATATTTTCCTCTCAATTCCATTTACAAACATTTTCTTCAATAAAACAAATTAATATTGTTGCATTTTATTAAATTGATGAAAAATATTCGCGATTCACTTACAGCACAAAAATATTTAGGTACCTGATATTTGACGTTTAACTTGTATTTTTTCAGTGTGATATTTTTTGCGGCACTTATTAAACGTGCAAGCTCGCTATTCATAATAATGTGATAAGCGAAGTTTTCTGAAACATTCGAATTGCCTTATACATTCGATTCGCTATTCATAATGCGACCTTACATTAAAACAAAATTTAAAGTTGAAAATTGGTTTAAATTGATTCAAGTTGTATTCAAATATTAGACATATTTTCAGTGTTAATAGCAGTTTTAAAAATTTACTCACCCTCAGACATATAGTATTTGGACATCGCGGTTCTAGGTGACCTCTCTCACCGCACATATAACATACAGGAGGTTTTTTTGGCCTTGGACACTTTGCTCTTATATGTCCAAACTCACAGCAATTCATACACTTCTGATGAGAGTGTTTTCGATACTTGGGAAAACGGTCATCTGTATAAATCTTCCACAATGTTTTTGTGGCTAAAAAAAAAGAATATTACTGTACTAACAAAACACAGAAAAATATATACTGACTTTTCATTTGAGCACGAACAGATTTTACGGTAAATCTTTCGCCATGCCAAGAATCGTTATAAAATTTGCGCATTTCTTCATTCCAACCAATACCACCAGAAACCATTTTCGAATCCTCATTGTAAACGATATTGTACACAGGGTCGCCATATTCTTTTTGATGTTTCCACTTATGCAGTGCTGATCTATCTTTATTGGAAACTGGCAATGGAGCAATAAGTTGAACTGATTGATCAGAATCATCTGAATCTTCAATATCAGGTATAGTTTTATCCATATCGTCAATATTTTTAAAAATTTCATTCAATTCTGAAAGACTGTCATGTGGTATGGCATCGTTAGCTGTCTCATCGTGTTCGGTTGCACAGATAGTTGGTGTGGTGGTTTCAACTGGACGAATTTTTTTTAAAACACTTTCAGCTATGGAACGAGCTGTAATTGTTTCTTCTTCTTCGTCGCTATCATTTTGAACAACTGCAGCAACACTTGATGGTGTTCCCTGAGCAAGTGTGTTTAAAGTTGCAATGAACTCATTGTCTGAATTTGCTACTGCTTGATTCAACATTTCTTCTTCTGTAACCATTTTTTCTACGGCTTCGCCATATGCAATATGAGGAATAGAGGTTGGATGTACACCTTCGCCAATTTTGTTTAATCCTGATTCATATTCCCGTTCCGAATCAGTAGTGTCAATGTATGTCTCGGATTCTTTGTTAGCACTTGATGCTCGTCTTTTTGTTAGACGTTTTGTCTTCTGAGTTAAGTCAACTTCTTGGACATCATCAGAGCTACTTTCATACTCCAAATTAACAACTGCAGAAGGCTTTGCATTTTTTGATCCTTTTAAGTATACACTTTCTTGTATATCAGATTCACTTTCATATACATCCAATGCTCTGAAGGCATTCTGTGTAACTCTATAGTCGGTAGAAATCTTTGTAGATCCGCCTCGTGTCGGAGTAGCAAACGAATCAGGAGCTATGTCAGTGGACTTTTCTGGAGCCTCCATCAAACTGTCGACATCATCTTGCAATCTTAGCAAATCTTCATCGTCAGCCCTACTGTTTTCTCCTCGAAGACGTGATCGATCATTTTGTCCAATAAAGTCATCAGATATTACCGAGCAAGGGCTTGTGCACCTTGAGGTATTTTCTTTGACTATAGCATCTGGTTTCAAAAAACTTTCAATTTCTTTTGTTCTTTGTATAGTGTCTTCATCAGAACTAGTGTCGATTGTGACAATTTTTGGAGATGGCACTGATACTTCAACAATATCATCTGTTTCTGATTCTGATAACAGTTCAATTGTTCCCAACGCTTTATTTTTTTTCATGTTTGCTTTAGCAGCTTTAGCTTTCTGCTTTTTTCCGTCATATTTCAATGCATTAGCTAGTTTGTTCTGTTGTCTAGCAAACGGTCCTTTGTTGGTTACTTTAGGTTCTATTCTTTTAGCTTTTTCTGCAGCTACATTTTTGCTAGCCAACTGTGTTGAGCTTCCTTTTGTTTTTGAGCCATTCCCGGAAGCAAATGGATTGACCCTAAAATTTGACAAGTTTTTTACTTGCGGCTGAAACGTCTTGTCAACCGTTTCGACCGGGTATTCATTTATTTCACCTAAATATATATACACAGACAGCGCAATTAAAAAAACCAATACAAAAGTTCTTTAGGGTTCAGCAGCGTTTTCCTAAAATATAATTGTGTTTAACTATACCCAACAAACACTGTTGCTTTCGGATGGATCTTAAAACATCACATACGTATGTATAAAGAAACTTCAAATCAGCCCAAGTGGATCCGTAGGGTCGGTGCAATGACGTCTAATCGTAATGTGCAAGAACGTCTAATCGTAATAGAGTACCAGATCGAATTCAGAATTGGAACGTGTCCAAAGCGGAAGCGTTTGATACTTGGATCGCAAATGTCTTCTTTTTTTGTACATTCCTCTTCTAAGGTGCCAACGTGCGAAAGTGATGTTGTTGTTGTACATCCCTCGAAGGCTGCTGTCGTGTGTTGTGTTCGTTCCATGTATATCCTGCTGATACGACTGGTAAGACAATAGTAGACTCCACTAGAAGACTTCTTTACCATAAAATTGAGTAAAGTGCCAACGAAAAATATTAGGTAAATAACTAAATCTGAATAAAAAAAATTGGATTACCTTTTTTTGAAGCAGTAAGCTCCACTCTTGTGCACACATCGCAGCCTTCGTACAGACTTTAATAGCTTGTGCTTTATCTGTGGCAATGAAATACCATTCTCTTTTTGTTGTTTCAAGTTTTTGATGAATATTTTGATTTGATTTTGTTGATTAGCAATAAAAAAATTTTATAAACTGACTTGGTCGATTTTTTTTTATACTTTGTACGCAAAAACGTTTAGCGAAATTATGGAAGAAGTGTAAGATCTAAAAACTCTTGAATAAACATATGCAACAACTCAGATATTGTTACACTTTTTCTTAATTTTATGTAAATATATTAGAACCGCAAGTTTATGCGATAAAACGCAAAAAACAAAAAAGTAAAAGTAAAAACTGAATTAATCAAAACTACGAGCATCAGCCAAAGGTAAATAAACCACCATTTTGGCATTTGAGAAACTGTCCTAAACTGGTATACTGTTATATAGATAAACAAACGATTTTGGTTTGTTTATCTGTATAACAATTCTTCAAATAGGCACAACTTTTTGGTGTCTATCCACTATCCAGTTATATATTGAGATCAGTGTTCAATTCAGATTCAATAGGGAGTTTTACCATCTTGTCAAAGCTCACACTATGGAGAAGACAGATTGAAATATGTATCGTGCTTTTTTCAAACTGTCAAACTCAAGATCTTGGAGAAAACAATTTGGAAATAATTTTTAAATGCGGTATTCTTTTTTGTGTGAAATTTGTGATTTCCGTGGCTTAAAAATTTATTTTAATTAGCAAAACCAACAATTTTCACAATTTCACAAATTCCCGCTTTTGTTTTCAATCAATTTTTCAACAATGATAAAAAAAAAATCAGCTGTTCACCATACTGCTGTTTTTGACAATTCTGTGAAACGAGAAAGAGATATATCGTTGCTACCTAAAAAGCCCTATTCTACATGTAAACGTAGTGACGAATAGATAGTACCTTTAAGTCTAAAAATATTTTTAAATTTGTGTCTTTGGTAGTAACACTCAAAAACTATTTCCACGAAAATAAATATAAAAAAAATATTTAAAAGCGCAGCAACCGATTGTTGCCAATTCAAAACAAAGCTAATAAACTACAAAATTTTAGCGTGCGGGAATAGGATTTCGTAGTTTTGTGTTGTGTTTGTGTAATTTGTAGATTTGTGTTGATTTTCGCAGGTTTGGTTTGGAACGTACAAAATCTAATATTTTTTTACCAAAATAATGCAAAAATAGAAAAAAATATTTCTAAACCAATTAAATTAAAAACGCCTTTTGATCGATGATTGAATTTAAATGGCTTGTACAAGCAATAAATTATAAACACAAACAACTAAAATAAAAACAAACAAATAAAACAAAGTTAAACTCGTCATGCATATAAAACAGGTAGGTACTTAAATAAGAAACTAAACTCTGAGCAGTAAATGGCATTTCGTTTAATCTGATGATGATACTCTTGTTAAAATATAACAAACCGTTTAATTATGCTTCTTTTCTTATTTTTAGATAATTATTCAAGGATTTAAATCGTATAAAGATCAAACTGTTGTAGAACCATTTGATAAAAGGCACAACGTGGTTGTTGGACGAAATGGATCAGGGAAAAGTAACTTTTTCTATGGCAAGTACCTACATATGTATTTTTTTCTTTTGGCGAGGCATATATTTGATGTTCTGTGTAAATTAAACTCGTTCTTTGTGTCCTTTGCAGCAATTCAATTCGTTTTGAGCGATGAATTCACACATTTACGTCCAGAACAACGTCAAGCTCTATTGCACGAAGGTACTGGAGCGAGGGTAATTTCTGCGTATGTAGAAATTATATTTGACAATTCAGATAATCGTGTTCCAGTAAGTATGTCCTCTCAAAAAATTCCGCATGCTTATTCCATAATTTTTATTATTATTATTTATAATTATAATAATAATAGTATTTTAACTATGTGTGTAAGGCACATTGCCTTTTAAATGCAACAGATGTTGCACGACATTAGTTAGAAGGGGTAGAAAGATAGGAAAGAATTGTTTTGATGCAATGGATAGAGAGCTAGTTGATTTTTATTTTTCATTGCATAACCTCATGGCCACGGACTAAGTCCTAGTTTGTGTGATATGTTGACGATGCAGTTGCATGTTGAACAAATAGGTGAATCATCTCTTATTAATATGCTGGTGAATGGTTAAGGTATATCTTAGTCGCAGGCGAGTAAAGGTATGTATTAAATGTTAAAAATTTTGTTAATTTATTTTGAAAAATAAAGAATTTTAACTGTATTCAGATACCTATCTTATTCAAAGAAAAATGTATTCTAACGTAAAAGTATCTATTCGATTAAATTTATATAGATTTATATACACTTTATTGATGATGTAGCTTTTCACTTGTTGCAACTATAGCTTAGCACTAATTTATAAGATTTGTTTCTTACTGTGCATGCATTAAATGAATAAATGAAATGAAATGAAAAAATGAAAATAAAGGTAGAGTTTATAGCTCTGGAAGTAGATGTTGGCTAGATAGGGGCTCGGCAGCTAGTGTTAGAGGTGGTGTAATGATTTGAATTTCTATGCCAAGACTAGGGCCATTATTGCGGATATCTATTTTAAATAGAATTTAAGATCCACTAAAATAAAAAAAAAATAAAAACAGAAACGAAACAGAAAACCTCCACAAAACAACAACAACGTTTGCTGCACACACTAATGCGACCCTCACCGATGGCAACAATTTAACGTTTGAAATTTCAAATTTTACGAATGAATTTTGACATTTGAATCAAAAGCTCAGTTGAAGAGCTTTTTTCTTTTTTATTACGGAGAGTCAATTCTATTTCAGTCATTCTATTGTCTTCGCGATATCAACTTAAAGCTTAATAGAGTCAAAAAAAAGTCTAGTGGACTTTTTTCGAATAGACTCGCAATAAGGCCTTAGATGTTTCTTTTGGATAAGATTGTCAATAAGTTTTGCTTCATGATCTGCAAATTTATTCCCCACAATTCCGATGTGGTTTTTTCGGAAGATGAGATTGTTGGTGTTGTTCTTTTGGTATTTACTTAATGCAATTAATACTGAGGTTGTTTTGATGAACCAAAGAGGGTGAGTTTGTTTATGTTGTGGGGGGCAATAGTACAATAAAGTGCTTGTTTGTTAACCCAGAGGTTGCAGGTTCAAACCTCACTCGGGTACAAAGCATTTTTTTCTTTTCAGCATACATCCCAGCTTATGTTGAACGTCGCCCATACGGATGAATAATAAAATTCAACGAGCTCTCTATCCATTGTACCAAAACAATTCTTTCCTATCTAACTAGTGTCGTGCAACAACTGTTGCATTTAAAAGGCAATGTGCCTTACAGACACATAGTTAAAATATTATTATTATTATTATTATATGCGTGACAGGAATGTTTATTTGTCTTGCTAAGGTTATTGCTTTGCTGATGCATGAAGGGATCTGTTTGGTTCTTTTATAGTTTATACCAGAGGTGATGTCTATCGATAATTGAGTTGCTGAAGAAAGAAAGTCCTACGATTAGTTTGATAAAAATTCTTCTTGTCTCTGCACTAAAGTTGGGAGACCAGCTTCTATCATGATGTTTGCGATGCGTGTGGTACAATATGCGCTTATGCTTTTTTTTAACTGCTTGATGGTAAGAAGGTTTTATAAGGTTAAGTGTAGACTTTGGTCATTTGCTGTAAATACTTAAACCATAATCTATTTGACTTAGTTCTTGTGATACTACAGAGAGTGTTTATGTACACATTCAGTTTTTTATTCGATAAATAACTAACAATATTTGCCCTACCAGCTAGGGTTTTTTTTTTCAATTTTGTACAGTAGGGTTTCCAGTTGTATTTACAATCAAAAATTAAACCTAAGATTTTTAAGTTATCTACAGTTTCTGTAGTGATATTGTTTAAGTTCGGTTCTTATTGGCGACAGGATAATTTGCGACAGACATGCAATGTTTTATTTTTAAAGTTAAAAACGATAAAATAATCACCTTTGCGGTCCATGAATAGTAGTTTAGTTTAGTTTAGTTTAGTTTATTCTTTATTTCATCAATTTGAGATATTTACCTCTTTTAGATTACAAATTAAGTTAAATAAAATATATACAAACATACATAAGTAAAGAAACAAATAAATAAAAGATATGAATTAATAAAAAAATTAATGACAAAATATATAAAAAAAAAAAAACAATAATACATTGAAAACATGAAATACAATTATTGAAGCAAAAGTGCATACATAACTTTAGTTTTAAAATTTAGCCGAGAACAAGATTGAAATATGTCAATTACGTTTATTATATTGTTGGTATCTCTGATGCATCGCGATATTGGTGCGTTTCTGCCATAGTTATTTCTAGAGAAATCTTCAGTAAAATGAAAACGAGAACGTAGCGTTCTACTTGGAAAAAAAAATTTATTCGCTCTAGTAGATATGCACAATTAATATGATTGTTGACTATGTCTTTTATAAACATAATTGAAAAATAATTTCTTCTTGTTTCAAGCGTTTGCATATTAAAAAGCAGGCACCTTACTTTATACGAAGGTTTTGGAATATTCCAATTCAATTTATAAAAAGCAAACCTAGTAAAGCTCTTCTGGACCCGTTCTAACCTTAGAGAATGATTACTATAAAATGGATTCCATACAACGGTACAATATTCAAGATTTGAACGAACAAACGCTATGTAAAGACTTTTTGATGTATATGGATCTGAGAATTCCTTTGAATTCCTCCTTATAAAACCAAGCATCTGATTTGCTTTATTGACAACATAATCTACATGATAACTAAACGAAAGACATTGATCAAAAATAACACCTAAGTCTTTTTTATGGCTTACTTTCACTAGAGGAATATCATTAACAGCATAATTGAAATAAATTGGAGAATTATTCCTATAACACGACAAAGATTCACATTTAGAGACATTAAGATAAAGAGCATTATTATTACACCACTGGGACAAACCGATAAGGTCTTTCTGTAACATATTACAGTCTTCAAGCGAATTCACATGCTTAAAAATTTTTGCGTCATCAGCATATAATAAAAAATGAGAGAAATTAATATATTTAGGAATATCATTTATGAATAAAATGAATAACAGTGGACCAATATGACTGCCTTGCGGGACTCCCGAAGTTACATTAATAGCTTTGGATTTCACACTGCCTATTTTAACAAATTGAATTCTGTTTCTCAAGTAGGACCCAATCCACATCAGAAATTGGGAATGAAATCCAAGTTGTGATAGTTTGAAAACAAGAAGATCATGATTTACTCTATCGAATGCCTTCGCAAAGTCCGTATAAACAATATCAGTCTGAGATCCTCTTTCGAATCCTTTATAAATTAGATCACTTAAAATTGTAAGGTTTGTTGCAGTAGACCTACCTGACATAAAACCATGTTGGAATTCAGATATTATGCATTTGGTATAGAAACATAGTTTATCTGAAACAATCTTTTCAAACACTTTGGGGATGACAGATAATTTACAAATAGGCCTGTAGTTACTAACATTTTGTCTAGAACCTGATTTAAAAATTGGAGATATAAAAGAGACTTTCCACTCATCAATAAATAAACCAGTTGCGAGAGATTTGTTAAAAATCAAACAAAGAGGCAGCGATAGTGCAAATGCACAATTTTTTAAAATTATTGGGGATATTCCATCAGGTCCAGGACTTTTGTTTTTATCAATTTCTTTAAGGGCTTCATGTACATCAGTGGTATTTAGAGATAATCTGCCGAGGTCAACTTCATTTGAAGAGGAAGCTTCAGAAGACACATTTATAGAATCTACAGAATACACAGATTTAAAATAATCAGCAAACAAATTACATATAATAGACATATCACTAAACATAGTTCCAGAAAACTCCATGCAATTTGGCAATCCTGTCGACTTTTTCTTCATATTAATGAACTTCCAAAATTTTTTACCATTGGATTTGATTTCAGATTCAGTATCGCTTATAAAGTTGTTATAAAGGAATTTATAAAGAGAATCAAACTCTTTTTCAACAGACAAATACAGCGCACGATTTATAGAATTACTTCTATCTTGTTTATATTTCTTGTACGCCTTATTCTTCTTGTTTTTTAAATTTGTAAGCCTTCGATTAAACCAGGGTGGATTGGAGTTAATTTTTTTTCTCTTTAAAGGAATGAAATTTTCAATAGCAAATGTTAAGTGCTGCTTAAAAATACAAAACGCTTGTTCAAGATTTTTTTGACAAAAAATTTGCACCCAACTGACAGAGTTAAGATAAGTGTTAAAAGCATCAAAGTTACCACGTTTATAATCATAAAATTCTATAAATTCATTTCGATTTAAAGCAAAAACTAATAAATTAATTTCGATTGATAAAGCAACATGGTGCCTGGTATTATTAACAACAGGAATATGTGAACACTCAATAAAAACTTCCAACTCTTTATCAACAAAAACAAGATCTAGTATTCGATTTAAAGCATTAGTGATGGAATTGATTTGTTTTAAATTAAATTGACTCAAATAATCCATAACAAAACTTTCAATATTCGTTGTAATATTAAATGGAATTAAACAGTTTTCATTTGAATCAAATATCCAATCAATGTCACCAATATTAAAATCACCTAAATATATAATATGGTCAGAAAGACGTAAATTAGAAATGACTGATTGGATATTTTGTAAATGCAAACTATACAATTCAATAGGGCTACCTGGTCGAATATAGCTCACGCTCAGATAAATATTAACATTATTTTCAAAAGATATTTTAACAAATATTTGATCAATATCAAAGCTATGAGATAATTGATTGGAAATTAAATCGATCTGATTTGAAACAAGACCGTTATGAATCGCAACCAGTACCCCACCACCTCTGTCAAAACCAGTTGTGGTTGAACAACGATCTTTACGATATACATTAAATTGTTGAGCATTAAAAATTTCACTCGTAAGGTGGCTATCATTCAACCAGGTTTCTGTTAATACAATTATGTCAAAATCATGAGAACTAAAATAAGAATATAAGCTATTTAATCTAGTTCTTACTCCTCCTACGTTTTGGTAGTATATATTAAAGCTATGATGTTGAGAATTAGCAAAAACAACACCTTCAACAGCAGCGGGATCAACACAAGCTACATGGGCAGCATCATAACCAACAGCAACAGCATATCCAACAGGGGCAGCAACAACAGAATTCAAAAGAACATCGTCATCAACATCGTCATAGTCCATAACATCAACAGCAGCGGGATCAACACAAGCTACATGGGCAGCATCATAACCAACAGCAACAGCATCTCCAACAGGGGCAGCAACAACAGAATTCAAAAGAACATCGTCATCAACATCGTCATAGTCCATAACATCAACAGTATAATTGAGAAAGCGAGTGTTTAAGGATTCTTGGACTAAGTATCCGTGTTGTTCTCCAGGGGCGGCACGTTTTTTGGCCGGTAACTGAAAGGCCGAATACGAATTCCTCTTGGCCAAAATTCAGAATTAAAAATAATATTTACGTAGTCCAGCGGAATACCAATTTTAAAGTTGACAAAACGAACTTTATCTTTATCACAACCATGAGATACAAGCTTATAGCATGGAAAAACGGACGCTTCTATTTTGGTCTTTGATTGAATATATGAAGTAATATTATCAGTTGAAGTATCTTTCCTGAAACTCGATACATGGTACCATCTCATTCTGCTAAAGATATTTGTTTTTAGCACATCCGCATCAACATTAAAACCAGTCTTAATCATGTTGCGATTTCCAATATTATTGACGTTTCTCACTCCATTTACATCTTCATCAACAGCAGCATGCACATAAGCATGAGTAGCACTAGTCAAAATCGGAGGGTCATCTTCAAATATTTTTGCGTTTTTTCCTTCACCATCACAGTCTTCAACAGCATTGTTTATATTATCATTAGTATCACCATCTGTATTTGTATGCATCTCGCCCGTCGGCTTACCATTTAATCGCAAATTAACAGCAAGGGAAGTAGAACTCATTTCAAATTCACCTCTACTAGTATGTAGAGAAATAGAATTTGTTCCACCACTTTCTTTGGTTGAGATGCTGGTGGCTTCGAAACCACTGTCATACAAGTTTGAATGCACTTTATCTTCTTCTACTACTACCATTACATCATTCGCAGAAAGAGGGATTTTCGATGATGAAGAAGACGGTGCACTGATTTGTTGTTGTTTTTCAGAACTTGTGTTGTTATTAATTCTTGTTATTTGCTTTTTGTTGTTTACATTATTGGTTGATGCAAGTAGGGAGGGCGAGGGGGAGATAAACGATTTGCCAAGAGAGAGACGATTTGGTGTAACGGATGATGGTGATGGCACGTTCAATTTATTTTTTTTATTCACAGGCAAATTTATTTTATTTGGTCGTTGACCTTTTGTTGATTCTCGCATAGCTCTGACATTAATGTTTTCATTTACCTGCGTGGTTTTATTTGAGGCAATCAAAACGGGGGCAAGAGATCGATTGTTATTTATTGATTTTGAACTGTGTATTAGTGCAACACAGTCAATAAGTTTTTTCATCACTGAACAAATATCTATGCAAGCACAAGATTCGCACTTCCAAACAATATTAGAACTTGATTTTATAGTTTTTAATTCTATTTTATTAAGGAGAGTACAATTAAAGTGAAAAAGGGCAGCACAAATACCGCAGACAACAATATCGGTGACAACTTCGTCGCCACACTTTTCACACAGAACACTCATTTTAAAATTGAAATAGGTACCTATGTAGGCAGGCACATCTATCGCCTGAGAAGGTATGAAGATGAGTAAAAATATAAAACACAGTTTATTTAGTTTTTATTCCACCTTAGTGACTTTTCTCAATTTATTGATATATATTAAACAGTTCAAAACTAACTAATACAATACACTAAGATTTGGGTGCATTTTGAGGTTAGTCATCCTCAACGTGCACGTCTGTACTAACTCAAGTCCAATTGTGTAGGTCAAGTGTAAAGATCAGGCGGTAGATAATAGAAAATTACAACAAATAAATCACAATAAAAACGTTATCGAAGAATGAGTTGGATCAAATGGAACAGTGGGGAGCGTGGTGCCTCTAACGTTGTTTTTTTATTTGTGTGTTATGTTTTTATTTCAAATTTCTTACTGGTCATATGCGAGTACTTTAAATTATACAATAACCAACTTAAAATTATTGCCTTTCGGCGTAAATAGCTTATATATTATAGAAATTCATTAATTACTTAAAAATAAGAAAATTAAAAAAAAAAAAAACTCATATCTACCATTTTTTATTTTTTATAAAACTTAAAACTACCCTCTAAACTACTTAAAATAACTTAAGACTAGAACAGCCACAGCAAGGTATTTTTTTTTTAGTGCTACAATGATTGTTTTTCCTAACCTAGCCTACTTTTAAAGCTTAGAACTAGTCAACTTTTATTATTGTTGTGCCCTGCATTTGGGTCACTTGGCTTAACCTGCGTTGAACTTACTCAAGCCATTGCACTGTGTCGAAACTATATTGCTGGCCTATGCAAAAGCAATGTTGGTTCACCTTTGCAATTGGCACAAGAGGTAAACAACCAGGAAGTGCTAAGTGTGCATTTGGCAGGGGATGACCCAAGTAAGTTTGGATTAAAGAGGTTGACTGGTGAGTCTGAAGTTGAAAGTAAAAGTGAACGGTCGTGTTTATTTTTAAATGGCAAATTGACATATAACGTATAACATTTTGGCGCAGCCGATACGCGAACGTACGCGTAAGTTAAAGAAAATATAATTTAAGATAGTGAGAAGAATTTAAAATAATAAAACTTGATACGTTTGATGGTGCTTTTGATTCGAAAAAACTGACAAGTAACAACTCTTGAAAGTTGCCAAAAATATTATTTACGACAAAATAAAAAAAAAAGCAATCAGTGTTGTGTGGCAAATCAAAAAAAAAAAATATAAAATAAATAACAATTTGTGAAAGCTGATTATAATATCAATCGAGAAGTTATTACAATAATAAATTGAAAATTAATCAAGGAGTGAAAAATAAAAAGTTTAATCAAAGGAATTGAATAGGTAAGTATATTTTCTTCATTTAACTTTATGAATATTTTTTTGTTATTGGTTGTTTGTGTTGCTTCCTAGTTATTCTTGAAGTTTTGGTTTGTTTCTCTCTTTGCGGTTTTAACCTGGCCATTTAATTACTAATTAGTTGGGAAAGGTTTGGACTTTGTTTTAAGTTATTTGGGGTCAAATCGTTGTTTTTCTGTTGAGTTAATGGCCAAAAGTCAACTCGAGGCCCAACTTAACGACCTCATAGAGGAAAACGATTTTTAAAAAAAAGAAAAAAAAAAAAAGAAATTGAGTTGCCATTTAATATGTCTTTTGAAAATATAAGCAAGGTTGTTTCGAGGCTGGTCCCCATTTTCTCTGGAGAGCGTAACCATGAACTCCCACGCAGAGTTTATGATTTTCTCAATGCCTGTGATCTGGCATTGAAAACCGTTAAGCCGGGGGAGGAGGGGATATTAGTTTCTTTAATATCTACGCGTTTAATGGGAGATGCTTTTGAGCTATTACGCTCAAGCTCCGCCAAGACAATTGAAGATCTGTCAAAACTCTTCAAAGATTGCTATTTAGTGCCAAAAATACTGGATAGCGTAATGAACGAGTTAAGGCAATCACATCAATTGATTGGAGATGATGTAAAAGCGTTTGCCAGGCGCTTGGGAAGGTTTCAGGCCACAGCGGTGGAGATAATTGACGCGATCTACACAAAAGAAGAATCGGGGGGACTCAAAAGGGAGGTTGCTAACACCGTCATCACAACCTTTAAGACAGGACTAATCGATCTGGCTCCGGCAGTTCATGCTGACCTGTGTACTGATCTGAATGAAATGGCAGAACAAGCTAGGAAAACTTCACTCCTGTTTCAACCCAATCCAAGGGGCTACATGGGAGTTGGTCAAAATACCCCGACCTTACTAGGCCCTGCCATGTATCAAGTACCCTACCAGTATACACAGCCCACAATACCTACCAGCTACTCAAGTAATTTTACATCTCCACCAAAACCAACCTCAACAAATATCTATGGGTTCATATCTGGTTCACCCAACATTCCTTTGTATAATCACCAAGGCTTAAATACACAACATGTTCCTTATGCTGACACCCCTTTTGCCAATGTGTCAATTGCAGAAAATGACAACCAGCACTTTTATCACTCTCAGTCTATCCAGATAAAAATCTGGGTAAACAACAAAGGCCAATGCGGCAAGACTTCAACATTAAATGCGGGTTCTGTGGTAAGCAAAATCACACTTACGCAGAATGCCGTCAAAGAAAAAACACACCTTATTGTGAAGCGTGTGCATCTTACGGTCACACATTAGATGTGTGTCCAAAGTCTAGAGTCTTCGCCGTGCAAACCCCCTCGAACCAAATTAAATGTCTTTGGTGCGCTCGAATTGGACATTCAGAGGAAGAGTGTCCTTACAAGCGTTATTATAATAAGAAAAAGCAGGGAAACTCAAGAGGGCGCAGCCAAAATTAGTGGACTGTGCCCTTCAAACCTCGGATAAGTCAACTCGAGCAGAGATAATACGAAGTACAAACTCTTCAGTCTTTTACATGGGTATTATATTTAACTTCTTTAGCTCATTATATGCAACAACAATAAAAATGTTAGCATCCGCATTGAAGTCAGAATTCAGTTTTGTTGACCTTCACATAATCGGGCAAACTAGTTTAAAAGTCACTAAATTGGCCAAAAATATTATCAAGGTAATAACTGTGAAGCTGAGTCGCTTAATTAAATATAATAACCCAACAAGGCATAGTCTTATGCATATGCGTAAAAGAAAAAGTCATGATGTGTTCGTTAATCTGCCATTAACCGAGACAAAATTTGGTTCCATAACAATGCTGGTCGACACTGGTGCAGACATCAGTTTAATTAAAAGAACAGCACTCGCACATACCGAACAGATTCAGACAAATGAAAGCAAAGAATTAGGGGGTGCATGTGGAGGGATTATATCGACATTAGGGACCCTGTCAGCAGTTTTCCCTTTGTCCAAAGATGTTAAAGTCAATTCAAAATTGCAAGTGATACGTGATTCAAAAGACATACCTGCCGACGGTATTTTGGGTCGCGACGTTTTATGGAATCGCTCCATTATTGACACGGTGGCAAAACGCCTTAGATTCTTGGACAATAACGGAGGGAAAGTAATTGCGGAGATACCACTATTATCTCTGAATGCTGTTAAGAACTGGTCCCAGGTTAATAAAAATACTATTATAAATATCCAAGGACGAACCCAAAAATTGGTTAAACTTCACTTGAAAACAGGTCTGCGGGAGGTATTAGTAGAGTCCCAGGAGTTAAAACCGGGAGTTTATCTTGCAAATACCATTGCTACGGTTAGAAATGGTCACGTTGTTGTTCCGATTCTGAACAGTACAAGTGAGCCATACACCGTAGAACCCAACTTAGAACTAACCGCTTAAAACTGAACACTGATAAATGTAAATTTCTGTGCAGAGAAGTAGTATACCTGGGTCATATCTGTTCTGAAGACGGGGCCCGCCCTGATCCATCTAAAACTAGTTGCGTTACAAATTTCCCATCTCCCAAAAATACCAAAGAAGTTCAGTCCTTTTTAGGGTTTGTAAGTTATAACCGTAAGTTTGTACCAAATTTTGCAGCTATAGCTTCTCCTATAAACAACCTCTTGCGAAAGAATACACTATTCAAATGGACGAACGATTGCCAACGGGCTTTTGAAGATCTCAAAAGAGCAGTAACATCTCCACCCGTTCTTATCTATCCTGATTTTACTAAAACATTCATTCTTACAACCGATGCTAGCGGTGAAGCTTTGGGTGCGGTTTTATCACAGGGAAAAGTGGGAGAAGATAGACCGATCGCTTATGCCAGTAGATATTTAAGTCCGGCTGAGAAGAGGTACTCGACCATAGAAATAGAGCTTTTAGCTATTGTATGGGCTACTAGAAATTTTGGAACTTATTTACTAGGGCGACCATTTGTAGTCTACAGTGATCATCAACCACTGAAAGGGGTATTTAACGTGAAAGACCCAACAACTCGTCTTGTAAATTTTCACCATAAGCTTTCAGAATACGATTACAAAATTGAGTACAAACCCGAGAAAATAAATACTAACGCGGATGCACTGAGTCGTATTCCTAAGAGTGAAAGTCAGTGTCTGGCAATAACGAGAGCACAAGCCGCTAAAGAAAGGGAACACAATGTAAGTTGTCAAAAACCACAGAAGAAGACTAAAAGCACTGACACGGAATATGAAAAACCATACTTGGTTAAAAAGGGTTCATGCCGTTGGAAACTTCTATCCAATTCAGACGAAATCCAAACCGTGCTAAAGGATTTTCATAACTCAGCACTCGGAGGTCATCAAGGGGGTGAAAGGACTTTTCAACGAATCAGACAACAATACAGGTGGAAAGGTATGAAAAGACAGGCATTAGACTATGTAAAGAGGTGCCCAGCTTGCCAGAAAAATAAAAGCTCACCTCCTACTAAAATGCCCATGGTAATTACTGACACTCCATCTTTACCTTTTGATAAGGTATATATGGATATAGTGTGTGGTCTTCCCACATCATATTCAGGGAATAGATACATCCTTACCTTTCAGGATGATCTGACAAAGTTTATGGATTGCGCGGCACTGCCAGATGCCAAAGCGTCCACAGTAGCTCAAGTATTCTATGAACAAATAGTAACGCGTTTGAGAATACCAAATGTTCTTGTAACTGACAATGGTGCTAATTTTACTTCTAAAGTATTTTCGGAAACCTGCAAATTACTTGGAATAAAGAAAATGCACACTACAGCATACCACCCGCAGTCTAATGGTTCCCTAGAAAGGAGCCATCGGCCATTAGCTAAGTATCTAAGGTCTTTTGTTGCTAACGCATTGGGATCAGTGGCTTAGACAAGCTATGCACGTGCATAACAATACAGTTCATACGGCAACTAAGTTGACACCTCTTACCGCCTTATTTGGTTTCCAATTTGAAATGCCAACGAATCTGAAAAAAGGCTGCTCCACTATATGACAATTATCCTTGTTCTTTGAAATACCAGCTTACTAAAAGTCACCAAATAGCTAACGAGAATTTGAAAAGAGCAAAAATTATGGCTAAATAGAATTACGACAAGCATCTCAAGTGTGTGTCATTCCATGTCGGGCAAAGTGTTTTACTTAAAAACCCCGTTAGGAAAAATAAATTCTCAGAAAAATGGATAGGACCATACGATATTGTGTCGATCGATAGCCCTGTTACTACCACAAAAAAAAAAAACAAACAAGAAAACGAACAGGAAGGTACATAACAACCGCTTAAAACCTTATTATAATTAAAAATATTTTATTTTCAGAATTCGTTTTTGTTGTTCCTAAGTCCGATTTATATGTTTTTTTTATGTTCCATTAATAATTTTGTTTCCCTTTTCAGAAGATCGAGCTAAAACCTAGTTTAAGAATAATAAAAAGAATAACCTTCATAGATATATATAAAAAAAAAAATTGTCAAAAATGAAAAGATTTAATATTGTAAGTAACTTAATTATAGTATCTATAATTAATATAATCGCTATCAAAAATGCCTCACCGAACCCTACCCCAGACTCCGAACAAACGTTATTGCCGTTCAGAATCGAGAAGCTTAATGAATCTTCACCCATTTTGCTAGAACGTGTTGGAACTGTTGTATTCTTCAAGGACACTTGGACGATCCTGACGAAGTTCACGCCGTTGGATTATTCGACGGTATTGGCGATATCCGAAAACTGCGAGGAAAAGCTAAAAAGTGTATGCGAGGGACTAACTACGGAAAGTCTACATGCCTTCTGCAACCAAATAGCACGAGAGTCAGCAGTCAATATTGCCCTTTTGAGACAAAATGCGGAACGGTTGAACTCAGTATTTGAAAGGCAAAAAACATCAAAACGGAATAAGAGAGCCCTAGACTTCGTTGGACATTTTTCTAAGTGGGCATTTGGTACTATGGATAATGAGGATTCACGCAAGGTGTATGGTCAGCTTAACACCCTGAAAAGGGACGATGAGGACACTTTCCATCTATTACATCAGGAAGTTTCCGTCATTTCTTCGAACAACGAAAGGCTAAGTAAGCCTATAGAAAAGCTGGCGGACGAAATGAAGAACGTTACAACTGTTTTTAAAACGTTTAGCAAGTCCATCGCAAAAACGTTTAGTAACTTAACGAGCGAAATCAGCCTTCTGCAGGTTAAAACAGACATAATCGACATCGTTTCTCTATTAATGTGAAAAGTAATAGAGCTTCAGCACCGGCAGGCAACCGAATTGTCAATCCTTTATGACCTATACCAAAACAGGTTGCACCCTTTCATTTTTAACTCCAACAACATCAGCGAAGTTCTGCGGCAAATAGCCTCAAAGGGGAGGGCAACATTCGGAAACGCTTTTATCCTTCATCAAGCTGCTATCCAGCTGTTTTCCTGGATGGGGAAAACGTTTTAATCAAAGTGACGAAGCCGTTACCCGAAGACCTTCGTTACGAACTCCAATGGATATAACCCTCTGATTTCAACGAGTCGTGGGACATGATGTTAGATAGCCATTATGAATACGTCGCCGAGTCAGAGAACCACGCTTACTTTGGACTGATGAGCCACGGGGAATTCGAAAAATGCATCCCCGTGTCAGGAAACGAGACGGATTCTGAAATCTGGATTTGCAGTTTCAATTCGCCTTTACTAACGTCTGGAGCAAAGCATTGTCTGGTAGAGCTACTACAACATGCTGTTGCGTCATCCACCCACTGCAGATATGTTGCAGTTCCGGCAAACGAAGGTATTTTGTTAAAGATGTCAGTACCTAACCATTGGTTCTTCAGCTTCAAACATGAAATAGTTTTGAATGTTGTATGCAAGAGGGAGCGATACCAAGCACCCATACAGGGCACAGGAGTATTCAAGCTGTTACGACCATGCGAAGCTACTACTAAAGAAATTAAAATCGCCTACCAGCGAAGTTTTTCGACAAAATCAGTATAAAAGCAGCGTATTGTTAATCACTCGGACATTCTGGAAACCCTGAGAAGACCTTTCCTTTCCTTGAGATCCATGGCAACTTTCAGACCCTGGACAATAAAAACGGGTGACCATGAAAACATCGCCAGGAACATTCTTGACGGCAAGCGCTCTATCCAGGAATTAGAGATCAATTTGAAAGTGATGGAAGCAGGAAGGAAACTAGAGGAACACAACTGGGAAATTTTAAGCCCTCGTTATTCGTTTTTGAGCCTGGTTATTATCATCGTCAGCCTACTCGTAATTGGCTCAATACTTTACAAGATCCGGAAAGTGAAAAACATGGTGCTCAACATTCAACAATTAACTGAGGTAGCAGCACCTTGCGTGGAATTAGAAACGAGACCGACCCCCATCAAGAAGAAGAAAGATGCACCAGAAGTACCAACCTGTGAACGTAGCGGTATAACGTATGCTTGCGTTTAAAGTTCTGGGTATGTGGAAGATGCCTAATAATGAAAAAAAAAATATAACATACATATATTACAAGCAAAACATTTAGAACTTAAGACAAATAATGTGTACCTATTGTAAGTTATTTATTTGTGTAACATTTTGAAAAACTAACAGGAACAACACACAAATAAAAAGTATGTATTGAGGTATAAAAATGTAGTAAAGAGATGTTTTTTCTAAGAAGATTGCTTTGAATCAAAATAAAATACCATTATTGTAGAAATATTTAATAAATATAATCCATAGTACTGTATAATCCCTTAATGCATAATTTAAAAAAAAAGTCTTATTGTTAATACATTAAAAAAAAAAAAAAAAAACAACAATAATTGTCTGTTCCTCTGAAATATAATCAAATATAATATAATTAATGTATTTAAAAAAAACTAAAAGAAGGTTATATTTTTCGTTTATCTGAAAAGGAATATAAGGTAAAATAATGGTGCTAGAATATAAATATAAATTAAATTATTTTAAAAATAACTGTATATTTTTGTTTCAACTTACGATGTCAGTGTTTTTTTTTCTAACTTTATAATTTCATATCACAACCCATTATAAAATAACAGAAAACAATATTCAAAAACGTTGACGATAGTTTGCAAGTTATGTTTTTAAAAGTATAAAACAATATAGATAGATAGATATATTCTTTATTTTTTATCAATAGATTATACAAAAAGTTTTTTTTCTTAAGACTAATGACATGGCAATCGTGCCGTCTGCCTGATATGACATTTGAGATACAATAAAAAGGAAATTTAAGGAAATGTAAGAATATTTTAACATTAAATTTCGTAATAAATAAATTATTTTTTAACTGGCAAAAATCTGACTTTTTAGAAACTGTTACGATAATTTAGGGCATGCTGACAATATTTGTAGAGGTTAAGCCAACCAAAGGCTCCATTTAAAATAGCGTAAGTTTGTTGTAAGGAAAGAAAACTTTCTTGGAAATACAGCCGACGAATTTCTTGTGATATTGGACAAACTGCTACAAAGTGATAAATATCTTCGTTATCTCTTCTGTTACACAAGTTACAAATTTTGGGTAAATCATCTCGGTGTGGCATTAAGTTAAGTATGATGATTTCTACTTGTGCTCTAAAGATAGTACTTATAACTTCGGGGGAATATTCTTTGCTATAATAGTTCATCTCAGATAGGAGTTGGTGGTTCAAATACTTGTATATATTCCTCGAGGTAGAAGAGTTTGCTCTGGATAGATGTTGGTTATACATTTTATCATCAACTTTTGCGATTAAATCCGCGAACATACCCTCCCACTCAACAACATTTGATTCTAGCAGGGACAAAACATAATCATGCGATAAAGCAAGCTGGTTCCACTCTTTAAATGGGGAAGCATTAGTTGGGAGATGTTTTATAAGGATGCACTTATGAAGACAGTTGTTACTTCTTTTCATAACTTTTGTTATATAGTCCGAATTCGCTTTCAAATTGTGTATGTATATGGGTGTTACACCTGACTCTACATAAATAGAATAATTTGGAGTCGAATTCGGCAATCTTAACAAACGTTTGAAGAAATGCCTGTGAATTTTTTCGAAAGCTTCGTAGTGTCTATATCCTAAAACTTGAACCCCATAGCACATACAAGCATTAAGAGTCGCGTTAAAAAATCGATATTTCGAATCCAGGTCGATATTTTGGTTTGCAAAAAACTTCGGCCACATTATATTTAAAGCTAGCTTAGCCTCATTACTTTTTGAATTAGTGTGCTTAACAAAGTTTAGATTATGTGGCACCAAAACACCCAAGTATTTGAACTCTTGCACAACTTCAATACGTGTGCTGGAAAGGCACCAATTCTCTTCTGGTAGTCTTCGATTTAGCCGGGATTCAAAAATTAGTACCTTGGTTTTTTGAGTATTAATTCACAAAAAGAGTTCAGTCTATTTATTTGCAACTGCAATGTAAAAGGATTTTCAGCCAGCATTACCAGGTCGTCCGCATAGAGCAAAACTTTTACTTGCATATTAGCAAAGGATACACCACCAGGGAGAATGTCACATATTTCGTCGATAAAAAGGGAAAATAGTAATGGACTAAGTATGCATCCTTGTGGAACACCTGCAGTCGTATGAAACCAATCGGAAAAATCTGATCCATCCCATACCGTTGCACTCGAAGAAAAAAGAAAGTTGGAATATGTTAACAGAAATTTTCGTGGCAGACCTAGCAATGACAATTTGTATAATAAAGCTTGTCTGTTCACTTTGTCAAAGGCAGCTTTAAAATCCACGAAACATGTGTACAATTTCTTGTTTTTTTCGATGAAACTTCTGGCAATACTCGAAAGCGCAAAAATATGATCCATGGTTGAGAAACCGGGACGAAAACCAGCTTGAAATCTACTTAGACGATTTGTATCCTCTATCCATTTTCTTAGCCTTTCATACAAAATAGAAGAAAAAATTTTTCTAATAGAGCTAAGCATTGAAATACCTCTGTAGTTTTCAGCTACAGCTGCATCGCCTTTCTTAAAAATAGCAAAAATGACGGCTTTGTTGAAGCTGCCTGGTACACATGCTTCATTATACAGCATGTTATAGAAAGCCGAAAGGTAATTTTTGAATTCTGCTGTACTGTTTTTGTAAAATTCTGTTGGAATTCCATCTATGCCTGGTGCCTTGTTATTTTTCATATTCTGAAGCGTCGTTTCTAGTTCTGACACCGATATTGGGATATCCAACTCACTAACGGCAAAGTTAGGCAACGCGTAATCAAATGTATGAAGGTTCTCATCAGCCGACAAAAGAGTTTTAAAATGAGCTGCCAATGTCTCAGCTTCGAGAACGTTCTTCATACTTTGACCGTGTCCACCTAGCTCGCGAAAACTATTCCAGAACGATTTAGAGTCCTTGCACTTTTCCAACTTCGCTCTTAATTTTTTTAAATAGTCATCTTTTTTAACTAAACATAAAAGTTTATACTCTTTATTTACTTTTAGGTAAATGTTTTTAAAAAATTGAGAGTTTGTTGACCTAAACAGTTTAAGATACACAAAGGAAAGCTTACGGAGACTCTTACATTCTTTATCAAACCATTTTTTCGCGGGATTGAAACTGTAATTATTGGAATTTGGATTTGCTGATGCTTTGACTACTTTAACAATACCTTCGCATATCTGTTCACTCGTACTTGAGGATATCGAAGGGAGGGATTGAGGTTACGGTTTAAAAGAGTTTTATAGAGAGAAGCGTTCAGGTGGTTCCATTTAAGCTTTCGAAAGTTGTTTGAATTTACTTCGTGAACTTCATTTAGAAACTGGGCTTCAACTATTATGGGCATGTGGGCCGAAAAGTTTGCAATATCTACATTAAAGTCTTTGAACGCGGTCAGCCACTCCCCAGATACTGCACATAGATCAATTACAGACTGCCCCTGACCGCTAATAAATGTATACTCCCCACACACGTCCCCTAGAGATGAACCATTAAGCACAAATAGTCCGAAGTTTTCGAAAAAATTCCGTTAAAATTCTACCATTACGATTGAAAATTTCATCTTTTGAGTTTCTACCGACTGTTAGCTCAACTCGCGATTGCAAATTATAAACGGAAGGATTTTGATATTCACCAATTCTAGCATTTAAGTCTCCAATGATCATTACATTTTCCAAAGAGGAATTATACATAAAATCCGCTAAATTATCGAATTCATTTTGCCAATTATTGCAATTTATATATAAAGGAATAATAAAATAGTTTATGCTGTTACTTATAATTTGAAAAGTGATCCTGTTCTCTATAGTTTTAAATTTGACCACATGGGCAAGTAAGTACAAATTTATAAGTAAAAGTGTGGTTGTTGATTTGCATTCTATCACATTTCACTAAAATGTTTGGATTCGGGTTGATTTCCAATAATTTGTTTTTGATTGTGACGAGTGTTTGTCTTTTCTTGCGATACAAGAGTGATTGTTCGCGGAATATACTTATGCCGGAACCTTTGAGTTTGTGTGCGACAGATACAATTTTATTTACTTCTTCTGCCGAGTTGAGCTCCATGATGACAGTGCCTCGTTCTGCATTGCTGCCGTGAATTTGCCGGGAACTTTTAATATCAATGTCTTCACCTTCGTTTAACTGCAGAAGCCCCTTGCAAGTCTGTTTAGCAAAGTTGTTTGCATTGGTTTCTGTGTCTAAAGGAAGGTGTACCACAATAGACTTTTCATTTGTTTTGCGTGATATGAATTCCAACTGTGCTTCAAGAAGCTCACACCTCTCGGACATCAACGTTAGCTTGTGATTAAGATTAGTGTTTATCGTTTTAAGTGAACTTATTTCGTTTGAAAGTGCAGTAAAATCATCTCTTGTTGCAAGATTTTTAAGTTTATCAACAAGAATCTCGTTTAAAACTCCCTTTAATTGTTCTATTGACATTTTTCTCATTGTTGTATTTGACAAACATTTTTTGTTAGGGGTGTTTTGTTCGGGTGAAGTTGCGGTAATGTTTCGTTTGCGGTTCATATATAAATAAAATCCCGTAGCTTCGATGGATTTTTATTTTGTGGATTAAAAAACCACGATAAAATGAATATCTTTATGTTTACAGAAAAGTATTCATATACAAATTATAAAAAACCGATTTTTGAGTTGTTAAACAAACTTTTTATACAAAACAAATCGTTAATTTTATTTAAATATGAAAAATACGGACGAGCTTTAAAAATTTTACACTTTCACTTTGACAGTTCAAATGTCAAAACAATATATTTGGTAGCACTTTTTAACATATCATTCGGAATTATGTAAATTTCAAATTAAATATAGAACTAAAGAATTAAATATAAATAATAAAACACATGTCTATATAATGTTAAATGAGTTTTCTGAGTTCTATAAGAACTATGGTATCTATGAAATGATTTACAAATTTATATTACATAATTTATGTTATGTATGTATATTATTTTTCTAATCTAATTAAAAGATTTTCTAAAAAAAAAAAACAAACAAAAATCCAAATGATGGTTATAAATTCTTTTAAGAAAAGTACATTATACACAAATTAAATTAAAAATACATTTATGATAATAAATTAATGCAAAAGAAATAAAGATAGATAAACCAAGTCAACTCTTAGTCGAAACTTCCCCATAGGGGGGAGGAGTGTTGTGCCCTGCATTTGGGTCACTTGGCTTAACCTGCGTTGAACTTACTCAAGCCATTGCACTGTGTCGAAACTATATTGCTGGCCTAAGAGGCACAATTGGCAGAAGAGGTAAACAACCAGGAAGTGTGCATTTGGCAGTGGATGACCCAAGTAAGTTTGGATTAAAGAGGTTGACTGGTGAGTCTGAAGTTGAAAGTAAAAGTGAACGGTCGTGTTTATTTTTAAATCGCAAATTGACATATAACGTATAACATTATTATTTATTTTTCAACTTTTATTAGTCATTATATTACACATCATTCAACCACCAGAACTGGCGATTTTGTTTCAATCTATCCCTCTGGTCCCTTTCGGACACAACCCTACTGAACCGAAGGCGCTCTGCTCCGCTTTCTGCGACAACGTCACGACCATAAAGAAGTCGCCTATCCACAGTTTTTCGGCAGACGTGGTTGATCAGCGGTACCGCCGAACTATCCTGTATCAGCCCTTGACTGTCTATAAAGAAGAAAGCGTCGGGTGGGATAAACCCGCTTAGACGCACACTCTCGTAGTATTCATCTTTGGGGTAGTAAGCCCCGAAAATCAAACCATTAGTTGAAGTCATCGCTCTTGAAATGCCCGAATCAGCTTGATAAAAAAGTTATCTATTCTGTTTATGATAGCCCTGTTATATAGAACCTCGTTGGAATAATATTTTATGTACTCGGACTCTGGTGTTCTGTGCAATCTAAATCACTGTCTCAAACACCCCAATCTTTTCCAGAGCAGGATCTATATGTCGTGTCGAAATACAGATATTGATCTAGTCAGGGTCCAACGATCACAAGTTTTCGCCAGTTCTTTCTCGTATCCGTAGAACTAGCTTCTGCGCATACGAGAAGTGTTTTTCAAACTTTTCGAAGACGCGACCCCTTTGTTATTTAAATTATTTTGGCGACATTCAGAATAATACTTTGCCACTTTGTCAGTGGCAAAGAACCCCTTTTAAACCCATCATTCTTATTATACCCAGAATTGACTTATCAAATAATTTAAACCAAAACTTTTTTTAAACAAATTTTAAGTATGGCAATTTTACGTGCTAAATAAGTAATCGTTCATCACGAAGAAGCCCACAAAAAAAAAATTCTATTGGAGGTGTCGGTAATAATGTTTGCTTGCAACCACAAAAAAGACAATTACAACACTGTCTACACTTTTTTTTATCAAGAAAACCGTTGGAGCCGTATTTAAGCAAAGTAATCTTAATCATACCGGTTGTCGCCGTACAAGTTCCGTTATTTTTGGAGCTCAGAAAATCCAATTTATTTTCATAGAAATGGTCTACAAAACTTACATTACCAATTTGAAGCAAGAGAGACAGACAGAATTCGCGGTGCCACGTTTTACGTCTTCTCTGTCATCGTAATGGCATTGTTCCCTACAATTTTTGTATGAAGCATAACTTGTACTTATTGTACCTATAATCGCAAGTAAAAACATCGTAATACAGGCTTTTTTCAAATGATTTTAGGATCGTTCAATTGTGCCATCATCGTGGTTCAAGTTTTTCACCGATTTCTATTGCTACCCCACCGAAATTGGTGGGTTAAAGACTTTAATCTCGATTATACAACTGACCATCAAAGAAAAACTTGGGGTTGGGATCGAATTTCTGCTTTAGTCAAAACTGCTTTTCAAAATTCTTTTTCTACATAGGTTTGTATAGTAAAGAAAAAAAGGTTTGGATAATATTAAAAAGCGCGCTTTTTTTTATATTTGTAGATTTTTTTTCTATCTATACGAATATGATCGCAAAAAAGCTGATTTTTTTTTCTTTTTAACAGTCAGAATTTTGAAAAGCAGAGTTTTGAAAAGCATAATTTCGGAAAACAAACATATTTTTTAAAGCAGAATTTTGAAACCGAAAGTTTGACCCGCTTTCAAAAAATACAACCAAATTACTACTTCAAAACTGTATTTTGTATTCTTGCCGTCTTCCGACCGCGACCCCCTTAGTAATTCTTGGTGACCCCATAGGGGGCCGCGACCCACAGATTGAAAAACACTGCTCAAGATAAAGGGGTTCTAAACAAAATAGTTTCTCATTTTTGAAAGTTGATTTTCAACTTCCAGTCATCGCAATATTGCTGAATATTGTCGAAGTCACGCTGGAAAAGAATTTTGATAACTTCAACTTTTGGACCTGTTCCGTACGCTATTAGATCATCGGCATACGCAATTGGATGAGTTAGGCTACTTATAAGATCGCGATTCCATAGTCTCAATTACTTTTTGCTTATATTGTGATTTGTCAATAATCACAATATCTCTCCCCTTTTCAAACTTCATAAACAAACTTTCTTTTTTAAATCGGTCAAAACTTTCTGTTACTTTTTTGTATTTGAATATTTAATTTTTTCATATGATGATTTCGTAATAATCGATGTTGCCTTATTCCTAATGTCTTGCTTTGTGGATTCCTTGGTATATTTTAAGCCTGTTTCAATGTCCGCCACAAGATCAATAATTGCTGGTTTTTCTGGTTTAGGTGTAAATCTTAAGCCTTTTAGCAAAAGACACTTTTATGAAAGTTTGTTGTGATAGGTTGGTGACGAAGTTCACAGGTTCAATAGAAACACCAGATTTCGCTTTGTTTCTTTCATCTCTCTCTTTAATAAATTTTTGATTTTTCAATTTTTCAAACATCTTATTCAACTTGGTTTTCTTATTTTTTATTTTACAGTCCATTTCATCGTGGAGAGCACTTAAAAGAGAATCAAAATCTTCTTTTAACATTGTTTTTGCTAAAATTAAATAAAGATCATATGTCTCTAGCTCAATATGATTCAATTTTCCGTAAAGATGTTTTAGTTCCAAGTTTAACCAAAAATATTTGGCTGTTTCATTATAGAGCGGGCGGCGGCGGCTGCAAGAATGCTTAACTCATCGAGTTAAAGAAAATTTCAATATTGTAGCTGAAGATATCTAATAGTAGATACAAAAAAGACAACTCTTCCCGCCCGCATCCTGGCGCGATCGGCTAGAGGAGGTAAAGAAGTGGTAATTTGGGGGGGGGGGGGGGGGGGGTTTACTCATCGAGTTAAAGAAAATTTCATTATTGTAGCGGAAGATATTTATTAGTAGATACAAAAACTACAACTCTTCCCGGCCGCATCCTGGAGCGATCGGCGGGGTGGTTAAGAAGCGTCCATTTTTTGAAGGGGGTGTTTACTCATTGAGTTAAAGGACGAATCAATCAAAGGTAATAACATTTCCTTTTAGAATTTTGAACTCTTCCTCGTCAAAGCTTGGCAGTTTTTTCACTCAGCCTGATTTTGAGTTTTTAGTGTTTTTCGTTCAAAATCATTTTTTCGTGTCTTTTAAGGAATTAAGACAAAAATCAAAATCGAATAAAAGGTAAGGTTAATCAAAAAATAAATTAAATCGGAGGGGTGTCTATCTACCCCCGTTTGGGTGGGGGTAAATTTTTACTACAAACGAAATCAAGTTACTACAAATTAAAAAAACGTTACTACAAACGAAATCAAGTTACTACAAACGATAAAATTGCTACTATCGAAATCGAAACAGCTAAAAAATGACCGTTTGTATAAAATTAATTTTTGTTATTTTTTATAACAGCCTGTTGTACCTACTAGTCCGGGCGGCGGCTGAAAGAAGAATGCTTAGCTCATCGAGTTAAAGAAAATTTCAGTGTTATAGCGGAAGATATCTATTAGTAGATGCAAAAAAGACAACTCTTCCCGCCTGCATCCTGGAGCGATCGGCGGGAGGAGGTAAAGAAGTGGCCATTTTTTGGGTAGGTGTTTACTCATCGAGTTAAAGAAAATTTCGGTATTGTAGCGGAAGATATTTTTTTAAGAGATACAAAAAATACAACTCTCCATTTTTTGGGGGGTGTTTACTTATCGAGTTAAAGGATGAATTTGATGTCAAACTAAAGCTAATAACATTTCCTTTTAGAATTTTGAACTCTTCCTCGTCCAAGCTGGCAGTTTTTTCACAGTTTGATTTTGTGTTTTTAGTGTTTTTCGTTAAAATCATGGTAGGTAGGTAAAATGGCGGTTTCGCAGAACAACTGTTCCAAAGAAACCCAATAAGCGCCAAAAAGTGCCGTTTTTATACCATAACTCGTTTGACCTAATTTTTTGTGATATAGTGGTAGTAACTCTTAAGCTAAGGGGATCAGTTTTTAGTCTGTGCCCGCAGTCCCAAGGGAAGAACTTAGCTCACACTGTGTGCTGGGTGGTTCCATTTGGACTGAGAGTCTACCAATTAACTTTACACTAGATCTATATGAGGCTAGGCCCGTTTAAAGGCAACGCACACCTACCAGGTATAAATCCGTGCTTTGATGCTTTCGCCAAAAAATAGAGTAAGTGCTAGTCCGTAAACCCAGTCTTAAAAGGAAGTTCCAGAAACTTAAAAGGTGAAAGTTAAAATGGAGATTGAGTGAGTGCTTTGAAAAGCTAGGGGGACCATTTTTTGGTCTGTGCCCGCAGTCCCAAAAGAAGAAATAAGCTCACACTGTGCTAGGTGGTTCCATTTGGACTAAGATCCTGCCCAATAACTTTACACTATATCTATATGAGGCAAGACCCGTTCAAAGGCAATTTATACCTACCAGGTATAAATCAGTGATCTGATGCTATCGCCAAAAATAGAGTAAGTGCTAGTCCGAAAAGCCAGTCCTAAACGGAAGTTCCAAAAACTTCAAAAGCGAAAGTTGAAATAGAGATATTGCTTGGTTTGTTTGAGCCAACTGGTGCTGTTGAGAAAAGCAGTAAAATCATTTTTCCTTTTGTTCGAAAGCACGTTTAGGTTGTCGAGAAACAGGCTACCGAATGCCTGCAGGCGAGACCTAGCCAGGGCCGGACAGTAGAAGAAGAAATGCTGAATAGTTTCCTTCTCTAGCGGATTTCTACAACTACGGCAGTAGCTATTATAAGGTATGCGCAGTTTAGCTGCATGTTCGCCTATTGGCCAATGGCCAGTGACGATTGCAACGATCCTGGCCGTGTCTATTCTGTTTCGTTTTATTAAATCATTCGATCTGTTTTTGTCATATCTTTCTAGTTATTTTACAGGTTGCCAAACCTTGCCACCTCTTTGTTGATTCTGAAAGGAAATGGTCATATATTCTGCCCTTCACAAAGCCCAGTGGAAGATCTACTGATTCCGCCTGAGAGACGAGAAGGGCTGATCCTTGCCTAGCAAGATCACTGCTCGCTCGTTGCGATGTCGCTATGGCCTGGGACCCATACGAGAGAAATTTGTATACTATCACTGAAACCTGAGACCTCTGCTCGCATTGATGAACTATCTTTGAAAACACCAGGCAGCTGTTATTGCTGTAATTGGAGCTTGGCTATCTATACAAATGGCTACATTGTGAATATTTTGGTTAGATATTGTGAACTGCTTCCTTAATAGCAAGGACTTCAGTTTGAAGTATGCTGGCAGCGTCGGGCAGACGGAACGATTGACTAATTTTAAGTTGGTCGGAGTAAACACCCGCCCCAACTCCATCAACCATCTTTAAGCCGTCAGTGAAAATTGTGGTGTCATATTCATTTGTCCCCGCATTTGTCCATTCGTCTCTGGTAGGAAAAAGCTATTTGAAACTTTTATCAAAGTCAAGACAAGGGTATTGGTAGTCAATATGGACTGAGCGAGGATCTATTGGCAACAGTTTTAAAATTTGTCCATGACCATAGGGTTTTTCTGCCCAACAGCTTGCTTCTTTGAGCCTGGCTGCACTGCAGGATACCATGTATTTGATGTGAAGGTCTAGAGGCAAAAGATTAAGAATAACGCTTAAGGCATCGGTTGAGCAAGATCTAATTGCTCCTGTGGATAAAATTTGGACATACAAATACTTTTAAATGTTTTTTTTAGCAGTAATGGCTTGGATTAGCTAGACCTTCATGCCTTTCCATGCATCACTAATCCTAGTGACGCTATTGCCAAGGAATTCCTTCGACAACTGATCCTTGCATTTGATGACCCTATATTCTCTTATCTTCTCAGCAGAGCTGAAGGATGGAAAGGGCCCTCCCTTACCTTCTAGGATATGTTCCACCCCCATACCCTGCAGTCGAGCCTCAATAGCGTTCCACGCTTCGAGGACTGGTTTCCCTGTAGAGGAAAACTCGTCCGTCAGCGCAACTTTAAGGTCGTCCCTGACGATCTCACTCAAAGTTTTCGCCACTGGCTGGCTGCCGGAAGTGGATGGCAGAGTGTTTTTTTTATTTGTTGACAAGAACTGGAAGAGCTTACTCTTTTTCGAGGGCCGAGTAGTTTCATCCTGAGACCTATTGCGCTTTGCAACTTGCTCTTTCCTCTGAAGAGTAGCGCCCTCCAAGAACTTGTTGTATTCCTGAACTATTTTGGAGAACTTCTCCTTATCCTCACGATCGCGTTCGCTTAGTGCCTCCGTTTCTCCCGTTTCGCAATTTTTTTCAAAACGAACCTAGCATTGTTGAACTGGGCCTTGCAAGTCGTGCGATGGGACCTATGTTTTTTTGTCTGGCCTTGTTTTTGGGTTTTGGTTAGCACCCGCCCACCGCTGGTGCTTTGAGTGCTAACCAAAGGTTTTGGTGACGATGGAGTACTACTACGAGCAGCTCTGACTCAAGTTGTTTCAGCAAATGGTTTTCGGGGAAAAAAATCAAAGTCAAAACTTAAAAAATAAATTTTTTTTCCCAAAATTTTGATTTAAATTTGGGGCTTGTTTCACAGTCTCTGAGTAAGTTTCAAGTAAAATACTCAGCAGTTAAATTCGTTGTTTGTTGTGTATTGTGTTGTTGTTTTCTGTCAAAAAAAAGTTCTGAAAAGCCCTTAGTGAAATATTTTAACTATATTCAACGCCCATGATATTTTTTAATGAAATTCAAAAGACTTGGTGCTAAAATATTTCTTAGTTTTTGAGATATCAAAAATAAATTAAAGGTACCTCTCCTTGTTCTCTTTTTTTTTTTTGTTTAAACGCATTTTTAGTGTTGTCTTTTTTATCTTATTCACATAAGATTATACAACTAAATTAACAATATCATACATAAATCAACGAATACTTTACAAATATACATATACATCGCTTAGGTTATCAGCCTGATAGTTTTCTTATACCAACCAGATTTATACCTTAAATTACCACCGATCGTTACAAAAAAAAATTATGTATTTTACTAATTGATGGAGCATATTAATAAATAGAAATTCAAGCCATTCAATAACATAATTAAATCGTATCTTAGTTAACAACCCGGAAGATTTTCTAACGGACTGATGTACGTTATGTAAAAACAAAAACAAATAAATATATAGGTATGGTCAAATACTATTTAAATTTACAACTTTAAACTTAATATATTAACCTTAAAACTTCTACTTCTATATAGTGCCTATATATTTTATTGAATTCACTCATATGAATTTTTTAATCATTCATGGTCAGATTGCTCTGGTTAATTTTTATCAACATAGGTAGGTAAATGGGCGGTTCTGCGAAAACACCTGTTTCACAAAGAACCCAATTAGCCCTCAAATGATGCCCCGTTTTGATACCATAACTCGTTTGACCTAGTTTATATTTCGATATAGGGGTAATATTTATTATCATAATAATATTTATCTTCTATATAAATAAAAATCAATTGTTAAAATTGCTTGTACGATCATCACTACAAAACCGCTGCATCTATTTGGCTAATTTTTTTTGTTGTATTTGTTATTGTCAGGATAATAATATTTATCTTCTATATAAATAAAAATCAATTGTTAAAATTGCTTGTACGATCATCACTACAAAACCGCTGCATCTATTTGGCTAATTTTTTTTTTTTTGTATTTGTTATTGTCAGGACATGGTTTGTATGAAAGAAATATTTATTTAAGTGAACTACAGCTATTTCCACTGGCAGCCAACTAAGTGGTCTAAAGCGCTGCCGCTGACACGGCTCTAAAACCAGAATCAGTTGATTTGGAAAGATAATAATGAAATAATCAGCCCTAACACAGGCCCCATTGGAACGATTTCGTACTACGAATTGCGGAAATAATCCACCATAGTGATAATATTGCAAAAGCAGTAAGGAATCAGTGTTGGGAGGTGTAATCCAATAAGGAGATTTTTTTTAGTCGATTTATTTTGCGAGACCGTTTCTATAAAATTGATTGTGTTTTTCCCAAAGTGTTATCGATTTCAGCAGGAAAACGCCGAATAACTTATTGAGTTAGTTCTTGTAACACCCTGTAGTTGCAATGTTTTTTCGTTTTGAACTAAAATATGAAAATATTTTTCTTTGATTTAACAGAGCACGCAGCAAGCCCTCTACCACTCCGTGTAACTCCAAACATTAACATTCCCATGAGATATCATTTGTTGTCCCCCCACCCTGCGGGGGATTTTAAAATAATAAACTGATGGGAACAGATCTTTTTGATCTTAACGAAGCCATAGTTTAAGGGCCAACCATAATAGTCGTAAGCAAACGAAAGCTAATGTCATAGTTCTACGTCAAGTAGAACATTACCTTCAGTCGGCTGTCAGATTTACGTACGTAAACTGCACTCTGGAGCGCTCTTTACGTACGGAGGCAAAAGTGAACGAAAACTTGCCGAAACTGAGCAATCCGACATTATGTGCGCACTATACAAATTCCTTGTTCTCGCTAATTTCGTACGGCACCGTACGTACTAATTCTTCTATTATCGTTCTGCCTTTACTTTTTCAGCAAATTTACTTCTAATTATCAAATTGTGTACAAGAAATGTGAATTGTAAGAAAAACATAACAAAACACTAGAGAGTCTAGTGGAGGGGAAAGAACATTTGTAGTTGTACAATTGCTTAGTAGGTAGAATGTTGTATTTTTTATTTTATTCCCTCGTCTGTTTAGTCATATGGTGTCTCATTTTATTCTCATTCTCTCGTATGTTTAGTCCTATGGTGTTGGCGTTGCCGTCTGCCTGATTGACAATTTTAAATGATTAATCTTGTACAATTTTAAATTAAAGTTATAAAATATTTAAGGATAAACTATGAATTTACTTGAAAAACATGAACGGTGATTTTTTAAGAGGTTTAGAACTTAAAAAAAAAAAAACACAAAAAATTCGAAAAAATGAATAAAATATTTATTTGAATCGATAGTTTGAACCTTGCAATTTATTGTTTAAAGATAATTTCATGCAAATGTTGACCGCGGCTGCGTCTCAGGTAGCCCATCCGCTGAGTCCAATTTTGGCATACTCTTTCACACATATCGGCCGGTATCTCACGAATGAATGCATGGATGTTGGCTTCCAGTGCGTCAATCGAAGCGGGCTTGTCCCTATAGACATTAGCCTTGACATACCCCCACAAAAAATAGTCTAATGGTGTCAAATCGCACGATCTAGGCGGCCAATTGACCGGCCCGAAACGTGAAATTAACTGTTCACCCAACTCGCCTCGCAATTGCGCCATTGTTTCGCGTGCTGTGTGGCATGTGGCACCGTCTTGTTGAAACCACATATCATGCAAGTCAAGAACTTCCATTTCGGGCAAAAAAAGTTTGTTATCATCGCTCGGTAGCGTTCACCATTGACAGTAACGCTGCGATTCGCATCATCTTTGAAGAAATATGGCCCAATAATGCCGCCGGCCCATAAACCGCACCAAACAGTGGCTTTTTCGGGATGCATTGGTAGCTAATGCAATGCTTCTGGCTGATCTTCACTCCAAATGCGACAATTTTGCTTATTTACGTACCCATTCAACCAAAAATGAGCCTCATCGCTGAACACAATTTTTCGATTTCGAACACTTCGAACCGAGCACGAATTTTGATAGTAAAATTCAATAATTTGTAAGCGTTGTTCATTTGTAAGACGATCCATGGTTAAATTGCAAACCAAACTGAAGCTGTTTGACAGTGACACAAGGTACTAAACACACGTCAGCTGTTATTCTGATATTTTTTTTTTTATTTAAATTCACTTATGATGTTGTATCGAAATGAGCCTGCGTTTTTAATATAAGCATACAAAGCTTTCCATTAAGAATGTTCTTTGTTTCTTCTATAGTTAATGAACGCTTTCCGAAATAAATAAGTCTTATATCTTTGTATATCGGGCATATTGCCAAAAAGTGGAATGTATCTTTTTTTGATTTTAAATTGCATATTGTGCAAAGATTTGAATCTGGATTTTTAAAAGGTGATCCATTTAAATTCAACATATCACATCTTGCTTTGCATATCAGAGATAACGCCTTCAAGCTATGACAATCAGTAAAATAATTATTGCTTTTCACATTGTAGTTAAGTTCGGGGTAGGTCAATCTATTTATAGAGGATGTTGCCTGAACTATACTTTCATTACAATGGTGGATATCAGAGAACTCCAAAAGATTGTAGCATTGTTGTTTCAAAACTGATAAATCATCGAACTGTATATTTATGCTTGTCTCACATTTTTCTGCTAATGCCATCCAATCATTAACCAGCTTGTTTTGGAGAGTATATTTTGTGAGAATGTATGGTAGTCTATAAGAAGGATACTTTAGCATCTTCAATATATAATCGAAATGTAATTTCAGTGTAAAATGAAAGAGATTTGGTAGATCTGTTTCAAGGGCAAGAACGTAATTGGGCGTGTTCATGGGAAGGTTAAATAATTTTTTTAAATTGTTTGAATCCCCAGGTTTGACAACAATAACACATAACTGAGCGCATAGCTGCTTCAAAGATTCGGTATTTTGCTGAGATTGGTATTTCGTTTTTGTTTATAATATTTTTTCACGAGGCGTTAATGAGGCTTTTAGATGCTGATAGTTTTTTTTCAAAATGCTGTGTAAGTTTCATGTTGGGTTCTAAAATTATGCCGAGATAATTGCATTTGATGACAACTTCAATTCTTTCACCATCAAAAAACCACTTTTCATTTTCCCCCAGTTTGGTTTGTCTGCCATCATTATTTTTGATTTTTCAAGGTTAACCTGCAAGTTCCATGTTTTGCAGTATTTGTTCATTTTGTTGATCATTAGTTGTTGGCTGTGAGGTGATTCTGCTAGCAAGACAATATCATCTGCATAAAGCAAAACCTTAATTACTTCTTGAGCAATTGTGATGCCTGCGGGTAAATGTTCCGTAATGTCATCTTTGAACAGAGCGAAAAGAACTGCACTAAGAAGACACCCCTGCTGGACTCCAGACTTAGTTTCAAACCAATCAGAAACATTTTTACCATCCCATACTGTTTGACGCGTGTTCTTATACATGTTTTTTAGGACTTTCAGCATTTTTGTTGACATACCTTTCTGCGACAGTTTATAGAAAAGTGCGCTACGATCAATCGAGTCAAACGCTGCCTTAATTAAAGTCTACGAAAAACACGTATAACTTCCTATTTTGCCTAAGAAAGTATTGAGCGACAGTTGTGATGGTGAAAATATTGTCAACAGTGGAATATCCTTTTCGAAAACCTGCTTGATATTCACTAAGTAATATTTATTTCCACCCAGTAGTTAATTCTGCTCAGTAAAATAGATGAAAAGATTTTAGCAATCGAGTTCATGAACGAGATCCCTCTATAATTACTAGGTGTGTTAATATCACCTTTTTTGTATATTGGATATACTAAAGCATCTTTGTTAAAGACGATATTATTTTATATCGCCTGTTGGACCAAGGTGCATAAACCTGGACCAACCGATGTGTGTAAGGTGAAAAACGGTTCTTGGTACCGCTTCACTATGCGAAGTTTATTTATGCCCCTTACCGCTGGTGGGGGGAAGCACTAATTAATGAGTAGACGAGACAGTCGATTGCTAGTGAATGACAATATTTTATTAACTTACATTACTATTTATACTACATTTTTGCTTACTTGACTAAAAGGTACAATGAGTTATTTTGCTTAATAAGTAAAAATCGTTAATGTGAATATCCATTGCACCTTCCATAAGTAATAATTATGCTTACCCAGCAGATACCTTGGAAGCATGCACTGGACATCCGAAACCTTTATGGTTTATGATTAAGTTACTGAATTTGAATGGAAAACACATGCAGAGAAGCTACATACAAAATAAATAAAACATACAGAGAAGCTGCCTATTGTTGATGAAAATAAATAAAAATAAAATGTGTATGGTGAAGTTATGAACAATTTTGGAACTCCTGTGGTATATCGCCCGTTCTAAAAATGAAATTGAATGCTGCTAACATTTTACTTAGAAATTCGGGTGGAGCATATTTGTAGAACTCGTTTCCTATTCGATCAGGTCCTGGTGCTTTTTTATTTTTTGTGTTATGGAGACTTGTTTTGAGTCCACTCATTTCAAACTCCATATCGAGTAAATCATCGACTGTGTAGGGCTCCGCAAATTGTATACTTTCACAGATGGAAGTAGGGTTAAGAAGAAGTTTAAACTTTATGGCAGATATGTGAATCCCACAGACAAAGTCTATGCCTTTGAGTGTTTTTATTTTATTCCAAAAGTCTTTACTGTTAGTTGTGTCTGAAAGCTCTAGGGCAACTTATTTAAGGTATTCTTCACTTTTGTATTTGCATAGCAGTTTATAACTATTGTTTGCAGTGGTGTATTGTTTTGTTAGGTTCTTATTAGGGCTTGTTGCTGTTTTTAATTTTCTTAGCAAGGTGAACGATAGTTTTCTTGCAACGAAGCATTCATGGGCAAACCACTTCTGCCTAAAATTCTGTTTTTTTAATATTGGTTTGGGAACAACTTTTTTAATACAGTTGTTTAGTTGGTTTATTTTTTCTGATGCTGTATGGGTTGTTCTGGAGCGTTCGACCTCGTTCAATAGTTTGGAGGCATATATTTCTCTTTGATTCTCTTTCCATTTGAGTTTTGGAGGTAAGGCACGAAATTCGGTGGTTGGAACAGAGTTCAAGGTTACAGATATGGGCATGTGATCACAGAAAATTTGGTACCTACGTGATATGAAGATATGATATTGTTCCATTGTCCTTACACTGCGCAAATATCTATTACGGATTTTCCTGAACCCCCTATGAACATAAAATCTCCGTTTTCATCACCTTTGCAACATCCGTTCAGAATATACAAATTGAAAGACTGACACATTTCCAGGAATAGGCGACCATTTCTATTTGTTATTTTGTCTTTTGGGATTCGTTTATCTAAGCAAATGAAGCTAGTCTCAGATGGAACTATCTGTCTTTCACCAATCCTAGAGTTAACATCTTCAATAAGCAAAATATTCTCTGAATCTAATATATTAAGAAAATCGTAAAGATCATAAAATTCAACATCCCAGAAGTTGCAGTTAATATAGATAGGCAAGATATAAAATTTTGAATTTAAATAATTAAGGATCAATCAAACGCGGACGGCAACACTTTTTCAATTACGATGATCAGTACGTTGTTGTGATGAATCTCTAGGCGGCGCTGGTATCTTCTGGGGGACATTGACAGCTGTATTTGACGTTGATGCTGAAGTATCGATGATAGATTTATAGATTAGATTATATTTATTTATTTATTATTATTACAAAAATAAAATACCACAAATGAGTCTTCCTTCTTGGGTTGTGTTAAAAGTTTTTCCATTTATGACCATTTTTAGACCTCGGATTTGTGGATTTACTGAGGGGTGCTTGATCTTAATTGCTCTTCGGATCTGCAAGATTTTTTGTCGTGTCAATATCTCGATTTTGGTGTAGTCTGGGCTGATGTACACACCACTTACCTTGAGTCTGCCAGAGTTCTTGAGCAGTTGTGATGAAGTGGATATGTGGTCCGTCTGCACAAGAATTCGTTTTTGGTTTTCTTTAGACCGAAGTGTGAAGTGAAAAGCGGTGTTTTGGCCATCGAATAGTTTTTCGGTGATATCGTTGAGCGATTTGTTTATGTCGTCACACATAGTTGGCGCCAAAGTGAAAGAACTCCATTTTTCTTTCCATTGTGATGGTTTTTTGCTTGAGATTTTCAAGATCTAGGGCGAGTGTCTCACTTGTTGCCTTGAGGCTCTGCATATCCGCAAACATGCAAGAAATTTCGTTTTTTGTTGGCAGATCTTGAATTTTTGATTCTATTTTTGCAAACATATCTTGCAGTTCGGAAATTGTCATCGACGATACAGCCTTTTTTTTTGAAGTGCGATTTTTTTTTTGGACTGCTTGTTAACTCTGGAGATTTTTCCAACAAATTTCTTTTGTTTGCTTGTTGCATTGAATATACACTGACTGAAATTTTTGGTTTTTTCATAAGTCTAATATGTAATTTTTTATACTTTTTAAAATAAAAAAACGATTTTTTTAAATAATTTTAATCACGGTTCGATTGAACGTTAAATAAACTTATTATTTGTTAGATAATAGTAAAAAGAATATCTTTTAATTCAGAGCCGTGATATTATAGGTACTATAAGGCAAGTTATGGATTCGTGAAAAAAAAAATTGAGATAACAATCAAAAATGACATTACGATGATAGCGAAGTCGAAAAAAGTGAGTCTGGAAATTCTGTCTGTATGTCTGTCTTTTTTGCTCAAAAAATAACGGTACCTGCCATCTGTGCCTCCCCCACAGATGGTCATCGCACTACGCAATTCTACCAATTTGTGATTATCTATCCACTGAGAAGACGGCTATTTTATTAGTGTACACACATTTTGTTGTTGTTTCATTCTGGTTCTTTCTATTTTTCCCATTCAATTTAAATGCCAACAATTCGTTGAACGGATAAGGAAGGGAATTTGAGTGAAAGATTTGACACGGAATAATTTTTTTGGTAAAATTGCATTCAGGCAAACAAAAATGTCTGCATATCTTGATTTTCGTTTGAATCTTCATAAAAAGTAATTTTAGCACTTTGAAAAACAATTCATATGATTTTATTCGTATTTTTTATATTTATTAACAAACAAATTACTAAATTTTATTTTTATTAAATTTAATTTTATTGTCGTGCATCACAAGAGCAAGTTCGTGCGACCCAGTCGTGCATTTTATTTTCGATGATAATTGCTACTCCTTGCATTAAGTCGTTTCGGACAACGTTTAAGTTGTCGAGAAAAACTTTGTTTCTGGAATTTAAGTGCGTTTCTTGAATGAATGCAATTGAAATTTTGCTAGGAAGAAGAATCTTAGTTTATGACAGTTTAGCTTTTTGTCAATTTAAATTACATCAGATTCCATCATCTCTTTTTCTTTTTTCTTTCTGTTATGATATTGTAAGACAGTCTGAGAGTTTCTGGAATAAATACAGAAAACGCTTAAACTGTTTGTAAAATAAACCACCGACGCGACGAGACAATAGTGGTAGAGTTACGTGATTTTGCGTTCTCTATTGTGTGATTTTTTTATTTGCTTTTCTGCCTAGCACAAACCGGTATCTCCCGTTATACCATATTATCTTTTCAATTTTCTTTTGTGTATTTTTTTTACTTGAACTGGTATACACGTGTGTTGGTGTATAGTTGAGTAAAGTAAGAATAATGGCCCATGGCCTAGGTGGATCTCGTTTCAGGGGTCTACCGCTTGACGTGGATTCCATCTCGCTACCCAAGCGAAGTAAAAAACATAAACCTTGTACAACTATCCTGACTTACCCACAACCAGCAATGTAAAAAATCCGAAATTTACAGTGATCTCTCCTAAATCCAGTGATAAGCCCTTATCGTCTGTGAGCACATTCATTTTAAAGAAAGCTATAGACAATATTAGCTAAGAATACGACCAGATTTCCCAATTACGTGATGGAAACATCCTTATTCTAGTTAAGTCACAAAAAGCCGTGGATATGTTCCTCAAAGTGAAAAACCTAGCAAACACGTGTCCAGTGATTGTTAAGTTACAGTAGTTTTCGCCGCATGCTTGATAGGTGTATCTGAAACTGAAATTATTACAGAAATTAAATGCCAAGGTGTCACTAATGTTTATAAATTTACAAGAACTGAAGAAGGCAAACAAATAGAAACAGGTCTAATGATCTTAATTTTTTACCTTTATCATCAGTATCAATCAATAGACATAGGTTTTCATAAAGCAAAAGTAACGGAGTACATTCCGAGTCCAATGCGTTGTCGCAATTGCCAACTTCTTGGCCACACAACTAAACGTTGCAAATCCGATACCCAATGTGAATCGTGCAGTCTTGTACCACACGTTCCAGAGCCATGCAAGCGCGTTATGTGTGCGAATCGCTCACTTGCCCATTCTTCCTCTTCCAAAACATGTACAGCCTAAAAACAGCCAAACAGATTCGTACAATTAAAACCCTAAAGAAATGCATAATGGCTGATGCTTAAAAAATCCACAAAGAACAAGCTATAATTCCTTCTCACTTTCTCAACATCCTCAGATTCATTTGCTGAAATAGCAAATGAATCTGAGGAGTCTTGTACCACACGTTCCAGAGCCATGCAACCGCGTTATGTGTGCGAATCGCTCACTTGCCCCTTTTTTTCTCTTCCAAAACATGTCCAGCCTAAAAACAGCCAAACAGATTCGTACAATTAAAACCCTAAAGAAATGCATAATGGCTGATGCTTAAAGAATCCACAAAGAACAAGCTACAATTCCTTCTCACTTTCTCAACCTCCTCAGATTCATTTGCTGTAATAGCAAAAAAAATATCGAATGCCCAACCTCGAACAATTGTACATCCTTCAAAAAAAATAAACGAACAAACTACCGCAACACCTTAAACAGTAAATAACATTAAATCAAACGACGCAAACACGACCATTCAAAATCCCTTCATGAACACACATCAAGAAACATCAAGCACCTCAGTAACTACTACCACCACTACGTCATAAACTACAAACTATTCAACCAACTATTTTAACCAACTCAACTACCACGCAATCCGAACCCTCTGTAATTACTACAACCCACCCCGCTAATAATCCAACAATATCTCGTCTCTCACAAGTAACTCAATCTTTGATTGACAAAAATAAATAGTTCGTTGTTAATTCGGTAACACACAATGATGTTGAAATGGAACAATTATAATACAACTGACTTATTACTCGACTCCGCTGACCGGGAATTGGATCATCCGGGCTTCAATATCGGAGCAGCGGATTCGAGGCTCTGATGATTAACAACGACAACCCAACATTTTTACAAACTCCTTATAATACAACGACCACAACAAAACAATCAACCAATATCCTACAATGGAATATAAAAGGCTTTTTAAACAACTACAATGAATTGAGTATTCTTATAAACGAACATTCTCCTAGCATAATTTCTTTCAAGAAACACACTGCGCTGCTAATTTTAAACCAAAAATTCCCAAAACTTTTACAGGATATTTCCACAATATAGCTTCTAACACCACAGCCAAACAAGGGATCGCTATATTAATAAAAAAATGGTATCCCACATAAGCAAACAATGATAAACACAAATATCCTAACTCTAGCAATTGAAGTACAGCCAGTAATTAAATTCACTGTAATGTCGTTGTGTATTCACCCGAATCAAACATTCTCGATGCATGAACTTGATAACATACTCTCTCAAATAAATACTCCCGTCATCTTAACTGCTGATTTTAACTCCTGCAGCATTATTATTAGATTAGACTAATAATCGGTTAAACCTCGGAGTAGTTAAACCTAGTCGTGGCACTTACTCCGTCTTTACGCCACGTCAAACAAATCCTTATTTATAAAGAATTTTGTGATTATATTAGTTAAAAACGTCCCATCTAAAACTCTGGTTATGATAAAAGTCAAAGTTACCGTGTGATGTTCACTGTGTTAGGAGTCGAGTTTGGTCCCTTGAAGGGTACACACGGTGGTCCGGGAGCCACCGTCAATTTTAAGTAATATATGTAACTAAGTTACAATTAATCAGGGCGGCTTGTCCCCCAGCAATTAGGCTGCTATAACTAAGCAGCAGTTATGGAGCCAGGAACTAGCATCGTGCAGGAGGATGTTCAAGTGCGCTCCAAGTAACAGCTAAAGACTGGATGTAGTCTTCCCGTTCAGTTTTTTTTTTACCGCTTGGTATTGTACCAGCACCTTTCCGTGTGGCATGTCCACCCAGTAACTGAGCTGCTACAAAGCAGCATTAATGGAGCCAGAAAGTAGCATCTGTTGGGGATGGTCAGCAGAGCTCCAAACAAAAAGCAAGAGACAGGACGGCCTTTTCCCGCCCAATTTTCCTTTTTCACCGCTACCTAACTGTATCAACTTTTAATCGGACAGCAACAGCAATTATGCCGTTACAAAACAGCAGTTTCTCACGTGATAACAAATTTGAACATCAGGCTAGCAGACCAAAGTGCTGTTATTAAATATCGGTAGTATCGCAAAGGGACAGCCTACCCAAGCAACAAAGTTTTAATTCTAAAGATCATCAAATTAATTAAATAGTGGTGATTACATATATCACAAAGTCAATTTTATTACAGTATATATAATTTTATAAATTATAATCGTGCAATTCATCTTATTATTTTTTGATATTCTAAGTTTTATAATAATTTCATCTCTTAAATGAAATATGTTGTCAATTCTATCACCTGTAAATGTTTTATTTTGTTTAACATATGCACTTTGCATATACTAATGTATTGAGCTCTCGCTCTAGCATCAAAAGATATCAGACAAACGTGTCAAAGAGACAGTCTTTTCGCTTTGTAATTACACGAGATGCGTACATCATTCGTATCTCGTCTTTTGTTTAGTTTTAAGTTTTTTTATTTTATTTTTTGTATATATGTATATTAAACCAGACAATACGTCACAGCAACTGTAATACCCTCTCTGTCGAGCAAGAGCAGGAAAACCTTTATATTTATCTTTTATAAAATAACTTTTCGCCACGAGGCTTTTCATAATATAACTGAAAAAGAAGGCCATACATTACAGCCACTTTTGTACACGCTAAAGCGAATAAGAATAAATTAGAATTATTCAATTCAATTGTTCACTGTGTTAGAGAGAGTGAGAGTCCATAATCTGTAAGGGTTATGCGATCGAGTGGAATAGATATATACTTGATAAAAAAACATATTTGGTTGTTTACATTCAGTTTTTCATTTTCATTTTTTATTTCTTATGTATTTATATTTTTTAGTAAAGTTTATAAATACTCGAACGTATTGTAATAATAATAAGTCGTCGGAAGCATTTCGTTGGAAAATTATGTAACAAATTACACAAACACTTGAACTTTTTTATTAAAAGAAAAAACAACCTTTATGACCACAACATTTAACAAAAAATCAAAAAACAACAAATTAAATTAAAAAACAAGTTAATTATTCAATTTAAAACTTTTTAATTTTATTTAAAATTGGATGCATTTCGAGTCCAATGTGACTCATCCTCAGCAATACACTAATTGGTATACAAAAATTGCAACAAAATTAGAACAAATGTATGAACATAAGAAATTATAAACGAAGAAAATGTAACAAAAGAAAGGTAAAAGTAAATGAAAAGAGTAAAAGAAAAAACATAGAAATATTATAATTTAAATGAAGAGTTGGAGTGAGAGGGTTTTATTAGATTGAAGAGTGGTGATATAATATTCCCTTCATCGCTGTTCATCAAGTTTTCGTTGATATGTATGTATATGCTTTCATACGCATCAAGTCGTCTGTGGTTAGTGACATGCTTTAGCAGCTTAACGTTGTCTGATTTGAGATCGAAGTGGTTGGTGGTGAGGGCGTGGGTGGCGACGGAGGACTTTTCTGGTCGATTGTATTTGATGTGGCTAGAGTGTTCTTTGAAACGTACCTTGATGCTTCTCTTCGTTTGACCAATGTATTTAGCTTCGCAGTTTCCGCATTTAACTTCGTAAATTCCCGATTTATCGTTAGTTTTTGTTTTGTCTTTCGTTGTGCCAAGCATGTTCTTTATTTTTCCATTATTAGAGAAAACGCATTCAATATTTTTCTTTTTAAATTTTGCTGTTAGCTTATCAGTAATGGATGGAAAGAAAGTCATACTTGCTCGTTCTGTGTTGTTGTTGTTTTCATCTAATCGTCTATTTTGTGTGAATAAAGTTGATAAATTTGATTTTTTGATTTTTCTTGTGTGTTTTATTATAAGTTTATCAACTATGGATTCATTATAGCCGTTGACGGTTGCAATTTCTTTTAGGTGTTTGTATTCGTTTGAAAAATTAGTGATCGACAATGGAACTTTGCAAAGACGATGGATCATCGAATGAAATGCAGCAAGCTTGTGTTGAACTGGGCAAAATGAGTCACTCGTGATGTAGCGATTTGTTGTTGTTGGTTTTCTGTAGATTGAAAATTCAATTCGATGGTTTTTCCGAGTTATCATCAAATCTAGGAAAGGAAGAGTATTGTTTGTTTCTGTTTCGTAGGTGAAGTTGATGCTTTCGAATTGCGAGTTTATGGTTGTTAGGACATTTTCAATTTCAGTTGTTTTAACTACAGCGAACACATCATCTACGTAACGAAGCCAAATTCGTGGAAGTAAGCCCCTGGTTTTCAGATCTGTTTCAAATGAAGACATAAAAATTTCTGCGATTAAAGGTGATAGAGGGTTTCCCATGCTCGTGCCAGATTCAATTTTATAAAATTGTTCTCTGTATTGGAAAAAATTGTGTGACATGCATGTCTCCGCTGCTTTAATATACGTCTGTTTTTTGTCATCATCTTCTGTATAGTTTTCCAAAAGAGTTTTTAAAGCCATTATTGCATCTGGGATGGGAATGCTGGGAAACAATGCTTCAACATTAAAGGAAATTATGGTTTCGTCGTCATCTATGTAGATGTCTTTTGATTTTTCAACAAAATCAAAGGAATTTTTTACAGATAGACTTTGGATTGGATATTTTTTCAGATCTTCGACTAACCATTTTGCTATCTTCACTGATGGTGAGTTAATGTTTGAAACAATGTGTCGCATTTTGTTACCTGGTTTGTGTACTTTTGGAAGTGCATACAGTTTTGGGATGTCTGGATTTGACACGTTGAGTTTCCATGTTGGTACTGCAAAAACTGTGTTTATACTTTTTATGACTTCTTTTGAATCACGAATCATCTTTGGTAGAGGTGTTTTGGTTAACATTTTAATATTATCCGTGAGTAATGAATTTTGAACTTTTTCGTTGTAATCTTGTTTCTGCATGATAACTAACTTGTTTCCCTTGTCGGCCTTCATGTAGAAAACATCTTTTTGTTGTAGCTCACGTATAATCTCGTGGATTTTGGTTGATTTCGCATCACATTTAAACTTTGATTTTGCATCTTTAATAATGGGTTTTGCAAAATCTCTTATTTCGTCTTTTATTTGTGGTGGTTTATATTTTAAACAGGTTTCTAAATCAACAATGGTTTCGATAATAGGCAAGTGTAAAGGTTTTGGGGTGAAATTTAGACCTTTGTTCAAAACATCAAGTTGTTGTTGTGAGAACACTTCGGTTGACAAATTGACGATTAAATCATCTACCGGTTTGGGTTTATTGTTGCCGATCAACGTTGATTTTCTGTTTTTCAGTTGTTCTTGTTTTAGTTTAAATAACTTTTTGTTTTGCGAATCTCGTTTCTTTTGAAAAATATCTTTACATCTGTCCATAACATTGTTTTGAAAATTTATCCACGATATAAATTGAAATTCATTCAAACCTTTTGTGATTAACAGATGCAAATGATAAATTTCTAATTCAATTTCACAGAGTTTTGAGTAATGATGTTTTAACTCTAATTTTAGCCAGATCATTTTTGTTTGATTAATCACCATGGAGGTTCTTGTACTTGTCAATGCACACTTTATTTTGATGAAATGAGGGAACACCTTGAGGTCTCGACATTCTTTGAGGAAGAAAATATCAGCCTTGATCTTGTTGATTTTTTCCACCAATTGTGAATATTTGTTCAAAATGGTCTTGGTTGACATTGTAATAAAATTAAAGTCTTTTCTAGTTTTTTGTTACACAGTGGAACAGTTATCCTGAACAAAAACCGAAAAGGAATTGAACTTTTCTTTTGCTTGTGGTCGCGTTAATTTATTAAAAGAAAAAACTTGAACTTGTTAATTGTTTTCGTTTCACAATGTCATGTCAAAATGTCGTTTAGATGCTAAAATGACTTTACTACGGCTTTAAACCTCACCAGTTTTAGCTTACTTCGCCTCTAATCCTCGTGTTTAATTTTTATAAATAAGCTTTTCAGGATTAGAAGCGTTGTAAAGCAGTAGTAACTTTACTTAGTCTTTAAAACGAGTTTATAAATAAGGCTGCTGGAGTATATAATGGGGCTCTCCTGTAACTAATGCTAGAGGTGCAATCTGGGAAACGTTTCTAATATATTATAACCTAATAATACTTAATGATGGCTCTCCTACTCATAATTCTACACACCTAACTTTAACCCGCATCGATGTTACCTTATTCTCACCGGAACTATATCCAAAAATCTCATGGTTAGTCTTAGAAGATCTTCACAATAGTGATCATTTCCCAAAAATTTCAACAATCTCTGATATCCAAGTTCTAAATAAATCTCGACCTATTCCCAAGTTTAAAACAGACCTGAACAATCTGTCTCCGGAAAGCCTCCCTCTGAACATAAACCAAGAGGCAGCACGCCTTACCAAAGCGATTCGGCTAACTGCTAACCATTCGATTCCTCAAAGTTGGCCAAAATTCCCAAAGCTAAAAGTAGCTTGGTGGAATTCAAAGCAAAAACACCAGGTACGGATCGGGTCTCATACTAATGCTTAAAAACCTTCCACACACAGTTAAAACGAGACTTGTAGAACTGTATAATAATATACTCGCCACTGGGATTATTCCACAAATCTGGAAACACGCTACTTTACTTCCTTTGCCTAAGCAAAATAAATTGCAAAACAGTTTTAACGGATATCGGAGAAAATATCTCTAATTCCTTGCGCCTCAAAAGTCTTTGAAAAAATCATTGCAAAAAAATAGCTTTGGCTTTTGGAATCCAAAAATTTCATAAGTCCAAACCAAGTTGCTTTTAAAGCCAATAAAGGCTGTGCGGAGGCCTTACTTCACATCGATTGTTCTATTACTCCATTATCCACCAAGTACTGGATAATATGAGGAGTTGGGGTATTGGCCCAAAAATATGGTACTAGCTTTCAACCAAGTTAGTACCATAATATTAAAATATTCACAACTGGATTACTGCGTTTACGAAGATGACGAGTACTTATTATGCAAACATAACAGCCTACCCGAACAACAAAAGCTATTTTCTGAAGTACTTGTGGATATTTTGATATGGTCCGACTCTTCCGGTGCTAAGCTATCAGTTGATAAATGTAAATCACTACATGTGAACCGGAAAACGTCATGTTCAAAGTTCACTTATACTTTTCAAAATATAAACTTTAATAAAAAGTCGAATGCACATTTAAAAACTTTATGTAATGTAACATAAAGTTCGATGCAGGCCCGCCATCAATTGAAGAACGCATCTTAGAAAGTCAAGCTAAGCCTTACATCAAACTGTCTTTCGCTCAGGGCTCTATTATCAACAATGACGTCACTTCACTTCATATCAATTGCTCTAACAACCGCCAAGTCAATGCAACTTCTTGTGTTATTTAATCCAAAATCTCTTCCAATATTTCCGCATTGGTTTATTGAGAAATCCTCTTTCATCACGGATCTGACAGAATTTGCAAAAAGCAACACATCCAATAACACATATTGTCATCTGTTCCACGACATCACAGATCCTTTTAGATCCAAGGGTTGGAAAATTGTATTTAGTGATGGATCGAAAACTCAATACAGTACGTCGTCGTTCGCATCAACTTATGAAAACGGTTCTTGGATATCCATTCATAACAAGCCTCGATGTTCACCGCTGAGGCCACTGCCATTCTGACAACCGCATCGATTACTGAACAAGTACGTGGTAAGTTCGTGATATGCACGGCCAGCCTTTCAGTGCTATTCTCAAATAAAATTAGAGATCACCTCTTAAAATATCCCCTTAAAATGATACCGTTGGTTCTGCTGCTATTGAGATTAGTGGAGATAAGGAATGGTGTTCTTGGAGATGGGACTGGCCAAGCTGCTGATGTTTTTGGTGTTGTTTCTTATGAAGATGCAGGTGCTGTTGCTGATTAATTAAATATGAATAGGTAGTCGTATAATGTTGCTTAGATTTTTGTTTATTTCTTATTAAATTTCTTTTAAGCAGAGCTTATATATGTTAAGCATTATGGCAGTTGGTTTCTTTTTTAACTTAGGTTCTTTTAAAATTCTTATATAATAATTTTTTAGATTTACTAAATTTTAATATCTTTTTTGTTTTATTATTTTAGTGTAAGAATTTTCCTCTGTTATGATGGTGGTGACTTATTTTATATTTTTAATTATGGTTGTTGTTGGTACAGATGCCGATAACATAAGATTGCAGATGATTAGGACATCTAGGTTGGAAGTTATTATGGTTTCCGAATCATGGTTGAATACCAATATCTCTGACGCACTAGTGGCTTTGCCTGGTTTCAACATACACAGAAGTGATCGTAAGGATAGGGTTGGGGGTGAATATTAAAGTGTCACTATTTAATAGTCTACTAACTCGGCTGTATGATAGATATGTCCCTATAGTTACTAAAGAATTGAAGAAGAACAGATGCTCTTGGTTTAATAGAAAATTAAGTCACTCATTCGGAAAAGGGAACGTTTTTTTCGAAGGTTTAAGAGCAATCCAACTGAGTATAATAGAAGACAGTACTTTTTTGCCCGAAACCAAGTCAATTCCAACATTCGTTATTCTAAGCGCGCTTATTTACTTGATAAGCTTGATCCATCGCTCAGCTCTAAGGAACTATGGACTAATTTGAAAAAAATTGGTGTTAAATACGACAAAAATAAAAATAAATGCCCGTTTAAAGCTGATGCCGTGTCCAGTATTTTGATTCCGTCTGTTTCAAATTCAGATAATCCCCGGGATATACAGGGTGATCGGTATAAGATGCACCAAAAAGCTTGAGCGTGTAGGTGGAGTTAGACAAGAAAAAAATCGTGTGGGAGGGGGGTCTATTTCCCCCCGTTTAGGCGGGAGGGGCAATTAAAGAAAGTGGGCCGCTGTTTGTTTGTTAACAAAGTATTTAGAGGAAGAGGAAAAGAAAAAAACAGAAAGTAGTTTGAATCAAAGCAACGATGAATTTTTTGAAATTTTCTTCTGCGTTATGTCACGTTATGTCAACTTCAGATTTCAGTCGTTGACATATTTTTTATTGCGACATATTTGTGTATCAGAAGAATTGTATGTTAAAAGTTGTATGTAGTATGCTATTAGACGATATGTTAAATTGCACAAATATTTTTATGTGTAAACTTTACACCTAGATATTTGTATTCATTAACTACTTCGACTTGCCATTTTTTTACACATTGCTCTCCTTCTCCCATTCCTTAAAATAATAATATTTGATTTTGCTAAATTGATAGAGGAACATAGAGGTGTTCCATGTATGACAATATTCGGCCAGACGATCAATCATATTTTGTAGGCTTTCTGGATTTTCCGCTAGAATCGCAATGTCATCCGCATACATTAGGACTCTAAGGATCACTCCACAAATATTTACTCTTCCTGGTAGCTCATCGTGAAGTTCATTTAAAAAGAAACAAAATAAAATAGGACTGAGAACACAACCCTGTTCGAAATACGTTCACCATCCAAAACAGCGGATTTTGTATTTTCATAAATATTTTTCAGTTACCTAATTATCTTTAATCATATTCCTAATCTGTGAAGTTTGTATGTTAAAGCTTCTCTATTAATTTTGTCAAATGCTCATTTGAAATCTATAAAGAAGACATAAAGTTTCTTTTTCTTTTTGCTTAAGGTTAGGTTTATAACTGACGATAGGGTGAAAATTTGGTCGACCGTCGAGTACCCTTTACGAAAGCCTGCCTGAAATAATTTTTTTTATTATGGCTATCAGTCCACTTTCTTATTCTCACCAGAAGTATCCCCGTAAAAATTTTATACACAGTATCTAGGAAAGAAAGTCCACAATAATTTCGCACGGCATCTAATTCACAATTTTTGTGGAGTGCTTGGCTTTTTTTCTAATTCAAAGATCCTGTTGAAAGTTTGCGTTAGTTTTTCAATTTGTCTAGATGTTGCGTTCTTGAAAAATTCAATTGTTATACGGTCTATCCCTGGGGCTTTCCTATTTTTCCCATTATTGATCACAACTTGCACCTCATCAAGTGATATTTGGCATTCCAAAGTAGTGTCAACTATGTTTGGTGCGGCGTATAGAATTTGAGGTGAAAAGTTGTTTGAGTTAAGTAGCCCTCTAAAGTGTTCGACACCTCACAGATTTCAGCTTGCTTGTTTGTATTTCTTTGTAATTTTTCTTTTTAATTTCGCAGATTTCTCTATACCTTTTTCTTGCGATGAGATAATTTGCCCTATAAGAACCAACGCTGTTAGCTTTGTAAAACGTAAGTTTTTTTAACACCTTACTTTTAGCTTTGTGGCATTCGCTATCGAACCACTTCTTCCTATAAAATGTTCTCTTGTTAGGAGCAGGTAGACAAGGAGCCGATGAGTATATAGCACTTTTTATGTAATTTATACCATCATCAATTTTCGTGACGATGTTTTCGTTCTGGTTATCTAACAAAAAAACATCCATATTTCTTACAAAAACATTCTTTTTGCTTTCTTGCCATTTCAACATAGGTAGTAAAGAGAGTTGTATTTCTTTATGCAAATTATCATTCTTCAAACGTAATATTATCGGCATGTGATCCGAGTATATTTTTTCTCCTACCGTGAAAGATTCAACCAAATTCAACAAACCTAATGAAGCAACTCCAAAATCTATCACCGATGAACCATTAGCCCCAATAAAAGTAAAATCACCCTCCATGTCACCCGTTGTTCTTCCATTTAAAATGACTCCTCCATAGTCGCCTAATATTTCAAGGAATCTTTTTGCATTTTTATCTATCTTGTTATCTTTAGATCTGCGCTCAACATCTATTGGAGTGTTTGTTATCATATCATACTTTTTAATTGTGTGCATACAACCTATTCTTACATTCAGATCCCCCTGAATAATAAACATTGTGGAAGTTGTTTTTAAGAAATCCCTTAACTTCCTAAACCCACATTTCCAATCATTATAATTAATATACGATTTTATAAAACACACATGCTACTCCTTTATTTTGGCTTTCAGATACACAAAATCTTCATAACATTCAAATTTTAAATTGTATTTGCTTTCAACTATTTTTTATACCGAAACACACTTCATTCGCTTGCCCTGCCCAAATTATGTGTCTTTTTTGCACCCCTCCTTACCACTTTGTAATTGCTGAAATAATTATGAAATCTAAAGATATTGTTACCAGTAACATGGGTTTCATAAATAAAAAATATGTCATTCAAGTATCATCATCATCATCATCATCATCGGTTCGACAACCGGGGTCCGGTCCTGGCCTCCTTCAACAAGTCTCCACCTATCCCGGTCTCGAGCCGACGCCATCCAGTTGCGCACCCCAAGGCTCCGGGCGTCCTGGTCCGCCCCCCTCACAGCAGTTGTACTGTCGATTCCCAACTTTCAAACTGAGGTCTTTAGCTGCACAGGGCAATCGATTTTGGCCTAAGTAGCTGTTTCTTCACTTGCCGCTACTGATAGCGTTGACCTCTTTCATGGTAAGTATAGTCTGTGTTGATGAAATATCCTGAGTTTTTAAGCTTTCGAGAGTTTTTTAAAACATCTAAGACTTCTTGCTGCGATGCTAACTCAAAGATTTAGTCACTTTTATTTGTTTTTTTTTTGCGATTACGTTAACATTACCCCAAGTGTTCTAACGCAGATACATTTGAACGTTGTTGAGGCTGTCATCTGGTCTGCTCTTATCCCACTCATCACCAGGTTGACCTTTTACGGAATTTTTCTTCCTGCTCAGCTATATACAGCATGCGCTTCTCATTTTGCTTAATATACTGCAATTCTTCTTGTGGTTTTTTGTCATCGTTTTTTATCTCTGCTACATCTGATTGCACATTGGTGATTTAGGATTTGATGCCGCTTATAGCTAACTGGACATTGTTTATGTCGTCCTTAGTGGATATGTTTTTTAGTTTTTCATCTAGTAGCTCCTTCATGATTTGCCTTATTTTGTCTTGATGGGCCATAACACTTCTGTATGTCGTTCCACTGTTTATTTTTTTATTTGACGGTAAGGGTTTTGGTATTGTATATAAATATCTACAGTCATGCTGAATAATCACCGCCTGGCCATCTTAAAAAACTTGTGAACACATTTTTAGGTTCGTCCATTTACTAGTTGTCTCATCTGTTACCCTGACAACAGTCGTAAACATATATGATTTTTGTTTTGTTTACGACTCTTGTCAAGGAAATATGGATTTTAGAGCCAATAAAATACATTAAATATTGTAAATTTGTATTGTTGACGACTATTGTTAGGGTAACAGAATAGAAACTTAGTAAATGTAAGAACCAACAAATGTAAGGTTCGCAAGTTTCTTTAGATGGCGCTTCTCCATGATTGTACTATAGAAATTAATATACAATGGTTCTGGTGAACTTTCACTATTGTTTCTTTTTCTTTTATCCTCAATAGGATTCATAAAAATAAAAATAAAAACTTATTTGGCGGCAATGTATGTATGTATAATTGAGGTGTTTTTTTTTTTGTTAGGATTTTTATAAAGTCTTTGTTTTTCTTTTAATGTTGTATAGAGCTTATTTTTTATTTTTAAATTTTGTTTTCTTATATCGGTTTTGAAATTGTGTGTCTGTTTTGATTGATTTTCTTTTTAATTTGTAATTTGTCTTTGAAAATTAAATAAATAAATATAGGAGCATACTAATCTCAATATTTCATTTTAAAGTTAACTTTTTTAGCAAAGAGCTAACAGGTGTCTTGAGATTTTTACGTCCATAAAAAAAAATCTTGTCACAATTCCCCTCTTTTAATTGGAACAACAAATTTACTTAGGTTAATACCCTTAGAATCTTTACCATAATATTATAATAAAAGTCCAATACAGGAAAAGCATTACTGCTTAAAAATTCGTGAAACGCTTCAAAAGTGTGGCGATATTTTTGCGTCAACTATATTTTCACTAATTTAATTCCCTAAAACTGAGGTCTTTTAATTGTTTGCATACAACCTATTCTTACATTCAGATCCCCCTGAATAATAAACATTGTGGAAGTTGTTTTTAAGAAATCCCTTAACTTTCTAAACCCACATTCTTAATCATTATAATTAATATACGATTTTATAAAACACACATGCTTCTCCTTTATTTTGGCTTTCAGATACACAAAATCTTCATAACGTTCAAATTTTAAATTGTATTTGCTTTCAACTATTTTTTATACCGAAACACACTTCATTCGCTTGCCCTGCCCAAATTATGTGTCTTTTTTGCACCCCTCCTTACCACTTTGTAATTGCTGAAATAATTATGAAATCTAAAGATATTGTTACCAGTAACATGGGTTTCATAAATAAAAAATATGTCATTCAAGTATCATCATCATCATCATCGGCTCGACAACCGGGGTCCGGTCCTGTCCTCCTTCAACAAGTCTCCACCTATCCCGGTCTCGAGCCGACGCCATCCAGTTGCGCACCCCAAGGCTCCGGGCGTCCTGGTCTACGCCATCTCTCCAGCGCAAGCATGGTCTACCACGCTGTCGTCTGCCATAGAATGTACCACAAAGAAGTATATACAATTAAATTTCCAACTGTACCGTAACATGGGTAGTACATGCTGCTGTTCTAAGTAATCCCTCGATGAAAGTTTTATCATCTTCAGTGCGTGCTTGAATGTCGCCCCCTTCACAGCAGTTGTACTGTCGATTCCCAACTTTCAAACTGAGGTCTTTAGCTGCACAGGGCAATCGATTTTGGCCTAAGTAGCTGTTTCTTCACTTGCCGCTACTGATAGCGTTGACCTCTTTCATGGTAAGTATAGTCTGTGTTGATGAAATATCCTGAGTTTTTAAGCTTTCGAGAGTTTTTTAAAACATCTAAGACTTCTTGCGCAACTGGATGGCGTCGGCTCGAGACCGGGATAGGTGGAGAGACTTGTTGAAGGAGGCCAGGACCGGACCCCGGTTGTCCAGCCGATGATGATGATGATGAAGACTTCTTGCTGCGATGCTAACTCAAAGATTTGGTCACTTTTGTTTGTTTTTTTTTTTTTGCGATTACGTTAACATTACCCCAAGTGTTCTAACGCAGAAACATTTGAACGTTGTTGAGGCTGTCATCTGGTCTGCTCTTATCCCACTCATCAGCAGGTTGACCTTTTACGGAATTTTTCTTCCTGCTCAGCTATGTACAGCATGCGCTTCTCATTTTGCTTAATATACTGCAATTCTTCTTGTGGTTTTTTGTCATCGTTTTTTATCTCTGCTACATCTGATTGCACATTGGTGATTTAGGATTTGATGCCGCTTATAGCTAACTGGACATTGTTTATGTCGTCCTTAGTGGATATGTTTTTTAGTTTTTCATCTAGAAGCTCCTTCATGATTTGCCTTATTTTGTCTTGATGGGCCATAACACTTCTGTATGTCGTTCCACTGTTTATTTTTTTATTTGACGGTATGGGTTTTGGTATTGTATATAAATATCTACAGTATTTTCATGCTGAATAATCACCGCCTGGCCATCTTAAAAAACTTGTGAACACATTTTTAGGTTCGTGCATTTACTAGTTGTCTCTTCTGTTACCCTGACAACAGTCGTAAACATATATGATTTTTGTTTTGTTTACGACTCTTGTCAAGGAAATATGGATTTTAGAGCCAATAAAATACATTAAATATTGTAAATTTGTATTGTTGACGACTATTGTTAGGGTAACAGAATAGAAACTTAGTAAATGTAAGAACCAACAAATGTGCGGTTCGCAAGCTTCTTTAGAGGGCGCTGCTCCATGATTGTACTATAGAAATTAATATACAATGGTTCTGGTGAACTTTCACTATTGTTTCTTTTTCTTTTATCCTCAATAGGATTCATAAAAATAAAAATAAAAACTTATTTGGCACCTCAATTATACATTATGTATGTATAATTGAGGTGTTTTTTTTTTGTTAGGATTTTTATAAAGTCTTTGTTTTTCTTTTAATGTTGTATAGAGCTTATTTTTTATTTTTAAATTTTGTTTTCTTATATCGGTTTTGAAATTGTGTGTCTGTTTTGATTGATTTTCTTTTTAATTTGTAATTTTTCTTTGAAAATTAAATAAATACACTCCTCGTCAACTGAATACCCACAAACATTTTTTAATATACTTTATCCATTTTTTCCAAACAGTGATGGTTATTATGCCATCTGTTGATGGTAAAAATTTTCGTAACATATAAATAACAGAATTTCAAAGTTTTATCCAAAAACAACCGTGAGTTTTTCCTTCAACCACTTCCAAAGTGAAACTTATGAAAAGTAGAAGTTTTTTTTTGAGTCAACTGAATAGGTACAAAAATTAAAATTGATATTGGAATGGAATGAAACAAGTTTTTGTTTAAGTTTAGTATTGGGTACTTCCACCTTTATTTTTAATTACTTCGTAAATTCGATCCGGCATGGAATCGTATAGCTTTTTAATGTAATTTAACGAAATTTCGCTCCACGCTAATTTGATTGCAGAAATTAAGGTTTCTTTGTCTTCGAACTGACGACCACCCTCATAAACTTTGCGTACTAACCATCCCCAGACATTTTCTATGATGTTTAGATCAGGTGAGTACGGCGGCCATTGAAGCAACTGCACTTGTTGCTCCTCTATCCATGTTTTTATTATGCGCGCTGAGTAAATAGGCGCATTATCATGTTGGTAGGTCCAGTTTATGGGTCCAAAGATGTTAGAAAATTTAGGAAAATTTCTTTCCAAAATTACTTTATACCCAGCTGCTGTCATTTTTGATGTTACAACCTCGAGCTCAACTGTTCCATAATAACTGACTGCTCCCCATTATCATGACACCTCCTTCACGACTATGATGGCGCTTTAAAAATCTTTTTTCTTTTCTTAAGTCGTGAAAATAGAAGTTGAACCCATCAGGGCCATCGAAATTAAACTTTTTTCATCTGAAAAAACCACGTGATACCATTCTTTTTTCCAACTCATGTGAAGTCTTGAAAAATCTAATCGCAACATTTTCCGTCTCTCGTCAAGTGGCGGTTTTTTCTTAAGTTTCATTCGTTTAAGATGGCTTTAGTTGTTGATTACTCTTAAAACTTTTGAGCTACTTGCGTTTACGCCGACTTTTTGTTTTATTTTTGCCACAGAATCAGAAGAATTTGATGCACATCTTAAAATTCTTCGTCTCTCAGCTTCTGTTGTTGCTGTTTTCTTACCTCCCTTCATGTTTTTGCCGTACGCATCTTTATTTTTCAAGTAAGAATAAACTACATTAAAACTTCGGCCAACTTTATCAGCTATTGCACGTCCAGTTAGGCCTTGGTCTCTAAGTAAATCGATTTAAGCTTTTTCAACACTGTTAAGACACGTAGATCTACCCGTTTTTCTTAAAATTTGAAATCAAGAATTAAATTTTACTGAAAACACTAAAATCGTTAATTTAAACTGTCAAGCACTCCAAAAAACTTAAAAACAACGAAGAAAATGGCGTTGTACCTATTCAGTTGACTAAAAAAACAACTCCTACTTTGCATATAAAACACTTTGCAAGTGGTTGAAGAAAAACTCACGGTTGTTTTTGGATAATTCTTTCGGAATTATCTGCTTAACATCTTAAGGGAATAGATAGCATCAACAGATGGCATAATAACCATCACTGTTTAAAAAAAAATGGATAAAGTATATTAAAAAATTTTTGTGCGTATTCAGTTGACGCGGAGTGTAAATGAACGAAGCGAACATAGTTGCCAATCTCAATATTTCATTTTAAAGTTAACTTTTTTAGCAAAGAGCTAACAGGTGTCTTGAGATTTTTACGTCCATAAAAAAAATCTTGTCACAATTCCTCTCTTTTAATTGGAACAACAAATTTACTTAGGTTAAAACCCTTAGAATCTTCACCAGATTATTATAATAAAAGTCCAATACAGGAAAAGCATTACTGCTTAAAAATTCGTGAAACGCTTCAAAAGTGTGGCGATATTTTTGCGTCAACTATATTTTTAATAATTTAATTCCCTAAAACTGAGGTCTTTAGCTGAAGTCTTTGTTGATGAAATATCCTGAGTTTTTAAGCTTTCGAGAGTTTTTTAAAACATCTAAGACTTCTTGCTGCGATGTTAACTCAAAGATTTAGTCACTTTTATTTGTTTTTTTTTTTGCGATTACGTTAACATTACCCCAAGTGTTCTAACGCAGATACATTTGAACGTTGTTGAGGCTGTCATCTGGTCTGCTCTTATCCCACTCATCAGCAGGTTGACCTTTTACGGAATTTTTCTTCCTGCTCAGCTATATACAGCATGCGCTTCTCATTTTGCTTAATATACTGCAATTCTTCTTGTGGTTTTTTGTCATCGTTTTTTATCTCTGCTACATCTGATTGCACATTGGTGATTTAGGATTTGATGCCGCTTATAGCTAACTGGACATTGTTTATGTCGTCCTTAGTGGATATGTTTTTTAGTTTTTCATCTAGAAGCTCCTTCATGATTTGCCTTATTTTGTCTTGATGGGCCATAACACTTCTGTATGTCGTTCCACTGTTTATTTTTTTATTTGACGGTATGGGTTTTGGTATTGTATATAAATATCTACAGTATTTTCATGCTGAATAATCACCGCCTGGCCATCTTAAAAAACTTGTGAACACATTTTTAGATTCGTGCATTTACTAGTTGTCTCTTCTGTTACCCTGACAACAGTCGTAAACATATATGATTTTTGTTTTGTTTACGACTCTTGTCAAGGAAATATGGATTTTAGAGCCAATAAAATACATTAAATATTGTAAATTTGTATTGTTGACGACTATTGTTAGGGTAACAGAATAGAAACTTAGTAAATGTAAGAACCAACAAATGTGCGGTTCGCAAGCTTCTTTAGAGGGCGCTGCTCCATGATTGTACTATAGAAATTAATATACAATGGTTCTGGTGAACTTTCACTATTGTTTCTTTTTCTTTTATCCTCAATAGGATTCATAAAAATAAAAATAAAAACTTATTTGGCGGCAATGTATGTATGTATAATTGAGGTGTTTTTTTTTTTTGTTAGGATTTTTATAAAGTCTTTGTTTTTCTTTTAATGTTGTATAGAGCTTATTTTTTATTTTTAAATTTTGTTTTCTTATATCGGTTTTGAAATTGTGTGTCTGTTTCGATTGATTTTCCTTTTAATTTGTAATTTTTCTTCGAAAATTAAATAAATAAATATAGGAGCACACTAAATGAACGAAGCGAACATAGTTCTCAATCTCAATATTTCATTTTAAAGTTAACTTTTTTAGCAAAGAGCTAACAGGTGTCTTGAGATTTTTACGTCCATAAAAAAAAATCTTGTCACAATTCCTCTCTTTTAATTGGAACAACAAATTTACTTAGGTTAAAACCCTTAGAATCTTCACCATAATACGCTTCAAAAGTGTGGCGATATTTTTGCGTCAACTACATTTTTACTAATTTAATTCCCTAATTAATTACATTCTTATATTTTCAGATTGACAAAGATGAAATCTACTTACGTCGTGTTATTGGAGCTAAAAAAGATCAATATTTTCTTAATAAAAAAGTTGTACCTCGTACTGAAGTTGTCAACCTACTTGAATCAGCTGGTTTCTCTAACTCAAATCCCTACTATATTGTTAAGCAAGGAAAAATCAATCAAATGGCTACTGCAGCTGATTCTTATCGTTTGAAACTACTTCGCGAAGTGGCTGGTACGAGAGTATACGATGAACGCAAAGAAGAGTCCCTCAATATTCTTGGTGACGCTGTAGGAAAGGTTGAAAAAATTACGGAATATCTAAAAACAATTGAAGACCGGTTACAAACGCTTGAAGAAGAAAAGGAGGAACTTAAAGAATATCAAAAATGGGACAAAGCTCGTCGTACATTAGAATACATCATTCACGAAACTGAACTGAAGGAAACTCGACGAGCTCTGGAGGAATTGCAAGACCAACGCAAGACATCTGGAGACAAACAAAAGCAGTTTAATCAAGAAATACAAAAGGCACAAGAAAAGGTCAAGACAGTCCAAAAATCTCTTAAAGACGCAAAGAAAGATGTCTCAACAACAAAAGATGACCGTTCGGTCTTGCTGACTGAGCAACAACAACTTCTAAGGGAAAAGACAAAACTTGATTTGACAATTGTGGATTTGAATGATGAAGTTCTAGGTGACAATAAGTCTAAGGAGAGAGCCGATCTAGAGCTAAAACGCTTAAAGATTACGATAGAAGAGAAGGAAAAGGAACTTGAAGAAGTTAAACCCAAATATGAATACATGAAGCGAAAAGAGGAAGAATGTGCCAGGGAGTTGGCTTTAAAAGAGCAAAAGCGAAAAGAGTTGTATGCAAAGCAAGGGCGTGGATCTCAATTTTCATCGCGGAGCGAACGTGATAAATGGATTCAAACTGAGTTAAAGTCGCTTAACAAACAGATCAAAGACAAAATAAATCACAACACTAAGCTTCTGGATGATTTGAAGCGCGATGCTAATGCTGAAAAGGAACTGGGAAAAAAGATAGAAGAACAAACTGCAGAGGTAGGGCAACTGCGTTTGCAGATTGATGAGCATAATAAGCAATATTACGAGCTAAAAAAGACCAAGGACACGTATCAAGCTACAAGAAATGAACTATGGCGAAAGGAGACTCAGATGACGCAGCAGCTTCAAGCTCACAAAGAAGAACTTTCTAAATCAGATCAAGCACTTCGTAGTATGGCTGGTAAACCTATTTTGAATGGTAGGGACTCTGTCCGTAAGGTCTTGGATAGTTTTTTGGAACGTGGAGGACAATTTCCCGAAACTGCAAGAGCTTATTACGGCCCTGTGATAGAGAACTTTAGTTGCGATAAGACCATCTACACTGCAGTGGAAGTCACAGCTGGAAACCGTTTATTTCATCACATTGTCGAGTCCGATCGAGTTGGAACTCAGATCCTCAAAGAGATGAACAAACTAAAGCTTCCGGGAGAAGTCACATTTATGCCTCTGAATCGACTACAAGTAAAAGTTCACGACTATCCAGATGATCCGGATTCTATTCCGATGATATCTAAACTTAAATACGATGAACAGTACGACAAAGCGTTGCGTTATATCTTTGGAAAAACACTCATCTGTCGTAATTTAGAAAGGGCAACAGAGCTGGCAAAGAGCACTGGACTCGATTGTGTCACACTTGACGGGGATCAGGTATCATCAAAGGGTTCTCTTACTGGTGGTTATTTCAATACGTCCCGATCTCGATTAGAGATGCAAAAAAAACGAACCGAATACTCTGAAACAATCAAGACCTTTGAAGAAGAGCTTACCACTTTGCGTAATGAGTTGAAACAAACCGAAGCCAGCATTAACAAAGTTGTGACAGAAATGCAAAGGACTGAAACCAAACAAGGTAAAGCCAAAGATGTTTTTGAGAAGGTCCAGGGTGATATTCGCCTAATGAAAGAGGAGTTGTTGCGAATTGAAAAATATCGAGCTCCAAAGGAGAGATCAGCTGCCCAATGTAAGGCCAGTTTGGAGGCTATGAACAACACAAAAACCGGGCTCGAATCGGAATTGCAGCAAGAGCTTATGTCGACATTGTCGGCACAAGATCAACGTGAAGTAGATCAATTAAATGATGATATAAGGCGTCTTAATCAAGACAACAAAGAGGCGTTTACCCAACGTATGCAATTGGAAGTAATCAAGAACAAGTTGGATAACTTACTTACAAATAATTTGTTTAGAAGACGAGATGAGTTAATACAAGCCTTACAAGAGATATCGGTGGAGGATAGAAAAAGGAAATTGAATAACTGTAAAAACGAGTTGGTTTCCACAGAGAAGAGAATTAAGAAAGTTAATCAAGATTTGGAAGAAATGGAGAGAAAGTGAGTATTGGTATGAATACATATGTATTTGATTACACAGTCTGAATAAAGATGATTCATAACGTTGATCGGCGGTGCTCCGTGAATAATAACTAGAAAATAAAACAAAAAATTAATAACATTTTAATTTATCACACAACGAGTCAGTTTCAATTGTTAATTTCAACGTAAAATGACACAATCCATTAAAACTAAAATGAAATCAATTAAAACTTACTTGTGTGCATTTCGAGACGACCGGCTCACTGTGACCGTGAATGCTGATGATGTAATGCTAATCGTCTCGAAATGTATCCAATAATTTTTTTAATTGTAATTTGTTCTTTCTTTTTACGTTAAAATTAAAAATAAAATTGAAGCCAACTGATATGAATTTAAAGTGTTTTGATTTTATTTTTGTTTTTAAAAAATTACAAACAATTTCATTTTCTTTACACACATAAAAATTATTAGCACCGACGGCGACGTAACCAAGACCTAGTGACAAACACTAAACCAATCCTTTTGTTTTTACTTGTATAGGGTTGGAGGATCTATTTTTCGTCGAGTCTGGACGACCTAGATGAGATGCGCTATCTCATGACAATGACACTCTTGGACGATTTGTCAGTTCCTCGCAAGAAGCAGTGTGTCTAAAAAAACCTCTTCTTTCTTAGGGCGTAATAGTCCTACACACAAAACACTGCGTCACGGGGTACAGCTTGTCCGCAAAACTGAAAAATTGACATTTACGAAAATTCTAGTTATTCTTAATACTTTCTTTGATAGTTTGCATGTTAGGTATATGATTGTACTAGCTACCCATATCCCGGCATTGTTTGGACTTATTCCATTACTTTCGTAATTAAATCGTTACCAAATTTTACAGGATCCTCTTTCTAGGCTTATCACAATCGGTCGAGCCATATAGTCTAGTCTAAGAGCCTAGAGCAAATTTAGAGCGTGGAGGTATAACCAAAATTGATTTCCATGTATGTTGACGTATTTATTAGCGTCGTTATATTGAATCCAGTCGTGCAAACTGTAGAGAATGGCGCTCTGCTTAAGAATTTCGGAGTCCTAGTCGTTTTAAGTGATGTATTCATGCCTCCCAAAAGGGGAGAAATATCCTTTTTGGATGTCGGACGCATAAACTCTCCTCATTAGGAATATATAGGTGCCTGACGATAAAAGTGGTGCCCCACGCAGCCAGACGCCCCCAAAAGGCAAATTGGGCCAGCAATGATTTATATTTTTATATTTGAGTATAACCAAACAAATGATACAAAGGTAGATTCTCCTCATTACGAATATATAGGTGCCAGACGGTTTCATTGACGACCAACGCAGCCAGACGCCTCAAAAGGGCAACCACTGTTTTTTTATTCTGAGAAAATATTATGTTTCTTTTAATTTTTAAACAACAACTGTATCCTTTTTTTCAACCAAAACTAATAATATTTTATTCAATTTAGGGCTATTATGTTATTCAAGTTCAATTACTCAATTTCAATATAAATATTATGCAATATGACCATTTGTACAAAAGTGTTTTATACACAAATGGTCATTTAATAATCTATTGGACCTACACTAATCCCAACTTGTTGCATTTGAAAATACCATTTAATTTTTGGAAACTGCATTAAAAAGCCTATAGCAAGCACTATGGTAACCACTCTTATTATCCAATTCGGTTAGAAGGATTAAGTCTGCAAATTTAAACTGCCGAATTTTACGAACTGTAACGTGCTCTTTTGTTGGCGTTTGGTCATTGCTGGTATATTCCCTTACGCTAGCTCACAAGCAGGGTGGGCTGCCAGATTGCTTTAACCCATACAAAGCTTTCTTCAGGGAGCAAACAAGATGTTCTTCGCCTGGCTTCACAAATCCCTCAGCTTGTTCCATGAATATTTCTTCTTCGATGTCACCGTTGATGTAGGCCATCTCAACATCTAGTTGAAAAAGTTGAAGATCGAACTCAGCTGCGAGTGCCATTACGATACGAATTGAGCTTTGTCTAGCTACCGGTGCGAAAGTTTCTTGGAAATCAACCCCAGGCTGTTGGGAACAACCTTTAGCAACTAATCGCGCTTTGTGTCTCTCAACACTACCATCAGAATTAAATTTAGTTCTTAACACCCACCTGCAGCCAATGACCTTTTTGTTCTTCGGACGTTCAACGAGTTTCCAAGCCCCAATGTCTCGAAGGGCATTGAACTCTAACTCCATTGCAGCTCTCCATTCGATGGCGCTTGAACTATCCATGGCTTCTTTTACTGTTGGGTTGATCTGGATGTTAACTATATTTGCTTCTTCTGCGACTTCAGCTTCATTTTTACATTTTCTTTGCAGCATGCTGAATAACTTTCGCGGTCTGCCTCTTCTGCCAGTTCTTTTAATTGTTGGTCTTCCAGGCCCCCTCTTAAGAGGAGTGCCTTCAGGATCATTACTTAAATTTTCACACTCAGCTTCTTCTTTGTGTTGATTTTCGGATTCAGTCATTATTTGTTTATCGACTTTGCTGTCAATCTCGATTTCGTCAGTTTGTTTTTTGAAATTTTTGTCTTTAGTATCTGCCGGATTTGTTGTTAATTCAAAATCAAAAAATTCTTGTTGAGGTTTCACGGTTTCAATACACTTCGACTGTTCGATGAATTTGACGTCTCTGCTCACAATTATTTTTCTTGAAGCTAGATCCCAAAGACGGTAAGCCTTTGATGTTGTTGAATAACCGACGAACATGCATTCCGTTGACCTGGGTTCAAATTTGCCTTTACCTGGTTTCTTGTTAAGTGCAAATGCCTTACAGCCAAATGTCTTAAAATGCGAAATGTCTGGCTTGTGACCATACCTGACTTCAAACGGTGTCATGTTGTTAAGTGACTTTGAGGGACGTTCGATTGAAGCATCATACATCTGGCCATTTCCACGAGCGTTCTATTCATCCTCTCGGCGCAGCCGTTTTGCTGAGGTGTATACGCTACTGTATTCTCTCTTCTGGTACCTGCTTGCACAATTAACTTGGTGAAATCTTGTCCACAATACTCCAGGCCGTTGTCAGTTCGTAATGTTTTTATTTTAAAGTCGGTTTGGTTTTCGATAAAATTTTTATAATTTATAAAAGTCTTTAACATCGCTTTTTGCTTTCAGAAAATATACATCTACATATCTGGATTTGTCATCAATAAATGTTGCGAAGAAAGAAGCACCGCCAATAGTTTTCGATCTCATTGGCCCACACACGTCGGAATGGACTATCTCGAGTAAATTTGTTGTTTTTGTCAACGACTCTTTGGGAAATGGTTCCGCACTCTGCTTACCTCGTATGCACACTTCGCATATTGATAAATGCTGAGAAGCCAAATTCGGGATTCCATTAACCATTCTTTCTGAGACAACCTTCTTGAGATCACTTTCGTTGAGATGTCCATAACGCTGATGCCATTCTTGCAATTGATTTGATTTGTCGCTTACAGCTGATGTTGATTCTGTACTGGCTTCGAGAAAGTAAAGATCTCCTTTCCTGGATGCGATTAAAGTCAGTTCGTTATTATTATTTTTGAAAATCGCATTGTTTTCATTAAATTGGATCTTGTATCCATTCGAGACTGCTTTGGAAATAGACAAAACATTTGTCTTTAGTTCTGGGACGTATAAGACGTTATTCAACCGTATAGTTTTAATGTTCTTTCCTAGATTGACGTCTAAAAGAACTTCGCCCTTTCCGAGAACATCAGTAGTCTTGTCAACAGCAAGTCTAACGCTTTGATTTTCGACTTTGGTTAGATTTATAAATTTTGTTTTGTCATTGCACATGTGGGATGTCGCCCCACTATCTATACACCAGTCAACAATTGATTTGAGACCAGCCTGAAGGGCGATGCCACAAGTATCTGAATCTGGAAAACTATTTTTGAAGGCAACAGCTGCAAATGCATCTTTAGCGTTTGACACACTCTGCTTTGAAATTTTGTTTTTGCCCTCATTCTTACTCCAACAATCGGCTGCCTTATGTCCAGCCTTTTTGCAAAAATTGCATTTATATAACTTCTTATTTGTTTGTTGATCGTTTTTACGTTGGAAATATCTATTTTGCTTTCCAGACTTCGCATAAAAAGCATCTGCTTCTTGCTGTTGCTGTCGCTGTCTCGCTTGGGTACTTTTTTCTTTTCGTGCATTCGATTCTTCGAGGAGTTTAATTTTCAATGCTTCGGGTGTTGGCAAATCATCTCTTGCCTTTATTGCACATCTGAAGTTTTCGTATGTTTCCGGTATACTATAAAGCAATAAAATCGTCAGCAAATCTTCAGCAATGCCGATGTCCATCTCTGCAAGCTTGTCTATCGTGCCGAAAAAATTGTTTAAATGGTCCATCATGCTCTCACCATCTCGCATTTTTGTGAAAAGCAATTGCTTGAGCAAGGTGGCTTTTCGAGCAGGACCTTTTGAGTGGTAAACTTGCTCTAGTTTCGTCCATACGTCATTTGATGTGCAGCAATGCTTGATGTGGCACAACTCAGACGGCGACATAGACAATATAATGTCTGCCCTTGCTTTCTGGTCAGCCACCACCCATGCATTTATTTCATTAGCATTGCTTACTACGCCTGCAGCTGTTACGACCTCGGCTGGTTTTTGGTTTAAGCCGTTTACGTAATCCCAATGGTCATTTTTAATCAAAATCGCACACATTTGGAGTTTCCATGTGTCGAAATTATCCTTTTGCAATTTTTCGATGTGAGCAATGGCTCCTGCCATTTTGATGATTTTTTTTTAGATTTACGTAGAAGCAAACAACAAACAAATCTACTGATCTCAAATCAAACTCACTTTACAGATATTCTTAATTCTTAACGCAGTGAGGGTCTGGGCCCATAACCTGTTGGATTTAATTTGCAAAAAGAACTTTCTAGACACGCCAAGCTGGTGGTAATAAAAACCAAAGTGTTTTCATTTAATTAAAAAGTGTTTTTTGCAAATTAAATCCAACAAAAACTAATTAAAACTAAATTAAACTAACTTTAACTACATTATATCTAATTAAAACTACTTAAAATAACTTAAAAACTAGAACAGCCACCAGCAATTTTTTTTTTTTTTTTGCATACGCATATGCACACTCGCGTACGCCCATACACATGTATATATGTTCATATACATACATACATATACATTCGCAACCGCAAGTACCCACATACAAATACATATATGTACTTTTTTTTTTTTTGGTGCCACCGTCACTGTTCTACCTACTCTTCTTATCTTTACCTTAGAACTATGTAAGTCGGCCAAAGCAACAATATGGTCAACTTTCCATATCACGGTGGTCACCCAACCACCAGAATTTTTTGACTTGCTTAACTAAGTCCTTTCTGTCCCGAAGGGGCACAGCTCTACTGAACCGCAGACGCTCTGCTCCGTTCCCTGAGCCGACGTCCCGATCGTAAAGAAGTCGCCGATCCACAGTCCTACGGCTGACGTGGTAGATTAACGGAACCGCCAATCTATCCTGTATCAGCCCACGACTGTCTAAAAAGAGGAATGTCTCGGGCGGGATGAAACCGTTAAGACGTACACTTTCACTATACTCATCATTGGGGTAGTAAGCCCCAAAAATAAGTCCATTGGTCGAGGTCATCGCTCTTGCAATGTGACCCCGAATCAGCTTGATTAAAAAGTTATCTATCCTGTTTATATTGGCCCTGTTGTATAGAACCTCGTTGGCATAGTAATGTGTGTACTCCGACTCTGGTGTTCTGTGTAATCCAAGGCAGCGTCTAAGACACTGCCTCTCAAACACCCGAATCTTTTCCATTTGATATGGGGCAACGTTGAACCACACAGGGCACCCATAGGCAATCATTGGCCGGATAAGGGCCATGTAGCAAATCACCTTTACTCTGCTGTCAAGGCGGCTGCTATAAAACAACCGTCTTGTCAACACAAAGGCTCCCCTAGCTCTGGCCAGCGCAGCATCTACATGTCGATTGAAATATAGATACTGATCTAGCCAGATGCCAAGGTACTTTACCACATCTTTACTTGCCAGTGGATGTCCACTTGGTCCAAAGATCACTAGATTTCTCCAGTTCTTTCTTGTATCCCTAGAAGCCCTAGACAACGGGGTTCTAAACAGGATAGTTTCTGATTTCTGAAAGTTAATTTTTAACTTCCAATCATCACAATATCGCTGAATCTTGTCGAAGTCACGCTGCAGAAGAATTCTGATGACTTCAACTTTTGGACCCGTTCTGTACGCTACAAGATCATCGGCATACGCAATTGAATGAGTTAGACTACCTATCAGATCGCTGGTGTAAATACTAAAAAGAATCGGTGAGTTCACAGCTCCTTGCTGTAGACCATTTTTAATATCAAAAGTTGTGGTAGAAGTTGCATTGCCACTTTTGACAACAAACTTTCTACCAGTGAGCATGTCATGAAGCATATATGACAGTGGTTTACTTATGCCAAATCTAGATAGCTTCAGATAAAGACCCTCTAACCAAACGGTGTCGAAAGCTTTCTCTAAATCAACCAGAACGGCACCCGTGCATTGATTTTTCGTTTTGTTCCATTGAACATCAGAAACTAACTTAGACGCTGCATGAATAGTGTCATGCCAAACTGATTATCTGGAATAATATTTTTGTCCTCAGCCCACTTGAACAGAGCTCTATTGAGAATCTTTTCGAATACTTTACTGATACTTGGAAGAAGACTTATCGACCGAAGATTTGCCGGATTGGAGCTGTCCTTTCCCTTTTTGGGGAGAGGATGGACCACAGCTGTCTTCCAACTCACTGGGTAATATGCATTATTCAATGCGTTGTTGAACAGTGTGGTATAAATGTCTATGGTTTCCTCAGGAGATGTCGTAACACAATGTTGGGTATACCATCGACCCCCGCAGATTTCTTTTTCTTTAATGTTTGAAAAATCAACTGAAGTTCTACCTTCGAAATTAACAATGAACTGGGTCCATTTCGCTCGGCGATGGTGGCGTTTGCCAAATTTTCGTCATTGAACCCGGTGAAACCAGTATTCTCAGATCGCCATTGCGTTATGTTATTTCCAAGGTAGAAGTTGTGCAGTAAGGCTCTGTTCTCCAGGTCATGATTCGGACGAATGCTAGCATTCACCTTATACACTTGCTGGAAAGCAGCCCCTACAGCCTCTACCTTTTCCTGAGGATCTTCTATCATATAATAATTATCATCGAAAACGGCACCCTCCGGATCAATTCCCGCAATCGTTAGTACGTCTTCGTTATCTGTTGTCCTCTGGAGTTTAAGACATGGAAGATCGTTTTGATAATTTCTTCTAAATATCTTATTTATTTGGGGAAACGTACTAGGGTCGCTAGAATTAACAGCCCGAATTCTGTTATCCCAATATAAATTAATAGATAATCTATAGTTTTGTCTAATCAGAACGTTAATGTTTTTGATCGACGACTTCAATGTCCTAATCTCCAGATCACGTGTGTCCGTGAAACGTCTGTACAGAAGTTTCAATCTAGTCAGCAGTCCACTTTTTTGTCGGTGTAGTGCGTCGATTGTCGCGTTCTTGTATAAACCAGTAGGGTCTTGTTCCTTATATTTTGGGATTGTTTTGTCCATTGTTCGTTTTATAGTCGTATCCATTTGAGTCAGGTACCCGTCGATCTCGAACTTCGGCAGGTCCCTGTCATTTGGTGGAGAAATGTCATCGGAACGTATTTCTCTTGCCAAGGCGTTGGAGAAGCGTGGCCAGCGCGTCTTACTGAAATTGTAAGAGTGCACAGGCACAAACTCATCCAACTCCACAAGTTCGCTCGGAAGCTGTATTACGGTGGCAAGTCCGCAGTGATCACTGTCGTATTCAATCGTTCGTAAACAGTTTCTTGTCTGTTGATTTGTTGAGTCAGTTATAATTAGTCGTGAGTCAAGCAGTAAAATATCCAGAAAACTACCTTTTTTCGGAAATGACGGTCTATCTGTAGCCAGAAGGTCGATCCTACACTCAACACTGTACCGACCCATCCAATTAAAAAGATGGTTCCCTCTAGGATTTTGTATTTGGTTTCCCCAATCTACATGTTTGGCGTTTAAGTCCCCTGCCATGAGATAATAATTCTCATCCAAGTTCAGTCTTAAGCATTCGAAAAGTTTTTCGAGTTCTGCGATAAAATTAGCCGGCTGAGGTGCGTCAGGTGCGTACACCGCGATTGCGTACATTCTTTTCCCCTGCTGGAGAGGAATGCAAACGATGCAGGCTTCTAGCAATCCGAATCTTCGCACTTCGCTATCATATATAACCTTATGTTTAATGCCCTTTCGTATGAAGATTGCGACCCCACCCCCTTGAGAGGAGTTGGGCCGATCCCTTCTTACGATATTGTAATTTTTATTAGTCAGTTTGTGTTTCTGGTTTAGCTTAGTTTCGCTAGCCATAAATACATCAGGACTTTGGTCTTGCAGCAAATGAAAGAGGTTTGCTCTACGTTCGGTCCTAATCAGCGAATTTACATTCACAGCTAGGATCTTAAAAAGTCGCTCAGGCAGGGCGAACCATTTCGCGTTGCCGGCAGAATAGAGTAGAGGTAATCCACCCTAGCCGCCTGCTCCCTTATCTGTTTTTGCACATCGGTTAACTGACCATGAATGGTCAGCAACACCTGCATCAGATCTGCCTCTGGCACAGGAGCCGTAGGCACTTGGACCTGTTTGGCTACCTGTGGTTGAGGCTGTACCGTTTTTCCCTTTCCAGACGCCATTTGGGCGTAAGAAATTGCGGGATCGACGGAAGTTGATGTCTGGCGTACTTCAGGGCGTCTCACCTCTACTGTCTTCTTTTAATCTTTGTTTTTTTTTCATTTCCTGAAATTTCGGACATCCTCGATAGTTTGCGGGGTGCCCGGAGCCTCGGCAAAGTGCACACTTTAACTGGGTCCTGTCTTCGACCCTCTCTTTTCCGAGCTTACATTCACCTATCTTGTGGGAATCTCCACATTTGACACAAACTGGATCCATACCACAGTTTGCTGCCACGTGGCCGTATCCTTGGCAGTTCATGTATTGAAGCATGTCTCTGCCTATTTAATTTTTCCCATCTTACAATTTGGTAGTTTAGGACGGTTATACTCCTTAAACCACTCAACTTGCTTTGGGGCGAGAGCTGAACAAGGAAGAATGGTAAATTCCGTTTCTCCCGTCTGGCCTTAACTGTGGAAAACGGTCTGACCCCGATAAAATCCTCCCTTCATGAGGACTGTTTGTAGCTTGTCTTCCTTCGGGGTGAAACTGTAGTATTCTGTCTTCGTTTGAGACAGGAGATCTTTTATTTTTTTATAATGCTCGACCGAAGAGCAATGAATGGCGTGTCGGTCTGCGTTCAACCTTTTAATAATAAAATTGTTGCCTATGGCCGACTTACATAATTCTATTGTGTCTTTTAATTCTATTTTGAAGGTATTAATTGGTGGCACCTTACCTTTCTTTGCTTGTGGCTGTTGCTGCTTCTGTTGTGACTGCTGCTGTTGTGTCTGCTGCTGTTGTGATTGCTGCGGTTGTCGCTGTTGTTGTAGTTTTTGCTGCTGTTGTTGCTTCTGTGTCTTTTGTTGTTGTCGTTGTTGAAGTGGTTGTTGTATTTGTTACTGTATTTGTTTTTGTTGCTGTTCTTTTTTCTGTACTTGCGGTTGCTGATGCTGTTGCTGGGTCTGCAGTTTCTGTGTCGGCTGCTTCTTTTTGTGCTGCTGTTCTGGGAGAGGTTGTTGTTGCTTAGGAGGCTGCTGCACGCTCTTGGAGCGTTTTTTGTCGATTTCTTTCAAGAGCAACTAGTCGCTCTATTTCCCTACGCGCTTCTTGCTTAACTTTGAGCGCTTTGACCATTTCCATGAGGGAAGAAATTTGCTCTGTCAGTGATGCGATTTTTTCCTGCTCATCTTCTGACTCTTCTGGAGGTGAAAGGTCCACCAACTCGCCACTCACGTAGTGCCCCTCCCCTACTACGGACATGTATACGATGTCTTCGGCATCTACCTCAGTGACGTCATGCTCACATGTCTTCTTAACGGTCGCATCGTCGTTTGCTTCTTTGGCGGTTTCGTCGTCAGCATCTGCCTCGTCATCGCCCTCATGATCATGTTCACTGTTTTTTATGTCGTCATCCTCATAGGAGAAGCTTTCTAAATGCCTCTGCATTTTTGCTTGAGCGGAGGCCTTAGCCAACTTGGCCCTGGTGCTCCTATCGGCACGATTTATGAGTTGTGGCTTGTATCTAATGATACGCCTTCTCTTTCCCTTTGAATTGGCTATGGCACCGGCTGGTGTTGATATCGTGCCTTTTGCAAAGCTTGTTGTTGCAGTCGCTATGCTGCTAGTATTAGCTTCGGCACGTGCCGATGACGCTGTCGTTGTTGGCTGGGCTTCAATGGAAGGCACCGCTACTTTAACATCTTCCGATGTCCCCGTTGACTTTATCATTTGCTGTTGTTCCTTCTCCTCTCGGTTTTTGTTGACCTTTTCCCAGAACTTATTTAAAAAAAAGCCCTGACCAGGGTGGGGCTCGAACCCACGCCCTTCCTTTTAAATTTTCCTGGCAAATTGCCACTAAAAATTGTGCAATGAGTGCACTTAAAGTATAAGTGAATTTAATTCAGTTCGAACACACGGAAATTATTGTATACACTGAGAAAGTCGTCAACACGTCCTCACTCTTTCACAGTTGAAGATCGACTGCTGGGATGCTAACCGTTGAACCAAGTTGGCGGTTAAATTTTCCTGGCTTTTGAACCGTTTTATGTTGGTCGTTGGGATTTTCGCAATGCAGATTATTTAAATCATTTGTTTGCTGATTTGAAACTTTTTACAGCTTTCCCGTCTTCGAATCAATCGAATATTTTAGCATTTATTCTTATTTCGAGGCAGTTATCAGCGGATTAACTGCCTTTTTGCAAAAAAAAAAAAACTGCAAACACAAAAAAAAAAAAACACTTTAAACCGAACTGGCACACTAATAAACGAATTAAATCAGTTACCTTATAAAAAGTTAGTAGGTAGGTATTTAATTTTTTTTTGTATAGAAACTATCATTTGGCACGCACTTTTTTTTAATTTAATTTTGAAATCCGATACTTATGTCGGTAATTTAAATAAAAAAAAACTTATTCAACTCAACCGAATAAAAATAGGTATGTTCTTTTATATATACACTATGATACTTTTTGTGAAATTCTAATGAACTCTCGAAACAACATTTAAGTTGAATTATGCTTGTGCCGTTTTTTTGAATATAGCAGTTTGTTATAGCCACAGTAACATTAATCATCTCTTTGCAACCTTTTCCAGTTACATAAATTTTAGAGTTGTAAGTATCCTTCCAACATTGAGTGTATACATTATCTTTTGAAGTCTCTCATCTCCGAACCATAATCAATACCCCCCAATTACAGTGACCTACTTTTTTCAAAAATTTCCCTAAATGGATTTAGCATTTGACATACAGTGTCGAGCTGACAATTCAATTTCAATTGTAAATAAAAAGAAAACATGGTTTATTCTTTAACGTGCGCGGCTTAGTTTTTATTATTTCCATAAAATAATATATTTAAAAAAAAACAAATCCGTTACAGAACATTTAATACATCGTAACATTTTTGTAAACAATTTTCACTAAACAAAAATAATTTTGCAGATTGTTGCGGACTATCACTACAATGGATACAACATTTAACACTTATATTAATTATGAGCCATTATTTTTATTTCACACCGGATAATGCATTTTTTTCTCGTACTTAGTTTTTTATCTTAAACAAATAAACTTTCTGTTTTATTTCGCTTGATCAAATAAAGAACTTGCAATCACTTTGTAATTATCTAACGGTAATTTCAAAATAAAGGTATACTCATAGAAGAGAGAGCTAATGATAACGTAAATTGACAAACTAAGTACATCACTTTTTGTGAAGAACAGCTCTTAGGTAAACAGGTAATTTTGGATATCTCATAGCATGAACGATTTTTTTAATGCTTTCAGTTATCAATCGTCTTCCGCCCTTTAGGGGCGTCACGTGAATACTTAGTTGTCTTATATACCATTTTGACCAAAAATGAGTTATGAATGCCATCTTATATTTCGGCCATGCTCTTTCGATTGCTGCAATAAGTATTGTCCTATCTCTTTTAGTTTTCGAGTAAAAAAATGTGATTTTGTCATATAGACCACTTTTTTTTCGATTAATTTTATGCTTATTTGTCCCATATACAAAATATGTATACAGTAGGGCAATTTTATTCGAAAATTTAGAGATTTGCCAGTTTGTGCTTGTTTGTTCTATATCAAATGGTTAAAGTAGATTTTTCATACAAAACTCCTGTGCTTAAGTCTAGTTGCACATTATATTTTGTCTTGAGAAGATAATAACCAAAAAACGACTATAAAACAAAAATATTCAGAACATGTTCAATGGTCATTCTAGGATACAAGAAGTGGACGCTTGCGAAATGTTAAGTACTATAGCACTGTGTCTTTGATTAAAAAGTTAATGTTTATATACTATGAAAACGTTCATTTAAATGTTCTACAGTGGGTCGTATGTCTAAAAACGCGAACCCGGCTAATTCACTATGCACATTTCACTGTATGGACGATTCACTGTGCACAATTCACTGTATGGTCTTTAATTTTGTTACATGTAGTCACCAAATGTGCTTAGTTTAGGAAATATAAGCGAAAATTAAAAAAAAAAGGAAAAATAAGTTGTTTTTCGCCCCTCCCCAAGTTAGCACAGGGTTCTCGAGGTCAACAAAATTAGGGAGGTCTTCCTAGTATACACCCGAATAATCTGCGAAAGCTTCTTAAGTTCCGATTTTTGTCCATGTAAAAGTGCATATCGACTGGACTATGTGTCCTATATCCAAAGCAAATTCCAATAGAAATAAAATATTCAACTTTAATTTTGAATGTGTTTGTAATCTTATGGGCAGGTGTCCTATATCCGTTTTGCTACTTTTTTTTAAATTCAATTTAATCAATGTTAAAAAAGCTTAAAATAAAAATTATTTTGGGTGTTGATGGCCAAATATCTAAACTTTCAAAAAATATAAAATTCCCTGTGATTACGCAGAAGAAAATAGGCAAACTATGACTTTAAAGTTTAAAATCGCTCTCCCTAAAAGTTGAGTTTTTGGCGTATAGGACAACTAAGTATTCACGTGACGATATGATTCAAGTAATTATACCTCCGATATCCAAAAAGGATTTTTCGGCCCTTTTAGGAAGCGTCTGGCAAGAAATACAACACTTAAAACGTCTGGGAACCTGCAATTCTTAATTGGAGCGCCATTCTCTACAGTTTGCATGTGTATATGAGTAGTTATACCCCGACCCCCTAAATCGGCTTAACCACAGTTTTCAAACCCTATTGCTTTCAATTATTAGATATTAAAATTGGTATTTAAGGAAGTGATTGGTAAAGAATGATACAAATTTGAAAATAAGTTTTGATGAATAGAAAATGTTTAATTTATTATTAATGTTATTATAATTTAATCATTAAGGTAGATTAATTATAATTTGAAGCAACCAGTGTTTAAAATAATTAAGAACTAAATGATGAACCATTGCATAATTTTGGTGGAATTAAGGTACGCAAAATAATGACTGGTGAACAAAATTTTAGACAGAGCTTGTCGGCATTCCTTGCATATCCAGAGAATTTAAAAATTCAATTGGAAAATTGACGATCTCGTTTTCATCAATAATGGTGTCAATTGACAGTAGTGAAATCACGTTAATTTCGTCAACATTGACATTTCTTGCTGCTAAAATCGCACGATTACTGAGCCAATTTCGATCTAAGTAATTATTAATAGCGTTTTTCATTTACAAAAAGATTTCCTCTTTCCTTCAAAAGATTTGATCTTTTTGCATTTTTGGTGTTTCTTTAAATGAAAAGAGAGGAGAAAGAGCAAATCTCAACAAGATAGAACCGATCTCCCAAATCTGGCAGATGAAAACATTTTAATGGCGGATTTTTGCTTGTGCGTTCTTTCTTATCCTAAAACTATTGGTTAGCTTTGTATTGTTTTACCTTGTTGGACGGTTTAGGTATATTATTGCACCCAAGAAAATATAAATTCATAATATTTTTCATAAATCCTACAATTTTTTTACGAATTTGTACAAATGTTCAAGTAAACAAACAATTGTAATGAATAATGATACTTGTAATTGAATGGAAGTGTAAAATATAAATGACGGCTTATTATTTTTTGAAGCATACAAAAAATAAAGCTGTCCTAATGATTGTATGATGATCGTTTAGAACGCAGGCATATTATTCATACAACCTATGTGTGTTTAATCTCTGTCTTCACACTACGAAAAAAGCATCCCAACATGTTTCATTTAAAAGAGCACTTCTTGATTTTGAGGGCAAATCTTTGAGATTTAAATGAAAAACGCTATAAGAGTATCTGGAAATACACTGTCAAAAAGTTCGGTTTTTGAATTAACAATATAGCAGAAATCGTCTTAATTTGATAAATCTTGCATGGTTCTGTGAAGTGCCTCGAGAGAATGTTTGGGACTCATATAGTCCACTCATCTCATACAACAATTGATCATTTTTGCTGTACTGCAGCCCTTGTGTTTCTTGTTTTAATATTACAAATAGCTTTTAGATTGTTGTGACTGTCTAATGGCAGCTTGGCAAAGTAATAGTGGATGCAATTGCCAATGCAATTTATTTTGTGCTGTATCTTCGCAAGTATGAATGACAATAAAAATGGCTCCACCAGGTGCGTCTTAGAGTCTTAGAAAAGAAATCCACCTTGTTTTGCATCGACAGCCAACATTATTCGATCGTAAATAATTCTTTGTTCAACTGTCAATAATAGCTCATAGGTTTTTTCTATTTACTTGCTCTAAAGGTACTATAAATAAGTACGGTCACCATTCGTCATTTCCCGGGACAGTCCTGTATTTGAATAACCTGTTCCGGGTTTTTATTTAGGAATTACAGTTACGTACAAATGTGCCGTATTTAATATTCAGTCCCGTATTAGTCCCCTATTTGCATATTCATTTTAAGTATTGTTCGGAAATAAATACCTAATTATTTATTATTTATGCATTTTTTACATCTTTGTTCCTTAATTTATATGTTGTTTTTTAATTTGATTCAAGTTTTTTAATTTGTTGCCAAACATCGTTATATAATATCCCTATCTTATCTTTTCTTATCTTGTACATGCATAATCTGTTGTCGTTGTTTGCTAGTTGTTAAAGAATTATGTTAACTATCCTTTTATACCTATATGTATTTACCTATGAAAGAGAATATTTTTGCAAATATACGATGCCGTGGTCAAGGGCATGAATAGTCATCATCGAGTACACTTATAATATACAGTCCGCTAATTGTAAATCTGGCTCTTTTCTCTTGATCAAATAAATATAAATTATAACGTTGGGTATTTGTATACCAACCTAAGGTAAAAATTGTATCGAATCTTGGAAACCTTTAGTTGTTGTCTGCTGGGTGGGCTGTTTGGAACTTTTTGTGGAGTGCTGGTCAAGATTGTTTGTGCATTTTTTTTCTTCTGAAAGACCTTGTTGTATCTGAAGTGCATAATTTTGTGAAATAGATTTTTGGCTTTCACGTGCTCGGTTTTTTTTTTTGACATTGTTTCAATTAATTGCAACAAATATGAATTCACTGAGGCAAGTTCGTGGTCATTTGAAGGGTTCAATTATTAGAGCTATTCTAAAGCTCACACCGTCATTTTCACCTCTTCCTCCACCGCGTGTTTAGGGTAACGGTGATGCTCTGGATGAAAATACGAAACAACAAGCCGCCTTGTTGGAGACTCTTTAAGTGGTTCGTGTAACATTTCTTCTTCAAATGCATCTTCTGAAATTGAAGTGCCTAAGTTTAAAATATCATCTTTTTCTGGTGATTATCGCGAATGGCCAGAGTTTCGGGATATGTTCATTGGGAGCGAGACCTAGCCAGGGCCGGACAGTAGCAGAGAAAATGCTCAATAGTTTCCTTCTCTAGCGGATTTCTACAACTACGGCCGTAGCTATTGAAAGGTATGCGTAGTTTAGCTGCATGTTCTCTTATTGGCCAATGGCCAGTAATGATTGCAACGATCCCTGCCGTGTCTATTCTGTTTCATTTTATTAAATCATTTGATCTGTTTTTGTCATAGGTTGACCATATTTTTCTTTATATTTTACAGTTTGCCACCTTTTTGTTGATTTTGAAAGGAAATGGTCATATATACTGCCCTTCACGAAACCCAGTGAAAGATCCACTGATTCCGCCTGAGAGAAGAGAGCGGCTGATCCTTGCCTAGCAAGATCATCTGCTCGCTCGTTGCCTTGGATGTCGCTATGTAGTCCAGGAATTTTGTGCAAAAATTCGAACAAATTTGCATAGGAACCAAACTTGGCAGGGTTGGTGAGCTAGTTGAGAAGAGTATTTTAGCAAAAGTCCCCGCCTCTAGGTGTTGAGCAATCCTTGCAAATAGGGTTGCCATCAAAAATTTAAAGTAAATTAAAAAAAAAAAATAAAAAATATATAACGGAGCATTACTGAAACTTAAAAGATAAATTAAATGACTCAGAATTAAATATATCATTACTAAGCATATATTTTATTAAATTATACAAATAACTAAGTTAAATTTGGGGGCGAATTTGAAAAAGTAAATTTTTGTTCTTAAATTCTTGTTTGAATAATTTTTTCAGATCACAATTACAAAACTTAAAAAAAGAAAGTATGTAGTTTTATGCAAAATTTTAATATGCGTCATTTGAGCTTTTGCTGCAAGCCGTTATCGAAAAATTCAAATTGAACTGTGAACAAATCTTGAAAATTTCGCTGCCTTAAAAAAAAGTTTTTTTTTACTTGCTCAACAGGTCAACAAAATTAGGGAGGTCTTCCTAGTATACACCCGAATAATCTGGGAAAGCTTCTTAAGTTCCGATTTTTGTCCATGTAAAAGTGCATATCGACTGGACTATGTGTCCTATATCCAAAGCAAATTCCAATAGAAATAAAATATTCAACTTTAATTTTGAATGTGTTTGTAATCTTATGGGCAGGTGTCCTATATCCGTTTTGCTACTTTTTTTTAAATTCAATTTAATCAATGTTAAAAAAGCTTAAAATAAAAATTATTTTGGGTGTTGATGGCCAAATATCTAAACTTTCAAAAAATATAAAATTCCCTGTGATTACGCAGAAGAAAATAGGCAAACTATGACTTTAAAGTTTAAAATCGCTCTCCCTAAAAGTTGAGTTTTTGTTGTATAGGACAACTAAATATTCACGTGACGATATGATTCAAGTAATTATACCTCCGATATCCAAAAAGGATTTTTCGGCCCTTTTAGGAAGCGGCAAGAAATATAACACTTAAAACGTCTGGGAACCTGCAATTCTTAATAGGAGCGCCATTCTCTACAGTTTGCATGTGTATATGAGTAGTTATACCCCGACCCCCTAAATCGGCTTAACCACAGTTTTCAAACCCTATTGCTTTCAATTATTAGATATTAAAATTGGTATTTAAGGAAGTGATTGGTAAAGAATGATACAAATTTGAAAATAAGTTTTGATGAATAGAAAATGTTTAATTTATTATTAATGTTATTATAATTTAATCATTAAGGTAGATTAATTATAATTTGAAGCAACCAGTGTTTAAAATAATTAAGAACTAAATGATGAACTAATCGTGTACCATTGCATAATTTTGGTGGAATTAAGGTACGCAAAATAATGACTGGTGAACAAAATTTTAGACAGAGCTTGTCGGCATTCCTTGCATATCCAGAGAATTTAAAAATTCAATTGGAAAATTGCCGATCTCGTTTTCATCAATAATGGTGTCAATTGACAGTAGTGAAATCACGTTAATTTCGTCAACATTGACATTTCTTGCTGCTAAAATCGCACGATTACTGAGCCAATTTCGATCTAAGTAATTATTAATAGCGTTTTTCATTTACAAAAAGATTTCCTCTTTCCTTCAAAAGATTTGATCTTTTTGCATTTTTGGTGTTTCTTTAAATGAAAAGAGAGGAGAAAGAGCAAATCTCAACAAGATAGAACCGATCTCCCAAATCTGGCAGATGAAAACATTTTAATGGCGGATTTTTGCCTGTGCGTTCTTTTTTATCCTTAAACTATTGGTTAGCTTTGTATTGTTTTACCTTGTTGGACGGTTTAGGTATATTATTGCACCCAAGAAAATATAAATTCATAATATTTTTCATAAATCCTACAATTTTTTTACGAATTTGTACAAATGTTCAAGTAAACAAACAATTGTAATGAATAATGATACTTGTAATTGAATGGAAGTCTAAAATATAAATGACGGCTTATTATTTTTTGAAGCATACAAAAAATAAAGCTGTCCTAATGATTGTATGATGATCGTTTAGAACGCAGGCATATTATTCATACAACCTATGTGTGTTTAATCTCTGTCTTCACACTACGAAAAAAGCATCCCAACATGTTTCATTTAAAAGAGCACTTCTTGATTTTGAGGGCAAATCTTTGAGATTTAAATGAAAAACGCTATAAGAGTATCTGGAAATACACTGTCAAAAAGTTCGGTTTTTGAATTAACAATATAGCAGAAATCGTCTTAATTTGATAAATCTTGCATGGTTCTGTGAAGTGCCTCGAGAGAATGTTTGGGACTCATATAGTCCACTCATCTCATACAACAATTGATCATTTTTGCTGTACTGCAGCCCTTGTGTTTCTTGTTTTAATATTACAAATAGCTTTTAGATTGTTGTGACTGTCTAATGGCAGCTTGGCAAAGTAATAGTGGATGCAATTGCCAATGCAATTTATTTTGTGCTGTATCTTCGCAAGTATGAATGACAATAAAAATGGCTCCACCAGGTGCGTCTTAGAGTCTTAGAAAAGAAATCCACCTTGTTTTGCATCGACAGCCAACATTATTCGATCGTAAATAATTCTTTGTTCAACTGTCAATAATAGCTCATAGGTTTTTTCTATTTACTTGCTCTATAGGTACTATAAATAAGTACGGTCACCATTCGTCATTTCCCGGGACAGTCCTGTATTTGAATAACCTGTTCCGGGTTTTTATTTAGGAATTACAGTTACGTACAAATGTGCCGTATTTAATATTCAGTCCCGTATTAGTCCCCTATTTGCATATTCATTTTAAGTATTGTTCGGAAATAAATACCTAATTATTTATTATTTATGCATTTTTTACATCTTTGTTCCTTAATTTATATGTTGTTTTTTAATTTGATTCAAGTTTTTTAATTTGTTGCCAAACATCGTTATATAATATCCCTATCTTATCTTTTCTTATCTTGTACATGCATAATCTGTTGTCGTTGTTTGCTAGTTGTTAAAGAATTATGTTAACTATCCTTTTATACCTATATGTATTTACCTATGAAAGAGAATATTTTTGCAAATATACGATGCCGTGGTCAAGGGCATGAATAGTCATCATCGAGTACACTTATAATATACAGTCCGCTAATTGTAAATCTGGCTCTTTTCTCTTGATCAAATAAATATAAATTATAACGTTGGGTATTTGTATACCAACCTAAGGTAAAAATTGTATCGAATCTTGGAAACCTTTAGTTGTTGTCTGCTGGGTGGGCTGTTTGGAACTTTTTGTGGAGTGCTGGTCAAGATTGTTTGTGCATTTTTTTTCTTCTGAAAGACCTTGTTGTATCTAAAGTGCATAATTTTGTGAAATAGATTTTTGGCTTTCACGTGCTCGGTTTTTTTTTGACATTGTTTCAATTAATTGCAACAAATATGAATTCACTGAGGCAAGTTCGTGGTCATTTGAAGGGTTCAATTATTAGAGCTATTCTAAAGCTCACACCGTCATTTTCACCTCTTCCTCCACCGCGTGTTTAGGGTAACGGTGATGCTCTGGATGAAAATACGAAACAACAAGCCGCCTTGTTGGAGACTCTTTAAGTGGTTCGTGTAACATTTCTTCTTCAAATGCATCTTCTGAAATTGAAGTGCCTAAGTTTAAAATATCATCTTTTTCTGGTGATTATCGCGAATGGCCAGAGTTTCGGGATATGTTCATTGGGAGCGAGACCTAGCCAGGGCCGGACAGTAGCAGAGAAAATGCTCAATAGTTTCCTTCTCTAGCGGATTTCTACAACTACGGCCGTAGCTATTGAAAGGTATGCGTAGTTTAGCTGCATGTTCTCTTATTGGCCAATGGCCAGTAATGATTGCAACGATCCCTGCCGTGTCTATTCTGTTTCATTTTATTAAATCATTTGATCTGTTTTTGTCATAGGTTGACCATATTTTTCTTTATATTTTACAGTTTGCCACCTTTTTGTTGATTTTGAAAGGAAATGGTCATATATTCTGCCCTTCACGAAACTCAGTGAAAGATCCACTGATTCCGCCTGAGAGAAGAGAACGGCTGATCCTTGCCTAGCAAGATCATCTGCTCGCTCGTTGCCTTGGATGTCGCTATGTAGTCCAGGAATTTTGTGCAAAAATTCGAACAAATTTGCATAGGAACCAAACTTGGCAGGGTTGGTGAGCTAGTTGAGAAGAGTATTTTAGCAAAAGTCCCCGCCTCTAGGTGTTGAGCAATCCTTGCAAATAGGGTTGCCATCAAAAATTTAAAGTAAATTAAAAAAAAAAAATAAAAAATATATAACGGAGCATTACTGAAACTTAAAAGATAAATTAAATGACTCAGAATTAAATATATCATTACTAAGCATATATTTTATTAAATTATACAAATAACTAAGTTAAATTTGGGGGCGAATTTGAAAAAGTAAATTTTTGTTCTTAAATTCTTGTTTGAATAATTTTTTCAGATCACAATTACAAAACTTAAAAAAAGAAAGTATGTAGTTTTATGCAAAATTTTAATATGCGTCATTTGAGCTTTTGCTGCAAGCCGTTATCGAAAAATTCAAATTGAACTGTGAACAAAACTTGAAAATTTCGCTGCCTTAAAAAAAAGTTTTTTTTTACTTGCTCAACAGGGCAAGTATTGGTTTCGTGTAAAAAAATTGAGGTCTTAATCAAACCTGACATTACGATGATAGAGATTTCCAAAAAAGTAGGTATCATCATGCCGTCCGTCGTTCTGTCTGTGCGGATGTGCGGTTGTCTGTGTCCCGATCTACAGCCTGAACGGTTAGTCGGATGTTTTTCAAACTTCGCGTCTAGTACTTTTTTATCTCCCTAGAGGAGAAATTAGAGGAGAAATTTGTATCTCCCTAGAGGAGAAATTAGAATTTTTGTTTTAGTCCGGGTACCCCCCATATAACGGTTTTAGTTTTTCTAAATTTTCTCGAAAACGGCTCTAACGATTTTGATTAAACTTGGTGTACGTGATATTTTTAGTAGTGTTAATATAACTGCATTTCAGGTTTTTGGCTAAAAATGCACATAACGGAGATTTGGTGTTAACGGTTTTTCACAAATGTGGTCACATTTACAGGCTTTTGCTAGAAGCCGTTCATGAAAAATTTAAATTTATTTATATACGTCTTAATATAAATATTATTTTTTTTTATATAAATGAACGGTACATTGCACAAACTTGAAACGTATTTTAAATTATGCAAAATTAAATTTAATGTAACAAAAAGTTTAATACAATATAATGCCTTTTAAAAACTTTTAAAAAGTAAAATTTTGGGTCCAATTTAAGAAAGTGTAATTTTTGTTTGTTTTTATTTTTTTTTAATAAAATATTTTTTTTTGAAGAATTAGAAGAATTGAACGAAATAGCACTATTTATTTCTACATGATTTGAGTCCATTTGCAAATTTGCACTTCTCGAGAAATCAATTTTTTTCTAAACAAACCTTTAAAAAATGCATTTTTACATGCGTTTATGTTTCTTATATTTAAATAACAGTGCATTGCACAAACATGAAAAGTGTTTTAAATGACGCAAAATAAAGTAAAGCAATGCTGAAAATATAATTTTGTTATATAAAGGGTGTTTTTTTTTAGAGGTATAGAACTTTAAATTGCAATAAAACAACGATGGAATATTCGATTGACATGATTTTTTATTTATTCCAAAGATACTCTTGTGGCATTACATTTTAAATATGATTTCTGGCATATGACTGCCACGGCTGGCTCGGATGTAGTCCAATCTGGACGTCCAATTTTCGATGACTTTTTCCAACATTTGTTTCCGTATTTCGGCAATAACACGGCGAATGTTGTCTTCCAAATGGTCAAGCGTTTGTGGCTTATCCGCATAGACCAATGACTTTACATAACCCAACAGAAAATTGTCTAGCGGTGTTTAATCACAAGATCTTGGAGGCCAATTCATAGGTCCAAAACGTGAAATTAGGCGGTCACCAAACGTGTCTTTCAATAAATCGATTGTTACACGAGCTGTGTGACATGTTGCGCCGTCTTGTTGGAACCACAGCTCCTGGACATCATGATTGTTCAATTCAGGAATGAAAAAGTTAGTAATCATGACTCTATACCGATCACCATTGACTGTAACGTTGTGGCCATCATGGTTTTTGAAGAAGTACGGACCAATGATTCCACCAGCCCATAAAGCGCACCAAACAGTCAGTTTTTCTGCATGTAACGGTGTTTCGACATACACTTGAGGATTAGCTTCACTCCAAATGCGGCAGTTTTGTTTGTTGACGTAGCCATTCAACCAGAGTGCGCTTCATCGCTAAACAAAATTCGCTTATGAAAATCAGGAACAACTGCCATCTCGTTTTAGGCCCATTCGACACAATTTGCAAGCGTTGTTCAGGCGTGAGTCTATTCATGATGAATTGCCAAACCAAACTGAGAATAAATCACTTGGCAGCTGTTAAATCGGTCGCCGTCTTGAAAAGTAATGCCAACTTAAAGTTCTATACCTCGAAAAAAAACACCCGTTACTATACCGTTAAATTAATAAAATTTTGGGCCAAAAGATAAAAAAATAATTTTATTAAAAACAGAGCTTTATAGTAAAATTGTATAAATAAATATTTCATTATATATTTATTGAATATTGCAGAAAACAATTTTTTGTTACATAAGGTCGCTAAATAAGGAAAATTTTTAGGCAAAATTGAAAAAAAAAAGAATAATATGAACGATTTGGGTCTACATGCATTATATTATGTATTGGTTGAGAAACTGTTTCTTTTTATTTTTTGTTGAGTCGCTCGTATTTCGTGTTTTGTAAAGAGTATCCGTGAATATCTTTAAAGTCGCTGGAACAAGTTCATCACCTCCATTTGATATCATTAAATATGGGGTTATGCGTTGAATCATAAATTTGGAATTGGATGTCTTCTTTGATAATGGCTGCGGCAGCCTTAACTATTCTAACACGCTCTTCTTCAATAGAACTGCATCTGTCCGATGACCAATTTTGCACAAGTAGCTCCGTGGGTAACATGCCTTCAAAAGTAAAAATTATATCCTTACCAAACATGGTGGTAGCTACCGAGTTTGGTTCAAAACGTTTAACAAGATTCTTCAGATAGTATTCATTGTACAAATCCACGTCATTGCCGTTGAATTCCTTGAATTTTTCCATAAGATCCCGCAGTAAAAATTGAAATTACTTGTGTTGAAAGCAGCTCGTTAATGACTGGCTTTTCCCCCAGCCTTCCATTTCTTCAGCACGGATTGTGTTTTAAGAACGCTAACACCACCTTGAAAATCAGGAACCTCGTATCAATGGCCAGATTACATTTCTGAAGAGTTGAACTATTAAAGAGTAAAGGAACTTCTCAGCGATTCAACCTGACCCTAGCTAATAACCTGTTATTGCCAAAATCGCAAAAAACAACTGTAGTGATCGTTTCCCGCCCGGCACCCACTTGGAGGGTTAGAAACGAGAATTTGTGCCGAGCTTAAAAATCATTTTTTCATGTCTTATACGGAATCAAGACAAAAATGTCTAATGGAATAAAAGGTAAGGTCAATCAGAAAATAAACTAAATCGAAGGGGTTTCTATCTCCCCCCGGTTAAGTTTAGGGGGTAATTAAAAAAAAAATTAAAACTAAGCACATACGATGATTTTATAGAATTTATTTTAAAGCTAAGAACCCATGATTGTTTTTCAGTTTGACTCATGTTGTTTCAGCAAATGGTTTTCGGGGGAAAAAAAAAATGAAAGTCAAAACTTAAAAAAATAAAAATATTTTTTTCCAAAATTTTGAATTAAAAGTAGGGCTTGTTTCACAGTCTCTGAGTAAGTTTCAAGTAAAATACTCAGCAGTTAAATTCGTTGTTTGTGTTGAGATGTGGTTTGGCAACACCATTAAATAGCAACTCAATATTATCAACGACCTCTAGCGAAATCGTCGGTATTCACGGACAATGACTTCTTGCCTATTTCCGGCTGCAGATATTTTTTCTTCTTTCTGCGACCGCCATACTATCAACTTCACTATTTCGTAAATTGAATACATATATAAATAACCAATATATTTGATTACTTAAATGAATTAATAAATCGCTATACATATTTACTTTGTTACCAAATTGATTCTTTTTATTTCATAATCGAGGAATTTCAACAGGTTATGGGCCCAGGAAATCAATAATTGAGGAAGACAAGTATAAAGTGCCTTTGTTTGACGGAACCAATTTTAACAATTGGAGTTTTAGGCTAGAGGTTGATCTTGATTTCTTGAGGCTTATCAGATTACATACATAAAAGCCTGGAAAATCTTTTAAGTGAAATAGATAAACCTGATATTATCGAAAAAATGAAAAAGCAGGAGAAGCGTTGCAAAGCTATTATTGTGCATAGAATTGCAGATGATCATATCGAGTATATTAACGACAAAACCTCTGCTAAAGATACATTCGATTGTCTTAAAGCAGTCATTGAGAGGAAAAGCATCGCGTCACAGTTGTGTCTTCGAAAAAGACTCCTTACTATGAAGTGTTCTGAGTCCGACAGCATGGAGCAACACTTGCTAATGTTTGACAAAACAGTTAGGGAACTAAAATCTGTAGGTGCGAAGTTAGAAAGTACAGACGTCGTACTTTCCGTCATCTTCTTCTATCTCTGCCCAAGTCTTACGAATCTCTCGTCACCGCTCTGGAAACTGTAGAGCAAGACAAACTTTCTTTGGAATTTGTTAAAAGCAGGCTGCTAGAAGAATCGAATAAAATAAATATAGATAGTGGAAGCAGTGTGGAACATATCTATCTTCTATCTCTGCCCAAGTCTTACGAATCTCTCGTCACCGCTCTGGAAACTGTAGAGCAAGACAAACTTTCTTTGGAATTTGTTAAAAGCAGGCTGCTAGAAGAATCGAATAAAAGAAATATAGATAGTGGAAGCAGTGTGGAACATACAAACGTTACTATGAATGCAAAATCGTCTTTTAAATTCAAGTGCGCAATTGCGGTAAACTGGGTCATAAAAGAAATGAGCGTAGAGCAACATCGAAAAATCGTCAAAAAAACGTGACAATTCACAATCACACTCCAGCGCAAACATAACCCAAAAAACAATGGACAGAGAATTTGCATTTCTAGCTGATTCGGAAAAGTATTCTGGTCAGGAATCTAAAAATAAAATTAATTTCTTTATGGATTCTGGTGCAACGGATCACATGGTAAATAATGAAAACAATTTAATTCATTTTAATCAATTTATTTGCCACAAAAATTGGTAAAATAAAAGGCAAAACTATTTTGAATGGGGCAGAATGTGCATTTACCATGGAGAATGTTCTTTTTGTGAAAGACTTGTCAAGTAATCTGTTATCCATACGAAAACTCGAGGAAAAAGGAATGAAAATAATCTTCAGTAATAAAACGGTAAAAGTTTACCAAAGAGAATAAATTGTTCTGCAAGGAAAGTCAAATAGAAAATTGTACGAAGTCAGCATGGAAGTCAGCCGTTCAAAAGTGTGAGGCAAAGCAGGTCAAAACGATTGCTGGAGCTAATTCACAGCGATGTTATGGGACCAATAACACCCGAGTCACGCAACGGAATGAGATACGTCGTGACATTCTTGGACGATTTCTCACATTTTACGATGGCTTATCTAATAAAAAGTAAAGACGAAGTTCTGGAAAAGTTTAGAGAGTACCATGCTTTATGTACTACTCAATTTGACCACAAAATGTGGAAATGTGGTATGGCAAGCGACCGGACCTTTCAAATTTAAGAATATTATGTACATGTTCCCCAGCAGCTTAGAATCAAATTGGACGCAAAATCACAAAAATGTGTGATGATTGGATACGCACCGAGTGGATATCGACTTTGGAATCCAGCAACCAAGAAGATCGTCACGGCAAGGGATGTCATCTTTCATGAGGTACGTGAAGAACCGGAAAGTGTCACAGTTAAAATGGATGACAACAACAACAATGCAGACACCAACGAAAATGAAAGCATTAAATGGGAAAACGAAACCAAAAAATATGAAAACGAAAGTGTTGAAGCTGAAAGTGAAATTGAAGAAAGTTTTCAAGAATGTTCAGAACGGGAAATTCCTCACTCACCGGATAAAAACTATGAAGATGCAGCACATGATCGAACGATTACACCAGTTACGAAACGCTCCGGCCGAACAGTTAAAGCGCCAACCAGATTGCAGGATTACGATCTATCGTACATAGCCTATGCTTAAAACGCTGAAGCTTATGTAAATAGTTTACCAACAAGCATAGAGGAAGCAAAAAACTCAGAGAATTGGAACGAATGGAAAGCTGCAATTCAGGAGGAGATGGATTCACTTCGAAAAAACAAAACATGCACGCTTGTTAAATTGCCAGAAGGTCGAAAACCCATAGGATGTAAGTGGGTGTTTAAAATAAAAAACGATGAGAATGGAAACGTGCAACAATACAAAGCGAGACTGGTTGCAAAAGGATTTGCGCAGACCAAACATTTCGACTACAACGAAACGTATGCGCCTGTGGCTAAGTTGGCCACATTAAGGGTTGTACTAGCTGTAGTCAATCATTTCAACTTCACCTGCATCAAATGGATGTTAAGTCAGCATTCCTTAACGGCGACTTACGTGAAGAGGTGTATATGAAGCAGCCCGATGGATTTGTTATAGATAATTTGGTCTGCAAATTAAACAAATCTCTTTAAGGTTTGAAACAGGCTTCTAAAATGTGGAACTAGCTGCTTCACGATTTTCTCACTTCACTTGGCTTCAAACGGACAGAAGCTGATTACTGTCTTTATGTTTTTAAACACAATAGTGTCATGATTTTTCTGCTTTTATACGTTGATGATCTTATTATAGCTGCAAAGGAAATTGAAGAGATCCAGCACGTCAAACAACAATTATCTAAGGAGTTTGAAATGAAGGACATGGGCGAACCCAGACAGTTCCTGGGATTGAAGATTGATCGAGACAAGATAAAAGGTACATTAAAATTAAGTCAAAAACAATATCTCTCAAATCTAGCTACTAAATTTGGAATGGAGAATGGGAAAGTCGCAGCTACCCCAATGGAGACCAATCTGAAGTTTCGGAAAAATACAGGAACTGAGGCAGAAAAACCATATCGAGAACTTATAGGTTGTCTGATGTTTGGGATGTTATCATGTAGACCGGATCTGAGCTCATCACTAAATTTCTTCAGCCAATTTCAAAGTCACGCATCCGATGAACACTGGACCTATCTAAAACGAGTTTTGAGATACATCAAGGGAACAACTGACTTGGAACTAGTGTACAAACGGGATATTAATGCAAAGCCTCTGACTGGATATGCCGATTCGGACTGGGGATATGACATCAATGACAGGAAGTCCATATCTGGATACGTTATACTAAAGCTGTAGTTGATAACATAAGTGTTGGAGAGCCCTTGTTCCGTTGTTGAATGCCTCAAGCTCAGCTCGGATGGGTGCTAGGTCATAACATGTGACTAGGTTCCATTCGTTTGCAATCAGGTTGGTGGAGCCAAGATTTTCGAAGTATAGTCCAGGATTGTTTTTGAATCTTGTAATGTTTATCGGTGATGCGATAACCATTGGAAGCAAGAATAATGATAGAATTACCGTTGTGATTAATGAAGTATTGCATGTTTTTTGTCCTCATCTTCCTGTTCCTGGTTGACATCTTCGCTATCCTCAAGGAGTGGGGCTAGACGATGAATAGGTCGTTTTAGTATTCCTGACTGTGTTTTTACGTTAACCACTCGAACTACGTCATCCTGTCCCTTAAAGATGTTGACAATTCTTCCCAACGGCCATTTGAGGGTTGGAGTGTTATCTTCCTTTATGATGACTAGGTCGCCAATTCTTATATTTTGTTAACTCTTGTTCCACTTGTTTCTTTGTTGGAGTTGATTGAGGTACTCTGTTGACCATCGTTTCCGAAATTCGTGTTTAAGGTAGCAGATGGTACTCCATCGATTTCTTAGATTTTTGTTCTCTGGAACTATATCGGGGTCGATTTGTGCAGTAAGAGGTTTTCCTATTAAGAAATGTCCAGGTGTAAGTGCGGCAAGATCATTTGTGTTAGTTGACAGTGGAGTTAGTGGCCTTGAATTCAGAATTGCTTCTATTTCGATGACTACAGTTTCTAGTTCCTCATGGGTTAATGAGGCTGTAGATACTGTTCGGAGTAGGAGATGTTTCGCTGATTTGACTGCTGCTTCCCATAATCCGCCGAAGTGGGGGGTTCTTGGTGGAATGAACTTAAAGGTTATTCCCTTATCGCTGCTGGCCTTGATGATGGCTTCTCTTGCTTCTGTTGTGTGTAATATATCTTTGAGCTCGGCAAGCTGATTTTTGGCTTCGACGAAATTGGTTGCATTGTCACAATATAGCGTCTGGATTCTTTCTCTTCTACTAATGAATCTTCTCACGGCCCCAATAAAGGCTTCAGTGGTTAAATCTGTTACTATTTCCAAGTGCACTGCCTTAGTTGAGAAGCAGCAAAACACTGCTAAGAACACCTTGTGTGGTTTCTTACCTCTGATTTTGAAGTGCACCCACAGAGGTCCACAGAAATCTACACCGCAGATAAGGAATGGTCTATTTGGCGTAACTCGGTCGACAGGAAGATTACCCATTATTTAGGTCATTAGATGTGGTCTGGTTCTTGTACATCTAATGCAGTTATGAACTGTGTGTCGGGCTGTGATCTTCCCCTTAATTGGCCAAAACTGTTGTCTAAGAATGGATAATAAGGTTTGCGGTCCGAAGTGATTGTTTGAGTCATGTTTAAATTTGAAAAGCAACTTTGTAATTGATTCGTTGTATGTGAGTAATATTGGATGTTTTGCATTAAATGATATTGATGCAGCTTCAAGTCGTCCTCCTACTCAAAGAACGTTGTTGTCGTCTAAAAATTGTGCCAAAGTTATAAGTGCACTAGATTTGCATAAGCCCTTATTTCTTTTAAGATCTTGAATTTCGCCTTTGAATTCAATGGATTGTATCTGCCTTATGATAGTCATGAGAGATTCGTTAAGCTCCTTGGGTGAAAGCGCCTTCTGTCCCTCCGGATTCACCTTGAGTTTCTTTGCCCTTTTGATGAACCGCAGCATATAGCCAATGGTATTTTGTAGAAACTTGAATGAATTTCGATGTTGTATCTTGTAGATGAATTGACTTGGAGGATCGTCTTGTAGTGCTATATCAACAATGTGTTTTCTTTTTCGTTCAAGATCTGAATGAGGTTCTTGTTCCCTTGGAGATATTTGTGGCCAAGCTGATTCATCTCCATATAAAAAGAAAGGTCCAAAAAGCCACATGTGACAGGACATGAAGTTTCGTGCAGATATTCCTCGAGAGAGCAAGTCTGCGGGATTTTCCTTTGATGGCACATGACGCCACAGGGCTCCACATGAGTGTTCTTGTATTTTTGCGATTCGATTTGCTACGAAGGTGTGATATGAAGATGACGTTGAGTTTATCCAGGACAGAACAATTTGGGAATCTGTCCAAAAAAATACTGCCGCTTCTGGAGGTCGTACATCTTCTCGTACTCTGCGGGTGAGTTCAGCTCCTAATACTGCAGCGCATAGTTCGAGTCGAGCAAGCGTTTGTTGTTTTATTGGGGCTACACGAGTTAAATAAAACGCAAAGTGTTCCGTTATAGTTTTTGCGAGCTTTTATTCTTCAAGGGTCTCTTAGAACTAAAAATATAAATGTTGAAATTAATTATCTGAAGTTACAATAATTGCTGATCAATAATAAAGTTTTTAATGTATTTGCGGATTGATCAGCTTATCAAATTACAAAATGTGTTTCCTTTGTAAATAACTTAAGGTTATTTACCTAAGCTTTATAATGCTGATCAATCGTTTATCATATTACAAATATGATTTATTATAAAAGTTATTATTTTTGCTTCGTAAATAACATAAGGTTATTTACCTATTGGCGGATGTCACCATACAAATATGTAACTTCTCCCCCCTTTTCTTTAAGATTCTCCTGAATCGTTGGAATCTCAATTTGAATATTTTTCTCGGGTTTAGTGAAATTTTTTATTTTTATTTTTAAATTTTTATTTGTCCTAGCTAAACAAAATAAGACCACTATTATAATTATAATTATTATAAACATTGATAAGTTACTTATTTTATTTACAATTTCATGATATTTTAGTTCCTCTATTTTTTTTAAATTTTCTATTTGTTGTAATTTTGAAATGTCTTCGAATTTTAGTTTTTCAGTTACATTTAAATTTCTTTCCTCCTCATAATGGAATTTTTGAATAAATTCTAGTTGATAATTAAAAATAGTTACATTAAGTATTTTAATTGAACAATTATTGATGTTTAACATAAAGTTTCCAGTTAATATTAACGTTCTATCATCACATTGATTAATTACATTGTCTTTTTCTAAATTTTTGCATATAATAGTATCATCGTCAATTTTTATAAGTTTTTTTTCTTCGTTGTAACGAAAAGTACATGAGTCTTGTATTAAACATTAACGACTTATATTTAATTCTTTTAAATAAATGTTTTTAGGATTATATTCATATTGTACATTATTTATTTCTATAAATTGTAAATATTCCATATCTATTTCTTTTTTTTTATCATTAGTTATTGGTATTATCATTTTTAATTGAGTCAGTATATAGTCTTTCGGTAGTTTCACAGCTATTATAATTCTGTCTTGATCGAGTTTCAGAAGTCCTATTCTAGCATTTTCGAGTTTATAGAAGTCTATCCCTAATGTTTTTATTTCTATTCCTGACAAAATGCTCGGATGGAGTATACCTTGCTTAGCAGATGCTATGTTATCTAGTATGCTATCTATTTTGTTTTGCAATGTTTGCAATTTTAATAGTTGTTCTGTTATTAGTTGTTTTTTGATAATATCTTTTTGGTTAGAAGCAATACCTTGATAAGTGTATGATAAGGTTTCTCTGTCTGTTTCTATTGTTTTTTTAAATTTGTTAATTGAATCCATAAATTGTTCGTTAATTTTTATTTGTTGGTTAAGATTTTTTATGGCTGCATGATTGTTAGTATCAACTATGTTCATATGTTCGAGAATATCTTGTCTGTCATTGTCATCCATTGTTCCGAATAACCATTTTTGAGCCGTTCCTACAATGTTTATAAGACCCCTTTTTTGTCTTCTTAGTGGAACTATTGCTTCAAGTTTTGCTTTTATATTAAAAACTTCGTTCTTTATCTCGGTGTTGTTTGCTAAATGCGGAGTTCGTAAATTAACTTCTATCATTTCAACTGTTGAAAGTATATCCTTAGTATTTATTACATGTAATAGAGTCTGACTATTATTTATTATTTCTACTGGCCCTAAATTTAAGGTAGTGTATCCTCTATTGGTTTGTATTGGTGTTATTATGAGCGTTGCTTCCGATATTCGCATTATTATCAGCCAAACGATTATCTGCTGCCAGAAGATTACCTGCAAATTGATTTGGTCGTTTAGTGTTTGTGGGATGGACATTTTTTAAATTATGTTTTCTATAGTATGTTTCGTTTTTGTGCCTCAGGTGTTTATAGTTTCTAATATAACCTTCATTTCGTTTTTCGTCATAACTTTCTCTAGAAATATTACATTTTTTTATTATTTTATCTTTTGTAGCTTCTATTTTGCTTCTCAAACTTATCTGATTTGTCTTTTCAGCTGAATTTGGACTCATACCTAATTTTGAATGATATCTAGAATTGTATATCTGAATAGCTTTATGTATTTTGCGATTAGTAGAAATATCTTTATTCTTTATTGTTAATAAGATTTCAAGTAAGGTTGAGTGGAATCTCTCTATATCTGAGTTTCCCGTATGTGAATTTGGTTTTGTCATATGCATTTCTATTTCTTCCTTCCTAAAGTGTTCTTTTATATTTTCTGAGTTAAATTCATTGTCACAAATAATTTTTCTAGGTTTTCCAAATTTACTTAATTGCTCGTCTATGCACTCTAATTTACTTGTCCAATTTTTACTACTTAGATTGTATCCATAAGCTTTTTTTGTAAATTTGTCAATAAATGTCAGATATGTTAATTTGTTAAAATGGTAAACATCCATATGCAAAATTTCATTTCCCTTAATTGGAGTTTCTGTAAATTTAAACTTAGGTCTTATTGGTTTCCTATCGTATTTACCTTCCTGACATGTTTGGCAATTCCCAATCACTCTAGAAATTTCTCTTATAAGTTTTGGAAAATATATTTTGTTTTTTAATTTGTAATAGGTTTCTACTATGCCTGAGTGATTACTCTCTTCTACGTGATATAAAGATATTTGTTTATGTACATCTTCAACTTTTTCTAAATCTCTTGCTCTTTGAGTGAGTTTGTAAAATTTTACTTCTTTGTTGTGGCCATACATTTCAATTAAAACTTTTTGTACTTTATTGTATTCGGTATTATCTACTTCTGAATAAATTCCTATTATTCCTCCTTTAATAGTTTTTTTAAATAAATCTATCCAGTATTTGTTATCTTTTGTCATATCTACCTGTACTATGGTTTTTTTATGCTGTATTTTTATTTCAGTTTGAACACAATAGGTCAGTATAAGCTGGGTTTGGTATATGTTAACAATACCTTCTTTGATTTGTATATGGTCTAAAAGCTGTTCATTAGCTGAATGTATAGTTTCTGACGTTTCGTTAGCTTCCTCTGGGATTCTACTTAGAAAATCTGCTATTTTATTTTCCTTACCTTTTATATACTCTATGTCGAACTCAAATTCTTGTAACTTAAGAAGTCCTCTTTGAACTCTTTGACTAAATTCCTTTCCATTATATTTTTTAGTTAAATATTTTACAGGCATATGGTCAGTGATTATTTTAAATTTCTGACCCCAAAGATACGGTCTAAAATATGTTGTAGCCCATACTACTGCTAAAAATTCCTTATCGGTTGTGGAATAGTCTTTTTCATGATCATTTAATGTTCGAGAGGCATAGCATACTGGCTGCCCTTCTTGAGTTAGAACAGCTCCTAGAGCAAAATTACTTGCATCAGTGAATACACAAAATTGTTTATTAAAGTCTGGAAATTTAAGTATCGGATGTTTTGTAAGATTTTCTTTTAACCTTTCAAATGCTTGAATGTATTCAGGGTCGTTACTATTGATTTTCATGTTCTTTTTAAGATATTTAACCATCGGGTATGCTATTTTGGAGTAATCGGCAATAAATTTTCTATAATATCCAGTGCTACCTAAAAATCCTTGTAATTGCTTAATTGTCTGAGGCAGTGAATACTTTTGAATAACTTCTATTTTACTTGGGTTAGGTTTCATTCCCTCTGAAGTAAGTATATGTCCTAAGTATTCTGTATTTTTCTTAAGAAAAGAACATTTACTTAATTGTATCTTAAGATTGTGGTCTGCTAATATCTGAAAAATTTTGTCTAAAGATGTTAGGTGTTCTTCTAATGAGGTCGAAAAAATGAGTATATCATCAAGATATACTGTGCAAATTTTTCCTATGTACTCTCTAAGAATCTCATTCATAAGGCGTTGAAATGTCGCTGGGGCGTTTTTCAACCCAAAGGGCATTCTGGTATATTCATATAGACCGTTTGGTGTAACAAATGCAGTCTTATGCATATCCTGAGGGTGCACCTTTATTTGATGATAACCCTTTGCTAAATCAAGGGTAGAGAAATACTGGGACCTTCCTAACTTATCAAGAATACTTTCGATATTTGGTAATGGGTATTTATCGTCTAAAGTTATATCATTGAGAGCACGATAGTCGACACATATTCTATATTTAACTTTTCCTTCACTATTGGGCTTCTTAGCGACTACCACGATTGGTGAAGCGTATCGACTATTTGATTTCCGTATTATGCCTTGCCTCTCCATATCACTAATTTGTGTTCTTACTTCATCTTCATGTTTTTGGGGCAGACGGTAGAGTCTGGAATTTATTTGTTGGTCTGTGCATAATTTTATTTCATGAAAAATACTTTCACAATTAGTAAGCTGATCGCCATCTCTATATAAAAGATTCTTATATTTTTGTAGTAAATCTTGAATTTCTTGCTTTTCGAAAACTTTTAAATGATCTAAATTTACTTCATTCCCACCCCCTAACTCATGACATTCTATAAATGGTTGTGACTCTAAAACAATTGGAAGGATAGTTTTGTTTTGTAGAAGCACTTCTCGTTTTTTTATATTTATGCTTTCTACCATGTTACTAAGTACATCCATTCCTAATAAGAGACTATATGATTTATCTCCCAGTGGCTTTCCATATGCTTGAACAAAAACATTTGGACGATAACCAAATTCTGAAGGTACTGGGACCTGATAAATTTTTAATTTTTCTGTGTTTACGGTTGACAAATTTATAGTCACCTCACCAAGTACGTTATATGAACTACAGTCTATTTTATTTGTGTTTACTAAGCTCATTGTAGACCCTGTATCTAACAAGCACATGTGTCTCTGGTTTCTCAACACAAATACTATTTGAGTTTTCCTGGCAGTGGCGAGGCTGCATTCAGAAAAACCGGGGCTTCTAAGGAATGTATTTCTTCATGGACGTTTTGTTGTCCTCTATTAGAATTCGAATGGGCTATATTATCGATGTCCATTGGTTCTACATTTTGTCTATTATTATTATTGTTAAAGTTACGACGAGTTTGATGGCTGTTTTGAGCGTTATATGCTCTATTTTGGTTTGTCTGACCAGAAGAATTGTTATTTACATGGCGTTGGTGATTAGTCTGATTAGAGTAATTGAAATAATTATTACGAGCATGTTGATTGTTCTGTCGATGTGTTCTTTCTGTCGGCCTATTATCATAACTATCCCTATTGCTACTTCTGCTCGTTAAAATGTTCCCTAGATCAAACCCTACATATGAATATAAAATACTTTTAACTTTGTGTAAGTCGTATTCGTTTCTAATTTCTCTAGCTAAATTCCCGGTTGCTAGTTCTCTTACTTTATTTATAACTAAAGAATATAACATTGATTTTAAACTATTCTCATTTTCTTCATACATTATTATTGTGTGTATGTCAGTTAAAATAAATTCTATTTTATTTATTAAATCTAGCACTGAACTTACTCTCAGGTTGTGGATGCGGCGGGTAACAACAAAAATAGACTTTATTTTACAAAGAGTCGTGTTTTTTTTTTCCGTGACTGCGCCAGTTAAATAAAACGCAAAGTGTTCCGTTATAGTTTTTGCGAGCTTTTATTCTTCAAGGGTCTCTTAGAACTAAAGATATAAATGTTGAAATTAATTATCTGAAGTTACAATAATTGCTGATCAATAATAAAGTTTTTAATGTATTTGCGGATTGATCAGCTTATCAAATTACAAAATGTGTTTCCTTTGTAAATAACTTAAGGTTATTTACCTAAGCTTTATAATGCTGATCAATCGTTTATCATATTACAAATATGATTTATTATAAAAGTTATTATTTTTGCTTCGTAAATAACATAAGGTTATTTACCTATTGGCGGATGTCACCATACAAATATGTAACTCACGCGATTTTGCACACAGTAGCCTGATAGTTGTTCGATCTTGATATGTTGAACGTAAGTATACCGCAGCTCCATAGGCTCGCTCTGAAGCATCCACGAACGTATGAATCTGTATAGACGTAGGGTTTCCCTTGAAAACGTGTCTGGGAATTTTCGCTTGGTCGAGATCTGCTATGTCCTTTCTGAAGCTGAACCATTCTTCTTTGAGGTGTTGTGGAAGCTCGTCTTCCCAAGAAAGTTTTGAATGCCAAAGTTTTTGCATGAAGATTTTGGCTTAAACTACAACAGGGCCAAATAGTACCAATGGGTCGAAAATTCGTGCGAGTTCTGAACTTACCACACGTTTGGTGATTGAGGAAGTATCATTTACTTGAGCCCTCCCGCATAATTCGTCTGATTTAGGTTGCCAAACGAGTCCAAGTGTTTTTATGGTGCAGTGGCTTGCGTCAGTGAAGTCAAGGCAGATTTCCTGATCTTCAAAGCGAATATCTTTTAACAATTGGGGATGGTTTGCACACCATTTTCGAAGTTTAAATCCGGCGTTGTCCAGGATTGACCTTAGTTGTTTTTGAGCTTCCTTTGCCTGAGTGATGCTGTTGGATCCGCTGATGCAGTCGTCTACGTAGAAATCTTCTAATAGAATTTGGCTTCCTATTGGATGCGTTACTTTGCTTTGAGAGGCTAAAAACTGCAGGCATTTGGTTGCCAAGTAGGGGGCGGCCGAGGTTCCGTAAGAGACCGTTTTGAGCTTGTAGTATTTTATGTCTTCTGATGGCTGCTGCCTCCACACGATGAGTTGATAATTCTGATCCTCTTCATGAACGAGAATTTGTCTGTAAATTTTTTCGATGTCGGCTGTTTAAACACAATTTTACCATTTTCTCGGAATGGTAGTCGAACCTCAAAGCGGCCGGTATTAACCTGGTTACTGTTTGAGTGAAATGTGTTTCACAAAATTTCTCAGCTGTCGTCATCGATCTTGGCGAGTCTTCGAAGTCATCCATTTTCCAGAACCTTTCGATGAGGTCATTAAGAGAGTAGTCTTCGCAGAAGATTGCACAAGTGGCATTGTTACAAGCTACGTTTTCAATTTTTCCTGCCACAACCCAACCAAGGACAGTGTTCTGTAACAATGGCATCTTGACACCAATTCGTATTTGCTCTGGACGTATGAGTTGATGATACAATTCTGCTCCAAGAAGAACATCAATTTTGTCGGATTGATGAAAGTTTCGGTTTGCGAGATTGATTTTTTCAGGAATGGACCAGGTTGTTGTATCCAGATTTTGCGTAGGTTGAGGTGACACAATGCTTGGAAGGATGAATGCTTCCACTCTGCAGTTGAACTTTCCAATTAACGATTGGAGTTTGATGTTGACTCGTTGTGTGGAGCTTCGTGTTCTTCGTCCGATGCCTTCGATACATAGAGATGATGGTTTGGGTGATAAAGATAGGCGTTTGATAAGCCTCTCTGATACCAGATTGATCTGTGAACCTGAGTCTTAAATCGCTCTGACCACACAAGATTGCCCATTGTTTGCGGCGATGATAACTCTTGCTGTAGCCAAAAGCACGTAGTCCTGGTTGTAATTAAGCTTTTGAATCGTTGCTACAGTCATTGTTGCCGAAGCCTCAGTCTTCGTTGTGCTAGGTTTAGCAGTTGTAGTCTCTGAAGTCTTCGTTGTGCTAAGTTTAGCAGTTGTAGTCTCTGAAGTAGTTGCGCCAGTAGGTGCGTTGGATGAACGTGGGATTTTCGGTACCAAGTGCAACAGTGTGTTGTGCTTGCTTGTGCACTTGGAGCAACTTCGTGACACACATGTTTTTGCCCTGTGATCGGCCCTGAAACAATTCACGCATAATCGTTGTCTTTGCGTCCATCTTAATCTCTCAGCGGCTGACATCTTCAGGAACCTTTCGCAATAAAAAATTGGGTGGTTCTTATTGCCACATACCTTGCAGTTATCGATGTTGGAGGTAGCAATGTTGGATACCACCTTGGTTCGGTCTTTTCCCCCAACAGCTTCTAGGGCCTCAAAACGGCTCTTCAAGAATTTGAGGAATTCTTCTATTGTAGGGTTTTTGACAAATTGCTCATATAGTAGATGGCTTTGTCGATCTAATTGCTTCGTTATTAGATGAATGAGCAGAGGAGCCCACGAGTCTGTATCAATGCTGACAGCCTTCATAGCTGAATTATGAAGTGTATCATGAAATTGTATCATGAAACTCTCTCATGGTTTTTACTTCGGAGTTTTGCTGCGGCAAACCCAAATTTTTTTGAATAAGGAAGGGACAATGTCTGGGCCCTTTTGTTGCTGAATCGGTCCTGAAGAGTCTTCCATGCGATCGTGTAGTTTTCCTCTGTCAGGTCTAAGTGTCTTAGCAGGCGTTCTGCATCACCAGACACATTTGTTTTTAAATACCACATTTTTTGTATTTGCGGTAAATCTTGGTGGTGTATCATCTTGGTGAAGATGTCAGAAAAGGTTTGCCATTTTAGATAATTGCCGTCAAACTTCGGGATTGTCATCTTTGGAAGCTGCACTGACAGATGATCATTTCTTGTATTATTGGCAGGTTCTTTTAGTGACGATCGGTTCTTTAGAATTTTTATTTCAAACTCTGAATAAGAGTTCATGTCGTAACCCTCTGTAAGTGGGTTTTCGCATTTCTCCCAAATTGAATTGGCTCCAGAGTTTATTCATTGCCTCCAGGCATTGAATGGGGACTTCTTCCTTAACTCGACCGTTAATGAGCCGGGCTAATGAGTTCATTAGTGCCTTTTGGCGACGTATGAGAGTAAGCACCTCATGCGATGTTTGTTCTTCACCCTCAGGTGTTTTTACTTTTTCCTCGTGCGTTGTTTTTTCTTCAGGTGTCTTCTTAGTTTCGCTGGACTCTATTTCAGTTAGCGACTCCTTACTTGGGCTGGTCTCTATTTTGGCTAGCGAATCTTTGAATATTTTTCTGTATTTTTGAGTTATCTCTTAATTTTATTGAAATAACTCGAGGTCATCGACTTTTAGATTCGATAAACGAATTTCTTCGTCTCTGGCTTCAAAATCTTTCCAAATAGCTTCGATTCGGTTTAATCGTTTTTCGCGTAGGCGAATCCTTGTTGAGGTTCCTGATGACGTTGTTCAGTTGTCCAGTTTTCCATTGTGAGCCTTCTTGTCAAATTTTATGGAATGATGCTTAGTTTCAGCTGTTGATTCCAGTAAAACGTAATGTGTCGCTGACCAAATCCTTAGGTTGACGATTTAAAGTCGGGGTCACCAAAATGTCCAGAATTGTCCAATACAATTACTGACTTAAGATTCTCTAACTGTACAATACAGTGAGAGCGATGATTGAGACGTATCTTACTGTGCATAAACAATAAGATTTGATGAAGAGTCAAGTTCCAAGCACTTGAACTTGTTCTTGTGGAGTGAAGATTCGTAAAATGAGAACACTAGTATACAACTGGTTGTTAATGAACGAATGAATTTATTATAGACAATTATGTCTCTTTTATACTTAAAATAATAAACAATTGATTACACACAATAACAATTTTCATTACAAATCAAATATACATAAATTATGTCAATCAATAATCAATAACATTTAATATCTTAAATATGTCAGCATATTAATTGAAAATAAAAACAATAAAAACAAAATAGAATGCACATTGAAGTTACGCTGGTCATTGCCTCCTGTTGTGTCATCAGTATTTTGTTGTAGGTCGTGAAGGCAATGAACATTGCTTGTGTCTTCAACATTTTGTTGTATATAGGTCGTCAAGGCAATGAACAGTTCCTTTGGTAGTGTCCCATTTGTTGACGCCGGAAACATTTCATTGCCTTCTCCTTCTCTGCACTTCCCAGAGAAACAGTCGCTACTCTTTGACTTTTTGGACGAGTATTCCTTGTTCCGTATTCCAATGATCCATCGCGCTCTTTCGAGGACCTCCTGGATGGAGTCTGGCCTTACCGCTCTAAAAGCTTCCTGACACTCGCTGTCCGTTATGCCTTGCACAACATACTTCACCAGGGTTCTTTCGGAAATTGTGCCCCTCGATGCGATGCTCTTCATTTCGAAGATGAACACCTCGACATCTTCATTCGCCTTTTGCTTCTTCTCGCGGAGGATATCGTGGATGTCAACGTCATCTTCAGTGGATGGAAAGCTACCTACTAACCCTTTGAGGAACTCCGAAAGCGATGAGTGTAATGTACTAGCACTCCAAAGCTTTGCGGTTCCCGATAGTTTCATCGTTGCTGCCATTAGCAGGAGTTTTTCATCTAGCTGGTAAATATTTTGGAGATATGTTACCTTTTCTTTCCATTTCTGTGATGACAGCCCAACAATATTCTTCGGGTTGAACTCGGGTATCATTTCCATCACGTCGCGCACCGTAAAGCAATTTCGAGACGAACGCGCACTGTTTTTGTCTATATTCTCACCGACGACGTTTTCCGATTTACGCACTGCCGCTAGTTCATCCTGCATACGACGCAGTTCAATGCGCAATTCTTCCATTTCGATAGAATTAATTTTCTCAACGATCGTAGAATCTAGGTCATCACCATCTGAATCGTTTTCTCGTAACCGCACTATAAGTTGTTCTTTTGAACCTATTTGTTTTAAACCTCTCGATTTTAATTCCGCTTTGAGCTCTTCCACAGTGCATGTGGAATAATCTTTTTTTGGATCACCCATTATGAGCGAAAAACACTGGTCCCGTATTCAAATAATCTTTTTTTTTCTACCGCCACGAACGACAATCGGACTCACTGTACAATCGATTTTATTTCAACTCCACGAACGAAAATCGGACTCGCACATCCACTTGCACTCGTACAAAAAAAAAGTATTTCCAACAACACGGAGGTATGTGCGATAGATATAAACTGTTGGTTGCACTCGAACCAACCAAACATACAACACGAGTCCGACAATGCAATAGTACTTTTTTTGTATGCTTACAACGATATAGCACAACAAAAATATCAGCGGCTCGATAGTGTGGGTATATGCTACCGTTCGTCACAATAAACACAACAAACCGTCACAGTAAACAACAGACGATGACAGGGGTTGTTTTTTTTTTTTTTTTTTTTTTTTTTTCACACAACACGAACAACCGTCGATCAACGCTTTCCCGATGTGCTACGAGATACACCTCGATACCACAAAATGAACGCACGATATGTTGATATGTGTAGACACAACGACTTTTACCGAGATATCCTTTTCAAGGACAACTGCGCGTCGAGAAAGAAATACACAATTCTCGTCGGCTGTTCGATCTTGACTACAAAAATAATGTTGGAAGGAAGTTTGGAAAGCGTCGGGAAGGAAGGATGGGAATGGAAGTAGGAAGGGGAATGGTAGGGTGTTTTTGTGTGCGTTACACTATGATTCGCTTCACGAACACCTGGGGTGGAATCGGCTAAGGTGATTTGTGATAAGTGACAGTCACAATAAGTAAATTTGGTCTGTGTAAGGTGATCATCACAGTGACAATCACATTTATGTGATCGTTTCTCGTGACAGCTAATTTGTTGTCATTTTCATGTTCATTTGACATTGGTGTTTTAGTTTTCTTTGAAAATGAATGTTTTTGTGCCTGTGCAAATCTTTTTAAGGCCTCAAAATGCTGAAAATGATAATTATATCTATAATAGAAATGTTCGACTATTGAGAATAAACTTAAGAAATAAAATAAATATACTTGAACTTCCAAATCCAAAGTAAGCACATGTGTTATAAATTCCTCCTTTCATGTGTACATTTTTTCTTTTTATTTTTTTTATATTTGGTGTTAAAAAACTAAATAGATTTTTAAAAAACTTTCGGGTGATAAAAAACACATTTTTGTACATTCTTGACCTTCTTGATTTGCCAACTGGAGTTCGGTCAACCCACATCCCACCCATCCTACAGTTGGCTGTAACGCTGAACTTTCTTGGGGGTGGTGGATACCAAAGGCAAGTTGGTGCGGACTGGTCAGCTCCAATGGGCCAATGGAAATAAAACAAAATAAAAATAAAAAATATTTTTTAAATTACTTTTCCACTCAGCCAAAGTCTTTGTCGGTGGCCCATTGGCATTTAATGTTTCAGTCAATCTTACCCAAAGAATCCTATGGGCTTCCCGACAATTTATATTTTTTGCGGAAAAGGATTTGGCCAGATCCGGATTTTTCCCCATGAATTCCGTCATTAGTTGAACTTGAACTTTGTTCGCTGGAATCCTATGAAATAAAATAATTTTAATTGTTTGTTGAGCTCTTGAGTTAGCAATAATATTGTTTACTTACATTTTTTTTAACAAAATAAATTATAATCGTCTCTAAAGCAAACAAACAACACATTTGAAAAAAAAACTTTGCCGGTAAAATTGACAGAAATGAATTTCTGACAGCTGAAAGTTCTGTTCTTTCAAAGTGATGCCAAGTGCTACACAAATTTGTGTGATCACCTTACACAGACTGAAAAATAAAATTGATCACAATTGATTGTCACATATGTGACAATCACATATCATCTTAGCCGATTCCACCCCTGTATTCTGAATTCGTTCAATATAGGACACCTGCCAAGAAGTTGGTATATGTTTTCCTGCTCTCGTAGGTTGCACAAAGACCACAAAATTGGTAAATCTTCCCGGTGCGGTATGAAATTCAAGTTTAACATTTTTCCTCTGGATTTGAAAATAGCTGAAATTGTTTCCGTAGAGTATCGCTCGTTGAAATAATTGTTTTCGCACAATTGGTGATCAGCATATATTTATCGATGGGTAGAGCTTATAACATATTCAACGCTATTGCTATCTGCATGCATGTTCTCATCTATTGCTGAAAGTAGATTATAGAACTCTTCTTTCCAGTTAATGATAAAGTCCGTGAGTTTTTGCCATTCTTCAAAAAATAAAGTTTTTGTTTTCAAAACGTAATTTAAAATACGTTTCGGTAATCTTTCATCGTTTAATGACATGGGGGCATATTCATAGTTGTTTTTAAACTACAGTTTTGCTTAGCCTTAGTTTAAGCAATGTAATTAAGATAGGATAAACTCGAGTTGTTCTTAAAAACAAGTTAGACAGTGTATGAATATGCCCCATGGTTTTATAAAATGTAGTTTACATGGAGTTTTAGACTTTCGATGCATAAAGACGGAAGACCATTTTCCACCAGCACCATATTGTTCGGTGTGCTTTGTGGCAGTTTAAAAATCCTCTTTAAAAAGAATCGGACAAGTTTATGTGCAATTATGTCAAATTGAATAAGACTGCTAAGGTATGATTTAGAAATTCACTACTTGCCAGGTAAAGAAATGTACATAGCTGATTTCCTTTCTCGTGGTTTTTGTAGAGAATTAGTTGATCCAGAAATCGTTCATAGTCGTGGCAGATTATTTTTCAAAATATTTTGATATATTATCACTTAAAATAAGACTGCAAATGAAATTGTTTTCAAACTAAAAAAAATATTTGCAACACATGGCATTCCAAAAGAAATCATAGCAGACAATATGCCTTTTGGGTCTTATTATTTCAGAAAATTTTGCTTAGAGAATGAGATCAAACTAACAACAACAAGTCCAAATTATTAACAGGCAAATGGATTTGCAGAGCGTTATGTCGGCTTTGCAAAGAAATTAATGATTAAATGTGAAGAGGATTTATGGAAGAGACTTTTAAGTTATAGGAACACACCGATTAAAGGGTCAGTTTTAACACCGTCTGAGTTGCTTTACGGAAGACGTTCAAAAACTTTGATACCAGTAAAAGAAAATTGTTTGCAAAATGCTTATTCATAATATTAAGCTCCAGTTCAGAATAGGAATAATAATCTTAACAAAGCATATTATGATAGAAACGCAAAGCAGGCATGTGCACTGGAGGTGGGACAAAATGTGTGGTACTTTGATAGTAAAAAATGGATTAGGGCAAAAATTGTGTCAAAGGAAACAACATCTAGGTCATATAGAATAGAACTTGAAAATAGAAGCACACTTAGAAGAAAATCAAGGTATTTGAGAAAACGCCTGGCCACTGTCCATTTTTGACATACAAGATAATTTATCTTGTTTTTGTTTATTAATTGAATTTCATTGTAATAACATTATTATGAAGCTTGGTTTTATATATTAGCTTTAAGTTTTTTTTTATTCATAATTCATTATAATTGTTATTTAATATTAATTGCAATAATATCATTAATCTTGAATTATTTACTACTCAATCTCTCAATCTTACCTACTTTAATTTAATTTGCTTTATAAATTTGAATTGTAAGAAAAAAAAAGGGAGATGTAGAATTGATGTTAATGACCATTCATCTTTCTCAAACACTCTCTTTCTCTTTGGTTCAACGCTGTACACATTAGTTTAATAAATTAGTTCTTGCCTAAACCTCAAACTTGTTTCACTGATAATATCTACAGTACCTATCTGGTTTTCTGATTTTGACCAAAAATTAATTAGAATATTGAATTTTGAAACCAAAAGTAGTACTTAATACGGTAATATTTTGAGAAAAAAAATTGCTAAAACAATTTTGTATGTGAACCACTTTGTATAGGTGATTTTTAGGTGGATTTATGAGATACTTTGAGGCTGAATATCTCCACAGCCAATCGACTTAGGATTTTGGTGTGGTAACATAAAATGCTCATTTTAATACGATCTATAGAAAATCGACTTTGTTTTCCATGGCCGGCTAAAATATAAAGGGCCCAATTTAACCGATGTCATTTTGAAGAACGTCAATTTTAGCTAATTTATAATTTTTAATAATTAAATTTCGAAATAGATTCATGAATCGGCTTTCAATTTTCAAAAAAAAAAAAGTAAAAAAATGTTTATTTAATCTAGTTTTTTTAAGAAAAGTCATTAAAAAATGAAGTACGCCATTATTGTTTGGCTATCTAGGTATTCTTAGAAATAAAATTTTGTAAAAATCCACTCAGTCTTTAATTAGAAAGTAAAAATTTAAAAAAAACCGTTATATGGGAGGTACCGTTAAGAAATATGGTTCATGCCAACTGAAAGGCTTTTAATTTCGTATCACTTATGTCAAATTTTATCAAAATCGTTAGAAGCGTTATCCAGAAAAACGAGTTTTTTCATAACCGTTATATGGCAGGTACCGTTAGTTTTAGGCCTAGAACAAAAATTAAAAAAAACCCCTGACTGTCACACTAAAAATCATATATACCGAGTTTAAAGGATATCGGTCCAACCGTTTAGGCTCCAGGTGCGAATGACAGACAGATAGACTGACAGACAGACAGAATTGCCAGACCCACTTTTTTCGATTCGATTGTTATCTAAAAACTTTTCTTTGCACGAATTCATAGCTTGACCTATAATCGAAAGTAAAAATGGAAAACACCTAAAAAAGCAAATCTAACATACATAATTACATTTATATATGTATTTTGACGAAAATCTATAGGAACAATTTTTCTAAAAATGATAAATTCATGAAAATGAATAAATTATTGCAAAAGGTCAAAAATGTGTTTTATTTTTAATCACCAATGCACGTATTTGTTTTAGCTTATTAAAATATGTACGTAAATTCAATATTCTTCCTTTGAAATTTCAAACAACAGAGTGTTTATTCTTTTCAGTTTTGTAACAAAAATAGCGACTTTGAAAAGATTTATGTGTGGATTCTTTAGAACTCTTTGTATAAATCGGGGTTCCTTAAAATACTGAGGGTTGCTCGCAAACACTTTTGTATTAGAACAATATTTCGCGAATTCGAATGATTTGGAAGTCTATTTAAGAGTAGTTCCGTAGTGCCAAATTTGCGAAATGAAATTTTTTCTATTCGACTTTCGTTCATTGGAGCGTTCTAATAGATAGATAGATAGATAGATAAGTATTTTATTTTTCTTCAATTTGTTAACAATTATATGTTTGGTACATTTTAGTTTTAAGGCATGGCTTAACGCCGTCTACCCAAGCTTGACAAAATTACATACACTGCTGGTCACTTGAATAGGTTCAACATTTGTCGCAACTTACTATAAGCCTCTCTTCATATCTAATATAATAATTCAATTTTTTTTAATATGTACTGAACGAGCATAATAATTCTGGTATATTATATTAGTCTGAAAACTAACTGTTATTCTAAAAAATTTACTTTATTAAATTCATTGATAAAAACAAGCAACATTTTTGGTTCATTTGAATAGGTTCAACATCTTTGGTTGGCTCTTGTATTTTTAATTGTGTGAATTTCGGGAAGTCCAATACATGTAAGGATCAAGGGAGATATTCTGTTATAGAAATAATTTGAAAATATATTTTTTGAGAGGTTGCTGGTAGGCTAAAAGCCATTAAAGAGGTAAGGGTCAAAATTCAGAAATATCTGGAATTATAAAACTAACGGGACATTATATTTAGAAAACTTAAATATCAGTATTTAGCTTAGTTTATACTGTATTTAGGACAAGTACTAAGTTGGGAGATACAGTGCAGACCTCAAGAATAAACCCATAATGATAATTTAAGAAAGAGTAATTTATTGTTTTTAATGTGAGATTTTGAAAATTAAATTAACATCTAAACCAAAAATTATTACCAAATGTGTCGATGACTTATTTGCAATAGTTAAAAAAAGGGAAGTTGATTCCACACTAAATACCTTAAGTTCATTCCATCAAAGAATGCAATTTACTGTGGAAGTGGAGGAGAATGGTGAGTTGCCTTACCTTGATGTAAAGGCTGTAAGAAACCTACATCTCCTGGGCGATGTAGGCAAACAGGTTTTATTCAATACTGCACAGAATTTTATAAAAAGAGTGCTAGACAATAGCCACATTTTATTTCAACATAAAAACATCAATTTAATATGAGACACCCTGTGTTCTAATTCTTTCCCTGTCCATGCTATTCAACGATTGATAAACAATTATTACAACAAAAAGGAAAGACATGTTATAAGAAACGGGCTTTAGGTCAGATGAAACAAAATATTTTTATGTCACGACGTTTCGTTCATGTCTATGAACATCATCAGGTGGTGGCAAATCTTTATTGAACATTAATAAATTGGTTACAAATTTTGTTCTAACATACATCAAATACAATATTAAACTTACACTTATTACATTTATATTGCACTTTAAGTAAAAACAAAATCAACAGAAACAGCTGCATAAAGCAGGTCTACACTCAACAAAGTAAAATTGACAAGTAACATTAATTTTAAGGTGGGATAGGGACAAATTGTTCTTCTGTATACGTTGGTACCGCCCAGTTCTTTTCACCGCTAGGTAATGTACCAGCTCTTAACCGGACTCAGCAATTATACTGTTACAAAACAGCAGTTTTCATCTTATAGCAAAGACGAGTATCAGACCATTTCTTTTATTAAATACTTCACTAGGTTAAAGATTTTAACCTAGTGAAGTTCATCAAATCATCTACATAGTTATATCATATATTTCTATCTGAAATTGTGCACTTAAACATTCTTTAATTTAATTTAATACAAAGTGCCTGACATTTCTTAAAGCCATGCTCATTTAAAAAGGAAAAAAAAATACTCTATGTCATATCGTCCTAAAAAAAAATACGTGTAAAGTCGTATTGTAACCTAAATGTCATATACTTTCTATGTATATAGCTAAAAAGAAAAATATAGAGCTCTCGCTCTAAAATCGAAATAATAATTATTTGGTACCATTTCTCTTATAATGTATTGTACACATTTTTATTGTAGAATTGTACACATTTTTATTGTAGAACTAGTCTTAAGGTATATATTTTCTGTCTCTTGTACATACTATTATAGGTATATCTTTATTTAGTTTATCTTTATAATAGTGGCAAAACGTCACAAGCAACTGTTTAAATCTCTCTGTCATGAGCAAGAGCAGTATCACTATAATTTGTAAGCCATGAGGCAGACAATGTAGCACACCTACACAGAAACAGAAAAAGCAGGTAATACTTTATAGCCGCAGTTTACTTATATTAAAACAGACAAGAAGAATTGTATTTAGACTAAGAAAGCAAATGTTACTAAAAAGACTCAATAAATAATTCAATTCAAAAAAATTCATTAAGCACAGAATTTCCATCAAAATTTTCACATTTCAATCCTCGATTAAGGCTCCATGTAAAAACTTTACCCTTCACCAAAAGCCGAACGTCTCTGAGAAAAACATCAATGCTCGGATTCCTTGCCTTAATTTCTTTTCGCACTTCAAGCAAATGTGTTCTTTTCTGGAAGATAGCCAGTGGGTATTCAACAATTTTTAAATATTTTAAAAAAGATATAATACTTAATTGTAGGTATTACCGTTATTTATTAATGATTTTTTTCCATTTTTAGTACTTTTTTTCATTAAATTGCCCCTCCCGCCAAAACAGGGGGATATAGACCCCCCTCCCATAGTAAACAAATTTTGTATTTGACCCCTCTACAAAAATCCGTTTTCAATTGTAGGCGCCAAAGTTATCGTACTCGTGCCCGTAACTTTTTCTGTTAAGATTTGGTTGCTATTTTTGAGCGATCTTATTTCGTCGTGCAATTTTTCCAAATCAGATAGTTTGAGTACTTCTTGCAGCGTTTGTGTTATTCCAGTCAAATTTTCGTTCAGGGTCTCCTGCATAATTGACCTAATCGTATCTTTTTACTTGGGGTTGATTTTGTAGTTGTTATTACTTGTGGTTTTATTTTGTTCATCGGTGTATTTAATGTTTAAGGTTATAAATTTCTTCTTTGATGCAAAATAAGTTTATTTACTTACTGATTTTTCGATTCAAGTTTATTAAGTAGTAATTTACACTCCAATTAATGCATTTTTTGGATTTGTTGGACAACTATTATTAAACTTTTAACTAAGAGTAATTTTTAAACACTTTGACTGATTAGCTAGGGTTGCCAAACTTCTAACAGAATAAGAGAGTTCTGTGTAAGTACCTTTTAGTACACCGGAGTAATTATTTGTCGTTCTTAGTCAAATACTTCTTATTTTCACAATTTAAGTGGTTTGTTAAATCATTTTCTACCAAATTCAAGAATATTGAATGCTCTGAAAATTATGTAATCGACATGAAAAGTACATTGGAGCTCAGAATAAAAAAAAAACACCTAAATCTTTTTGTAAATACAACTAAATTAAGAGCAATGTTTGAAATAATGTAACTAAAAACTAGGCATTGTTATTCGATTAAGGGCTTGTTTCACAAAAGTATTAGCGTTTTCATTCGGTAGTTTGGAATCGATAAGCTGAATGTCCGATTCCAGACACCAAATGAAAGCGCAAAGATACTTTTGTGGCTCTGTAATTTGCATAAATCACGGTATGTGTGTGGCGGACACATACTTGTTGAGTTAATTTGTGTTCGAAGTTCAGTTCGCACCAGTCCCTCGTAGAAGTAAGATCGACGTGAATAAATTTGTATATAATTAAAACATTTGTCTTTCTTTTTCAATTGATAATCCTAACACGCAGAGGACCATAAATGGTGACCCCGAAGTGATTACAAAATCGGTCAAGTAGTAAAAAATACCTACAAAAATTTAAAAAATAAAGAAAATCAAATAAAACATAGATACCTCTACACCGGTAGTGCTTACAAAAAAAAAAAAAAAATAATGCTCATAATAGCAAAGTACAGTGACCAGTGAGTGAAAGGTTTATATTATTTTTTTTTGCATTACCAAAGTGGAAACAAACCAACGAGTTAAAACAAAGATTAATGCCCATGAAAAAAAAAAGAAATAATAAGAAAAATCCTACAAATTCAATAACAAACGGTAAAAAACACTCGAAACGAAAAAACCAAAAAAAAAAACGGGCGCGAAAATCACACCACATACATTATATACACACACCAAAAGTATTCATCGCCATTCTCCATCGCCAGCCGTCCCCAGATTCAGTTAAATAAAAAAAAAAAAAATCACGTCGGGGTCACCATTTATGGTCCTCTGCGTGTTAGGATTATCAATACGATAACTCACCTGTTCTCTACACTATTCAAAGCACATTTGGAAAAATTCTTGACGAGTTTCCATCACTCAAGGCACCTCCAGATTATTCTCTTCCAGTCAAGCATTCGGTTGTTCACAGGATTGAAACAAATGGTACGCTACCTTCTGCTCGAGCTAGACGACTCAGTCCTTCAGCTCTTGCAATTGCCAAAACATTGTTTCAGCAGATGATGAAACTGGGAATATGCAGACACTCAACTTTCCCTGTAGCATCACCACTTCACTTAGTTCCCAAAAATTCCGGAGATTGGAGACCTTGCGGAGATTATAGGCAGCTAAACGCAGCTACCATTCCAAACAAATTTCCACTTACCAATCCACAGGACTGTCCTGCTAATATGTACGGTAGTACAATCTACTCGAAAATTGACATACCACGAGCATATCACACAATTCCTGTTGCGGAAGAGGACATTCATAAGACAGCAGTCATAACCCCATTTGGCTTATTCGAATTCCTTCGAATGCCGTTCGGTGTAAGAAATGGAGCTCAGACCTTCCAAAGCTTTATAAACAGCATTCTTGGTGATCTTTCTTTTGCTTTCGTCTACGTTGATGATATTTTAATTGCGAGCAAATCCGAGAAGGAACATGAAGATCACTTGAGAATCGTTTTCAAAAGATTGGAAGAATATGGTCTTAACGTCAACGTATCGAAATGCGTGTTAAGTGTCCCTGAAATCAATTTTTTGGGTTATAATTTTTCAAAAAACGGAATTAAACCAACCTCAGATCGAGTAAAAGCGATAAACGACTTCCCTAAGCCCAGTTCTTTGAAACAAGTTCAAAGATTTCTCGGTATGGCAAACTTTTATAATCGTTTCATCCCTCAAATTTCTGTTATAGCCAAACCATTATACCAGCTCATTAAAACTCTTCGGCCAAATCAAGATAAGAAACCTCAATTTGAATGGTCGGATGAATGTGAAATCGCATTCAACACACTTAAAAATCACCTATCAAGACAAACCTTGCTTTCTTATCCGGATCCAAAAGCTAACATCAGTATCATGACCGATGCTTCAAGTGACGCGGTAGGTGCTGTTCTCCAACAATACAGATATAATAAATGGGAACCGCTCGGTTTTTTCTCAAAACGTTTAAGTCCGGCTGAACAAAAATACTCCACTTTTAATCGCGAACTTCTTGGAGTTTTCCTAGCCATCAAACATTTTCGCTATTTCGTGGAAGGCAGACAATTCGCTGTCTTCACCGACCATAAGCCTCTAACAAATGCCATCTTCTCTAAAACGGAGAAAAGCCCAAGACAAACACGTCACTTAGAGTACATCGCCGAGTTCACATCTGATATTCGTTACGTAAAAGGAACTGAAAATATCGTCGCAGATACATTATCTATAGGGAACATTGATCTTATTGACTTTCAAAAGTTAGATGCAAAAACACTGGCTAAACAACAAGATAAAGATGGAGAATTAGAAGATTTTATCAAAAATAAAAGTTCTTCAGCAGTTCTTAAAAAAAATTTCATACCCATCGACGACGTTGAAATTTGGTGTGAAACCTCTACCAAAACAAATCGCCCATACGTTCCTCAACCATTTCGACGAACCATTTTCAATAATCACCACAATTTATCACATCCAAGTATAAGAGCAACTCGAAAAATCATATCTTCAAAATACTTTTGGCCGCATATTAATCGTGACGTTAATATGTGGACTCGAAACTGCATTCCGTGTCAAAAATGCAAAGTGACGAAACACACCAAGTCCAAACATGGTAAATTTCCAATGCCGGAAGGTAGATTTTGTCATATCCACATGGATTTGGTGGGACCTCTCCCACCTTCAAAAGGTTACACCTACCTGTTGACAATAAAAGACAGATTCTCTTCTTGGCCTGAAGCTTTTCCTTTGAAAAATATTGAAACCTCAACGGTTATTTCAGTTTTCATACACGAGTGGATTTCACGTTTCGGAGTTCCTGAAACAATAACGACAGACCAGGGTTCCCAATTCCAATCTTCACTTTTCAAAAAGCTAGCAAACATACTTGGATCCAAAAGAATCCGAACGACAACATACCATCCACAGTCGAATGGTCTTCTAGAACGGTTCCATAGGCAATTAAAAGATTCCTTAAGGTGCCAAGAAGACAAAGTCAATTGGTACCACAACCTCCCTTGGACTTTATTAGGAATTCGCTCAACCATCATTGACGATCTTGAAATTTCACCAGCTGAATTACTATTTGGTCAAGCACTTCGATTGCCTGGTGAACTAATCGGGCAATGATTTTACATTAAATTCTTCAACAGCGCAAGACATAAAAAATGCAATAGCGAAAGTAAGACCTATCGCAAACCGACAAAGAACACAAATTTGAAGTGATAGGCAAAACCGAAAAATTTTTTACAGTCCAAAAAGCAGGCAAGCCTGTAAATATAAGCATAGATAGATTAAAGCCAGCGTTCTTAACAAACAAACAGATCATGACACGGTCAAAAACAAAACCACAAGTATCTTTTAAAATAAAAAAAAAAAATCAAAAAATCTAATGTTCAAATAAAACAATAATAATGTAAATTCTAAAACATATTTCAATACCTATTATTAAACTATTAAAATTGTTATTAAAATTATTAACTTAAGAATTATAAACTAATTAAAACATTTTGTATAGGGGGGAGTGATGTGGCGGACACATACTTGTTGAGTTAATTTGTGTTCGAAGTTCAGTTCGCACCAGTCCCTCGTAGAAGTAAGATCGACGTGAATAAATTTGTATATAATTAAAACATTTGTCTTTCTTTTTCAATTGATAATCCTAACACGCAGAGGACCATAAATGGTGACCCCGACGTGATTATAAAATCGGTCAAGTAGTAAAAAATACCTACAAAAATTTAAAAAATAAAGAAAATCAAATAAAACATAGATACCTCTACACCGGTAGTGCTTACAAAAAAAAAAAAATAATGCTCATAATAGCAAAGTACAGTGACCAGTGAGTGAAAGGTTTATATTATTTTTTTTGCATTACCAAAGTGGAAACAAACCAACGAGTTAAAACAGAGATTAATGCCCATGAAAAAAAAAGAAATAATAAGAAAAATCCTACAAATTCAATAACAAACGGTAAAAAACACTCGAAACGAAAAAACCAAAAAAAAAAAACGGGCGCGAAAATCACACCACATACATTATATACACACACCAAATAAAAAAAAAAAAAATCACGTCGGGGTCACCATTTATGGTCCTCTGCGTGTTAGGATTATCAATACGATAACTCACCTGTTCTCTACACTATTCAAAGCACATTTGGAAAAATTCTTGACGAGTTTCCATCACTCAAGGCACCTCCAGATTATTCTCTTCCAGTCAAGCATTCGGTTGTTCACCGGATTGAAACAAATGGTACGCTACCTTCTGCTCGAGCTAGACGACTCAGTCCTTCAGCTCTTGCAATTGCCAAAACATTGTTTCAGCAGATGATGAAACTGGGAATATGCAGACACTCAACTTTCCCTGTAGCATCACCACTTCACTTAGTTCCCAAAAATTCCGGAGATTGGAGACCTTGCGGAGATTATAGGCAGCTAAACGCAGCTACCATTCCAAACAAATTTCCACTTACCAATCCACAGGACTGTCCTGCTAATATGTACGGTAGTACAATCTACTCGAAAATTGACATACCACGAGCATATCACACAATTCCTGTTGCGGAAGAGGACATTCATAAGACAGCAGTCATAACCCCATTTGGCTTATGCGAATTCCTTCGAATGCCGTTCGGTGTAAGAAATGGAGCTCAGACCTTCCAAAGCTTTATAAACAGCATTCTTGGTGATCTTTCTTTTGCTTTCGTCTACGTTGATGATATTTTAATTGCGAGCAAATCCGAGAAGGAACATGAAGATCACTTGAGAATCGTTTTCAAAAGATTGGAAGAATATGGTCTTAACGTCAACGTATCGAAATGCGTGTTAAGTGTCCCTGAAATCAATTTTTTGGGTTATAATTTTTCAAAAAACGGAATTAAACCAACCTCAGATCGAGTAAAAGCGATAAACGACTTCCCTAAGCCCAGTTCTTTGAAACAAGTTCAAAGATTTCTCGGTATGGCAAACTTTTATAATCGTTTCATCCCTCAAATTTCTGTTATAGCCAAACCATTATACCAGCTCATTAAAACTCTTCGGCCAAATCAAGATAAGAAACCTCAATTTGAATGGTCGGATGAATGTGAAATCGCATTCAACACACTTAAAAATCACCTATCAAGACAAACCTTGCTTTCTTATCCGGATCCAAAAGCTAACATCAGTATCATGACCGATGCTTCAAGTGACGCGGTAGGTGCTGTTCTCCAACAATACAGATATAATAAATGGGAACCGCTCGGTTTTTTCTCAAAACGTTTAAGTCCGGCTGAACAAAAATACTCCACTTTTGATCGCGAACTTCTTGGAGTTTTCCTAGCCATCAAACATTTTCGCTATTTCGTGGAAGGCAGACAATTCGCTGTCTTCACCGACCATAAGCCTCTAACAAATGCCATCTTCTCTAAAACGGAGAAAAGCCCAAGACAAACACGTCACTTAGAGTACATCGCCGAGTTCACATCTGATATTCGTTACGTAAAAGGAACTGAAAATATCGTCGCAGATTTATCTATAGGGAACATTGATCTTATTGACTTTCAAAAGTTAGATGCAAAAACACTGGCTAAACAACAAGATAAAGATGGAGAATTAGAAGATTTTATCAAAAATAAAAGTTCTTCAGCAGTTCTTAAAAAAATTTTCATACCCATCGACGACGTTGAAATTTGGTGTGAAACCTCTACCAAAACAAATCGCCCATACGTTCCTCAACCATTTCGACGAACCATTTTCAATAATCACCACAATTTATCACATCCAAGTATAAGAGCAACTCGAAAAATCATATCTTCAAAATACTTTTGGCCGCATATTAATCGTGACGTTAATATGTGGACTCGAAACTGCATTCCGTGTCAAAAATGCAAAGTGACGAAACACACCAAGTCCAACCATGGTAAATTTCCAATGCCGGAAGGTAGATTTTGTCATATCCACATGGATTTGGTGGGACCTCTCCCACCTTCAAAAGGTTACACCTACCTGTTGACAATAAAAGACAGATTCTCTTCTTGGCCTGAAGCTTTTCCTTTGAAAAATATTGAAACCTCAACGGTTATTTCAGTTTTCATACACGAGTGGATTTCACGTTTCGGAGTTCCTGAAACAATAACGACAGACCAGGGTTCCCAATTCCAATCTTCACTTTTCAAAAAGCTAGCAAACATACTTGGATCCAAAAGAATCCGAACGACAACATACCATCCACAGTCGAATGGTCTTGTAGAACGGTTCCATAGGCAATTAAAAGATTCCTTAAGGTGCCAAGAAGACAAAGTCAATTGGTACCACAAACTCCCTTGGACTTTATTAGGAATTCGCTCAACCATCATTGACGATCTTGGAATTTCACCAGCTGAATTACTATTTGGTCAAGCACTTCGATTGCCTGGTGAACTAATCGGGCAATGATTTTACATTAAATTCTTCAACAGCGCAAGACATAAAAAATGCAATAGCGAAAGTAAGACCTATCGCAAATCGACAAAAGAACACAAATTTGAAGTGATAGGCAAAACCGAAAAATTTTTTACAGTCCAAAAAGCAGGCAAGCCTGTAAATATAAGCATAGATAGATTAAAGCCAGCGTTCTTAACAAACAAACATATCATGACACGGTCAAAAACAAAACCACAAGTATCTTTTAAAATATAAAAAAAAATCAAAAAATCTAATGTTCAAATAAAACAATAATAATGTAAATTCTAAAACATATTTCAATACCTATTATTAAACTATTAAAATTGTTATTAAAATTATTAACTTAAGAATTATAAACTAATTAAAACATTTTGTATAGGGGGGAGTGATGTGGCGGACACATACTTGTTGAGTTAATTTGTGTTCGAAGTTCAGTTCGCACCAGTCCCTCGTAGAAGTAAGATCGACGTGAATAAATTTGTATATAATTAAAACATTTGTCTTTCTTTTTCAATTGATAATCCTAACACCATATTGTGTGAACATTCAAATGCAATTTTTTTTTTTAATTTAAGGAAAATGTCGGTGATGAAAAGGGTGATAACATGTTATTTATACAACTTAAAATATGCTAGGTATCCATTCATTTTCTATATTAGTTTTATTTAGAATAATTTATTACTTTTAATAAGCACAATATTTTTCTAAATCACTTTTCTAAAAGTAAAAACAAAATAACGACATTTCACGATTTTTGATTTTTAGATCTGTGCAAGTATGCGTGATTCTGTTTTTGATTCTGAATTCAAGTCCAGAATCGATTTTCTCTTCTTTTCAGAACTCGAACTGTCATTTGATGCCAAATGAACGTAAACAGAATCGTCCGAAGTAGTTCCGAACGATTCTGACTACCAAATAAAACGCCATAAGTCTCAATGAAGCTATTCAAAACTTTGTTTGACAGGAAACAACAAAAAAAAAGCAAATAACAAACATTGTGCTCGTTCGGTATGCTAAAAAAGTTTTAAAAACAGAAAAACATAAATTTTAAATAAATTAACATGTATAATTTACATAAATTGAGAAAAAAAGAAAAACCAATTTCTGATAACAAAAATAATAAATGATAAATAATAAATAATAAATAGTAAATAATAAATAATAAATAATAAATAATTAATAATAAATAATGAAAAATTAATAATTTCTAGTGAGTTTTTGACCAAATGTGAATAATCGTGAAGAAAAGATTTACTAAACCTATTTACTAATATTCCAATACAACTTGCGGTTGTAATTATTAAAAAGAAATGGGATATTATTAGCAAAAATACCAAGCTAAGCCAGTAAACATTTTTGGAATTGTTGGAGTTTTGTCTTAAAGAAAACAATTACCTCCAATATAAAGACATCCTTTACAGGCAGATTTATGGAATGCCGATGGGAAATCCATTATCTCCAACAATTGTAGACTTGATATTGTACAATCTTTTAGATGAAAAATTAAACGAAGAGAACAAACCGAAGATAATTGTCAAATATGTGGATGATATATTCGCAGTTATGAGCAAGGGTAAAGTTGACGAAATTTTACGATGCCTTAACAGCTACCACGATAAAATTCAGACTTATGCTATGTAGGAACTACAAAACAATTCATGCGTCAAAGAATTTCAAACCACAAATTCGACATTAAACTTAAAAGCTGCGGGAAGACAGCATTGGCTTATCACAGCATAGAACGCGGACATAAACCAGATTTTGACAGGACGCAAATACTAGAGCGACATATTTCAAAGCGGTACACACTAGAAACCCTCCATATCATAAATAACAAAAACAACATGAACCGCAAACAAGACTCACAAAATATTTAATCTGTTTACTGCTCACTGGTGACTGGGAGGAAACCATGACAAATCTTCATTTTGAAGTGTTTAAGTAAACAAATAAAATAAATTTAAATATATTTTTTATCTTTGTTTTATGTAACTTTTTTGTAAATTCAAGTAAGTTTCCAATGTTCCGCTATAAGTGTATAATGTTTGTAATTGTTCAATCCATTTTGTTAATAAAAGATCCCCTGAAGACGATGGCAACCACCGTCGAAACGTTTGGAAAGAAATTAAATCTTTGTTTCAGTTTTTATCTGCGACCAAAAAAGCCGAAGAAGAATAAGCACAATATTCTCAACGTACACTGTTATTATTATTGTTATAATCATTAGTATTTTTATTGTTATTATTATTATTATTATCCACTAGAATTTAATGTATAACCAGAAGCCACCGTAGAGAAGATAGTACTCCTCCCGGTGGTGTTTGCGTGTTTGAACGATTGTATATTACATGACTTTGCTTGAGTTACTCACACCTGTTTCCACTTCTCGGGAACACATTTAAGCAAGAGGCTTCCTTTAAAGATGTTCTCCAGCAAACGAACTACTATGTCTTGTAGTTTTTGCAGCATTATTGTTAGTATGCCGTCCAGTTCGGAAATGTATACATGATTGTATATTACATGACTTTGCTTAAGTTACTCATACCTGTTTCCACTCCTCGGAAACATATTTAAGCAAGAGGCATCCTTTAAAGATGTTCTCCAGCAAACGAACTACTATGTCTTGTAGTTTTTGCAGCATTATTGGGTGTATGCCGTCCAGTTCGGGAAATTTATACGGAAACAAAATTTTTATAGCCCAAACTATATTTTCTTTTGTTATAACGGAATAAATTCCTCTATATGTACAAGCTGTACTCCAGGGGATCGATATTAGTCGGTATTACTGTCACTGCAACCTGGAAAGTGTGTCTTCATCAATAACTCCAAGGACTCAGCAGGTGATTCGTCTACGTATCATACTCCTTTTTGAGAAAAGTTTGAATGCTCTTTGGATAAAATCTTACCCAGTCCTGTGACTCCTTGATATTTCCTATCAAATGACAATACACTCTATGTCCCGATATACCGCGGTAGGGCAAAAAGTATTTCGCACCTTTTTGCCTGTGCACCCGAAAGAGTTCGTAATTGGCTGGCTTATCCCCCAGCCTTCTATTTCTTCAGCATGGATTGTGTGCAAGTACGCTCACACCACCTTGAAAATCAGGAACCCTGTATAATTGGTCATACTGCTTTTCTGAAAGTTAAACTATTGAAGAGTTAAGTAATGTTTCAGCTAAACAACCTGAACTTAGCTCATCACCCGTCTTGGCATCTCACAAGACAAACTGTAGTGCCCGGTTGGCACCCACTTGGAGTGTTTGATACGAGAATTTGGGGCAATCAAAAATTATTCATCGATTTATACCGCTCTAACGATTTTGGAATTAGTTTTTTAGTAAACTTATAGATTAGATTAGATTAGAATAAGATTTTATTTGTATCTTTATGTTTATAAACATTTATGTATTTTAATAAATTTTTAACAATTTTATTAGCAAATCTTTTGTGATTGATAATGTAATGATAATTAAACATAAAAAAAAAACAACAATAAAGTGCAATAATATTTAATTTCTAGAACAATATTTATTAAAATGCTTCTTGTAAAATTTGGTTTCTGTAACGCAATGCGTATTTCACAAAATTATAAAGAGCAGGCCAGTCGCTTCTATTAAATAAATAAATAATTTCATCTTCTGTATATTTTGCTTTACCTAGGTGTAATTTTCTTAATTCGATTAGTATTGGACAAACCCCGACGAAATGCATTAGATCTTCTCGGGTTTGCATGTTACATAAACTGAATTGAATTGGGAGATCAGGGTGATGTGAAATGTAATTGAATGGTAGTAGTTCTTCTCGTGTCTTAAAGATTGTCGAAATTCTATCCACATCGATATTGTTTGCAAAGTAGCTTATCTCACTGTGGTCATGCTTGAGCTTTGTATAGTACACTCTATATGTTGACGATTTTGCGTCATCAACAAAGGCTTTATGTAGAATTTCAGCTTAAAGAATATCGTAAAGTTTAAAGAATATCATAAAGTTTAAATTTCATCTGAAAGTTTGATTCTGCAAGATTTTGCTGACATCCAGTTATCTCCGCTAACTCCTTCCATTTTTCAAAGCATGCAACTTTTTTACTAAGAGCGTATGCGGCTACTATTTTGGGTAGGCGTGTGGAGGTCATGTTAAACACTTTTAGAACATACATATTCGAAGTGTAGTTTCAACGTTGTGATGAACATTGGCGGCAATCCAGTTTCAATATGTAACAAATATGAGGGAGTAGTCATTGGTAGGCTTAGTACTCGCTTGAGAAAGAATTTCAGTAATTGTTCGACAGTATCACTTTGCATATAACCCCAAACTTGTGCTGTGTATTACTTAACCCAACGTGCTGTTGCCTCGAAGATTTGATATTTTGCTCTGAGTCTTACGTTTTTGTTTTTCATGCAGGTTGCCCAGGTTGTGTTTAGCAATATTTGCCTTCTTTAGTTTTTCCGACAAATGTAGCTTCAAGTTATTTTGTGGAGTCAATATTAAACCAAGATACTTATAGTTATTGACGGCTTCCACTGTTTTTCCGCCAAGTTTTCATATGTAGTTCCCATTCCGTTGTCCCTTGTCTCTACAGAACACCATTATTTGTGATTTCATCCGCTTGACTTTGAGGTTCCATATTTTGCAGTATTCTTCCAGTTTGGTGATCATTATTTGAAGTTTTATGGTAGCATCCGCTTACAACACTGTCATCCGCGTACATTAATACTTTGATTTTTATTCCTCGTATATCAATCCCTCCATTTAGATATGAAACTATCAGCCTTATCGATGTAGTTCGGAAGAAGTTCAGATCGGAATTCAAATTGCGATTTAGGTATCCCTCTCGGAACAGAATAAATAAAGCATTTAAACGGACTCATTTGACTTGTGTGTGAATTTAATTTCTTATAATTTAGAAACATAATTATTAACAATGAAGTTAGAATTGTATAATGTACATGCCTTCACACAATATTAATAGTCTAAGAGCTAGCGACAAAAATACTAACGTCATTTGATAACGAAAATAATTAGTCGTATTATCATCCAGCACGTGTGATAAATAATCCGGAAGTCTACCAAGCCTTCAGTGGTGTGTGTGGCCACCACGCACCCTTAAAGGTGTTAAAAATTGTATTTCTCTTGCTTAACCAACCAGTTTTTGCAGAAAATGCAACTAGAAAAACAGTTAGCCGTTATCTGTTGAAGTTTATATTAATAAAAAAAATGTTCACACAAACCACAAACAACTTTATTGCTCAGCCCAGCTTTTCAAACAACATTCAGTAAATTTATCAAAATACGAAACGGGTTAAGCGGGATTAAACGGGATTTTAAAAAGCGGGCTAACGAGAAACGGAATTCTGTTTAAACAGGATTATTAAAAGCGGTACTTTAGAATCGGGATTTTAATTTTTTTTGCCGGAATATAAAAAACGGGATTTTAAAAAACGGGCTTCCGAACTGCTCCCCTTTTAAAAAATATTTTTGTATTGAATGTTCCGCAACAATTTGCTATCGGAGAACTTCTGAAAATACTTTCCTTGTAGCTGTCAAAAATAAAATGATCAACGCTTTGCATCGCACATCAATAGTCTGCGTTTGATTCTATCGTAAGTTTCTCCGATTTGTGTGTCAGAAAACAGATGCCTCCATTAAAAATTCTCCGATTTTGTACTCGGACAAAATTTTCTGCCGAACGGATACCTCGATAGGGCTGTATATAATTTAGGAAAAGAGAGAACAGAACTCAAGATTACACACATATATATTACATACATATATAGTCACTTAAACGTCACTCACTCACATTTTTCCGTTTAATTAATATTTTAGAGTCCAAGAAGCAGTCAAAACTCAGAAAATACTTCAAAAAGACTTTGAAATATGGACACAAAAAGAAAAGGAAGGTCAAGACAAAATTGGTGAGGATTATAAAAAGATGGAGAAGTGGGCAGCCAAAGAGAATCTTCTTCATCAAAAAATGGACGAATGTACCGAAAAAATTGCGAGCCTAGGAGCTTTACCACAAGTTGATCCAGCGTATCAGCGTATGTCTTTAAAAAATTTATTCAAAGAATTGGAAAAAACTAATCAGAATTTGAAAAAATACAATCACGTCAACAAAAAAGCCTTGGATCAGTTCTTGAGTTTTTCCGAACAAAAAGAAAAACTTTATAAACGGAAAGAAGAACTTGATATTGGAGATCAGAAAATTAGAGAGCTCATGCAATCTTTGGAAATGGAAAAGGTTGAAGCAATCCAATTCACATTCAAACAAGTGGCACAAAATTTTACGAAAGTTTTTAAAAAACTGGTTCCTCAAGGCGCAGGATACTTGCTTTTGAAAACAAAAGACAATGATGGTGAAGATGCGGAACAGGAAGTTGCCAATTCGGATGCCTTCACTGGTATTGGGATTCGAGTGTCATTTACCGGAATCGATGCTGAAATGAGAGAAATGAATCAGTTGTCCGGTGGTCAAAAATCTCTGGTTGCTCTGGCCTTAATATTTGCCATTCAAAAGTGTGACCCTGCTCCGTTCTATTTATTCGATGAAATTGATCAGGTATTTTTTACTAATTTGTAAGTCATTATTTGTTAATTATGGAATCTTTTTTCAAAGGCTCTTGATGCACAACACAGAAAAGCTGTTGCAGACATGATTCACGAGCTTAGCGATAAGGCACAGTTTATTACAACAACTTTCCGGCCTGAATTGTTGGAAAACGCACATAAGTTCTATGGAGTTCGCTTTAGAAATAAGGTCAGTCACATAGACTGCGTAACAAAAGAACAAGCAAAAGACTTTGTCGAAGATGACAACACACATGCCTAATTATTTTGTTATTATATTTTTTTCACATTGAAATTATTTTAAATAAACTTAACGACGTAAATATCCGATATGTAACGTGTGTTTTCTATACGTTTATGCTTTTCAAACACAGTTACACTTTCTTTTGTGCATACAAACTATAAAGTAAAGAGACTTATTATTCCATCAACACTGTGTAACGAGCTCTTTTGTTGGCGTTTGGTCAGTGCTGGTAAAGTCCCATATAGCTAGCTCTGGCAAGCAAAAAGGCATCTTTGACCATAAGAGCGTCACAAAAATTTATACCAGTCTTTTGACGAATGGTGTTACCGTCTGCGGAAAATCGCCTCTACCCTCCCAACCATGGCATCTTATCCGCTTCGATGCCCCTTTACTTGGCATCTTCATTTTCCATCTTCATTACTCTTCCCCTTAGCACCCCCTCATCCCTCTATAAAAATTCTTAATTGAAACACATTATTACTTTACATTTAATTTCAAGAAAATGTGCAACTTTTATTCATGATAATAAAATTAAAATTATGCTATAATCTGATAGAAATTTATAATTTATTTGATCTCTTTCTAAAAAGTACTTATTTTACGTTAAAAATACAAAAAAAAATCTATTGGAGCTTCTATATCAAGCTAAGCGAGTATATAGAGACGATGGGATTTCCAATCCTCTTTTATTTCGCAAAATTAGTAAAATTATTTTTAAAAAAATTAAATAAGTTACCTTGTAACCAGATTGTGGAAATGTGTTTTTAAAAATTCTCCTGTATAGGAACTTTTCTCAGGCACTCAATATATTTAAATTATTTAATTTTTAAAATCCGATAACTATGTCGGTAATTCAAAAATAACTTATTTAATTCAATTGAATAAAAATATATGTTTAAATATACACTATGGTACTTTAGAGAAATTCTACTGAATTCTTGATGAAACTACTGGCAACTGAATATAGCAGTTTTTAAACCCACAGTAAGTTATTCATCCTCTTTGCAACCTTTTCGAGTTACATACTTTTTCGAGTTGTAACAATCATTACATAATGAATGTATACACTACATTCATTATGTAATATCTCATCTTTGAACCATAATAGATACCCCCAAACTACCGTGACCTACTTTTTATAAATTTCCTTATAGGGATTTGGCTATTGACATACAATGTCAAACTGACAATTAAATTTCAATCGTAAATAAAATTGAAAATTTTAGTCACCACTAGCATCTTGCTAACGTTTAAAGCATCAATCCTCTGTATTATTTATTTTAGCAAATTGCTAATGCTTTTAACATCATGCCAATATCTTTCAGAGAGAATAAACCATCTCTCTCCCAAAACCAATTTTTTGGAACGTAATTACACACAAACACCGCATAAATCCAACAACAACATCGCTTGATGAACAAAAACGCATTTTAGCTGCTATGAAGATGCATTTTTTTACTGAGAGTTAATTAAATATTCAAAAGTAGCAATAAATAGTTTGATGCTTTCAAATGTAAACTAGTATCAGCTTATACCTACAAAATGTGAATAGAAACACTTATCGGTCCGAAATAGTCCTACACCGGTGAATGAAAACGGTGATAGTCGCGCCTTAGGCAGTTGATCCATTATAGGTTCACAGGGTTTAGCGTTTAGATTTTTACAATCCTGGCTGTTTCGTGGTTTTGGTGGTGAGATCTGTGGTGCATATCAAACACAATGAGATTAGTAATCGGGTGGTCTCTTGGAAGTATAATTGGCCGCTTGAAATAGTCGTTCGATTCTATGGAGAGGTCGATTCTACCCTTAGCGCGAATGATGTTATTTTCATCAAGATATGGACACAAGTTGAAGATAGGATTGGTTTTCTCTATAGTTTGTTTGGCAATCAGGTCTGCAAGTTCTTCTTGGTAAGGAGTACGTTGAGCTTTTCTCATCAGAGCATTCTAAACCATCTGCTTTTCGATGAGAATTCAGGCAGGGTTTTCCATTTAGTTGCTTCGTCAGCAACATTGACCTTTTTTTTTCTTACACTATCAGATCTATTTTCAAATGGAGCTTAAAGCAAGCATCAACATATGAAAGAAAGATTTGCCAACACGTATAATGTGTCCCACTGGCTCATCACTTAGTGCAGGTGTTAGTTGTTAGGAAGTTAGTAAAAAAAACAAAAACACATGCACATAAATACAACATAAATACAGTATTACAATACAACACAGAAACAATTATGATCGTGGAGCACTGGTTCTAAAGAGATTTTTTAAATTATTTTTATTTAAATTAAAGTCTATCAGGCTCTCATTCAAGTTATATAACTTACGCATCCGTGAAAGAGGCTCATGCCATAATTAGTTCTGTGGAGTTCAACATTCAAAAGTTCAGATCTTCAGCAGAAGCTAACAGGTCCGAAGTATCAATTTGTCCGCTGACAAGTTGATGAATCATTATTTACCCTTCTTGAATCTGCAAAAACTGTATCCGATGTTCATAAGGTGGCAGATTATAAGGATCGGCCCAGGGAAGGCCTTTAAGAGCAAAGCGAATAAACTTATGCTGCACTGATTCAATACGGTTCTTAATGATTTCATAAAAAGGAGTCCATACTTGTGAGGCATACTCAAGATGAGGCCTAACGTAGCAGTTGTACAATGAGAGAGTAACGTACGGATCGTTAAATTCTTTAGCCCAGCGTTTTATGAATCCAAGCATAGTGTTCGCTTTATTTACCATAAAATTAATATGTTCAGAAAATTCTAGATTAGCACTAAAATTTACACCTTAATCTTTGAAACTAAACACGCGACTGATTTTATTTTGAGATATACAATAATCAAAGAAACTTGGGGATCTTTTCTTTGAGAAGGTCATTGTTTGGCATTTTTTAGGGTTAAGAGTTAACCCGTTTTTATAACACCATACACTGAAACTATTGACAACAGCCTGCAGAAGATTGTGGTCATGAGAAGATTTTATTGTTCTAAAAATTTTCATATCATCTGTAAATATGAGAATCTCACTAAAGCGAATACAAGATGAAACGTCATTTATAAGGCCAAAACAAGTTCATTATACAATAAACTTGAACTTCTTGGAGGAATACCTACATTTATAATATATACATACTTAGACTCTATGTTTAGTTTGATACAAACCAAGTCAATAGAAAGATCGAAGGGGAAAGAAATACGTGTAGATACAAAATTATTACGAACAGCAATCAACACACCACCGCCTAATTCTTTTGGTTTATCAACATGAAGATCTTTTCTAAAAACTAAGAACTCTTGATTAAAAAGTTCTGTGTCTAAAAAGCTTGAATTCAACCAAGTTTCCGTCAAAACAAAGATGTCATGTGAAAAAGCTTGACAGTTAGTAAAAATATTTGCAGTTTTGCTGCGAAGCCCTCTGACGTTTTGATAAAAGAGGGTAATCCTATTTAGTTTTTTGGCGAAGATTTCCTAGGAATAACGCACTTACTTCTTTTACTTCTCAAGGTAGCAAACTCTTTTATAAGCGCTTCAGATGGCCAATTTTTAGTATTAATGATAGATTCGAAAAATGCCGGGTGAGCAACAATTTTGAAGGATGAGACAAAACTATTTACCTTACTAATTTTGGTACATTTAACTGATGATTTGTTCGCACTTCTCACATATGCCACTGCGGCGAGACCATTCTCGATGGCATCTACGAAAATGTGTAGCTGCTTTTCTGTTGTGTGTTTGGTTGCATTTAAGACGTAGCACCTTGGAACGTTTAACTTTTCTACGGCTGGCAAGAGGTTTATCCACTTCAACCATTTTTGGAATTCATCATCGTTTATTTTTGTGTCCCAATCGATTTTCTTTCGCCATATGTTCTGCAATAGAATTTAAATGAACATGAGAAAGTGCGCTAAAAGGCCCAACGGATCGAAAACAGTCATGAGGATCCTCAAAACTTCTCTCTTTGTTGGTCGGCGTCCATCGAAAATAACTTTTCGTTGCTTTGGATTACTTGTTACCTAAAACTTTCTCGGTAGTCAGCTCAACTTCAACGTTCAAGTTTTTTCTTTCGGTGATCTCAGATTGTAGGGCTCGAAGTACAGCGGATGAGTTGGAAATCCAGTTCCTGAAGTAGAAGCCTCCTTACAGGTGTATATATCGAATCTGCTTGGCCAGGTTGATTGCTTCTTCCTCTGTCGCTACACTATTCATGATATCATCGACATAATGATTTTGTTGGATGGATTGCACCGCACGTGGGTACTCTTCAACAAAGTCATCAGCATTTCTGTCCTTTGTATACTGAGCGCAGCACGGAGAACAACTAGCACCGAAAGTCATTACGTTCATGGCGTAGACAACAGGCCGTTCATTAGAGCTGCGGCTCCATAAGAATCTTTGACAGGATTGGTCTTCTTTTCTTATGCGGACGGATATAAGTGACGTCTATCGATCTGGGCCTTTAAGGAGAAATGAATTCAGAGACATTCTGCACAGATGCTGCTACATCCCAAAAGATCCTCATCTCACCCGGTTTGTTTGGGTTGAACACGGGAAATATTTGCAGATACCAGGAACGTGAACTTTTATTTTGGAGTTCTATGTGGCATAACTTGCGTGCATATTCTTTCCGAACATACTCATTTATTTTACTGGTAAGTGCCTGTGCTTGTTCCGGTTCTCGCTTCATTCTTCTATGGGGGCAGGCAAGTCGTTTTGTGGCCATTGGGTAGCTGTCAGGCATCTGGAAATCGTCATAATTCCACAGAAGTGCAGTTTCAATTGAGAATCGTTTTCAAGTCTGCACGTATTACCTGTCCACTTGAGTCGCAGAGGTTGAGATGTGCCTTTTAAATTCAATTGGTTGGCAATGTCTTCATCTAGAGTGTCACCGAAGAACCATCATCTATAAACGCAAAGGTGTTAATCTCTACGCTATCAACATACAATCTTACTGGAACAATTCGAAAGAGAGATTTGTAGCATTGGTCTCATTCGCTGTTCTTTTGGTGTACTGATACATTTGCGTTGGTATTAGAATTTCGGATTTCATTGTGAGCGTAGCTATGCAGTAACTTATGATGGTTGAAATAACAGTTTTCAATTCCAAACATTTTTTTTTTTTTTTTTTTTTTTTTTATTTATTCATTATTTTACATGATTTCTTAAAACTTACTTTGAACAATTTATAAGGTAGGTAATTTTTACAGAATAAGAAAATCATGATAAAATAGTTAGGTAAATCCGGTTGCCCAAAGGACAAGATTTGAATTTACAGCCAGAAGTTACAATTATCCAAAAACTAGCATTATTGATGGGGATCTTATCTAAAGTGTAACGATAAACTCAAATGTTAACAAAAACAAAATGAATAAATAATTTGCACAAAATTATGAAAATAATTAATGAATAACAGTTTATCATAAAAGAATAGTATTTTAAAAGCTTAAGTTATATAATTCAGTAAAATACCAATTGCATCAAAGTTCAACGAAAATAAAAGAATTTTAATATCTCTTAAATATGAGAATTTCAGTGTATCACATCGGATTCTGTCTGGCAGGTTATTAAAAAGACGAGGTGCAGTTACATCGAAGAAGTGGGAATACAGAAATTTTTGAATAGTAGGCACAATAACAAAGTTACTACTGTTGACTCGCAAATTATGAGATTCGTATAACCTTGCAGCTAAATAGCCGGATTTTTCAAAAAATATTTTAAGAACTTTATAAAAATACAGATGCTGTAGTGGAAGAATCTTGAGATTTTTAAACAGATCAAAGCTTGGGGTTCGACGGATAACTCTACACAGAATTCTAACAGCGTGTTTTTGTTTTATAAGTAAGGGTACGATTTTATTGCCATGAGTTCCAACTCAGCAAGAGAGACCATATTGTATTTTAGATTTAAATAAACCATTGTAAACTAGAGTAAGAATTGGTTGACGGCAATACAGGCTCAAATGGTAAGTTTGTCTTACAACTTTATTAAGATAGTCCTTTAACTTGCAAGTATGGTTTTTCCAACTCATCCGAAAATCTAATAACAGACCTAAGTACTTAAAGCTTTCTACACGCTCAATTTCGAAACAGTTTTTTGTACATAAACAGTTTTCATTAAAAGTAGATTCAACATGCTTGCAATCATTATTTAAAGAAAACTTACAACAAAACGGCGAATGGTATGAGAACTTGATATCATCACAGACATTACCCAAAATATTAAAGATCATAAACTTAGTTTTATCACTAATCACAAGTCGGTGAAGATAAAACCATTTGCGAAGTATCTCTAAATCATAATTAACATCCATAAATAAATTAAAATAATTTTTAGACGAGTAGGATAGAGCAGTATCATCTGCAAAAGCTGTAATTTTACCTTTAAATGGTTGATTGAAAAGTGAATTGACAAAGACTAAGAAAAGAATTGGACCCAAAACTGATCTTTGTGGCACGCCTAAATATATAGGTTTTTCAGAACTTAGTTTACCTTGAATTCGTACCTTTTGCTTTCTGTTCATAAGATAAGAAGCCAGCCAATCATAGACAACACCTCTAAAACCGGCTTTATATAATTTACTGAGTAACAGAGTGTGATCTACGGTATCAAAGGCCTTAGCTATATCAATGAACAAAGACGAAGTTAACTCAGAGTTGTTCAAACTACGATATATCTCACCACACAATTTTAATAGAGCATCTTCCGTAGACCTACCACTCAGAAAACCAAATTGAAACTGGCTGAAGAATTTGTTTCTATTAAAAAAAGAAATCATTCTCGATTTCATGCCTTTTTCAAATATTTTTGAAAAAACTGAAAGGAGGGAAATGGGACGATAGTTATTTAAGCACGAAGTCGATCCTTTTTTATGCAATGGTATTACAATGCCATTTTTTAACGCTTTAGGGAAAATACCTTTCTGTACACTGGAATTGAAAATGTGACATAAAACATCTGAAATGAAAAAAGAAATTTTTTTTAATACAGTGCTAGAGATACTATCTTCAGACGAAGAGTTTGAATTTTTTAACGACATTATAACACTATGAATTTCATGGGAGCTGAAGTTATTAAAGAAAAAGCTAGCTGAACTTGTATTATCATCTGTTATAGTGAAATTACAACACATTGCGCTAGAACTATATGCAGAGTTATATATATCCTGCTGGCATATGTTTGAGAAAAAGTCATTAAATAATTCTGCAACGTGTTCAGAGTCGGACACAAGAGTGTCGTTATATTCAATAGCAATGCCTACTTGATCCTTATTTCTATTCAAAATATCGTTAACGATGCCCCACTCCTTTTTTGAATTACCAACATTTTCAATAAGTTTATTTCGGTTTTCCTTTGTTGTTGTTTTGAGGTTCAAAGATGTTCGATGTTAATTTAACTTTGCTTATCCGCAACTTATTCATTATTTTCTCTTTTACTAAGAGATTAGAAAACCTAATGCAAGCAATGTTTGATACATTATTATTAACGCCAGTTTCGTTGTTACTGAGCTTCACAGTCTTCACATAAAATGATTCAATGTCATTTCTATGAATTGGCTCGCCTACACCGTCTGTTATAAGATGCATAACCTTTTCCACCGCATTCGTATTGTTTAGATCTGTAATACCAACAATGTCAACGTCACACTGCTTGTCTTTTTGTTCCAATGCATTTAATTTAGCCTCTAGAGAATTAACCGCTTTTGTGAGAGTGGCATTGCGATCTTCAAGAGAGCGAATTTTCTCAAGTGCATTACTATTGATTGTTTGAAGCTTGAGAATTTCAGTAAACAGCATAGACAAAGTAATTTCTTTACCACTGTTTAACGATGAGGAAGCGGTAGATGCAGTAACATGGGCAGTGTTCTTGTTCACAGAAAAAACAGTTTTAGGTAGAGTGGAAACTGCTGGAGAGGCAACAGCGGTAGCGGGAGGAGTAGCAGCAACATCAGTAGCAATGGCATCAATATCAAAAGTTTCGACGTCTGCATCAGCCGACTCAGCTGTACCAGAAGTAGAAGAGGAGCTTCGAGCAGCACGATTTGTATTTAAAATTTGTTCCAACTTGTCCTGATTTATTGGCAATTGGTCAGTGGACAATGAATCACGTCAAATTTTCAAGCAAATGATACACTTGTGACCTAATTTGTTTTTAAGCATATAGTCAACTTGATTTTTTTCGAGTTTGGCGCACTTTGCATGAGAATACTCATTACATGTTTGACAGCGAATTTTTAGATCACTCCGACCGATGCTCAAATTACACAGAACACACTTCATTATTTAATTAATAAAACGAATTTTAGATGTTCAAAAGTATTATCAATGAATAACAAAATCAGTATTTACTTTATACTTTATAAGTTAATAATCTTTTACTCAAACGATGTGACCCCATCAACACACGAGAGAGAATTTTGTTCGAGCTACACTTATTTCTTGGATGCTTGCTCAAACAACGTCGACACAAGTTGTGTTCTCTTACAGCGTACCATTTGAGTGTTCTATTCCTTCCTTGAAATCATTCACAGTTTTCAACTGAACGACAAGTACCATCGCAGAGGCAGCACTGAACGTCAGCTGAAGTGGAGTTGATTTGGGTTGGCGCTGAAATGTGTGTGTGTATTTACAAATCCCTTTCCTTTTTGGCGACTGTTCTGCTTGGGTTTTGTTAACGATAAAGATGCGAGTGGTGGAACAACGCAGCTGGCTGCTTCAGCTAGTCTCATCAACCATTCATTGAAATCAAAGAGGTTCCACTCTGCTAACATATATTTATGTGACGCCCACGTAAGTCGAATGTCATGAGGAAGTTTGTGTTCCAGTTCCTGTAAGAGTGACGGATGTTATAGGTAGATGGTTAATCCAGTAGCTTAAATGGTAGCACAGTAATTTTGGACTGCGAGAGAAAAATTCATAATACTTTCAAAGTCTCCTTCTTTTTGCTTGAGTCTTTTGAAGCACTGCTTGCACTATCACTTGTGACCTACCGAATTTCGTTTTGAGCGCTTTAATTATTTCGTCGACACAATGTGGTTGAATAAGAATACTTCTCACGGCATTCAAGGCATCTCCTTTTAAAGCCTTTTGCAAGCGCAACAGATTTTCTTCTTCAGTAAAACCGCACAAATTGGTACTTCGTATAAAATTCGATATGAATACCGGCCACTCCTCTGCATTACCATTGAAGCTCTGGAGATCTCGTGACAGAAGTTGACGTGCTGCGATTTGGCTTCGAGTCAATGAGAATGATGCTGTGATTTCTCCTTCTTGTGGCCGCATCTGGTTGTGAAGAACGGAGGAAAATGCATGCGGCATCCCGCTGTGATGTTGTTGACCGAAGGAAAACTGTGGATACTTCGCTTGCGTTGCAGGAACAGGAATACTATTTGTGGCAAACATTTGCTTTTGAATTCGAGAAGTAGGAGTAGGCTTCGTGATAGGTCGAGATTAGTAGTGCTGATTCGGCTGAGTTTGAGACCGACGGTTTTTCGTGGGCAACCAAGTTGTGTCATTGACCTGCCCTTTAACCAGACTTGTATTATTATTATTATTATTATAAATTCTTTATTTAACCTCTGGATATTTTTATAATAGTATAAATCTAAGAATAATTGCATGGCATATATTGCCATCTGCCTAAATTGACTTATTTCGAGTTTTTTTTCCAAAAATGGACAAAGTTAAAGTAAAAAAAGAAAAAAAAAGTTTAAAAAAACATGATATTATTTTTAACCTAATATACAATTAAATAAAATAAAACTTATCTTTAATTATAACTTTCATTTCTTTATACAAAATCTATAAAACTGTTACGGTAACCTAAGTCATGATTAATATAGTGACAAAGAGTTTTCCAACCTAAATTACCATTCAAAATCTGCTTTGTATCCTCTAGTGTAAGAAAGCTCTTTAAAAAATAAAGTCTGCGGATTTCTTGTAATATTGGGCATACAGCATGTAATGAAGCATTTTATCGCTCCATTACATTCCTTTAAAAATCAAAACAATCATTTTATATATTTGCCCCTAGCAGGTAGCACTGTCGTCTGAAGCAGAAACGATTTCATTTAAAAGCTACAGATAAGCGACCGCAAGCTCCCATTAGGATATTGCCGATAACAGAGCTCGTCACCAACTGATTAGAAATTATATTTTCTAGTGAAAGTAGATACAATATTTGATGGTGGTGAATATAGTGAGCGAAAGGTGAATATAGTGAGCGAGATGTGAATTTCTAATAAAAGAAAGTAAGGCAAATGGCGAAAGTAAGCCTAAACCCAGCAGAGGAACACAAAAAGGCAACGATCAGCGTACATCGATGGTGAATTTGTATAATGAAATGTGTGGTATTAAACCAAACAATAAAATGGACGCAATATGAGTCGATGACGATGATATTGAATAATTCTTGCTGTACGTACTTGAGTACACCGCCACCCGCACACTCCTCGTGCATAGACAAAAATAGAAGTATTTCGCATTACTTAGAGCAAGAGGTAGGGGAGTACCGGACAAGGAAATATATTGGCAATTACATGAAAAAGTGAAGTTTGCAAAAATAAAATTAACAGTCACTTACAGCCAAGGACTTAACGAGAGGAGGCCGTTCATACAACAAAATCACTCCGAAACGTACCGAAGTATACCGTTGAAGTGTAATATCAGTATAAAAACCGAAAAGCCGAAATAATAGGAGTCAGTAAGACTTTACTAATTTAAACAGAGGGTAAGAACCTATAATAATTATGGTAGTAAATTTCCCCCACCAGTGGTAAGAAATTGCTATCTTTAAAACCAGTAGAAATACTGCGGTTGCCAGTAGAAATACTGAGGTTGCCAGTAGAAATACTGTGGTTGCCAGTAGAAATACTGAGGTTGTCAGTTGAAAAACTGTGGTTGCCAGTAGAAATACTGTGGTTGCCAGTTGAAAAGCTGTGGTTTCCAGTTGAAAAACTGAGGTTGCCAGTAGAAAAACTGTGGTTGCCAGTAGAAATACTGTGTATGCCAGTAGAAATACTGTGGGTAATTTAACTCTTGCAGAGATTTCCCCCCACCAGCGGTAAGGGATCTCAGAGACAAATTAAAACAAGCCAGTTAATAACTGAGGTTGCCGGTAGAAATACTGAGGTTGCCAGTAGAAATACTGTGGTTGCCAGTAGAAATACTGTGGTTGCCAGTAGAAATACTGTATTTGCCAGTAGAAATACTGTGGTTGCCAGTAGAAATACTGTGGTTGCCAGTAGAAATACTGAGGTTGCCAGTTGAAAAACTGAGGTTGCCAGTAGAAATACTGTGGTTGCCAGTAGAAATACTGTGGTTGCCAGTAGAAATACTGTGGTTGCCAGTAGAAATACTGAGGTTGCCAGTAGAAATACTGTGGTTGCCAGTAGAAATACTGTGGTTGCCAGTAGAAATACTGTGGTTGCCAGTTGAAAAACTGTGGTTGCCAGTAGAAATACTGTGGTTGCCAGTAGAAATACTGAGGTTGCCAGTAGAAATACTGTGGTTGCCAGTAGAAATACTGTGGTTGCCAGTAGAAATACTGCAGTTTTCCAGCATCAATACAGTGGTTATTAGTCGAGACGATGTTTGCCGAATCTACCGTTACTATAATTTGAAGAAATATACGAGAAAGGAAGCACCAGAAGGAACCTTACTAAGGAAACAACAACCGACGTTGGACTCTAAAAACACACTGGAAATTAACACCGAAAAACCGAAATTGGAGAAAATAAAAGCACATAGCCTAATAATTCAAACTTTAAAGCTATAGAATTTAATTAAAATTTAATTATTTTTAATAATAAAACTATTTTCTTGATTGAATAAAGGAAAATCGTTGAAACTTAAGTTTTAGTGTACCTTCTTTAGTGAAACCCTGGACACCAGCGAGTATACCTCAGCCAGAGAAACCCAAGGTACATCACAAATTGGCGCCCGAGCAGGGACCTCTTCAAAGGTCCATTCCAGAAAACAAACATCAAGAATTCAAACTGAACCGTTATCTGAAGATCTTAAACCGAACTGTTACCGAATAATAATCCTCATCAAGATTTCAAACTGAACCGTTAGCTGAAGATCTAAAACCGAACCGTTACCGAATAATAATCAAGATCAACAATTTCAAACTGAACCGTTACCTGAAGATCTTAAACCGAACCGTTACCGAATAATAATACTTATCAAGATTTCAAACTGAACCGTTACCTGAAGATCTTAAACAAAACCGTTACCGAATAATAATCCTCATCAAGATTTCAAACTGAACCGTTACCTGAAGATCTTAAACCGAACCGTTATCGAATAATAATCCTCATCAAGATTTCAAACTGAACCGTTACCTGATGATCTTAAACCGAACCGTTACCGAATAATAATCCTCATCAAGATTTCAAACTGAACCGTTACCTGAAGGTCTTAAACCGAACCATTACCGAATAATAATCCTCATCAAGATTTCAAACTGAACCGTTACCTGAAGATCTTAAACCGAACCGTTACCGAATAATAATCCTCATCAAGATTTCAAACTGAACCGTTACCTGAAGATCTTAAACCGAACCGTTACCGAATAATAATCCTCATCAAGATTTCAAACTGAACCGTTACCTGAAGATCTTAAACCGAACCGTTACCGAATAATAATCCTCATCAAGATTTCAAACTGAACCGTTACCTGAAGATCTTAAATCGAACCGTTACCGAATAATAATCCTCATCAAGATTTCAAACTGAACCGTTACCTGAAGATCTTAAACTGAACCGATACCGTAAATATAATAATCCTCATCAAGATTTCAAACTGAACCGTTGCCCGAAAATTAAAATAAAGATTCCAACTGAGATAAGAAATAAAACTTACAACAAGATGTCGGACTCTGAAGAAGGTTTTGATATCTTTGCCAGCATAGGAGCTATATACCTCCTTGATAAAGCAGAGCTTAAAGAACGCATGGCGCGTTGTAAGCTTAACACCGAAGGGACCGTTGCCGACCTCCGCACTCGGTTCAGTGCTTACATTAAAGAGTCCAGATTGCGAAAGTCAACCCAAAATTTATGTGAAGAATTAGAGAAAGGCTCAGATGATAGAGTTTATTCCAAAGCGGATATTTCACAAACAAAAGAGAATATAGAAAGAGAGAAGGGAGAACGTAGTACTAAGGCAAACATTGTGAGCCCGTCACCTATACCAATGTGTATTATACGGTACCTAATGCGCATTTCCAAGAGACGCCTGTGTTTACAACGGCTACAGCACATACAAAACCTGCCCCAACTTATATGGCATCCTTATATCCCGCTCTGGCAGAATTTGATAGAATGACTAGACATCCTGACTACAGGGAATGGAATTATCCCCATGGAATGGACCCTCAAAATCAATATCCAACAGTAAACTCAAATTTTCCTCATTTTTCAGGACAAAGTCAAATACCAGTTAATTCCGATACAAATATTCCTTCAGGTATAACAGGGAAATCCCCTCTAAGTCGAGAAGCAGAAGTTATGAATGAAGTAAGAAAATGGGGGTTGAGATTCGACTCGTCAGGAAATGCACTGGAATTTATTAAACGTATAGAGGAACTGACCGATTGCTACCAGATCAAAACACATGAAATGCTCCGAACTTTCCCAGAAATTTTTAAAGGACCAGCTTTAGAATGGTATAGAATCAACCGTGACAACTTTAAAACATGGCCAGATTTTTACCAGGCCTTCTTGGAATATTTTCTGCCTCCACGATTTATAAACAGACTGGAAGACGAAATCTCAAAGAAAAGACAGGGTCCACACGAGAAGGCAAGAGATTTCATCCGAACGACACAATATTTAATTCACCAACACCCATCATTGCGTATTAGCAATTATATTGCTAAAATTTACGATCGCCTACGACCCGAATATCACTTATACATTCGTCGACGCGATTTTCGAACGTTGGAAGAATTGATGAATTTAGCTACTGAATATGAGTGTATCCAAAGCGAAAACCGAAACACGTCATCGAATACAACCAGACCACCGCCTCCCAGGGTATATCAAGCGCCAATACGGGATGAGCGAGCTCACCGATATATCCCAACGAATGAAAAATACGATCGAACAACTCATTGCTGGAACTGCAAACAGAGGGGGCATTCGAAGGCAAATTATCGGCAGCCGTTCCGTTTGTTCTGTTCGTTCTGTGGCGAAGATGGTCGCTTGACGAAAGATTGTCCTTGTCAGACCCGGCATGTTTCCATCATCACGTCGGAGACGGCAAAAAAGGGGATAATTATAGAAGAAATAAAGCCTAACAACGAGGTAATGCCTGAGGCGAAGTTATGTGTCACGGAGCAAGAAGTGAACAACCAAGATAAAAACGATCAACACAAAAAAACTTTTGCCACCAGGATCGACGATACGCCATGAGTAGCAGTGAAAGCAGTAAAAACTGCTGAAGTATGGGTAGATCCGCGCTGCTTTTTAACCTTAAAGTTGAATGGCCAAACAATCAATGCTTTGCTCGATACCGGGGCGACTCAATCGTTCATTAGTACTAAGGTGCGACACCTACTCAAGAGACTCAAAACACCGGTGAGATATCAACGTAATGCAGTTCAACTAGCAGATGGTAGTCCCATATTTAGCCGAGAACACTACACAGTAACTCTGCAAGTAGGGAACCAGTCAATTCAAGGAGAAGTAACGCATTTGAAGCAGTTGAGTCAAGACGCAATAATTGGTATGGATGCACTACGAAAAATGGATTTCTCTATCAAATTAAATGGGAATGAGCTTATGTCAAATAAAGGTCCTCCAACCCTCAAAAGACAAAATCAGCTATGTGCTCTGGGCGGAAAACCCCTAACACTAGATCAGGGGTAGCCGATCTTCATTTCCAAGGACGCAGTAAGAGGGTAGAGTTTAATACGAATACCCAGTGATAAATAATATAAGAAAAAAATATTGAATTGAGCTGATTTAAAATTTAAAAAGTGAATTAAGTTAAAAAAAAAAAAAAAAAAAATTAATTAAACCAAAAATCCTGAGAATAAAAAAAAATTAATTAAAAAACGAAAATTATTATTAATTATTACTATCTGCGTTATTATTATTAATCTATTTACTGGGAAGAAATTAAATTTAGACGAGAAGGTTCTCGTCTCCGAAGAAAGAGGGGGATGTAATGAAGCATTTTATCGCTCCATTACATTCCTTTAAAAATCAAAACAATCATTTTATATATTTGCCCCTAGCAGGTAGCACTGTCATCTGAAGCAGAAATGATTTCATTTAAAAGCTACAGATAAGCGACCGCAAGCTCCCATTAGGATATTGCCGATAACAGAGCTCGTCACCAACTGATTAGAAATTATATTTTCTAGTGAAAGTAATACAAATACAATATTTGATGGTGGTGAATATAGTGAGCGAGAGGTGAATATAGTGAGCGAGAGGTGAATTTCTAATAAAAGAAAGTAAGGCAAATGGCTAAAGTAAGCCTAAACCCAGCAGAGGAACACAAAAAGGCAACGATCAGCGTACATCGATGGTGAATTTGTATAATGAAATGTGTGGTATTAAACCAAACAATAAAATGGAGACGCAATATGAGTCGATGACGATGATATTGAATAATTCTTGCTGTACGTACTTGAGTACACCGCCACCCGCACACTCCTCGTGCATAGACAGAAATAGAAGTATTTCGCATTACTTAGAGCAAGAGGTAGGGGAGTACCGGACAAGGAAATATATGGGCAATTACATGAAAAAGTGAAGTTTGCAAAAATAAAATTAACAGTCACTCACAGCCAAGGACTTAACGAGAGGAGGCCGTTCATACAACAAAATCACTCCGAAACGTACCGAAGTATACCGTTGAAGTGTAATATCAGTATAAAAACCGAAAAGCCGAAATAATAAGAGTCAGTAAGACTTTACTAATTTAAATAGAGGGTAAGAACCTATAATAATTATGGTAGTAAATTTCCCCCACCAGTGGTAAGAAATTGCTATCTTTAAAGCCAGTAAAAATACTGAGGTTGCCAGTAGAAATACTGAGGTTGCCAGTAGAAATACTGTGGTTGCCAGTAGAAATACTGTGGTTGCCAGTTGAAAAACTGTGGTTGCCAGTTGAAAAACTGAGGTTGCCAGTAGAAATACTGTGGTTGCCAGTAGAAATACTGTGGTTGCCAGTAGAAATACTGTGGTTGCCAGTAGAAATACTGTGGGTAATTTAACTCTTGCAGAGATTTCCCCCCACCAGCGGTAAGGGATCTCAGAGACAAATTAAAACAAGCCAGTTAAGAACTGAGGTTGCCGGTAGAAATACTGAGGTTGCCAGTAGAAATACTGTGGTTGCCAGTAGAAATACTGTGGTTGCCAGTAGAAATACTGTGGTTGCCAGTTGAAAAACTGTGGTTGCCAGTAGAAATACTGAGGTTGCCAGTAGAAATACTGTGGTTGCCAGTAGAAATACTGTGGGTAATTTAACTCTTGCAGAGATTTCCCCCCACCAGCGGTAAGGGATCTCAGAGACAAATTAAAACAAGCCAGTTAAGAACTGAGGTTGCCGGTAGAAATACTGAGGTTGCCAGTAGAAAAACTGTGGTTGCCAGTAGAAATACTGTGGTTGCCAGTAGAAATACTGTGGTTGCCAGTAGAAATACTGAGGTTGCCAGTAGAAATACTGAGGTTGCCAGTAGAAATACTGTGGTTGCCAGTAGAAATACTGTGGTTGCCAGTAGAAATACTGTGGTTGCCAGTAGAAATACTGAGGTTGCCAGTAGAAATACTGTGGTTGCCAGTAGAAATACTGTGCTTGCCAGTAGAAATACTGAGGTTGCCAGTTGAAAAACTGAGGTTGCCAGTAGAAATACTGTGGTCGCCAGTAGAAGTACTGTGGTTGCCAGTAGAAATACTGAGGTTGCCAGTAGAAATACTGTGGTTGCCAGTAGAAATACTGTGGTTGCCAGTAGAAATACTGAGGTTGCCAGTTGAAAAACTGAGGTTGCCAGTAGAAATACTGTGGTTGCCAGTAGAAATACTGTGGTTGCCAGTAGAAATACTGAGGTTGCCAGTAAAAATACTGTGGTTGCCAGTAGAAATACTGTGGGTAATTTAACTCTTGCAGAGATTTCCCCCCACCAGCGGTAAGGGATCTCAGAGACAAATTAAAACAAGCCAGTTAAGAACTGAGGTTGCCGGTAGAAATACTGAGGTTGCCAGTAGAAATACTGTGGTTGCCAGTAGAAATACTGTGGTTGCCAGTAGAAATACTGTGGGTAAGTTAACTCTTGCAGAGATTTCCCCCCACCAGCGGTAAGGGATCTCAGAGACAAATTAAAACAAGCCAGTTAAGAACTGAGGTTGCCGGTAGAAATACTGAGGTTGCCAGTAGAAATACTGTGGTTGCCAGTAGAAATACTGTGGTTGCCAGTAGAAATACTGTGGTTGCCAGTAGAAATACTGTGGTTGCCAGTAGAAATACTGAGGTTGCCAGTAGAAATACTGAGGTTGCCAGTAGAAATACTGTGGTTACCAGTAGAAATACTGTGGTTGCCAGTAGAAATACTGTGGTTGCCAGTAGAAATACTGTGGTTGCCAGTAGAAATACTGTGGTTGCCAGTTGAAAAACTGTGGTTGCCAGTAGAAATACTGTGGTTGCCAGTAGAAATACTGAGGTTGCCAGTAGAAATACTGTGGTTGCCAGTAGAAATACTGTGGTTGCCAGTAGAAATACTGCAGTTTTCCAGCATCAATACAGTGGTTGTTAGTCGAGACGATGTTTGCCGAATCTACCGTTACTAGATAGATAGATAGATAGATATTTTATTCAAATTATTTCAATTTTGTTTACATAGTTTGCTTCTTATTTGAATAAATAAATTAGAGCATGGCATTGCTGCCGTCTGCCCGAGTGACAATACATAATTTACAATTTTGTAATTTTTAATACTAAGTTTTTTAAAGATTTCGTATAGTTTTAAGTACAACTTTATCTTTTTTAAACAAGAATTGGAATGTTGTTATGGACTTTTAGTTTAGTTAAAACGGAAATATTACATATTATTTTTTTTTTATTTTATAACTTTATATAAATAACAATTTCATTAAAATGTTAAAATTACAATTTCATTTTACAAAAATCGATGGCATTTACAAGAAAAAAACATGGCTTTGATTGATAGTTTTAAAAATTTTCATTAATAATTTGGTTACGGTAGCCTATAGCCGATTTATAGAAATATACCAGTTGTCTCATGTCGTTTTCGCAGTTCAGATGTGCTGTAACTTCTTCTTTAGATAACATGTTCCTTCCAAAAACCTGTCTTCGAATTTCTTTTAAGATAGGACACCTGCCAATAAAGTGGATGACATCTTCTCTATCTGATAGGTTGCATAGGTAAATAAAAATAGGTAAATAAATTGGTAAATCCGGACGGTGAGGAATGTAGTTTAGTTGAATAAGTTCACCTCTTATTTTAAAAATAGAAGATATCATTTCTTTGCTATTTTCATGATGGAAATAGTTTCTTTCACACAAATTATGTTCTAGAATGCTGTATGTGGACCTGTTTACCGATGAAGCGGCTAGACTTATACAATCAGCTCTGTATCGTTCGTCGACCTTTGAAATAAGGTTGTTTATAACATCTTTACAGTACCCTCCGTTTTCATTCGATAAATTGAATTCTATTCCACAGTATTTTGCAAAGTCTTCTAATTTTTCATACCATAGGGATCTCCTTTCTATTATTTTTTTTGCTATTATTTTTGGAAGTCTATAATCTGGCAATTCTAAGACTTTCAAAACATAGTCCGTATGAAGTTTAAGTGTTTTTATAAAGAGCGGCGATAATCCAGTTTCTATATTTATCATGTAATTTGGCGTTGTATTTGGCAAATTAAAACATTTTTTGACGTAGTACCTCAGTAGTTTCTCCACTGTTTCAAACTGACAGTAACCCCAGGTATGTGCTGCATATAACATCACTGCTTCAGATACTGCTCGAAAAACTTTATATTTCACATTATGGTCGACTAGGTGATTTGAAAAACATCTTTTCCATGTTGCGGATATGGCACTTTTAGCTTTTATTAATTTTTCTTTTAAGTGAGGCTCCATACTTAGGTTACTACTAATTGTTACTCCAAGATATTTATATGTTTTCACAATTTCAATTTGTTGTCCATCTAGATGCCATTTCTCGTTTAAGCATGTTCTACCAGCACCTTTTTTAAAAATCATTACTTTGGATTTGGAGAGATTAACAGTAAGATTCCATAATAGGCAATATTCATGAAGACGGTTAATCATTAGTTGCAAGGACTCTGGTGAATATGCAAGGAAGACCACGTCATCTGCAAATAAAAGAGCCTTTATTAGAACACCCCCATCTCAATGCCCCCTGGTAGCACGTCTGTAAGGTCATTGATGTACATGGCGAATAGATAAGGGCTTAGAGTACAACCCTGTCTAACTCCCATTGTTGTCTCGAACCATTCCGAGCTTTCAATTCCACTCCACACCGCCGATTGGTTATCCTGGTAGATGTTTTCAATTACCCTTCCAAACTTGTGGCTCATTCCAGCATTAAATAGCTTATAAATTAAAGCCCTTCGGTCAATATTGTCAAAGGCTGCATTGAAATCAACGAAAAAGGCGAATAATTTCTTTTTTTTGTTCGACAAATGTGCCTGCGATGTTTTGCAGTACGAAGATATTGTCCACAGTTGAATAACCATTTCGAAACCCAGCTTGACACTCTTTGATTAATTTATTCTTTTCGATCCAATCTGACATTCTATAATTTAAAAGCTTAGTAAAAACCTTATACGAAGCATTCAAAAAAGATATTCCTCGATAATTTGCTGGATCTGATGGATTACCTTTTTTATGGATGGGAAATATAATTGCTTGCTTAAATTGTAACGGTATGTTACCCGTATCCAATATTTCATAAAAAAATTATTTTTATTTTTATTTTGACAGACGGCATCTACACCCTATGGCTTAATATACGAATTGGATCTTGTCCTTTCTAAAAAGTTCAGCTTTGAAAGTGGAGATGGCGCTGCTACATCGTCTCTGTTGTCATCTGTCATCTCATCCACATTGAAACACAGCTGATTACTCAGATCAGTTTGATATATTTGATTTATCACCATAACCCCACTTAAGTTGTTTTGCAAAAGTCCCCTCGAAGAACTCCAACAAAAAACTTTGTTTTCTATGTACATCCTATCATCCCGTACCAATACTTTTATTTGTGCATTTACTTCGTTTAGAGCAGATCTTATCTTTAAAAGTTTATTTCGTTTTTGTCGTATTGATAGGGGAAGATCTTTAGAAAGGCTAACTCCTGTGCCTTTCAATGTTTTGGATGCCTTAAGTGCGGTGATGACTTGTTGTTTGGATTGCAACTTTACGATGAAGTTCTTTACATTTTCTTTGATTGATTTTATTTCGCGAATATTATGATTTTCAAAGGTCGGTGTTGGTTCAATAAGTTTTGCCAATGTGTTTTTAATAAGTTCTTCTTCAGTTGTTATTCTTAGCAACAGATTGTTTTATGTGTTCTTTTTTTGTATTGCATCCATCTGGTTCTCTAGAATCTCGTTTCTTTTTTCCAAAGCGCTTATTTTGTTAGACATTTGTAGATTAAGTTCGATGATTTTTTGATTTGCTATTGTGATGGCTTCAATGTCACCCTTCGAGGCAGTATTTTTCATTTTTGCGTCGAGGAGTTCACAAAACAATTTTGTGAGATCTTTCTTACTCATCGATCCAACTAGTTCTTCTGACATTTTATCGTTGTTATTTGGTCTTTTTTCTGAGATATAAGCTTCAGGAGAAGTTTCCGATATACTTCTTTTGTTTATCGCTGACATAAATGTATTCGTATAGTGTAGTTACGATCGGTGTTGGTGGCACTTATGTTACAGTCTTATAATAATTCTTATAGGTCTAAGACTCACATTAATTTTTCAGAGGGATTTTATAGGCTTTCAATAAACACTTTGAAACTATTTTTATATTATTTTATATTGAATATATGGCAATTTAAAACTTTTTTTTCGGGAGCAAAGTGAAAGCAAACTTGTCTGAAATTTGACAGAAATGTCACTACCATTACTATAATTTCAAAGAAATATACGAGAAAGGAAGCACCAGAAGGAACCTTACTAAGGAAACAACAACCGACGTTGAACTGTAAAGACACACTGGAAATTAACACCGAAAAACCGAAATTGGAGAAAATAAAAGCACATAGCCTAATAATCTAAACTTTAAAACTATAGAATTTAATTAAAATTTTATTATTTTTAATAATAAAACTATTTTCTTGATTGAATAAAGGAAAATCTTTGAAAATAAAGTTTTAGTGTACCTTCTTTAGTAAAACCCTGGATACCAGCAAGTATACCTCAGCCAGAGAAACCCAAGGTACATCACAAGCTAGAAAGTAATAAATATTTTCTATTTCATTTCGGTTGCACAAACTACATATCGGGCGAAGGTCACTTCTGTGTGGTTTATAATTTAAGTTAATCATCTCTGTTCTAGCTTTAAAAACAGTACTGATTTGGCTAAAGGAAAGTTCTTCATTAAAATAATTGTTTGTATAGAGTACGTGGTTTAAGTCTTTGTAAATAAGTCGAGTTGTAGATGTTTCGGCTTTGTTGTAGATAAAGAGAGTCATCTACTTTAGCTATACATCTATAGAACTCATCCTGCCAATCGTTATGAGTGGTGTTACTGAGATTGAGATTCAGACCGTATTGATTAGCCAACTCGTTTCACTCTTTAAAAGGCGATAGCTGACAACGGAGGGCGTATTCCATAATATGTTTTTGAAGGTTCGAATCCGACTTGTAAAAACATCGTGCACTTTCACTGGCTGTTTTTGTGTATCTTGGGATAAACCAATTGTTCACATTAACACTACTTGAAGCGGATGACTTCCAATCCTCATCGTCCGATGAACGTTCTGACAGCTGGTTCAGTATTTGATATTTTTTACTCCTTTCCCGTATTACGTATTACGATAATCGTTGAAAAAACCCTCGTTTTCGTTCAAATGCGACTACGTAAAACGATTATCGTTTAAGTTTCAACGATACTCGTTTCTTCTTACGAGTGCTTTTTGGCTGTCTCCTAGCTTCGTTCTCGGTGTTGTCAAATTTTTTTTTGTGTTGTGTTGTAACCTAAACGTGAATCCGAACAAACAAAAATAATAAAAGAACATTTGATTAACAATATTAAAAACACAACCATAATAAACGCACTTGCACTTAAATAAACATATTCCGGAATTGCAGAAAAAAAACTATTTGGTTTTTACATTCACATTCTCCATGCTCTCGTTGAAATATTAAATTTGTTAATAATTCTCCGTCTTCGCCCCTTGGAACAATGTTTACTTTCCGAAAAGTAGAAATTAATAAACATTTTAATATTTTTTTAAGAAATATACCGCACTTCTTTAAGGCAGAACCATAATAGAAGAATTGGTACGTACGGTGCCGTACGAAATTAGCGAGAACAAGGAATTTGTATAGTGCGCACATAATGTCGGATTGCTCAGTTTCGGCAAGTTTTCGTTCACTTTTGCCTCCGTACGTAAAGAGCGCTCCAGAGCGCAGTTTACGTACGTAAATCTGACAGCCAGCCAAATACATGTGAAATTGGCTTGCGTGTGCGTTCGACCATTATGGTCGACTGAAGGTAATGGCGGCACTTAATTAAACTTGACGTAGAACTATGACATTAGCTTTCGTTTGCTTACGACTATTATGGTTGGCCCTTTAATTTCATACTCAAGTCTTTATTTATTTCGTTCATTTTTTGTCATCTATTAACCGACGCACGTGAAGTTAGATGTACTTTAAAAAAATAGTATTTCTCGGGCCGAGGTACTCTTTATCCCTTTTTTCTCTGAGCTCCTTCTCTCCCTCTAGCCTCTACAGTGTCATTCGGATATGTCTTCCGCGCGAAGAATTTGTGTTTTTTGAACACATGGATGTCCTTGACGTACGTCTGTTACCTGCTAAAGCTGTTGGCAAAACAGGGTTGTGCACTTTCGTAGACGTCAATGCAGCACCAGCAGCAATTGAGGGAAATGGTGATATGACTGGAGCAGATTTTTTAATGGCTCCTAAAACTACCTATAAGGGTTGACAGAGCTCAGCACGTTGGAAGTAGAATATATTGTTGTTAATGATGTTAGTGGTAAGTTGTATTGACTACTCGGAAACGACAAACCTTCATATGTTTGCGAAGTAATCAATGCAGCACCATTATTGAATGGGGCAGCCGCCGATGGGATTGTCTTGGGGTTAGGTACAAAGTTCATTGACACCACAGGGAGTGGAACGGTCGTTGAGATTGTTTGTGGTGTTTCAGTAAAGGTACTTTGTGCAACAGACGAGGTCAGCAGGGTAGCAACAAGTACATCATCCGATGTTGGATTAGAACTTGCACATACAACGTGTGGCGTGTTTTTTTTCTGAACTCGTGTACGATGTAGTTGAAGGCAAGGTGGTATGAATTTGAGTACTTTGATTTAATTGAGGAAGACAAATAATAAGGATCATTCTTACCTTGAGCTTGAATACATTTAGAGCAGAACCATTCTTGGTGTTCAATTACACTGGTTACTCCAGCACAGTGAAAATGGCACCACGCTTCGCAGTCGTCACACTGGACCATGTTGTTGGCAGTGTCTGGATCGTCGCAGGCGTAGCAATTATTTTCGTCAACTGATGAAGTTTCAGCTGACTTCTGTTTTTTCGAAGAATGCCCTTGTTTAATAGTTTTCCTGGAAGAGGGCATCTTTGTCGACGCAATTAGTCCAAAGATTATTTGTAAAATATTGGCGCAGTTAGCCAATAGCCAGACGTTTTGTGAACTCGAAACAATTATTTTTGGTTTTGAAGTTTTGTAGATACAATAATCCTTTATTAATATAAAAAATCTTATCAATATGGAATCTAAATAAAGATAATTCATTTTACTTACATCTGTCTTGAAATAAGTCTTAATTCTTTTTTTCTTGATCTATTCAGTAGTATTCAATGGATAATTTTAAAAATGGTTTCTCAGATCGGGTATCGTATGCAACATGTTTAGTACTTTATTAGTTAATACAAAGAAAAGTTGTTATAGGGTGGATATACTAGTTTTAAAGGCTTAATGCGTTTTTACATGACGTTTACACATGACTTCTGCCAACACAATGGATATTCATGTTGACGACAATGCGATCATGGCCACTTTTGCAGATGAAACTGTGATATTAGTGTCTGATAAATGCGTTGTGAAGGAAACAGAGAAACTGCAATATGCAGTCGACAAAGTAAGAGAATGGACGCAAAAATGGCGTATCAGATTAAATGAAACACTATCAACGCATATAACCTTAACTAATAAAAAGATTAATAATGTTCCACTTTTTATTAATAGTAAAGAAGTACCTTACTCCAATATGGCCAAGTACCTTGGAATGACTTTGGATGCAAAGGCAGGTTAAAAAACCTGTTTGGAGGTATGGCATCCAACTCTGGGGTTGTACAAAGAAAAAAAATGTTGACACCATTGATATATAAGAAATTTACATCGTGACCTCCAAATAGAAATGGTTACAGAAGTGGTTAGAAAACACTGAGAAATGTTCAAATTTGTTTCTCATTGGCTTATTTGGTCGTGATGATTGTTAAATGAAAGATTATTTCATTTTTTTATGGTTGCCTTCTTCTTCTTCAGGGGAATATTACACAATCCATTCGGGGATTTCCCAATGGATTTCTTCTACGACGGAGCTGAAGTGTCGGAGAAATATATGATTTTTTTTCCGATTCATTTGGAACTTCTGATAGGTATTGTAATAGGCAGGTGGAGGATTATAGGGATCCGAATTTGTTGAGTGCAGAGCACAGATCTCTATATATCACTGAATAGTGGATAGACACCAAAAAGTTGTGCCTATTTGAAGAATTGTCAGGCAGACGGCAACGCCATTGCCCACATATTTTATTATATTTTATTTTTGTAATAATAAATAAATAAATCTAATCTAATCTAATCTAATCCTATTTGAAGAATTGTTATACAGATAAAAAAGATAAACACACCAAAATCGTTTGTTTATCTATATAACATTATTCCAGTTTAGGACAGTTTCTCTTATGCAAAAATGGTGGTTTGTTTACGTCTGTTTTTCTGTGTGCTGCTCGTGGTTTTGTTCAATTTATTTTTACTTTTACTTATTTGTCTTTTTGTTTGTGATTTGTCGCGTAATTAACACTAAAATACATAATAATTTACTAAAAATTAAGAAAGAGTGTGACAAATAAGTGAATAATTGAAGTGATGCTAATGTTTTATTTGTCGACATAGCCATGTCCTCTTAGCCTTCCGAGAACCTGTCCGTGTACAAAATTTGGCCATTACAAATGACTCTTATTCAATCGTATCCAATTGTGAAGATGAAATACAACCTGAAGAATATCGTCGCATTGTCAAACGTAGAAGAGTTCTTACCACAATCGAAAAAAATCAACAAACACTGTTGCTTCTTCTAGAGAACCTGTAAAAGTTCCAACAGTTTTATGTGAAGAAATTCAAAAACCAACATCTAAAGCAAATACTAAATCTCCAGAAAGTAGTCCAGTTTTTGCTAAGAAGCGGAAAAGAAAAGCAATTGTACCTAAATGTGCACGGAAGCACGGATGGTTGTTCCCAAGTTGGTTGGGCAGAAGTTCAAGAATAGAATATGCTTCTCAATATCGTTGACAGCTGTCACCAGGCGACGGTACATCTCATTGTTGGTAAATTAAAGTTATATCACCTTGTAGCAACCTCATTTATTGAAAGGTTAGGTAGATTCCAAAAGAACAGATTCAAAATCACACACTCTTCTTCCAGGAAATCATAAACACATTACACAGTTTCTCATCATTCATAAAAGATTTTTTGTCTTGAGGATATTATCAAACTATTTGATGCTTAAAATTAGTTAACTACAGACACAAAAGAATCCGTAGTTCTTACGGTAATTAAATTTAAAATGAACACATTTATTGATATTTGAAGTTGATAGTCGTGTTCGTTGAGCCCTGGGGTCGCTCTGAAGTCGCTCCAAAGCATTTTTTGAAAAACCTCAACTCGCCCTGGGTAACAAATTCTCTGTTTTTTGAGACCTGTTGTCGCCCTCAAGTCGCCCTCAAGTCGCCCTGAAGTAGATCTAGGTATTTTGCTGGGGCGAGTTGAGGTAAACAAATTGACATGTGTGTTGTCAAACATATGTTTACAACTGAATATTTTATTTTGCTTTTGCAATGCAAAGAAAAGAAATTATAGATTTATTTTAATGAAAATAAATAGAAAACATACAAATAAAACAAAATGTAATTGTTTTATGTTTTGGAATGTACCAAAAGCAACAAATTTCAAGTTTTAATTTCGAAAACAAATATTTTTTGTTTCTTTCTTTTTCACAAAACCTACCCTTGTGCGTTTTTTGAGAACCAAAAAACCCAGGTTATTTTGACAGCTCTTGGGGCTGTCAAGAAAACCTGGGTCGACCTTGGGTAAAATTAGTAAAATTCAACGAACACAACTCATGTGTTCAATAACTTCCCACATGCACTAGCATTATAGATAATCAGGCTGCGACACTCACAGCTAACGCATTCCAAGCGTCTTTGTTTTGAGGGCAAAAGTGTTTTGCCCGCTGTATGAGTTTTATCGAACGTATTTTATCAAACGCCTTTAATGCCTTACTGGCTGTCATCAGTGAGTTCGCATCGTCAATACCAGAACCGAAGCATTCCAGTAGGCACACATCGATAGCTCATATTTAAGGAATGTGTTTTGGGTTAATTTTAGAGCGCATATTGTATAAAACCTTGTAGCAAGAGCTAATAACTGCGATCGATCCAAGACAATCATACTATCTTCACCCTGCTTAGCCAACTTTCCAGAAACTTCCGAAAAAATTTTGCAAGTGGGCAACAATGCAACCTGTACAAATGTATTAGCCGCTTGTCGCCACAACCATACCATATCTTGTTTGCTAGATATAAAGGCTCTCTCTATATACGTAACGGCTTGTTGGAGATGATGTTTGGAACGGCCAAGGCTTTTTCAAGCTTAAGATTATTAGCCAACCCAATGTGATACTCAGCAGCACCTTAGTTCGGCCAGCCAAGTAGTTCGCCAAAGCCTTCAATAGCCTCTGTGTACATTCTGATTGTCATTTTTATCCAAGCAACTTGAAACTTTGCATATATATTTTCTGGATCAAGTTCAAGAATCTTCTGAAACACTCTCACAGCTGAAATATATGACCCTCGTTCACTGTATGCATCACCCAAACATTCCCAAGACACGATGCACGTTACATCAAGTTTTAAAGAACTTCGAAAAGATTGGATTGCCTCATCAAACTTCTTCACACTCAAATAATGTAATCCAAGTTTAAAGTTTACCCATTTATACACCCCAATTGGAACTTGTTTTAATGTACTCAACAGAAGGGCTTCACAGTTTCTTGATAAATTAAACTCAAAAGGGTAACTGCTCTTTCAGAAAGTGCATCTAAGCCGATGCACTGTTCAAAGCACTTTCTAGCTCGACTGCGATCCTGTAGAGCCATGTAAATTTCTCCCAAACATTCAAAGCATTCAGCTCGATATATCTTCAAACGCCTTTAACATGAAAGTCAGAGCAGAATCGTAGTTCTGTAAAAGGATATTGAGTTTTCCTTTCAGTAGAACAATTTCGCACGACTCCTAATTTTCGCATGTGTTCAATTTTTCTAAACTTTTTATTGGTGACAGTTTGTATTTGGCTTCAAGGAGTTGATGAAGATGTCAATGGAAGCTTAGCTTATTCACCCGGACGATGGTAGCATCTTGCTAAAGCATCTAAAACAACTTCACTTTGTTCGAGACTTGAGAGAACGTTAATACCTTCCTTAAGTTCCACAGGATCACTGGAATGTGATAGACACACACCATACTCCTCATTTTTCCAACCCAAATTTCGCAAAAGGTAAAGCAATGCTATACGCTCCAATTAGAATTTCTGCGTAAGCCAACAATTCAAGTGCAACCCTATAGTTTGGTTGAATTTGTAATAGTGTTTTTCATTTACGAAAAGATTTGCTCTTTCCTTCCAAAGAATTGATCTTTTTGCAACTTTGGTGTTTCATTTAAATGAAAAGAGGAGAAAAAGAGCAAATCTCAACAAGTAAGAAGCGATCTCCCGAATTTGGGAGATTTGATCTAAACACTGACACATGAAAACATTTTAATGGCGGATTTTTGCGCGGTCTTTTTTATTCTAAAACTATTGGATAGTTTTGTATTATTGTACCTTTTTGGACGGTATAGGTAAATTATTGCACTCAAATTCATAATATTTTTCATAAATCTTACAATTTTTTAACGAATTTGTACAAATGTTCAAGTAAACAAACAATGGTAATGAATAATGATACTTGTAATTGAATGGAAGTGTAAAATTTAAATGACGGCTTATTATTGCTTCAAGAATAATAAAAACAAAGCTATCCTAGTGAATGTATAATGATCGTTATTATCGCATATTATTCACACAGCCTATGTGTGTTTAATCTCTGTCTTCACACTACGAAAAAAGCAGCCCAACATGTTTCATTTAAAAGAGCACTTCTTGAAAATCTGAGATTTAAATGAATAACGCTATAAGACTCTGTGGGGCAATGTTCTGGACGTGACGATTTGGTCGCATTAAAATGCTTTTATGGCCTTGATAAGAAGAGTTAGAATTCGAATTAAGTTCTTCCAATTTGTCTGCATAGAAATCAATTGACATTTCGAGCACCGAAAGAATTCTAGAGTTGGTCTTATAATTTTCACAATAAACTTTGCAAATCCATTCCAGGGAGTAAAGTTCATCTGGAAAAATGTTAAACATAGCATCTAATAGTTTTAACAGCTTCTCATAATCCTTTTGGTGGTATAGAAGTTTTAAATATTGTTCAAAACATTTCAGTTGATCATTGGGACTATTGTTGTCTTTGATGGCGACTTCGAGGCACGAGTTAAGCCATTTCGCTTTCTTCATTATGATGAAGTGATGCAATTTTGTCATAGTATTCACATGACTTTTCTGGAACAAGAATTAACAATTTTTCATAATTTTCGGAAAGTTCATCATTTGGAACGCAGGTGGCTAAACCTTGTAGAGCAACTGTAGGAGTTTCCGAACAGGCGACTGCTTTTCGTAAATGAATAGCCGCTTGATTCTTATCTGTACTTTGATATGCAGCTCCTAGCAATATGAGACCCATATAATTTTTAGGATCTGCTACCAGGAGTTTCTGACATTTATTGATGGCTAAGCATGATTTTTGGTTTTTATAGCATCACGTATTTCTTTTAATGATTGTTTTATTTGTTTTGGATCCATATTTACTCATAAAAAAATTAATTAGTATTTTTTTTTATTTTAAAAATATATAAAAAGAAACAAGTCAACAAAATTTATAGATAAATCGTTGCAGGGCACAGAGCTTTTTCTCACCCAAATCACCACTCATTTGCATGGAGACGATACGGATATGATCTTCCTCATTGCACCATTCAAAGGATGCACCATTACAAGGATGCACAGCTGTGGTCCACTGCGACTTAATCAAGTCGATAACAAAACGCATGGAAATGGGAGCGGGGTATGCTTTTGTGGTGTAGGTTTACCTAGCTCCAATGGTGTAGGTTTACCTAGCTCCAATGACCCAACCATCTTCAACACAATGAAAAATTTCTTTGAACACATAAAATACAAGTATAACACCGAAACAACGATCACACTCAAGCATTACTGCAGACAAAAGAAGAGCTTAGCAAAACACCATGAGAGGTTACAATACCTACTCTCATGCAAAGATTATGGAATGATACCTAAACATTTATCAAACACCACATCCAAGACAATAGAATTATTCACCGCAACCACAGTAAGAACTAAGTTTCAAAATATAAACAATACTTTTTTACTTAAAATACTAAAGTTAGAAATAAAACAGACACACATAAACATTAAAACAATCACAAATAATATTTTTCACGCAGAACAAAAAATGAAAACCACACTAAATGAAAACGAATATAGTCTATTTGTACTCAAACAACAACATAATTATAACTACATAACGACACAAACAAAAATGACGCACTCAAACAAACTTGACAAACTTAAAGACGATCATATAAAGGCAATAGGTTTCACTTTCAACGAGAATTGGTTTGTAAACAAAACGAAAGTCGAATTCCCAACTGAAAGTAAATAGATGCTTTCTTTAGGGAAAAAATTTGCCATACCGGTAGCCAGAAGTAACTTTTCACCCATACATGTGATAGCCGACGTAGAACAATGCATCCAAAAAATTGAAGAAGAAAAAGACAAAGATGTTGCCAGATTGAAAATAGCTAACAATATAACCACTTTTCAGAGAAAAATCTCAAACAACACAAAAGAAACATTCATAATGAGAATTTTCGAAACAACACAAAAATTAATAAAAAGATTTAAAAACAAAATAGTAATAACTAATGCGGACAAAGGAAACAAAACGATGGTCATATATAAAACTGATTACACCAATAAAATGAAACAAATATTAGATGTTTTTTAATTTTTTTTATTGTTTTGTTTTAGTCCAAAATATCAATCAAAGATGAATTTCTTAAATATTCTAGTTAAGGACGATTTGCCAATTAAACAAATTTATCATTATTCATTTATCAATAGAACAAATATTGAGAAACAAGAAATAATTATAAAGAAAATTAATGGTTTCTCTGCAAACCATCTTTGAGAGACGTCACATAAAATAAACAAAAGACCTAACTGTCATCTTCAAATGGGCACACAAAAAGTGTTATACATTGTATGTCATACACTATCCAGTTATATATTGAAATTAGTGGTGAAGAGGCATGGCATGCTTGCGTTGCGCGGCCTACCACTGTAACATAGATCATGACAGTAGATAAGAATCGCAAGTGATTAATAAAAATCAAACAGACATATGGGCGCTAAGATGTTTTTAGCGAGGTCGAACCCACCCTACCTTGAAAGTTTCTTGACCAATGATAAACTTCCCCATTTTTGTTTACCTTTTCCTCAGATCCGTTCAGTGCCACCGAATCCTTTCACATCCCCTGAAATTAAAGACATGTAACCGAACAGAATTTGTTGCACGATTTTAAAACTTTTATTATTTTTTTTTACTTAAATAAACTAACAAATTCCACCGGCGACGACGAGCGAGGTTAAAATTACTCATGTTGATTTTATTTAGAATTTGTAACCAGAATGTCAGAAAAGGAAGAATCAAAAAGTAAGATTGTAGTAGATTAGTTTTGCAGATTGGGTATGAGTGTGAGTAGAGTTGAAGCCTAAGAAGGGATTTGCAGAATTTTTATCTTGCTGGTTTTAAAGGAGAATTTCATACACTGAGGTTCGCGACACAGAGCTTTGATTCGAAATTCAATTTTCTATTAGATAGAGTTCAATGAACCTTGAAAGAGAAGAAAGTATGAACCGTTTATATGATCTTACTTTTTGCAGAAAAGAAAAAAAAATCGAAAAGCTTTGACAGCCTAGAATGTGAATTTTATTCAACGCAAAGACTCTCTAATTGCACAGTTGAAACAAGAGCTAAGAATTCAAAGAAAAAAAATTAAGTTCAAATTTAAATTAATAGAAATAATTTAATTTCGCTAAGTATTGTTGTGATAATATACCATTAATGATAAAAACAATCGGAAAAGGTTTGAATTTAAATTCGAATAAAGCTGGATTTATTTAAATAAATCACAACTCGTTTTTTTTGTTAGAGTCCGTATAGATACTCAAATATAGGTACCTACCTCGGTATATATTCGGTCATTTATTTTTGGATGAATCAATAAATAAAACCTAAATCTTGGAAGAGATAGGGCTCGGCAATTTTGACAACAAATCAAACTTTGATAACGATAAAAGGTGAGAGTTCAAAATACTATTTTACTAGTAGACGATGTCTTATTAGTTCTTTTTTTTAGACAAATCGCGGCAGTTCGTATAAAGTACGACTGCTTCGATAAATTTCCCTGGGTGCTCCCCTTCGATAAACTTCAATTGTAGGTACCTATACAGAGGCCTTCATAAAGGCAAGGATCTGAAAGAGGGTGATCGCAGGAATCTTCAGATTCGCAGTTTAAACAAGTTTTATGGATTCAATTTTTTTTAATTTAACTAAAAGAGGAAAGAATCCCAGATTTATTAATAAGACGAAGACGTGGTGGTATTTATTAATAAAATTTAAATATTCCACAACGTGACTAAATAATAAAAGCATATATATAAGTAAAAGCAAAAATTACTTAAACATTTCTTTTTTTTAAATGGCTAACTTTAAAATTCTGTGTTGAATATATTATTAGTAATAAAGAAGCTATAAGTAAAATGAAATTTATTTTGTATTTATTTGAAAAGATCAGATAAAATTATGATGGATTAGTTTGATTTATAGAAGAAAAGGATGAGGGAGAATATGAGAGAGGAATGGTAGTATAGATGTAAGATAAGAAGCCTAGTCAAGGGGTTGCTCTGGCGAGGGAAGCAACCAAGGATGGGAGAGGTAGACAACATACTCGCGCATCTATTCCATCTTAGATGCATAGTCTGGCATAGATTTTTTTGTAGCGATATAAGAGGTCCAAGAACCCACTGATGAGCTAGTGTACGTGGTGAATTATGTCAGCACGGACCCAAAGGCAACATGCTCGTTACAAAATGGCGCCCGCAACGTGGAGTCCACTATCGGAAGATAGTGAGGCTAACAATTTTGAGCCGTATACATTTTTTTTCCTTTTTTTTAAATTAACGTTTTTAATTTTTCTTTTTTAATTAATTTTCTTTTAATTTTGATTTGCATTTTCATTTTTTTTTTGGTAGATTTGTTTTATATACGATTTTTAATGATCGAATTTTGGTTGCACCTTTCCTTGTGAGTCCCGGTGACTGGGTGTATAGCACTTGGTACCGCGTTGCAACACGGAAGATGCAACCGCGCATCAAATAATTAAACGAAGTGTGGGCTAAGCTAATCGAGTCTTTGGGTATCGGCATAGCAGGTACCCAAATGGCCGGATAAAATAGCACACACTTTTATATAGATATAATGCTAGGAAGAGACCCGTCGATGTGAGAGGCGTCTTCGGAGGTCCTTCCAGCAAGTCACTTTAAATTCTCCAAGGTTTTCAGATGCCTTCACTGATGAAAGATTCGTCAGTCAATGTCCTGAAAACTGAGGAGAATACATTTTTTTTAATAAATCCTTTTAACTTGTTTCATCATGTTTAATTTTTTTTATTTTTGCTTTTTTTAATTGGCTCGAAGAACTACGGCTTCTTCTCAATTATCTGCTGACATTCCTCTCAAATTGATCTCTCATCCTTTTCTTTTGATTTTTATGAATTAAATTTTACATTTTTTTTTTAAACTTTTTATTTGTTTTATTAACAATTTTTTATTAACAAAAATACTTTAATAAACTATATTTTTATTATATTTTTATGAAATTTATTTGTTTATACTTATTTATACTGCGGATCGAAGTTTCGTCTGAAGTCTTTAGGTTTTGTGTTCCGATCTTTTTCTGAATTTTAGTTTATTGCGGCTAGTAGAGACAAATTTCTTTTGTTTTTTTTTAGGTCTGTCAAAGTTTTTTTTAGTTACGATTCAGATCAACTTTGAAATCTTAAAGTACATTTTTTCTTGAGAACTCGAATTCTTTATTCATTGAAGTTTTTTTTTTCTGAGAAGTTTTTTTTGTGAATTTTCTGTTGAAGAAAAGATTTTCTTTTGGGTATCGCAGTTAGAGTGTCTGGAAATTTTTCTAGGTAGTGATGAGTAGAGGTCGTCGAGTTTCGATTTTGGACGATACTCAAACAATAAACGCCCATTCAGAAGCCATTTTTGAAGAGTTTTACCAAAGATTCAGCAGGAATATTGATCGTTTCAATTTATACACTTCTTTTAGTTATTCTGAAAATTTAAATTCTATTGTTGCAAGCTCCACCTCAAATATGTCGAATATTAACAGTCCAAACGATTATAACGAGGGAGGGGAAATCGAATTCCAGGACGCGTTATTAAATGGTTCGGATGATAATGAACGCCACCCTTTAAACCCTCAAGGTCAATTTCCGACTGAAGAGTTAGCTGCAAGAATTGAAAAAACCATGATGGACAATCAAATCAGGTTTTTTCAACAAATGGATGTGTTTATGGTTAATGTTATTCGAAAATTAGAACATTTGAATATACCTGGCCAGATACCAAACGGTCCGAGTAGATATGCTCAGGCAGGCACATCAAACCAAGCTCGTTTCCCTGAACCTCCACCATCTAGAAATTCTGGGACTCCATGCAATTTCAGCTCTTCAGAGTCTTGTAGGCTCGACAGGTGGAACATCAAGTATGATGGAACGGATAAGGTCAGATTTTTTGTTCAAGGTTGAAAGAATGCAATCATCGTCATCTTATACCGATGAACAAATTATGGCTATATTTCACATTTTGCTAAATGGAAGGGCGAATAAGTGGTTTTGGGTTTTTTTGCGCAGGAACCAATCAGCAAAATTATCGGAGGTTAAGATGGCGATGAAAAAAGAATTCGGTAGATTGGAAAGTGATGTCGAAATATATATGAAATTGCTGACGCGAAAGCAGGGGGTCAAGGAATCTTTCGACGATTTTTACGTATCTATCGTTGGTCTTAACGACCGCCTTAAAGAGCCCTTTGACGATAAAAAACTTATCGATGTAATTAGAAATAATGCCAAAGATAAATTGGGTGAAATTTTGCTATCGGCGGAAGTTAAAAATCTCGAACAGTTGCGAAACAAGGCCAGAGAAGCTGAGAGGTTTTTGGCAAAGCGAACTCCTCCTCAAAGATCGGTTCATGAGATCGCTATTAACGATGAAATTGATGAAATCGATTTGGGAGGAGAAGAGATAGCGGCTTTTTCTTCAAGTCGAAAACCTGTTTCGACTGCGAATTATGTATGTTGGAATTGCGACCAAAAAGGACACGCATACCACTTTTGTCCTTCTAAAACAAGGAATCTCTTCTGCTTTCTGTGCGGTGCGAAGGGAGTAAGCACCATCGAATGTGGTAAACACTCGGGAAACGGGTTGAGGGACGAGAGACGAAGTGGGGAAATTCGTTCTTTAAGGAACCAACCCGACCACTCGCAAAAGTAGAACATAATTATAATTTAAACACCAGCCAAGAAAAATTGGTAGAAAACGTTCCCATCAAGATCTTGGAACGCGAAAAGCCTCTCAGCTATCAATGCTTTCAGTCTCATCCTGTAGAAACTTACGCCTTAAAATCCCTTCATGAACGAAAGCTTAACTATAACAAAGTTCGTTCACGAATTTTCGGGACATGTTGTAGTTTAGCTAGCGTTCAAATTCAAAAATGCCTACGTCGGTTCCGTAATCGAAGAAAATTTCGAAAACAAATTGTGGAGACAATAATATCTTCGGATACGGATGGTCGCATGTATGCCAATGTTCAATTAAACAATGAATCGGTTTTTGAGCTTTTAGACAGTGGGGCTTCAATATCTGTATTAGGCAGCGAGTGTAATGAATTGGTAAAGAAAATTGGGGTGGAAGTGAGGCCATACAAAAATGTCGTACGTACAGCAGATGGAAAATTTCATGACATCGTTGGTCACTGCAATATACAAACCAAGTACAATGGCGTTTCTAAAGAACTTTCTTTTTACCTGATTCCCAATTTAACCCAAAAATTATATTTGGGAATGAATTTTTGGCGCGAATTTAATCTTATGCCACAAATAAGTGAAGTACAAACCGACCTCGGTATTGATGAAGAAGATGTTAATTATAAAGATGAGGCTGAACTCATAAAACTTTCGCCCGAGCAAAATTGTAAGATGGAGCAGATAAAAAAATTATTCCCTAACTTTGTCGCGCTAGGGTTGGGTAAAACGACCCTTGGCTGCCATGTGATAGACACGGGAAGCGCGGTTCCCATCAAATTCCGGCATTATCCATTGTCCCCGGTTCGTCAGGAAGAAGTTTATAAGGAATTGGACCGTATGTTAGAGCTTGGGGTTATCGAGGTTAGTAATTCTCCTTGGAGTTGCCCGGTAGTTTTGGTGAGAAAACCAGGTAAAGTGCGTCTATGTTTAGACTTTCGAAAAGTCAACGCCGTCACTGTTAAGGATGCGTATCCTTTGCCACATATTGAAGGCTTACTCAGCCGCATAAAGGATACGCATTTTATCACAGGGATAGATTTAAAAGACGCTTATTGGCAGATACCTTTAGACGAAAAATCGCGAGAGAAAACTGCCTTTGCGGTGCCTGGTAGACCACTCTATCAGTTCAAAGTAATGCCGTTTGGTTTGAGTAATGCTGGACAGACGATGAGTAGAGTGATCGACCAGGTAGTGCCTAGTTCTCTTCGCGAAAATGTGTTTGTTTATCTGGATGATTTGCTAATTTGTACCTCTGATTTTGAGTCACATATACGTATCCTTAATGAAGTGGCGGCTTGTCTACGCAGTACGAACTTAACTATTAACCTCAATAAAAGTAAGTTCTGCATGCGGGAGATCAAGTATCTCGGATATATAGTCGGCCAAGGTACTTTGAAAACTAATCCTGACAAAATCGAGGCAATGGTTAATTTTCCTGTTCCAACAACCGTACGACAAGTTAGGAGATTTTTAGGTTTGACCGGATGGTATCTAAGGTTTATTAAAAATTATTCGGATCTAGCTGCGCCACTGACTGACTGTCTGAAAAAGAAATCAAAATTTGAATTTACATCTGAAGCTTTGGAGGGGTTTAGTAGATTAAAGACTGCACTTTCTTCGGCACCGGTATTGTCTCAACCTGACTTCAAAAAGCCGTTTATTATTCAATGCGATGCATCTTCAGTAGGTGTAGGTGGCGTTCTCTTTCAATTGGATGAGAACGACAACGAGAGACCGATAGCATATATGTCGAAGAAGCTTAACAAATCTCAGAAGAACTATACGGTTACTGAGCAGGAATGTCTTGCAGCAGTCTTGAGCATACGAAAATTCAGGCCCTATGTTGATGGATTACCTTTTACGGTAATAACAGACCACTCAAGTCTTAAATGGTTGATGTCCATGAAAGAATTATCTGGAAGGCTTGCTCGATGGAGTTTGGAACTCCAAGGATTTATATTTTCTATAGAACGCCGTAGCGGATTTCTCAACACAGTGGCTGATACCCTATCTCGTATGGACATGGAAGAGATTGCTGTGAAAGTAACCGTTGGTAAAAATGAACTTGGTGAGGAATCTTCGATAATTATGTGTGGCGAGATCGATCTCGATTCAAGTGAATTTGATTCGGAGCAATATTCCCAATTGAGAGAAAGCGTCAACGTTAATCAGTCTGCACTCCCTGACCTAGTTGTATCGGGGAAATTTATATACAAAAGAGTTAGGTTTAGGATTGGTGATGTGAACGAGGAGGATTCGTTATGGCGTCTTTGGTTGCCTGACACACTCACTCGCAAATGCATTGAATTGTCTCATAACACCAAGTTAAGTTGCCATAGTGGCTTCGCAAAAACTTATGCTCGTATTCGAGATAAATATTATTGGCCAAAAATGATGAGAGACATCAAGGCTTTTGTCAGTGAGTGTGATATGTGCAAGATGGTGAAGGCACCAAACGCGATTCTTCGTCCACCTATCACCAAGCAGACTGTGACTGAAAGGCCTATGCAACGACTGTACATTGACTTTTGGGACCATATCCGCGTACTAAACGAGGAAATGTGTATGTTTTTATTGTAGTAGACCACTTCACTAAATTCACGTTTCTTAAATCCTTGCCTAAAGCTACTTCTGCTAGGGTTATTCAGTTTCTAGAAACTGAAATATTTCATACTTTCGGGACCCCTGAACAAATTCATTCCGACAACGGACGTCAGTTCGTGTCAAAGGACTTTAAAACCTTTTTGGCGGGTTACGGTGTACGACATGTGCGAACGGCTGTGTATTCTCCGCAGGCTAACATTTCCGATCGGGTCAATCGCAGTGTTTTGAGCAAACTAAGAGTCTTGGTATCAAAAGAGCAGAATGATTGGGACATTCATTTGTCTAGTATTGCATGTTCTTTACGTTCAGACATGCACGATTCTTTGGGATGTCTACCATATTATGCTCTATTTGGGCAAAACATGATAGTTTATGGCTCTACATACCGAATACTACGCGAATTGAATGCTCTTGAAGACCCGGAAATGTTAGTTTTGCCTAACGCACCGAAAACCGCATCGGCCAGATTGAAGTTGTCGGAAAATTTGTTCAGGGCATACGTTAAGTCTAAGAATACCTACAATACACGTTTAAAACCAGTAATTTACTTGGTTGGTCAGGAGGTATTCCATAGAAATTTCGCACATAGTAATTTTGTGAAAGGATTTAACGCCAAATTCCTTCCAAATTATATAAAATGCCGCGTACGAAAGGTCATCGGAAACTGCATGTACGAATTAGAGACCAGAGCTGGGAAATCCATCGGTATATTCCATGCCAAGGATATGCGTCAGTAAAGGCACTGCAAATAAGAATAAAAGTTTCCACAAAGTATCGCTTTTATTTTGAATATATATAAATTTTAACTTATCTGAAGCAAAAATGTTGTTTAAGCCCGGCTAGTTAAATGGGTTCGCGACCCACGTTGGTATATTTTTTTTGCACCTGGTATTTATAATTATTTATTTATTGTGTTTTTTTTTTTATTTTGTCTGTTTGTTTTAATATTAATTCATATAAAAAGTAACAACGAATGATTTTATTGTTTACTTTATTTAAAAGATTCACCGACGGCTAAGACTCGTTGTTTATATTCCCGACGGCAAAACATGTCAAGTCATTTTGATGAATTAATTTATTTTTGTTGTTTTTTTTTTGTACATGTCAATGTTAAAACATGTTGTAATTTTCTTCACAATTTAACCTTTTAAAATCGAAAGCCAAATAATATTTTAATTTTGGTGTTTGGTAAACTAAAACAATAAAAATTATTGAACAATATGGCAGTAATTTATACATGTAAACAGAAATAAAATATGACCGCCTCTTTTACGAACCGGTAAACTACTTTCAATTTCATTGTTTACATTTTTTTTTACAAGTAGGTAGGTAGATACGAAATTTTTTTAGACAACTTAATTTTCTTATATTTCATTTATTTTTGTCACTTAAACTTGTAATTGCACCACACTTCACTTGAGTAATAATCACATTTCACAGTAAATGTTCTTTACTATGAAATCCCACAATGGATGCTTGCAAATTATTGTTTACTTAAACATTTTTTTTTGCAGCCATTTTTTACAACTCGACCGACTTTTAATGCGTGGGTTCATTTGCATATTCCAGATAACGATTTATCGGGAAAAAGCAAAGCCCTGTAACCGAACAGAATTTGTTGCACGATTTTAAAACTCTTATTATTTTTTTTTACTTAAATAAACTAACAAATTCCACCGGCGACGACGAGCGAGGTTAAAATTACTCATGTTGATTTTATTTGGAATTTGTAACCAGAATGTCAGAAAAGGAAGAATCAAAAAGTAAGATTGTAGTAGATTAGTTTTGCAGATTGGGTATGAGTGTGAGTAGAGTTGAAGCCTAAGAAGGGATTTGCAGAATTTTTATCTTGCAGGTTTTGAAGGAGAATTTCATACACTGAGGTTCGCGACACAGAGCTTTGATTCGAAATTCAATTTTCTATTAGATAGAGTTCAATGAACCTTGAAAGAGAAGAAAGTATGAACCGTTTATATGATCTTGCTTTTTGCAGAATAGAAAAAAAAATCGAAAAGCTTTGACAGCCTAGAATGTGAATTTTATTCAACGCAAAGACTCTCTAATTGCACAGTTGAAACAAGAGCTAAGAATTCAAAGAAAAAAAATTAAGTTCAAATTTAAATTAATAGAAATAATTTAATTTCGCTAAGTATTGTTGTGATAATATACCATTAATGATAAAAACAATCGGAAAAGGTTTGAATTTAAATTCGAATAAAGCTGGATTTATTTAAATAAATCACAACTCGTTTTTTTTGTTAGAGTCCGTATAGATACTCAAATATAGGTACCTACCTCGGTATATATTCGGTCATTTATTTTTGGATGAATCAATAAATAAAACCTAAATCTTGGAAGAGATAGGGCTTGGCAATTTTGGCAACAAATCAAACTTTGATAACGATAAAAGGTGAGAGTTCAAAATACTATTTTACTATAGTAGACGATGTCTTATTAGTTCTTTTTTTAGACAAATCGCGGCAGTTCGTATAAAGTACGACTGCTTCGATAAATTTCCCTGGGTGCTCCCCTTCGATAAACTTCAATTGTAGGTACCTATACAGAGGCCTTCATAAAGGCAAGGATTTGAAAGAGGGTGATCGCAGGAATCTTCAGATTCGCAGTTTAAACAAGTTTTATGGATTAAATTTTTTTTATTTCATATTAATTTTAAATTTACAAAAGAAAAAGTGGATGATTTTAAATTTAAATTAAAAAGTAGCGCTACGCGAACCGGAGTAAAATATGTACACAGTTAAATAAATTAAATTGCGTAGAAAGTGAATTAAAGATAAATGTATATATATATATATATATATATAAATAGCGTCAACAGTGCACTTTAAAGGCACAGTATATACCTACATACACATTCCCATATCTTCAGCAGCAGTGGCCACTACTACGAGGGTAAAAGGGTGAGTTTTTTTATAAGATACTTAAATTACATAACTACTTATATAACTATATATACACAAAACATACATATTTTATAAAGTGCGCGATTTAATTTTGGGGGGAATTTTTTTTTGGGGATTAATGAATTTAAAGTAAATCAATAATTTAACTAAAAGAGGAAAGAATCCCAGATTTATTAATAAGACGTGGTGGTATTTATTAATAAAATTTAAATATTCCACAACGTGACTAAATAATAAAAGCATATATATAAGTAAAAGCAAAAATTACTTAAACATTTCTTTTTTTTAAATGGCTAACTTTAAAATTCTGTGTTGAATATATTATTAGTAATAAAGAAGCTATCAGTAAAATGAGATTCGGATATTTTGTATTTATTTGAAAAGATCAGATAAAATTATGATGGATTAGTTTGATTTATAGAAGAAAAGGATGAGGGAGAATATAAGAGAGGAATGGTAGTATAGATGTAAGATAAGAAGCCTAGTCAAGGGGTTGCTCTGGCGAGGGAATCAACCAAGGATGGGAGGGGTAGACAACATACTCGCGCATCTATTCCATCTTAGATGCATAGTCTGGCATATATTTTTTTGTAGCGATATAAGAGGTCCAAGAACCCACTGATGAGCTAGTGTACGTGGTGAATTATGCCAGCACGGACCCAAAGGCAACATGCTCGTTACAGACATTAAGCTTTCTGCTCCAATAAAACCTATTATTTCAACCATTTCGACGTGAAAATTTACGAAAGAATGTAAACGTGTAACTAAAAAAAAAAAAAAAACCAAAACTAAATAAAAGTAATAATTCGAATTTGGAATTGTTAGGTTAGTAACCTCCGGAATAAAATCAACTTATGAATATGTTAAGTATATAATCAAAATGTATCTAGCAAAAAAGTATCTTCAAAAATTAATGAATTAAGGGCCAGTTTTTCATTCCTCAGTTAAACAGTCAGTTAGTACTTATTCCTCAGTTAGTGAAAATTTTGATTTTTCGACAGTCAGTTAGCACTTATTCCTAGGAATAAATGCCTTAACTGTGGAATAAAGTTATTTGTTCGTTTCGCAGACAGTTAAGAAGTTATTCCTAGGAATAAATTGTTGAACTGTCAAAAAAGTACCGTTTATTGGATTTTGGAAAAGTAAAATAATTTGTCTGCGATGGAGTTTTTTGATATTTTAGAAGATATTATAATTCAAGAAGAAATTGAACTGGGTTTAGTACGCCAAGTTTCCAGAAAACAAAGAGTTGTGAGGAGAAGACCAGATCATTTTGAAGAATGGGAAGACAACGACTTTCGGAGAAGATTTCGTTTGAGAAAAAAAAACGGTCGAGTATCTATTAACTTTGATAAAAGAAAAAATAGAACATAACACTGAACGGTACGATTAACCAAATAAATTAAATGTGAACTATTTTCCACTTTGTAAAATGTATTTGTTCTAGAAATCAATGTGTTTTGCCCCTTTCACAGCTATTAATAGCTCTGAGGTTCTATGCGACTGGAAGTTTTTATATTTCAATAGGAGATTTCGCGGGTGTGGATGCGTCTACCGTTTGTGGTATCATAAAAAGGGTCACAACAGCCATTGCGTCCTTAAGGCCCAGATTTGTTCAAATGCCAAAAAAACTGAGTGAAATAATAGCTACTCAACAAGAATTTTATCAACTGGCAAGATTTCCTCGAGTTGTTGCAGCAATTGATTGTACCCATGTACGAATTATTTCACCTGGTAATATATTATTTAACAAAAGTTTCAAAATGTCGTATTCCAAACCTAAATTGAATATCACATTCACAGGTGGGGACACGGCTGAGAATTTTCGAAACCGAAAGGGCTATTTTTCTATTAATGTGCAAGCCTTGTGCTCAGCAAATTTAAAAATTCAAGATATTGTTGCTCGATGGCCTGGGTCCACTCACGACAGCCTCATATTTGCTAACTCCGCAATCAAATATAAATTTGACAACAAACATTTTAGAAATGGTATTCTATTAGGAGATGGCGGATATGGTACAAATGATTATCTTGCTACACCCTTGAACGACCCACAGACAAGTGTTGAACGCTTATACAATGAGTCTCAAATAAGGACGAGAAATGCCATAGAAAGATGTTTTGGTGTATGGAAACGACGATTCCCTGTCCTAAGTATTGGAATGCGATGCAAATTACCCCTTGTACAGCAAATTATAACAGCTACTGCAGTACTGCATAACATGGCTATAGAACAAAATGAAGACGAGCCACCAGCAGATCCTGAGGTTTGCATCGACAACAATGAGGATGATCCCTCAGATTCAGAACCACCATCAAATATTTCTAATAATACCGGTGGCGCAAGAGAAATACTTTTGGAATATTTTTCAACTCTTGCTACTCGATAAATTAAAATACCTTTTGTATCACCCTGCCTGGTAAGTGTGACTACATAATACAGGAATGAAACAATATAAACAAGGAACGATAGAACGCAATTTCATCTTTTTTCTATTTGTGTTTGCAGCACAAACAACAACAAAAAAACAACTACCGCCAGAGAGAATTGAAAAACGAACCAAGTCCAAGAAGTATCGTTTTATTTCTTGCATTCCCTTCCCATTGTCAATTGTCATTCATTAATCATTTTTTATTGTTTTGTTGTGTGATGGCTGACAGGTATGGAGCTGTACAAGAAAAACATTCCAACATTCCAAAATCACAAAGGTATTTGTACAAAAATAATATTTGCTTAACCAAAAAGGTTCATGAAAATTCTTTTTTTTTGTTTAAGGTTCAAGTCGCCTCACTAACCTAACCTAGATCATGACGAAGAAGCACTCATAGCAGTTTTTGAAAAGCATCGCGTGGAGAACTTCAAATCATGGCCTTTTAAAGACGATCAATCGTGTAGCATCAAAAAAGTAGGTACCCAAATTTTCATTTTATTTTTGTCTTCAAATTAATTAAACAATACAAAATGTGTTCCAGATGGCTGAAGCAGAATTTTATTGGTACGATATATGTTTTACAGGAACAGGTGATCTCTGCATCACTTTTCCTAGCCCATAGCTATGATAGTACAGACTTAAAAACAGCTCTAGAAAATACAATAACAAGTTTACAAGCTGTAATCAAGCGCACAATTGAATCCATGCCGAATGAAGTAAAGTCGGGACTGCGGAAAGTCACTTTACACGAAAGAGAACTTAAATTGATCCAAAGTAAAGCGGATATTGAACATCCAAAAGTGATTTTGAATGCAAAATTAGTTAAATGAAATTTCATACATAGTATGTACATGAAAATATCCTGTTAACCTAAATAAAAATATTTTATGATTATTATTAGATTGAATTTATTTACAGTTACTTAAGGATTCATCAAGCATAGGACCAAGTTGCGATAGAAACAAACATCAACTTCATAAATTTATCACTGGTTACCTGTAAGAATGGCCTACTGGTTACCTGTAAGAATGGCCTATTTTTTGCGTGAATCTTTAAGCGACGCGACGTTCGTCTTGAAATACTAGCATTTTCTGGAATAAGGAACTATGTGCATGTTTTAACTATTGTTCTCCGATTAAATTAAAATTTCCTATTTACTGAAAAGAAAGCGAAAGGACCCTCTTGAGATAGGCCATTTGCTCAAAAACGACAGAGTACTTAAAGCTGCATATTTTCTGATGCACACTGATGTCCTACTCTATAATTTGATCCAATAGTTAAATCTGTTCAAAAGTTATTTCCGATTCAAATTTAGAATGGCACTTTGTTTATACTTTAACATCAATCATAATCTTAGTGATTGATGGATTTTATGCAATTTTATCTCAATTGCTTCACGCACAAATATGGAGGTACAAGCTTTCGATTGCATTTGATTTTGCTTGATAGAATCTTATGTAGTGATCGTTGTTGCCAAGTCTGTACAGATACCTGATTTGATCACTTAAATTTTCTGTATGGCTTTGATGTGTTCATTGAGACGGTTTGTTAACGCTTGTATAGTTTCTCTAATGTAATCCGAGATGCAGTTACAAGCAACAGACAACAGAGTATACTTCTGGCTTTTGAAGTGGCCAAATTAGCTATATGAGAAAACTTGGCTTACAATAACGATCATTACATAAAATTTACAGACGTAAAAACATTCAAATTGATACATTGACGCAACACCACTTCACTTCTTTTAACTGCACTTAATGTTAACAAATTATAAATTATAATAAAAAAGGAAGACAATTTTATTACTTCAAACAAAAAAAAAACAGCCTTAGATTCGATCAAAAAAAAAAAAAATAAAACAAAAGAAATTTAAGAAATAAATAGTGGTATTTTATAGTGCAGATTGTAATTTTTTTTTTGAAACAAACGAATACAGTGTTATAATAAATTTCTAAAGCATAAAAAAAGAAAATATAAGAAATATATCGGATTTTGTTAACTCATACATTCCAATATATGAAATAGATTATGGGAGCGGGTCGAAATTCTGCTTTTCAAAATTCTGCTTTTTTTTCATTCTGGTTGACAAAATTCAGCTTTCTGCAGAATTTTGAAAAGCAGAATTTTAACCCCGGCAGAATTTCGACCCCAACTCATAAATTATAATTCGTTTACCAATAAATATTTTAATGAGCTTATGTTTTCTTAATTCTCAAAGTAGCCGACCTATTTATTCGCACTATTGCAGGTTCTGTTGTACTGGTGGTAGCTTTAGCTTTCTGTCTCTTGAGAAAATTTGCAGTTGATGCTAAATTGGTTATTTTTTTAATAAAACGAACACAGAAATTATTTGTTATTAATACCTCGGGATGTGATTGTTGTATTTCTTGGACTCTTGCGAACTCGATTTGGACTAAACTTTTTGTTCTCTTTTTGAATTCCCAATGTGACTGTCTTGAGAACTGAATCTCGATTAATGTTTGATTTTAGAAGAGCTGTAAAACAACTTATTAACACAAATTCAAAATAATTATTTTCTCATACATACCTTTTTTTGTCGGAGGACGACACGTTCGACTATCGTGCATTTATTTGCGAGCCTCTAAAAGCCAGAGACAGGTTCAAATACTATTGAGTCGTTCATCTTTTGATTTTGGAATGTGATCGGTTCTTGACATTGTCAAGCTGGCCAGTTCCACTCCGGCAAATTCTCCGTTGACATCTGCCAAGCTACTGCCAGATGTTACTGGTGATGCTCCAGTTAGGTATTCTTCACAGCGGTCTGAAATATAAAACAAAATATTAATAAAACATTGAAGAATCTAAAAATGTTTATGATTCTTACCGCATAACCATTGGCAGCAGCTTTGACACCCTCTTCGGTAGCATCACCCGAGACATTCGGTTCAAAAAGCCGACAAACGTTCTCCATTCAAGGTGACTGGGACACAATTACCATCGGACGTCGATGAGGCCTAAAACACAAATAAATTTATAAAACTTCGCTATGATTAAAACAGAAAAAAACTCACAACTTTGGTCACAGCCAGGGGATTGTACGCCCAAGATGTATTCTTAACTTTCACTTTCAAATCATTGTTGTGATAAACCTTTCAGATCTGCCATTCCTTCGAAACCAACTCGATAGAGATTTTTAGCTCCATTTGTCCCACACTGCTTATCTTGGTGATGCCGATGACCAAATCAGACTCTTGCTTTATTATATTACATATATAATAGATAATTTGATTTGTTAAACAAAAAAAAATTAAACAATAAACTGAATCAGAAATTTGATAGCTAGATTTGATTTTTTTAAAGTAAACAATAGAAAATGACATTTGGTTTCAAAGTCGTATGTCTATCCCACTCGATCGCATAACTTAAGAAACAAATAAGGGATTTTCTCACTCTAACACTTTGAAGTTGGATGTAGTTAACTTTGTTATTTCTTGGAATAGTTAACTGACTCTTTTTTATTGCTTGAAAAATCCGACAGTGTTATCAGACTGATAAAGAGTCAGTTAATTTTATTCTTCTCATAGCTAACTGACTGTTTAACTGACGAATGAAAAATTGGCCCTAAATCAACAAAAAAACATACATATAAACATCACATATAATTGGGCATCGGTTCTATTAAGTATACCTATGTTAAATATAACATAGTAAAACATGCTATAGATATACTTATATGTACGAGTTTCACTGCATACATCAAAGGCCAGATTCATCCGATTCCACTTTTCACATAAATTTTTTTGATATATGGTTAATACTTTAAACCCAATATATAAGAATTATAATTATACTTTACTGACCTAGATTGAGCTCAATATAGTTATATGGTTATCCTTTCTGAGGATTCAATAAAATATGGAAAAAGAAAAGGGGAAAAGATAGATTCGCAAATTTTGAAAATTTCCTATTCCCAGTTATGTATGTATGTATGTATATTCCTTTTTTTATATATATATAAATACAAAATCTTAATAAAGCAAGAAAATGATATTAAGAATTTAATTACGTATTGTTGGGTTTTATCTAGGTTCGTTTTATTAAATAAAACTTATTTCTGTTTTAATACAACTCATTTTACGTCTTTTCACTTTTAATTTCACTTAATATTTCAAAACACTCTTTAATTCCTTTTTACTTTCTTTATTTTAAATTCAAACTTTATCACTTTCAAACTACCGACTTGTACACGACTAATTTCAAATTCAAACTGACCCACTAGATCTCCCTCACGAAAATGTTTCGTAGCGTGTTTTCATTCGGTCACTAGCTAGCTTTATTTTAGTCCTTGTCCTGTCATGGATGTCAGTGAGTTTTTTCTTTAGGTAATCCACCTATTCCTCTTCATTTTGTTTTTCGCCCGTTGTTTTTCCAACTCAATTGCAGCGGAATCTATACTATTAAAACTTATCTGAAATCAAAACCGTTTTTGGGTTCTGGAAATGGATAAGTAGAGACAAGAATCGAATGAGCTTTGAACCGGTAAAAACCATTGTATATACATTTCTATAGTATTTTCATGCTGAATAATCACCGCCTGGCCATCTTAAGAAACTTGTGAATAACACATTTTTAGGTTCGTGCATTTACTAGTTGTCTATTCTGTAACCCTGATAGCAGTCGTAAACATATATGATTTTTGTTTTGCTTACGATTTTAGAGCCAATAAAATACATTATATATTATCAATTTATTTTGTTGATGACTATTGTTAGGGTAACAGAATAGACACTTAGTAAATGTAAGAACCTCCAAATATGCGGTTCACAACTTTATTTAGATGGCGCTGCTCCATGGTTGTACTATAGAAATTTATATACAATGTAAAAACTAACTTAACGAAAAGAAAACTTAAATCTTATTTTACCATTGGTGGTTAAGATGGACATACTGAATAATTATTCTCTAACTTTGAACACAATACATTGTGCAGAAATATATTAATCAAAGTTTTTGTGAAAACTAAAGTGGAAATCTAAGTTTTGGTGAAAAATAAAGTGGAAAAGTTTTTATTTTAGCGAATAACCTACTTACTTTACCTAAAAGGAATATTGTGACTGTGTTAAATTTTTTGAACTCGTGTTAATAAACCATTTATTAGGACTTTTCTAAGTTTTTATTTTTATTTTAAAGCTGTAACATTTTAAAGATTAAAGCTTTACGGCAAATTGATACTATACTTCATTGAAACTCAGGTTAGTAAACATTTATTTGGTATTTCGAATTCATATTGTTTTTATTTTAAAGCTTTAACGGCAAGTTGATATTTTAGGATATTTTAATAATAATTAGGATATTTTAATTAAGAGAATCCTTGAAATTTAGTATTTTTTATAATAGCCGATGTCTTCGTGGCATAAAGAAATTCGTATGGTCCAATATAATATATACATGTCTCCGGTACTGAGATCTCATAAGGTATATAGTGTGCCTTAAACGATATATAGACCCAAGTATTTAATGGAAGGTTTACTTGAGGGTTTCGCACAAATTAGATAAACAAAAAAAAAATGTTTTTATCCGGTTTTCTTTTTGTGAATATAAGTATCACTTCATTTGGGTTTTAAAAAACTTAACATTAAATTAATTGCGTTTATGAGGGGTTTTTGATGGTTCTGTTTTCACTGTCAGGTTTTTCGGTGGAATGTAGATCCTGATTATCTAAATTAATAACACCTTAAAACACACGTGCACAAAAAAAAGACTTTAAAAAAAAACTCCAAAAACCAACAAACAAAACTTTAAATTATTTTAATCCAAAAAAAAACATGCCTGTATTTATCAGCTTTATATAGTTCCTTTTTTCATTACTTTTGTGCACTACTACCGCACGATTTAAGTTTAACATATTGTGTTAAAATTGATTAATAACCTTCTTTTAAATTATTTAAGGTTAAACGAAACAATACTACAAAACAAACTATTTTTAATTCATAATTTTAGTTTTGAACGTCCGACCTTTTTGGTATTTGGTTTCAATTTTACCTCTACTACTCCATGTAATTTTTTTGAAGCCCATATCATTCCAGCTTACTCTTGATTCATTTCAATCATTCGATTAGAATCACTAATCAGATCTGTAATATATAAGTCCCTGTGAATGATGTGAACGGAGAAGCGCCCTCTGTTAAACATCCTAAAACGAAATTTAAGCGACCATCATTCTTTTCGCAACAATTCTGCAAAAAATATTTTTCCTTATCTACCCTAACTTATTTTGTACGAAACTAAACAGACCCGGGGGTCAATTCCCGATCTGTGAAACTGTGAAGATAAAAAAATTATCATTTCACTTTTCACAGCGATTTTTCATTTTATCACTTCATGAACTCGCATAATGCGATTCTCGAACTTATTATGATAAACAGCTGTCAATGTGTGTACTAAAAAGTACTAAATGATACACCCAGAGCAAAAAACAACGTTCAATCAGAGAAAACCAAATTGCTTCGAATACGAATGTTTTAAAATCAAAGATTGGGAAAAAAAATTGAGATCGAAGCATAATTAAATCAAATTTACTAGAGCTAAGGTACCATTATAATACGGAAATCAAATTTAATCTATTTTGATTTGCCTTTTTGTAATTTTAATTTGCCTTTTTGTCTCTCAGTGTAAGATCTGTCAGCGCGTTTTCACTGCTCTTCACAGAACGATTTTACTGTGATAAGATATTTATCATTATGAAAAGTTTTTGAAGTTTGTTTTCACAAATCGGGAATCGAATTTAACGCTAAGGCGTGAAAAAGTTTATCATTTCACATCTTCACAGATCGGGAATTGACCCCCCGGTTACCATTATTGTTTTCGGAACAATGTTCGTGTTCCTGAACTTCACTGACAATTATGATCAAAAAAAATCTATACATATTACAAATCAAAACAAAAGTCTCACGCGTCGCGCAAAAAAAAGGAAATAATTTTTTTTTCTATTTTTAACGAATAAATTTTATTCTTAACCTTATCGTAGATCAATATAATCATATCTACAAAAATTGTTTATCAAAAAATCAAACCATTGTTTCTCTGACGCCTTCCAAATTGCGGTGAATACATGAAGTTTTTTTTTTTTTTTTGTTTTTCATCGGTAATTAAATGGAATAAACAGAAAGACATTTCAAATAAAAAGTGATTTTCCAAGAGGCAACGTCATTTTACTTTAAGACGTGGACGAGCATCAGAAACATTCGATCAGTATTTTGAAAGGACCATATCTTCTGCATTACATATATAGCAAAGAACGCGTTTTGTCTTTATAGACCGCAACAACCTCATTCGACGAAAACATCGAACTTTTTGGGAGTCGTAAGTAGCTTAAGACTGGAGTGATATTCTATCTGGATGATGATAATGTCGAAGCCAAAAAGCTATAAACCTTTGACTGACTGCAGTTTGTCTCATTCGTTTTTGAACGAAATATATCTACTTTTCACTCGGAATACACATTGTTTACAATCGAAGTTAAGCTGAGGTAATTTAAATAATTAATCCTTCAATACCGCATTCGATTCGACATTTACCCGACAATCAAGCCATTTGTCAAACGATATGTTATACTATACACGGATATTTTTTTAACTTACGCGAAAACCTAAGCTGTGAGGATTTGTTATACATATGTAAATGCTAATATAACGTTTGAATACTGAAACGAGTTTGGTTAAATTACGCTCCGGACATTGGTATCACAAGGAATCAAGTTTTAAGGTAAGTTTCTATCATATTATTTACGTTATACCAACCTGTAGCTAATTCCTACTTTTACACATTTAGGGCAATTTTAGGTCCGACCGTGGAGAATAGTACAATGCCAATAGTCGAATATTCAGGCTGGAAAATGGAGGAAAACAAACTATCAGTGACATGAATAGACTGGGCCATAGGACAGGTCCATTTTCGCCTAAAGAAATCTCAACATATGTTATGCAATCCAACATCATCTGACTGGCAAGGCATGTAAAAAAAATATAACCTATAGTAGACATCATAATGATTTTATTTTCCCTAGGTGTCCACAACAGTATTTCCAACAATTTCGAAATTCGTATAGATATTTTCCACTACCAAGGGATTTGGTGATAGTTATTTCGGGATTCGGGGAATCCTTTCGATTACGATGGAACGTGTGATAGGGCTGACTATCAGATCTTTTTTATAAGGAGCTTACAGCAAGCAATAACATATGAAAGAAGATTTGCCAACACAAAATATGTTTTCCACTGGCTCATCACTTAGTGCAGGTGTTAGTTGCTAGTAAGCAAAATACTACGAACATGAAAACACGCATAAACAAACAAAACATATAGGTGCAATAAACATACATTTAGTCAAAATTAGATGGAAAGCATTACAACAAAGAAACAATTAGGATCGTGGAGCACTGGTTCTAAAGATTGTTTTTAAATTAATTTTACTTAAGATAAAATCTATTGCACCCTCATTCATATTATAAAGTCTACACATACGAGTGAGGGGTCCATGTAAGCCATAATTAGTTCTGTGATGTTCAATATGTAAAAGTACAGATCTTCGCAAGTGGTATGACCCCCCTCGGTAGTTAAAGCCAATATGTAACGGAAATCAAAAAAGAAACCTTTGTATAATGGAAAACAAAAAAAAAGACTAAAATGCTTTCATTAAAACAACCCCGCGCCCGTGGAACCGAAACACCAAGACTCTTAAACTAAGTCTATGAATTTCGTGATTGCGAAAATTTCCGCGCTTGCGAAAATTCGCTGCCTCACGTTGGACGTCATTTATGTAATGGAATCAAAAAAAAACTTACACCAACACAGCGCCCATGAGACGGACCGAAACTTCCGAATCAGACACAAGAAAAAACTATGTTTTGAAAATTTCGTCTTAGCGAAAATTTCAGCTTCTGCGAAAATTCGCTGACCCACGTTGGGCGTCATTTATGTAATGGAAAACAAAAGGAACAAGCAAAAAATGCATCTTCGGGTCAGCGGTACCTAAATTCAAAGACTACTATTAAGCCCATGAATTTCGACTTTGCGAAAATTATCGCCTCTGCGAAAATTCGTAGTCTCACTCTGGCGCCATTTATGTAGCGGGAATCAAAAGCACACGAGTAAAATACGACTAACGTGCTTTCAATAAAAACCAGGGAGTTAATACACAAGATGTAATATATACTTTAAATTCTGGAAATTAAACCATATAATCATAAGAGGGCATATCTTGCGAAAATATTCAGTTCATCCCGTTTCTTAGCGTCTTTGGGTTTCACCAATACTTCTAATGTCGATAGTTCAGTTTCCATTACTAGGCCGTTAGAATATCTATTCGGTAAAGGTGTTGATACTCAAGGGTTAAATTTCAAAAGAATATCTCTAACGGCATCCAGATTACCTCACACAAAAATTTCAGCAACGATGATTCAAAGAATAAAGTGGGGGACAGTTGCTATCCCCTCTCTGAACGAGCATTAGATCATTCAGAGAGGGGTAGGACCGTTCCCCAGTCGACTCCCCAAAGCAACGAAACCTATGTACTTAGGTGTTACGTACACTAGTTCACAAAACCACAGAATTTGATTGGACCTTAAATAACTTATTCATTTGATCAAAAGAAAAGATAAGTTATTACCATTGACTAAAGATTTGATCTTCGCTCGAGGAAATGATATCTGTTTATAAGTTCGTTTCTAGAAGGAGTTTCATCCCCTTGACCTTATTTGAGAATAAAGTTTATTATCAGACATATTTCTCTGACGATAATCAATTGACAACAACTAATAAAAAAAAAAAAGAAATATCTGGTTCCTATTCAATTCATCACCTATCACGTCTCCACGAGTTTTCCTTTAAATATACGAAAGTATAAAAACTTCTTAAAGTCCACTCGGAGGAATAGGGTACTACCGCTCGACTGCTGCCACAGGTCCGGAAAAATTGGCTTCGACTGGCTCAGTCATCAGGGAAGTGAGTCGATGCTGCAGAAGCGAGTAGTGGGTTTACATATTATTGGACCTGGAATCTAGCTGTTGGTTGAATCAGATAATTTAAATTGCAAAGCTAAGGGCCGGAGGAAAAACTTTAGAGAAAAAGTTAAGTTGAGTTAAAAGTCGAAATTAGCGAAAAACAATGAAGTTGATTTGATAGGATAAGATGTTTGTTACCTATCTCGGATTACATTATCCCATAACCCATCCATACGTTCCTTATCATCCGATTATATTTGCAGGAACCCTAAAAAAGATGGGAGAAATAGATGATGTTATTCCCCCCTTGTCGCCTACCTACCCGACCTAAAAGTGACGAAAAGATGACCCCTCTCGACACTTCCCAATTGATATATCTACTGGCGATACTTTGATGTAGATACATCCCTCTAAATGAAGATTCACGATCTACACACTATATTACTTCCATATTAAATTGTCAAACTTCATCGAGAATGACTTGTTGTTGTTGTTGTTGTTGTTGTTGCTGTTGTTTCGGTAGCCGTGGTTGAAAAGATTCAACTCGGATCTTCGCACCTGCAACTCCAGTCACGACCCTTCATCATAGATTCCTTAAAATTCCATATTAACCTATAATTAAGACCGAATCTTCAAAAAATACTTCCCTGCGAATGATATACAAACGCATCTTAAATCAACGTCGAGAAAAAGTATCCTTGAAAAATTTAAGAATTGGATTTCAATACTCAATACAATTTTATTAAAAGATTCTTATAACTAACATTATTCTTGCTTAAACTCCATACGAAAATCCTATACTGCGACTAAGTGTCACAAAAAAACTTAATATTGAACTAATATGACCAACTATGTCGTAGTCCTTAACCTTATTCAAAAAAAAAAACATGTATCTTGATTTCAAGTAAATATACTTAAAGTTCACAAATTAATTTACGAATGTATTAAATATTTTTTTTTTTTCATTAATAAAAGTCTAAAGTTAACTACTAATTAAACTGTAAATCAAATAAAATAGAAAAGTTTAGAAAAACTGCTCGTCCAAATTCATCTACTAGTACGTAGGTATCAGAAAAAGTATATCAATGAATGATCAAATATGATTTTAATCGCGGTCGAATATTTATTACCTTACTCAGGCTATATAAAGCACGAGGGTATAAGTTAAGTACTTCCCTCTCTTCGCGAAGAAGTGAAATATTCCGTTGAATATCACTTAAAAACCGGAATCGAACAAAAACAATCGAATATATCGGACTAATACTCTTTCGAATTTTTGTATCGGTCGCTTAACTCTGCAATAGAAAAATGTTTCTAAGACCAGTTAAGGTAGATTTGAACGCTTGACTTTAAATTCGTCAAATATTAGCATATATCCGTCTGATTATACTAATCAGAATATATTAAATTTAACGCGAAAACGAAAATTGCAAAATGTAATCTGGACCAAATGTCCATAAAAATTTCTGAAAACTCTTTTATTCAAAAAGAAGATTTCAGATGAAAATTCAAAAATGTTTATCAAAAAAATAGTATCAATGACTAAAAGTCATTACTAGAGAAATATCCCAATCCCAAAACACAAATGTAAAATGATTATCAACGATAGTTACCAAAAGATTGGTACTTCGGATATTAAAATTCAACAAAAATAACAATAAAAATGTGTGGGAGACGCTATAAAACTAAAATTTATTAAATGTAATTTTATTGTAATATAGTGATAATAATATAGGTCAAAAATATATTAATTTATAAACAGGGTACGACGAATGAGAAGGTGCACCTTTCCACCTGAAGTACAGACAATACGCGGTGTAAAAAGATAATGTATTTTATAATCGATTTATAACTGAGATGACAAAAAAAAATATTTTTTTTTTATAATTATCTTGTCTTTGTTTCAGATGCAGATATATAACAGTAAGACCCCAGTCGAATGTCGATGACAGATCATTGATTAATGATTACGATCACTATCGAATGTCATATACGTTTCATAGAACCCGGTGTCCTTTTGAGATTTTACATTTCATCTAACTACAAATTATTTTTAAATTTTTTGTTAAGTACCAACGTAGGTACTACTATGTGTTTCATACACTTTTTTTCAATGCGTCTGACACGAAAATTTATTATATTAAATACGATGAGTGTTAGAACGGCGGTATCCCTTCACAACAAAAGAACTAAACAATTTATTATAAATTGAAAACAACGATCTTTGAAAATATGATGTCTCTAGTTAAGTTGTACCATACATAGGTACATTCATATACTAATTACTGACGTTAAATGAATCTTTTTTTTGTCTTTTTATCGAGACTTGTATCAATCGTTTTTTTTTTCTTAATTTTTCTTTCTACAGATGTAGAACAAGATTTAACAATGATCTGAAGGATCCAAAGAAAATTTAAATTCATAGTTCATAAGTAATTAATCAAAAATAGTATGTAACCATACAAAATTATATTAATGACGACATAAATTTCTTTTTTGTTCTTTAACATAGGTACTTTTTTTCTGTCTTTGTACCTTTTATCAGATATAGTTTAATAAATATTTTGGTGGATCCATATATATATATTCATGAGACAGTTAATTTATTTGGCAAAAAGGAATATATATAACTACTAATAACGATATATTTTACTCTTCATACCTGAGATCCCAATTATATGGTTTCTTGAAAATATATTTGATGTACTTATACAGGATTTTGTTAAAGATGAAAAATTCTGTTGCTCCTTTGGATGATGACGATATTGATACAGATGGTCCCTCGTTGTAATAAGCTGCTAGCCGCATAACAGCGTTCTTCCCACGATGTGACTTTTTACAGAATTTGAATTCCATATAATTTTTGGTTTATGCACGTAAGTGTGTGCTCATATGGATATGCGTCGATTTAAAAAAAACCAGGCAGACGGTCTTTTTAGGAGTGGAGTGGACTTTTTTATGGTAACGTGGTTCGGTACGTGTACTTTTTGGAGTGGCGGCAGGTCCATGCCACCTTCTTTTACCACGACGTTCTTTTCCACTACTCCGTTTTGTTGGTCTGCCTGTATAAAAAAATTTTGCATTAGGATTTTGCATTAAATAGAATGATCATTTATTTTTAAGTAAATTTTGCATACACTACAAAGCCATAATAAATTCTACTAATCAAGTTACATTTTTTTAATCAAAAAAACTAAATAATCAAAAAAACTGAATTTTCACCATCGTAAAATTCTGTCCAAACCTCATTTATACCTAAATTTTAGATTGTAATTTTGGTGCTTTACAGTGAACGACACATGACGACACGTGCATTCACTGTTAGCCGGATTTTTTTTCTCAAACTTTTTCATTTTTC